>CM075982.1:63643425-63851670 GCA_038087875.1 Malacoraja senta
AATCTTGTTTTCATATTTCATAAGATCTTTGTAGCCTCAATTTTTTGCAATAAATATGTCTTAACATATAGACATGGATCCATAGAATATGTTAATAAAACAATCTTGAATCCTGTCACACCTGATCCTACTTCATTTGAGTAGTTCATAAAATGTAAAATATAACATAATCCTGAGGTACTTCTGTGTATCTGTAACTTTGTAATGTTACAAGTGCCATAAACATGACTACCATCATGCTGAACTTGGCCAAATCAGAATCATACCAAGACTCCTTTGATGAAGTAGCTTAAAACAATTCTATATTCCGGATTCCCTCCTAGGTTTAGAAGGTCTGGAATTAAAATTCCTTTCATTAATCTGGAAATAAAAGAATGAGACTCAACAGGATGTCTTTCCAACCTCATCAAATAAAAACGAGGAATAATATACTTCTGTGTGAATAAATCGCACTATACCTCTACCCATTAAATAGAGGTCAATCCAAGATATTTGAGACATGTGCCGTACAACATTCCATATTCTTTTATACACAGAAATTTTTTCCCCTCATTCTTTACATAATGGGAAAGCAGTATTTAGAGAGTCACAACTCAGATTCACAAATGTACTGCTTTTGAGTACTCTTCTGCCAGACTGCTGTAAGCATGTCCACAGCATGCCCAGACAATCCTCTTTTTTAAAACCTGCATCCATACAGGCATATGACGGATGTTACTCTCCAATTATTGAATACACCAGTAACTTCCTTCTTTTGGGAACATTTATCAGAAACTGTGTCATAAATTCCAGTATCAAAGGGAACCATGGCTGCGTAGACCCGTCTGGTACCACGAATACCCCAGAGGCAGCATACTGCTTCGTTTTAAGCAGACACCAATTTATGAGACAGGATGAAGTAAAATGCATATAACAACATACCATCCTAATATAGCGAGAAACATCCATCGCTACTGTCTCCCGATGTAGTTCCATAACACATATCTCTGTAACTGGTGATTGAGTCTGGATGGAAACAAGTCATATCTGGCTTCCCAAATCTGACTATTATATCATTAAAAAATCTTAAGGTTAAACATCCATTCTTTGTTATCATGGAAATTCCACCCATACAATTAATACATGCCATTGCTGTAGTGTTGTTAATTTGAAACTGAACATGCAGATTAGTTGTATTTAACAACAAGCTTGTAGCTCATAAGCCTTGCAATAGACTTTAAAACGTCGATTCTCCATGTCTGTAAAATAATACTTCTTCCATATTCCATCTGTCCACAGATGGATACCTTTTCAGTGGCACCAATCCTAGTACACTGATATCAATCTGTTAAGACCACGGAAGGCTGTTCAATCAGTATCTTGCTTGAACTACTGAAGACATGTTAAATCCACTACTGCAATCAGAAGCAGCATTTGTTGTTTAATTGCATGGCCTATCAAAAAATGGCCATCATGCACCTTAGTGTTTTTTTCTTTTTGCAGTCTGCAGCTGCTGGTAGTCCAATGGCCCATATTGTATTGCTGGAAATAACACTAATTCTCCTAACAAGCTGGCCACCTGTCTTAATTGAAGATTGTTGCTTTTCCAACTGCTTAATACAACCATTAATTAGCTTTACCCTTTACCCTGGGTAAATTACTACCTTTTCAATTGAATCAAATAATCAATTGTTGTAAGTATCGTTAACTTAATTTCTCGCTGGATGAATTAAACCCAACTTTCAAAAGTGGTTTGAATAATTTGAGAGAGATAACTCACGAATTCTCTTGTTCGTCCTAATTAGGACATCATACAGTTAAGCCATCCACATCTGTCCTTGGACTCTAATTAGCCGCAAAATTGGTTTTACCAATTTAGTGAATTTCTAGGGACTGAAGTTAACCCGTTAGACAGAACTTTGAATTGCCATAATTGTTCCTTTAGATAATTCTATCTTATAAATGAACAAACACTAAGTAATATACATCTTTCAGATCTATAAGTGCCATAAAACATCTTTTTTGAAATAAATTGTTTGGCAGTCTCAAAGTCTCTATTTTGAAGTGTCTATACTTCACAAAATTTAAAAAACTTGTCAGATCTAAAATACTTCTCACCTTTTTAGGTTGAGAAGTTTTAAACACAATTTGGTGGTTTTGATAAACCGACCTTTCAATTACTTGTTTATAAACAAGTTTTCAATTCAGCTTGAACCTCCATCAATTATTTTTATGTGAAATTGGAGTGTTCTGCTTGGAACATGCTGGATGGCAAATCAGTATTTGAATCGAATCAATTAGAAACTTTTCTATAATACTCAGAATAATAAATGAAGTAATTTGCTTCCATTATTTGGCTGTTTTTGCCTTAATATGTTCCCATAAGAACCAGGTCCACCTACCTCCTTTGTCATCTGAGTGACCCGTGGTCCCTGGCTCATGGCAGGCAAAACCCACGCTTTTTCATTTTCCTGCTGCAGGACATCAACTGCGTACCTGCTTCAATGGTTGATTTGATCCTGATGTCGGTCCAGGATTTTGTATGATGTCTGAAAGGATACGTCCTCTTTGCAGACTTGACGACCATTGATGTTGTGATCAACTTTGCTGTTTTTGCCTCATTATCCAACTCTTTCCCACGATTCATGAGGTTTTTTTCTTTGAAGAATAAGTTGAATGACTGCACATTGCTGGGCTTTACAGAGTTGCTGCAACTTTGGGTTGATGGTGGACCGAATGGCATACTTCCTGAAACAATTCATCTTGAAGTGGGCGCTACATAGCAACCTTAGTGCCACTTGATGCATCTCCATCCATGGCCTCCATCCATCGTTTTGCAAATTGCAGTTGTTCATCAACCCAGCAGCTTCAATATTCTCTGCAGTTTACTTTCCTTAGGCTTACATGCCTTCGCCCATCTGACCCCTTATCTTGGTTCACTGCTAGTACTTTCAGCAATACGCAGTTCCTTGGGATCTCGTGCTTTTTTGGCATTTTCATCCACCGTAAACTACTAGAGCTGATGGCAGACACAATAGTTGATCACAGAGACCACGTCCTTTCCAGTGGCTCTCCTGACTCTGACGGGGCAGCGAATCGTACTACCAGGAGTAAAACATCTGGCAGCTGCCATCTTCGTTTGTATCGGCCTCACCGTCAGACTCAGGGTCAGAACTCTCACAGAGCAGCAAATCGTACTGCCAGGAATAGCCCATCTGGCAGCTGCCGTCTTCGCTTGTTTTGGAAACTCTGCTGACCCTGTGCACGCGCCTCATCAATGAGGGTGCTATCAAGCAGCCCTTTACTAGGTGCTGCTGACCTGGCTTCTGGAGCCTGGTTCTGACATCACTCCTCCTGGAGTATGTTTTGTTGGAGCACCTGTGTACAGGTTATCCATTTGGAATATCCACTCAGAAAGTGGTATCCAGCCTTGGAGGTGAATCCCAAACTGACTCTTGCTCCATGGCCCTGACTTGTATGTTGCCTAGCACCCAACTGACGCTGGCTCCATTCTTTTCTTTAATGCACAAGTCCACAGTTCGCCCCGCTCCCAGCCGGCGACTGTTGTAGGGTATGAGGCAGTCCTTTACCGACCGCATTCCCGCAGCTTTTTATCGGCTTTGCCTTGCCCCACTGGTGCTGACTAAATTCACTTCAGCCCCAATATCCCCAGTCGCTATGCTGTCTGCTGGCGACTGTACCGTGGTCAGAGGCGGCTGGTCGCCGACCGCAATCTCGCGACTTTCTACCGGCTGAGTCGCTCGCCTCCTCCCCTTGCCCGTTTTTTCCATGGCGCCTGTGGAAAAAATCCCCACAGACCCACAGCAAACGGACACGGAAATACTTCCAAAAAAGTTTATACTTACCTTGTAGTTTAAAAACTACAATTCCACTAGAGGAGCCTCGCGTCCGTTTGCGCCAATGCGTCTGACGTAATGACGCGCAGGCGCACTGGCGGGGTTCTTCACGTAGTCACTCACGTGACTCCGAAGTAAAATCAGTTACCCACTAACATTAAGCCTGCACTAAGCCCATTTTATTCTCCCCACATTCATGCCAATTTGTGCCAGTGTCTACCACTCTCCTTAACACCACTGGCCAATTAATTTACCGCCCACCCCACACATCTTCGGGATGTGGGAAGAAAGCACCGGAGATTTGGTTTGAACCCAAGTCGCTGGAGTTAAGAGGAAGCAGATCTACTAGGTACATGACTGCATTACCCCATGGTACACTGCATATATTGATCTGAATTAAAACAATATGCCCAACATCGACTACCTTCAATTACCTTACGACTACCCTCGATTACCTATGACTAACATGCCGACATACTACGACCTACTATGACTAAACCTACGAGTAAAAAAGGTATTGATTATTTCCATGGCGACCTTTTTTTACTCGCGGGCGTTTTTTAACGTATTGAAAAAAACGCCACGACCCAGCTGAGGCCTCGAGTACGCGGAGACCATTCTCGAGCATGAAGGAGAGTTACGAAGACCTCCTACGACCTCATGTCAACCATGCTGCGAGTATGAGTCGAGGGCAAACTCGGCAGAACTCGCGGATTAGGTCGCCCAAGTGGGACAGGCCCTTTAAGGTGAGAGGAGCAAAGTTTAAAGGAGATGTGTGCGGCAAGTTTATTTACACAGAGGGTGGTGAATGCCTGGAACACGCTGCCAGGAGTGATGGCAGAGGCAGATATGAGAGTGGCATCTAAGAGACTTTTTAGTCGGCATATGCAGGGAATGGAGGGATCTGGATTATATGCCGGCAGACAGGAGTTGGTCTTGGTATCAAGTTTGGCACAGACATTGTGGGCTGAAGGGCCTGTTCCTGTGCTGCACTGTTCTATGTTCTATGTACTGTAAGTCGCTGAACTTTGGTAAAAAAAAATCAGAACAGATACATAAATTTTATTAATCCTCTATTAATTTACAATGAACTGTGGGGAGACCTCTGAGAAACGTTCTGGCAGCAAAGCAGAGTATTTTATGTATAGTATAAACTGACTACAATATGCTTTCATCTTCAGTAACTCATTTTCTAAGTGAAATAAAGAGCATCATTATTTTTACATGTAATACATTTTCATCGACTAATCTTTTTTTCTTCATCTTTCTGACATGGTGGAGAAACTTGAGATACACATCTAGATTTTCCACCAAAGTTCAGCTATCTTGCCTGCCTTTCCCTCTGTCCCTGCTGTAGGTTACAGTGGAGAGGAGTGGCCTGGCAAACAGCTCGGCACATCCAGGAAGTGCACAGCAGTGTTGACAGATATAATTTTACCAGTGTTACAAGCGCCACATCATCAGGTAAGTCTTCCTCAGTGCCAGGCCATCTGCTGCAAGTGGGAATGTTGCCAGGAAGCTGACCTACTTCATTATTGGAACAAGGAAGGCCGAGATACTGGTTTAGGGTTCCAGCAAGTTCAAATTCCAATCTACCTTCCTAATGCAGAAAAGTTACATTCCAGGGCATACGGACTACATATTGATATTTGTCCCTCAGTGTATGGAAGTTGCAGCAGTTGCTAAATCATAATGGGAGTTCCACAGTAGCCTCCACCACGGTCTATGATAACTCCAACAGAGACACAACCAAAAGACACAATTTGCACAACTTTTCTAAGATCTTGAATTGATGTTCAGCCAATGTTCTAGCAGGAGCGAAAGACAACGCCAATGGAAAAACAAGTGTACTGGCGGCACAACAGTGCAAGCTGGTAAAACTGCCATTTCACATCGCCAGTGACCCAGGTTCAATCCTAACCTCAGGTGCTGTCTGTGTGGAGCTTGCATGTTCTCACTGTGATCAGGTGGGTTTCCTCCGGGTGCTCGAGTTTCCTCACATATCCCAAAGATGTGTGAGTTGTAGGTTGATTTGCCTGTGTAAATCGCACCTAATGTGTACGGAGTGGATGTATAAGTAGGATAACATATTGTGAATGGGTGATCAATGGTCAGTGGGCTGAAGGGCCTGTTTCTAAATAGTATCTTTTAATCAATCAATTAATCAGTGGTGGATCAATCAATTAATCATTGGTAATAAATGATTAGTAATCTCCGAGTGCAAACTACATCTCCCAGTTTATTGGATGTATGTCATTAAAATTTGACTGGGGAAGAAGCATTGGTTCACTTGGATTATGTTTTTATATTTAGATTGAGCATGATATGAGACAACATGGCTGTGAGTTTTCAGGTATTTATATTGAAGGAATAAAGAGAAGTCTCAGTCTTCAACACTTCTGTGCGGCCACGCGTTGTACAAATAGAATCTTGGCCTCGATAGGAAAATTGAAGAATCCAGATTGCAGATATTCTCATTAGTACTGATGGTTCATCTTTGCACGATAGTTTTCTTGTGCCTGAGGAGTGGAGTTTCACCCAAAACTTAAAATTTAAAGAAGTGAGACAAAGAGGTTTTTTATTAACAGTCGGTGCCTGCACATGAACTCCAAACTGAGCTGCGTCAGGGATCTCAATTTAAAAAGAAAACTGATAATAATTTTTGAAATGACAAACAACTTTTGAAGTTATTACCAGGAATATTTTATTTTCAGAGATACAATACACAAAGGGGGAATATTTAGACTTTAGACTTATACAGCACGGAAACCTTCGGCCCATCAAGTCTGCGCCAACAAGCGATCACCCCACACACTAACGCTATCTTACACGCACTAGGGACATTTTTTACCGAAGCCAATTAACCTACAAACCTGCATGGCTTTGGAATGTGTGAGGAAACGGGAGCACCTGGAGGAAACCCACGTGGTCACAGGGAGAACATACAAGCTCCGTATAGACAGCATCTGTAGTCAGGATCGAGCCCGGGTCTTTGGCGCTGTATAGCAGCAACTCCACCCCTGCGCCTGTGAGTTTTGCAGCTACTTATTTTTGTCTTTAACCTAATTGAGTTTGGGTTCTATGGAATGCCACTTCTTACTGCAGCTCTCCTTATTTGTGTCACAGTATTAAAAACTGTTTTTTGGTTGGAAATAGGTAAAGCCAGTGATCTTTGATGCAATATGGATTTCAGCAGAAGAAATTACCTTCAAAGTTGCAACACTACAATATGATTTTGTAACTCCGCTGAGTTACTTCAGTACTTTGTGTCTTTTTGTGCAAAAGCATCTGCAGTTCCTTGTTTTACTACCAACAAAATTTGGTGTGTATTTTGTGTGATCATTTGGAAAGCCAACACATTCTGGGCAAACATCTCGTGAATGAATAAAAATAAAATTTTATTAACAAAGGTGACCAATAGATTGGCCAAGGAGTAAAGTTTTTATTAAGTGCCTTAGAAAATAAATTTGAGGGGTATTGGGTTTCGAGAGAGGCCTTCAGTGCTTAGGCCCTGAGCAGCTTTAGTCGGATATTGACAAAGCAAAGATCAGTTTTAACCAGAGGCCAGACCTGGAAAGTCCAGAATTCTGGCTATTGTACTTGAGATTTTCCAGACTTAGGCAAGCATGGAGGGATTAGAAAATTAGAACAAGAATATTCTAACTGCAAGACTGCCAGACCAGCAACCAAGGACTATGTGAATATTATTGGCGAGATTTACTATTTGAACAGCAGATTTTTTATGAGTTCAAGTTTACTGAGGATTTTATCTGAAACAATCAATAAAAATAAACGCATTTATATATTTATTTCAAAGTGATTATTTCATTGCTCCTTGAAGTCTCCTTGAAGGGGCATTTGGGATGGCTTTGAGGACCTTGAGTTCATTTGTCATAAAAGCCCATTGTAAATGGCAGAAAGAGATCGCCAGTCTCCCAAACTACCCCCCTATTCATCCCATCAAGTACAACTCCTTCTCGGTTCCAAGGGACGGACAGAAAATATGTTTTTTAAGCAACTACAGAGTACAAAGTGATGCGAGGAATAGATTGTTTACAAAATCATGAGAGGTAAATGCACAGAGCCTTTTGCGCAGAGTAGTGGAATCAAGAACCAGAGGACATAGGTTTAAGGTGAGGGGAGACAGAGGGATAACTTATTTACACGTGGGTATATGGAGAAGGTAGTTGAGGCAGGTACTATCATGACATTTAAGATACATTGATAGGATAGGTTTAGAGGGTTACGGGCCAAGCATGGACAGGTGGGACTAGTGTAGATGGGGCATGTTGGTTGGCGTGGGCAAGTTGGCCAGATGGGCCTGTTTCCACATTGTCTGACTGTATGATTCTGTGACTCTAACTATTAAAAACTATAAGGACTATAACTATAAAAAACTATAACAATAAAACAGTGAGAAAAAAGTTGACAATAATCCTTGATTTATTTATTGAATGCTATTGGATGAAACCAGTGAGTTTACCAATAAAATATATCTTGGTATTTACGTTTCAGTCTTAGTAAATTGAATTTACCAACCATCATAACATGATCATGTAAGAAAAATGCAGTAAGTGGATCAAACTAACTGACAAAGATGCAAATGAAAATCATGTTTCCACACTTTCACTGAATGAGACCAGTTTCGTATTAGGTATTTGAAATAGTTTTGAGGTGGATTTGAACTTCTGCCAGGGAACATCAGCATGAAGCAGCTGCATTTCTCCTTGGGACATCTGAGGTGTTGGGCTAAATAGCTCAGAAATAATTAGCAAGTGGCTGCACAATCGTCAAAGATGGGTGCTGCCTTGCCCACTGTATTAAATAAGTGCTCTTGAGGAGAATTCTGTAAATAGTAAACTCTAAGTATGGGAGCCCAGAGTATTGTTGTGTGGTAAGGAGAAGCATTTTATCTTGCTCTGGCTCCTGGGATAAGTGCCCATTTTCCCTCAAGTATTAAACTGTAGTCAACCAGTTCTGTTTCACCAGACAATGGAAGCTATAAGTCAAGTTGCACCTCTTTGAATATGACACAGTATAAAATGCAGAGCCTTGGCAATGAATCACCCAGTTTCTGTGCCTCTGCAGCCATCCAAGTGACACTACCTATTTTTCTCACCATCTTAAACGTGCAACATTTGAAAGACACCTGTTCAAGTACTTAGGGAAGGTGCAGAAGGATACAAGCCTAATGCAGATAAATGGGATTAACATAGATAGGCATCACAGTTGGCATGGATGAGAGGAACTGAAAGGGCTTGTTTCTGTGTTGTATTATTCTATGATTCTAAAATTTGGAAAGGAAAATTCAAATTAAGGTGGAGCCAAAGCTTACACATAGGAAAGAGATAGCGGAATAAACATTTTTAATGAAATAGTGGAACTCATTCTTATCACTATATGCTCTTGGATTAATTGTTAAACATTCTACTTGTGATGTTGCCTACCTCTTGGCAATACCTCCGCAGCAACCAAAGGAAGATGAATGCTGCTTGTTACTGGAACTTCTCCTTGTCCTTCTGGTGAATGTGTTCTTCTATTTCCAAAATGTGAAATTGACTAGATATGGCCTAAATCCAGAAGCTCAGACTAAGTCATAGCTAGACCACTTCAAAAGGTTAAACATATTTGTGATTTCACAAAATATTCCTCCTTTGTAATACAGTTCGATGAACTCTTGTATTCATACTTTTGAAAGCCTCCCACTTGCCAGACATATCTACACCTGCAGATCGACACAAAATGTGCCTCCACTGTCAGAGTGAGGCCAAATGCAAATTGGAGGAACAGCCCCTCATATTTTGCTTGGGCAGCTTACAACCCAGCCATATCAAAAATGATTTATCTTACTTCAAGTAACCCTTGCTTCCCCACTATCTCCATCCCTCCCCAATCCTAGTTCTCCATCTAGTTTCACTGTCCACATCAAATTTTACTGATTGTATGCCTCGTTGTCACCTTCCCCTCAGCTCATAATGAACCATTCTACGTTTTTCTTGAACATTGTCCCCTATGATCTATCATTTTCACACCTTACCCTTCCATATCTCAATGTCTCTCTCTCCTGACTCTCAGTTTGAAGAAGGGACTCGACCCGAAACATCACCCATTCCTTCTCTCCAGAGATGCTGCCTGTCCCACTAAGTTACTTCAGCATTTTGTGCCTATCTTTGGTGTAAACCAGCATCTGCAGTTCCTTCCTACACATATCTACACATGCTAACATTCTCACCCAGTTGACTTTCTTGAGTTTCCACCTAATGGTTCCAAACATGGCTTTGTCCCAATTCTTCTCACCTCCACAATCTCTCGGGGAAACAGACAAGACCTTACCTTAATGGCTGCTTTTTAGATCTCCTCTTCTTGGCTCTACAGTCTCTTTGGAAAACTGTCTGGAATAATCCTTCAATTTTCTGAATAGTTTCAGCGTCCTCTGTTATAAATTATCCAAAGTTCCCCCAGAATTATATTGGAGCATGTGATGAGTTGGCTTCATCATGCTCATGACTTTAGACGGCTTAAAAAAAACACTCTGTCCCCTTTTCATATCTTGTTACCTTCGTTTGAGGTGCTTACTGGGATAGGTTCCATGCCAGTAACTAATTTTATTCAGATGCCAAACCGATCAAGAAGGGTCTCGACCCGAAACGTCATCCATTCCTTCTCTCCAGAGATGCTGCCTGTCCCGCAGAGTTATTCCAGCTTTTTGTGTCTATCTCCCATTCTGCTTCTGGTTTCTAATGGAAAACAGTGTCAGATGCCAATTTGGATTCAGCAACAAGTGACCACTGATAGTAGAGCAATGGAAGATCAATCATAATATTTTTCTCACTGCAATGAGGCTCTTTCCCTGTTTCTGTTAATTCATTATGCCTTCTGCAATGAAGTCAGACGCAAATTATTGTTGAGTGCACAAATATTTATTTATTTCCCATGGAATAGTTTTCCTCGGGAATGTTCTTAAACAGTAGAACCAGGCATTATCTCCATGAATTCAGTATAAATTTATTGAAAACATATTGAATTCTGTTGAGCTGTACAGATAATTTAAATTATTTCACCTATAATTATTTTAACTTGATCTAGGTAATTCATCTCATGCTTTAGATATGGACTCAACATTCTAAACTAAACACATTTCACAGCCTATCAATGGGAAAATGAAATAAAATAGGAGCTGAATGAAATCATGTAAATTGATTTATTATTAGCAGTGGAGCTAATTTAATCTTGAGATCTGAAAGAGTTAAAATACTTTTAAAACTCTCCACCCATTTACAGTATCTTCTAATTTAGCCCCCTGTACATCTAAGCATGTTTGGCAGGAATAAGTTAAAGAACATGGATGGATTTTGGATAGTTTACCTGTTGCGATTAATGCAATTATGGTTTTGTCTCATGATGCACTCCCACATGCCAATTATCTCAGACTACATGTTTATTCTTGCCTACTTAATAATGAAGTTACTTGTTGTCATAACTGTCTAATTATATTAAATTGCTGAGAAGAGACACATTACAACCCATTGTGTTCAGGTTTTGGAGAAATAAAATTATTTACTGTCTCAGTTGTTACATCTTCTGTGGGGCAGAAGATGTAACAAGTGTGTGAGGCAGGAGGCAGAGAAGGAAAACACTCGGACCCAACATGCAGGGGGGAAAGAAGAAAACAATAATAAACAGAGAATAAGAGGTGGTGGGGTTCTTAAATGGGTGAGCAGAGAAACAGAGGGGTGTAAAATGCGGGCGGAAGCAATAGGTAGCAAGGTGAAAAGTAAAAGTGGCAGGCAGACAAATCCAGGGCAAAAATCAAAAATAGCCACTTCTCAACATAATTGTATAAGGGGTAAGAGCGTTGTAAAAACAAGCCTGAAGGCTTTGTGTCTCAATGCAAGGAGCATTCGTAATAAGGTGGATGAGTTGAACGTGCAGATAGCAATTAATGATTATGATATAGTTGGGATCACGGAGACATGGCTCCAGGGTGACCAAGGCTGGGAGCTGAACATCCAGGGATATTCAATATTCAGGAGGGATAGAGAGAAAGGAAAAGGAGGTGGGGTAGCGTTGCTGGTTAGAGAGGAGATTAACGCAGTGGAAAGGAAGGACATTAGCTTGGAGGATGTGGAATCGGTATGGGTAGAGCTGCGAAACACTAAGGGGCAGAAAACGCTGGTGGGTGTTGTGTACAGGCCACCTAGCAGTAGTAGTGAAGTTGGGGATGGCATCAAACAGGAAATTAGAAATGCGTGCAACAAAGGCAAAACAGTTATAATGGGTGACTTCAATCTACATATAGATTGGGTGAATCAAATTGGCAGGGGTGCTGAGGAAGAGGATTTCTTGGAATGTATGCGGGATAGTTATCTAAACCAACATGTAGAGGAACCAACGAGAGAGCAGGCTATTCTAGACTGGGTATTGAGTAATGAGGAAGGGTTAGTTAGCAGTCTTGTTGTGCGTGCCCCCTTGGGCAAGAGTGACCATAATATGGTTGAGTTCTTCATTAGGATGGAGAGTGACATTGTTAATTGAGAAACAATGGTTCTGAACTTAAAGAAAGGTAACTTTGAGGGTATGAGACGTGAATTGGCCAAGATTGACTGGCAATTAGTTCTAAAAGGTTTGATGGTGGATATGCAATGGAAGGCATTTAAAGACTGCATGGATGAACTACAAAAATTGTTCATCCCAGTTTGGCAAAAGAATAAATCAGGGAAGGTAGTGCATCCGTGGATAACAGGGGAAATCAGGGATAGTATCAAAGCAAAAGATGATGCGTACAAATTAGCCAGAAAAAGCAGCATACCAGAGGACTGGGAGAAATTCAGAGACCAACAGAGGAGGACAAAGGGCTTAATTAGGAAAGGGAAAATAGATTATGAAAGGAAACTGGCAGGGAACATAAAAACTGACTGCAAAAGTTTTTATAGATATGTGAAGAGAAAGAGATTAGTTAAAACAAAAGTAGGTCCCTTGCAGTCAGAAACAGGTGAATTGATCATGGGGAACAAGGATATGGCGGACCAATTGAATAACTACTTTGGTTCCGTCTTCACTAAGGAAGACATAAATAATCTGCCAGTAATAGCAGGGGTCAAAGGAGATGGAGGAACTGAGTGAAATCCAGGTTAGTCGGGAAGTGGTGTTGGGTAAATTGAATGGATTAAAGGCCGATAAATCACCAGGGCCAGATAGGCTGCATCCCAGAGTACTTAAGGAAGTAGCTCCAGAAATAGTGGATGCATTAGTGATAATTTTTCAAAACTCCTTAGATTCTGGAGTAGTTCCTGAGGATTGGATGGTAGCAAATGTAACCCTACTTTTTAAGAAGGGAGGGAGAGAGAAAACGGGGAATTACAGACCAGTTAGTCTAACATCGGTAGTGGGGAAACTGCTAGAGTCAGTTATTAAAGATGGGATAGCAGCACATTTGGAAAGTGGTGAAATCATTGGACAAATTCAGCATGGATTTACGAAAGGTAAATCGTGTCTGACGAATCTTATAGAATTTTTCGAGGATGTAACTAGTAGAGTGGATAGGGGAGAACCAGTGGATGTGTTGTATCTGGACTTTCAGAAGGCTTTCGACAAGGTACCACATAAGAGATTAGGATACAAACTTAAATCACACAGTATTGGGGGTTCAGTATTGATGTGGATAGAGAACTGGCTGGCAAACAGGAAGCAAAGAGTAGGAGTAAACGGGTCCTTTTCACAATGGCAGGCAGTGACTAGTGGGGTACCGCAAGGCTCAGTGCTGGGACCCCAGCTATTTACAATTTATATTAATGATCTGGACGAGGGAATTGAAAGCAACATCTCCAAGTTTGCGGATGACACTAAGCTAGGGGGCAGTGTTAGCTGTGAGGAGGATGCTAGGAGACTGCAAGGTGACTTGGATAGGCTGGGTGAGTGGGCAAATGTTTGGCAGATGCAGTATAATGTGGATAAATGTGAGGTTATCCACTTTGGTGGCAAAAACGGGAAAGCAGACTATTATCTAAATGGTGGCCGATTAGGAAATGGGGAGATGCAGCGAGACCTGGGTGTCATGGTACACCAGTCATTGAAAGTAGGCATGCAGGTGCAGCAGGCAGTGAAGAAAGTGAATGGTATGTTGGCCTTCATACAAGAGGATTGGAGTATAGGAGCAGGGAGGTTCTACTGCAGTTGTACAGGGTCTTGGTGAGACCACACCTGGAGTATTGCGTACAGTTTTGGTCTCCAAATCTGAGGAAGGACATTATAGCCATAGAGGGAGTGCAGAGAAGGTTCACCAGACTGATTCCTGGGATGTCAGGACTTTCATATGAAGAAAGACTGGATAGACTTGGTTTATACTCGCTAGAATTTAGGAGATTGAGAGGGGATCTTATAGAAACGTACAAAATTCTTATGGGGTTGGACAGGCTAGATGCAGGAAGATTGTTCCCGATGTTGGGGAAGTCCAGGACAAGGGGTCACAGCTTAAGGATAAGGGGGAAATCCTTTAGGACCGAGATGAGGAAAAACTTTTTCACACAGAGAGTGGTGAATCTCTGGAACTCTCTGCCACAGAGGGTAGTTGAGGCCAGTTCATTGGCTATATTTAAGAGGGAGTTAGATGTGGCCCTTGTGGCTAAGGGGATCAGGGCGTATGGAGAGAAGGCAGGTACGGGATACTGAGTTGGATCATCAGCCATGATCATATTGAATGGTGGTGCAGGCTCGAAGGGCCGAATGGCCTACTCCTGCACCTATTTTCTATGTATCTATGTATCTATCTTCACTACTTTCTAGACACTGTGCTTGGCTTGTGGTGCAATGAATCTGTGGAATTCTTTGCCACAGAAGACTGTGGAGGCCAAGTCAATTGATATTTTTAAAGCTGAGATAGATAGATTCTTGATTGGTATGGGTGTCAGGAGTTATGGGGAGAAGGCTGGAGAATGGGGTTAGGAGGGAGAGATAGATCAGCCATGATTGAATGGCGGAGTAGGCTTGATGGGCCAAATTGCCTAATTCTGCTCCTATTACTTATGACCTTATGATCTTACAATATTCCAATTGATTGCTTGGTGATGTTACTTTAAACTACTAGAAGAATGTTGGTTTCTATCAGGAATGTGGAGGTGAATTTTCCTTGGAATTCCAATAATTTCACTTTTAAGTAAAAAGACATTCAGATGTTGTGTTTCCTATGATGTTCACTGAAGGAGAAGCAAGTTGTAGAATATAATAATTACTGACAGTGAAATCAAGATCATGGACAAAATCACAATGAAAATAACCTTGACAGGAATATATGCAAATAACAAAATAAGTAAATAAACAAAAATAATTGGAGCCAATCTGTTTTAATTGCAATTTACAATTTACAATGCAAACATATGAATACAATGAGAAATAATACAACTCATAAAACTTTTGATTAATTTTACTTTTGACATTAATAACATTTTGTCAATTGGTTGGATCGATTGTACCCCAGTATAAGTGGGGAACCTTCTGGGTAGGTTGAGTAATGCGTGTGGGAAGTTTAAAGTAATTTGGCAGGGTATTGAGAACAGAAAGGCAACATTAGAAGCTTGAAAATGCCAACCACCAGACTCAGGAACCATTTTTCTCCCTCTGTTATCAGGCTTCTGAACAGTACTTCCATAAGCCATGGGACTGTCTGATTTACCTCTATCCCATTGCGGATGTTAGACTTTGTCTGTGGAAATGTTGTGCTACAATGCTAAGAACTATATTCTGCACTCTGTATCTTTCTCTTTGTTCTACCTATTTGAGTTGATTGATTGCACAGTATAATCGGAAAGGACACAAAGACACAAAGTGTTGGAGAAACTCAGCAGGTCAGGCAGCTTCTCTGGAGGTGGTGTTTCATGTCAAGACCCTTCTTCACACTGGTTTGATCGGATTTGATTGGATAACATGCAGAACAAAGCTTTTCACTGTACCGCGGTACACATGACAATAATAAACCTAAACCTTAGAAGATATGAGATTCCTCCTAGCAGGTAAACAAGACCAATTCCAAAAGATTTGGTCTCCATATATCGACTTATTACAAACATAGGGTGCAACAAAATGTTGATAATAAATGGTTTTAGGACCTGGCGAGGGGTGAGTAAAGATAAGAAGTAGGTACATCCCTCTCATAATGTCCAATCTTACTTTCTTTTTTCTTTTTTCTTTTTGCGCCTTTTGGTTTTTCTTTTCTTTTTTAACTATTTCTTGTGGTTTAGGTTCATACGGGTGTTCCTGGACCACTCTTTCATTCACCCACTGACAATCGTTACTAACTCTTTCTATCAAAAGACTTTCAGAAGGCTTTTGACAAGGTCCCACATGAGAGATTAGTATACAAACTTAAAGCACACGGTATTGGGGGTTCAGTATTGATGTGGATAGGGAACTGGATGGCAAACAGGAAGCAAAGAGTAGGAGTAAACGGGTCCTTTTCACAATGGCAGGCAGTGACTAGTGGGGTACCGCAAGGCTCAGTGCTGGGACCCCAGCTATTTGCAATTTATATTAATGAGCTGGATGAGGGAATTGAAGTCAACATCTCCAAGTTTGCGGATGACACTAAGCTGGGGGGGCAGTGTTAGCTGTGAGGAGGATGCTAGGAGACTGCAAGGTGACTTGGATAGGCTGGGTGAGTGGGCAAATGTTTGGCAGATGCAGTATAATGTGGATAAATGTGAGGTTATCCACTTTGGTGGCAAAAACAGGAAAGTAGACTATTATCTAAATGGTGGCCGATTAGGAAAAGGGGAGATGCAGCGAGACCTGGGTGTCATGGTACACCAGTCATTGAAAGTAGGCATGCAGGTGCAGCAGGCAGTTAAGAAAGTGAATGGTATGTTAGCTTTCATAGCAAAAGGATTTGAGTATAGGAGCAGGGAGGTTCTACTGCAGTTGTACAGGGTCTTGGTGAGACCACACCTGGAGTATTGCGTACAGTTTTGGTCTCCAAATCTGAGGAAGGACATTATAGCCATAGAGGGAGTGCAGAGAAGGTTCACCAGACTGATTCCTGGGATGTCAGGTCTTTCATATGAAGAAAGACTGGATAGACTTGGCTTATACTCGCTAGAATTTAGGAGATTGAGAGGGGATCTTATAGAAACGTACAAAATTCTTATGGGGTTGGACAGGCTAGATGCAGGAAGATTGTTCCCAATGTTGGGGAAGTCCAGAACAAGGAGTCACAGCTTAAGGATAAGGGGGAAATCCTTTAAGACCGAGAAGAGAAAAACCTTTTTCACACAGAGAGTGGTGAATCTCTGGAACTCTCTGCCACAGAGGGTAGTTGAGGCCAGTTCATTGGCCATATTTAAGAGGGAGTTAGATGTGGCCCTTGTGGCTAAAGGGATCAGGGGGTATGGAGAGAAGGCAGGTACGGGATACTGAGTTGGATGATCAGCCATGATCATATTGAATGAAGGTGCAGGCTCGAAGGGCCGAATGGCCTACTCCTGCACCTATTTTCTATGTATCTATGTATCCTTTTTTCCTATTAAAGTTTAAAATTATATATTTTTTTAAAATAATAATAATAAAACATTTCAGTGCCGTAAGCATGTAGTCTTTTCGCTGACTGGATTGTATGAAACAAAAAAGCTTTTCACTGTACCTCAGTACACGTGACAATAAACTAAACTGAACCAAAAAAAAATAAAAAATAAAAATAAATAAAAATAAACCTAAACCTAAAAGAAAGTAGAAATAAGGTGCGAAAGCAGCAGAGATAAATGGAAACAAAACAAGGTTTTAGCCAGAAGCAGTCTGAAAAAGCAAACAAGGAGATTGAGGATAATCTTACTGTGTATGTAAATACCACACGTGTCTTGAAAAGATTGGTAAAATATATGTGCAATTAATCTTGTGGAATTACAACACAAGCTGTTTAGAAGCAGAACAGGAATGGAATTGATTCAGATGAACATTGCACTGCTAGAGAGAGAGGGTGTCCAAAAATAATCAAAATCAGACAATCTATTCAGACGTCCTACTGAGACCACTCTCTAAGATGCCCAAGTGGGAAGGATATTGAAGAGCAAATGCAAAAGTCATAGAGTAATGATATTGGTGATTTCAACTATCCAAATATAGAAAGGGACCACAATGCATGACAGGCAATGAGGGATTGGCATTGCTGGACCTCATTCTGGGAAATAAGCCAAGCCAAGTGAAGCAAATGTCAGTGGGGAAACAGCTAGAACAAACTAATCACAATATTATAAGGTTGAGAATAATTATGGAAAAAGATGTAGGCCACTGCATAAGATAGCAAGGTTCGGAACTTCTGATTGACCAAAAAGAAAACATATGACCAATGTCAGGTTATTAGCACAAATGAAAACAAGGGTGATTATGAAAGTTCAGAAGGGAAGTAAAAAAGGAAATAAGAGAAATAAGAAAGGCAAAGATAGAGCATGAGAAAAGACTGACCAACATAAAAGAGAATCCAAAAATATTCTACAGACATGTGAACAGGAAAAGGGATTGTGAGACGTGGGGCCCATCAGAGACAAAAAAAAAGGAAGTCTACTCATGGAATGGTTAAGGTATTAAATGAGCACTTTACTGTAATGTTATCCAATGAAGAAAATGATGCTGGTGTCTCAGCAATGGAAGATATTCAGAATTTGAATGGGACAAGATTAATAAAAGAGAAGAAGTAATAAAGATTATTGCAGAATGTGAATAGAACATTCAGCTCAGATGTACTAGAATGTTGCCTGGGTTTCAGCAAATAAGTTACAGAGAAAGGTTGAACAAGTTAGGTCTTTATTCTTTGGAGCGCAGAAGGTTAAGAGGGGACTTGATAGAGGTCTTTAAAATTATGAGCGGGTTAGACAGAGTTGACGTGGATAAGCTTTTTCCATTGAGAGTAGGGAAGATTCAAACAAGGGGACATGACTTGAGAATTAAGGGACAGAAGTTTAGGGGTAACATTGAGGGGAACTTCTTTACTCAGAGAGTGGTAGCTGTGTGGAATGAGCTTCCAGTGGAAGTGGTGGAGGCTGGTTCGATTTTATCCTTTAAAAATAGATTGGATGGGTATATGGACGGGAAAGGAATGAAGGGTTATGGTCTGAGTGCAGGTAGATGGGACTAGGGGGAAGTATTTTTTTTTTTTTTAAATAAAAAAATTTAAATGTTCGGCACGGGCTTGAAGGGCCGAGATGGCCTGTTTCCGTGCTGTAATGGTTATATGGTTATATGGTTATATGTAGAGGTATAGAGTGACCCAAGAACTGGTTCAGTTGGTATAGCACAGAGTGGCTCTATAACAATCATTTTCTTACACAAACTGCTGGAGTAACTCAGCAGGTCAGGCAGCATCTCTGGAGAAAAGGAATAAGTGATGTTTCAGGTCAGAAGAAGGGTTCTGATCCAAAACGTCATATATTCCATTTCTCCAGAGATGCTGCCTGTCCTGCTGAGTTACTCCAGTACTTGTGCCTATTTTCTCTAATGTGCTCAGTCATGCATATTGGCATCCAATGTAGTGGAACTCAGTCATGCATAGTGGCATCCAATATAGAAACAAACAACTGCAGATGCTGGTTAATACACAAAACGACACAAAGTGCTGGAGTAACTCAACAGGTCAGGCAGCATCTCTGGAGAACATGGATAGATGATATTTCGGGTTGAGACTCTTCTCCATGTTCTCCAGTGATGTTGCCTGACCCGTTGAGTTACTCCAGCACTTTGTGTCCTTTAGTGGCATCCAAAGTTGTCCAAAGCATGCCAAGAGTCTATGTTCATAATCGGCATTCATGCATATGTGTAACACATTATTTACATGCCACTCTTGCAGAGTCAATCACTTGGGTGTGTCTGCAGGCATTTCTAGCCTAGTCCAAGCAAGGATGGCAGATTTCCTGTCCTAACGCAACTGTGAAGCAATTGTTTTCTGATGTTCCATGTTTGTCCTTGTTCTTCCTAATTCCAGTTTAGCCCCTGAGTTTAAATCGCATGACTGCCCTGCGCAGGAGAATGGAGCAGCAGGTAGTGCTAGTGTCTCAGTGCACCAGTGAGCCGTGATCTATTCTAATGTCTGTGTGTCTTTTGCATGCTCTCCCTGTCACCCAATGGCTCCGGTCTGTTTCCTCATACCAAGAATATGCTAGTCAGTAATCTACCCACAGTGTAGGCGGCAGGAAATTTGGAGGGAGTAGCTGCGGATATGAGTGAGAATCAATAACAGGGAAATAAATAGGAACGTGAAGGTGATAGGAATGCTCCGAGGCCTGGCACAAACTCAATGGGCTGAATGGTCTCCTTTTGTGGCATAAGGAAACATGGAAAAAAGATTGAACTTGAATATATGGATTGTTGGTCTGGGTTTCTTACCTGGTGGTCTAGTAATTAACCACTGCACCACTGCCATACCTACATATACCATGTCCTAAACACATGCACAAAGCTCCTTAGAGTTACACATTTCTATCAAATGTATTGTAAAGTATATAGAAATTGCTGAATGCCTATATTGTAATCTTCATATAAGACAGCTTAAAAGCACAGATACAAGCTTACCTTTATTTCGTTATTTTTAGTTGTAGATATACACCGTAGAAACAGGCCTTTCAGTCCACCGAGTCCATGCCGACCAACAATCCCCCATTTACAAGTTCTATCCTACAGCTTAAGGCCAATTAACCTATAGACCTGTACGTCTTTGGAGTGTGGGAGGAAACCAGGGCACATGCAGAAAACCCCTACGGTCATTCAACCATGGCTGATCTGTCTTTTCCTCTCAACCCCATTCTCCTGCTTTCTCCCCATAACCCCTGATACCCTTTCCCATCATGAATCTGTCAATCTCCACCTTAAAAATATCCATTGACTTTGCCTCCACAGCCGTCTGTGGAAATGAATTCCACAAATTCACCACCCTCTGACTAAAAGAATTCCTCCTCACCTCCTTTCTAAAGGCTTTTATTCTGAGGCTATGACCTCTAGTCCTCCCACTAGTGGAAACATCCTCTCCACATTCGCTCTATCCAGGCCTTTCACTATTTGATGAGTTTCAATGAGGTGGCCCCTCATCCTTCTAAACTCCAGCGAGTACATGTCCATTGCCTTCAAACGCTCATCATATGTTAGCCCAATAATTCCTGGGATCATTCTCGTAAACCTCCTTAATTGGAGAGAACATGGCCCCTGTGCTCTTGGTTTATATGACTGATTACTGCATCTACTTTATTTTCCCCAATTCACGCTGCACTCATGCAAGTTCTGCGGAATTTGCCCCTAGATTTTTACATACCATTTGCTAATTGATGTTATATATGTGGCATATATCCAGCAATGCTTTAGAATGTAAGAACAAATGAATTCAAAACAGGATGTGTAGGAAGCAACTGCAGAAGCTGGTTTACACAAAATGCTGGAGTAACTCAGCGGCGGGTCAGGCAGCATCTCTGGAGAAGAGAAATGGGTGAAGATTCGGGTCAAGACCCTTCTTCAGAGTGAAGTAAATTATCCAGCCCCGCAAGCCCTCTTTGCAATTACATTAGACCATTGTTGATTCTATGGCTTCTCCACTATTCCACACAACACATCTGGCTTCCCATTGAACCCAAAAAAACTATCCATCACGGCTTGAATATTTCAATGACTGACCATCCGGGGCTCCAGAGTTGGAGAATTCCAAAGCGTTTTCAATTCTCTGTGTATGGAAATTTCTTGTCATCTTATTCCTAAATGCCAGTCTTTAATTTGGTTTTCAATGGTTTATAAATCATTGATCTATACTAACGTGTAATCTTGAACACAATTAGATCTATTTTATATAACCACCCTTTGTACGGTTTCAGTTGCCTTGGAATATTCAGATATGCTGCTTCCATCAGTTCCTCTTTTCTACCCTGCCAGATACATCCTAATTCCTCCGCAGCCATCTCCCTCACAACGCTGAGTATCTCATCTTATTAATAGAACGACTGCTCAAGTTAGTTAGTTTTGATAAAGAAGAAGTCTCCAGGTTATGCAGGGTTCTGTTCATGAGATCTGTTTGCAAACTGAACTGTTCATGAGTCAGAAGTGAACAAAAACCATGCAGCGGAGAGCATCACAGAAACGGCTGTGTCAGGAGAGCAAGGAGGCGCTGAAGAATGCCCATCGGCTGGCCTCACTGGCTCAGTGAGTGAGTTTGCTCGGCGCTCCCAGCTCTGCTTCTCGAATTGTTATGGATCGGGAGTGTAGGAGTTGGGGGGAGAAGGCACGTGGAAAGCAACTCATTCACCATCCATCCCACTGGTCTCCCAAAAGCTTGTTCCCATGTACAGGGCGTTCATAAGTCTGGTGATTGCAACTGTGGGAAAACCTACAAAATGAAGCAAATGTGTTCTATTTTCCTTCATTCGGAATCTAGATTGGCAAGTTTTATCTTGCCTCCATTTTGCTTCATTAATCAAAATCCCTCGGAAGGTAAATGTTAAAAATATTGCTTTAGGGACTTCATGCAAGCTCAGATCTGTCCTACTAGCTTTCTTGTTAATTTACCTTTAATCTTCTGTCCCATAAACCCCATCACCTTTCAATTAGAAAATTTGCCTAGTCTATGTAAAACAAATTGGAGGTGGATTCCCCAAATGGATCAGCCCTCTGGATGTGGAAGATGAATTGGGCCATCAAACCATCCGATTGTCCTGACAGCAGGCTAAGTTTGAGAGCTGGACAACATTGAGGTTCTTGACTATGCAGGGAGGCAGACAGGAATATAGCTCAGAAGAAACTCTGTCCTTGGTAAGGGCTGTTCAGAGAGAGAGAAACTGAAGTTGAAGATTAAGCTGACATGGGATTTACTCTCTGGGTAGAAAGAGAGAGGTAGTAATGGAACTGCAGATTTACAACAACAAAAAAGCCACATAGTGCTGGAGTAACTCAGCAGGTCAGGTAGCATTTCTGGAGAACATGGATAGGTGACATTTCAGGTCAGTTCCCTTCTTTGGTCTGAGCAAGGGTCCTGACCCGAAAGGTCTCCTATCCATGTTCTCCAGAGATGCTGCCTGGCCTGCTGAGCTGCTCCAGCACTTTGTGTCTGTTTTATTAGTAATGCTAGCTAGGTTTCTATTTTCACACCTTGGAGAAAAAATCTCCCCATGCTCATCGCCACAAAAAGCAGCAAACTTTATCTTTGGGCCTTATTTGAATACAGCTGCAACCTGATACTGGTTTTGCTCTACAAATGTCAGTCTTGATATTAATCTAAATCTAAAATCTCTAAAGGAGCAGTTTGTTCTCTTCAAGTGCCATCTCCTTACCTTTATTCAGAGGATGCCTATGAATAGGGAGTAGCCACAATGATGGCGACAATGTGACAATAGGTCCTGCCTGGCTCCATCCTCTCTGCCTCTTTCTGGAACTCATAACTTTATCTACATTTGTAAAGCCACAAAACAATCTGTTTGTCCGCGGTGCATATCACGGGACATTCCATTCTCTATCTACCTTTTTATATGTTCGATCCATTTCACTGTTGGGCAGGAGAGTCAGCAGATGTGCCAACATTATCATGGGCATTCAGTATACACCAGTGGTTCAGGGTCTTCACATGTGAACAGTTTAAGTATTTTGCCATGTAAATAAATATACATTTTTACTGGGTATAGTAGACTTTGTTTTGCTGATATTCCTTATGTGTTCTTTATATTACAAGTTCAATTTTAAGTTCAGATTTGCTCTTTTGGCACTGTTTTTGTAAACTATGCCAAAATGTAAACAGAGATAAAAAACAGTACATTTAGCCCCAGCAATTCTAAACCTGGTGTACTTTGCTTCTTGCCTTCAGTCTGAGGCTGGGTGCAGCCTGACAAATTGTTCCACATGTGAAACTATGCAAGTCTGTGCAAACATCTTATTAGCGTGCCTAGCCCTTGCCTGATAATAGATCTGCGTTGTGCTGTGGCATTCAATTCTGTATAACATGTGAATGTTATTTTTTTGTGCATTAAATAGGCTTTGGCAAATTAAAGTCAATGAACTATAATGCGCATGCTCATGGATATAGGGCAAACACAATTACATCGATTTTTGTGAAACACACTAACCAAATCGCAACAAAAAGCTTTTCACTCTACCTCGGTGCACTTGATAATAAACTAAACTAAACTAAAAAAATATCTTGTACATATTTATTGAACATACGGTGTGGCCTTGAAAACTACAGCGACCATCCACTAGAAGGCATTTCTTAAAGGAGTGTGGCTTGGCCAGCATGAGATAGTTCAAGCAATGGTGGGTTTAATACAGATGAACATTCCTGAAGATAGACACAAAAAGCTGGAGTAACTCAGGTAGCATCTCTGGAGAGAAGGAATGGGTGACGTTTCGGGTTGAGTCCCTTCATGAACATTCCTGAAGTTCATTTCACTTATCTGAAAAAAGCACAATCATTTGAATATTTAAATGCAGGATGGTGGGCCATCAAAATTTGGTTGCCTTGGTACTCGTTAAGAGGTCCCACCAGGAGGTTCCATTCCTCTCCCAAGAAATTGAAATTAATGAGCCTTCCACCATACTCTCTGTTTGTAAATAGTGAAATGTTGATGATCAGTCTTAGAGCCATGGAGTCCCCATGGCCCAACTTGCCCATGTCAACCTTTATAACAAGAGGAGTTGAGAATAGGAGCAAAGAGGTCCTTCTGCAGTTGTATAGGGCCCAAGTGAGACCACACCTGGAGTATTGTGTGCAGTTTTGGTCCCCTAATTTGAAGAAGGACATTCTTGCCATTGAGGGAGTACAGCATAGGTTTACAAGGTTAATTCCCGGGATGGCAGGACTGTCATATGCTGAGAGAATGGAGCGGCTGGGCTTGTATACTATGGAGTTTAGAAGGATGAGAGGTTATCTTATTGAAACATATAAGATTAATAAGGGTTTGGACACGATAGGGGCAGGAAATGTTCCCAATGTTTGGGAAGTGCAGAACCAGGGGCCACAGTTTAAGAATAAGGGATAAGCTATTTAGAACAGAGATGAGGAAACACTTTTTCTCACAGAGAGTTGTGGGTCTGTGGAATTCTCTGTCTCAGAGGGCGGTGGAGGCCGGTTCTCTGGATATTTTCAAGAGAGAGCTAGATAGGGCTCTTAAAGATAGCAGAGTTAGGGGATATGGGGAGAAGGCAGGAACGGGGTACTGATTGGGGATGATCAGCCATGATCACATTGAATGGAAGTGCTGGCTTGAAGGGCCGAATGGCCTACTCCTGCACCCTATTGTCTACCGTCTATTGTCAACCAAGATGCCCCATTTACACTATTCTCACATGCCTGCATTTGGCCTATATCGCTCTAAACCTTTCCTGTCCATGTATCTGTCCATATGTCTATTAAAAGTTATCATAGTACCTACTTCTACGACCACCTATGGCAGCTCATTCCATATACCCACCACTCTCTTGTGAAAAAGGTATCCCTCAGGTTCCTATTACATTTTTCCACCCTCACTTTAAACCAAAGTCTTCTGGTTCTTGATTCCCTAACTCTGGGTAAATGACTTTGTGCATTCACACAATCTATTCCCTTCATTATCATATTGACCTCTATAAGATTACCCCTCAGCCTCCTGCGCTCCAAGGACTAAAGTCCTAGCCTGCCCAGCCTCTTCCTACAGCTCAGGCCCTCAAGTCCTGGCAGCACCGTTGTAAATCTTCTCCGCACTCTTGCAGTTTAACAACGTTGTTCCTATAGCAGGGTGACCAAAACTGACCACAATGCTCCAAACGCAGCCTCGCCAACGTCTTGTACAACTCTAACAAAACATCCCAACTTGTACACTCAATACCCTGATTGATGAAAGCCAATGTATCAAAAGCCTTCTTGACCACTCTCTCTACCTGTGATGCCATTTTCAAGGAACTATGCACCCACATTCCTAGATCCCTCTGCTCTACAACACACCCCAGAGTCCTGGAGGGGGAGCACTTGGGTGTACTTTCATTTTAGATTTATATACCTGACTCGGATTTGAGAATAGTGATACAATATTGAGAATATTCTGCTGACACAATTTGAAGTGGTTGGAAAATGCTGACGATTGGTGAAATATGTAAGATAGTGTAATAAATGGCAGCATATCAAAGTTAATGAAGAGATGTAAAAAATTATCGTTTTTGGCATGCGAGGAATGCAGAAGCTGCTGAAAGAATAGAGGCCTTAGGGATCAAATACTCCTTGACAATGTATATAAATATCTCATGGCATTTTAAGATTTATAAATAGGTACAAAGAGTTGAAGAACAAAGAGGTAGCGATAAGCTTGTACAAGGCAAAGGTTAGTCTTGTGTTCACTCACAACTATTACAGGATAGATGAATCAATGGTAGAAAACAGCGGAGGACTGCAAGGCGGGATTTATTCCAATGAACTACCAATTTTGAAGAGAAGGCCAACAGGAAATTGATTGGTTTCAATCATTGAAAACCATTCATTTTTCCATTAAAAATATGGAACATTTGAAAGGAAAAAAATGGCAATGAGGATCAAGAAGTTATTACTTTACATTTGATAAACAGCGTGGAACAGGCCCTTTCACTGTACCTTAATTGGTGCATGTGACAGCAAACCTTGAACCTTGAACCTTCAGCCCACCGAGTCCACGCCGACCGGCGATCACCCCGTACATTAGCACTATCCTACACACTGGGGCATGAGAGTTGGGTCAGCCAGGTTAGAGCTCGGGGGCCCAGGTGTTTCATGAACTCTGGAGAGATGTTATCATAACCTGCTGCCTTTCCACATTTCAGGCCCTGCAGGACCTTCTCCAGTTCAGCCACCTCGAAGTGTTCGGAGAGCAGGTCCAACTGCTAGGTGCTCTTGAGGCTGGTCGTTGTTGCTGCTTTCGGCTTTGGGATAATGACTAGGATTCTTTGACTTGGCTCTCAGGCGTCGTCTTGTAAAATTTAGTCTGCTGGAAGGATCATTGGCTTCCCCAGGCGAGCCTGGGTACTGACGGGGCGCGCGACGAGAACGCTGATCCATAGGCCCCCGAGCTCTAACCTGGCTGACCCAACTCTCATGCCCTCAAAAAAGACTTAAAGGAGGACTTGTCACCCTTCATACAGCAGATCAAGAGGCAACTGCTTGGCTAAAGGACTTTGCATTCGCTAAATAAATAAAACACACTGGGGACAATTTACAATTTTTACAGAAGCCAATTAACCTACAAACCTGTAAGCCTTTGGAGTGTGGGAGGAAACCGGAGCACCCGGAGAAAACCCACGCAGTCACAGGGAGAACGTACAAACTCCATTCAGACAGAACCGGTAGTCAGGATCAAACATGGGTCTCTAACGCTGTAGGGCACCAGCTTGAGCACTGCGCCACCATGATTGTTGTCAGTAAAGGAGGAGAAAAGTAAAATGAAAATGGGTTATGTGGAGAATTATTGGAATGATTTGCCACAAGCAGCACTTGAGGGAAGAGACCGTTAAATTTCTGAGAAGAAAATTGTATCAATAGAAGGAAGCATTGACGATGCTGCTTTATACCAGAGATGGGCGCCAAATGCTGGAGTAACTGAGCAGGTCAGGCAACATTTCTGGAGAAAATGGATAGGTGATGTTTTGACGTTTTGGTTCAGGACTGAAGTAGGGTCCCCACCTGAAACGTCACATCCATTTTCTCTTAAGGTGCATTGCATTGGGGAGATTGGGAATAATTTTTGAATTGTTCAAAATGGTCTCATTCTGTGTCGTAACTGGCAATGGGCCTCTACATGAAAAGTTTACCTTTTGTTTAGGTGCATGTTGTTTAGGAGCTGGTGCCATAAAGTTGTTTACTGCACATTCCATCACCACACCTCCCAATGCACCCCACCCACCAGACACACAAAACTAAGGCAGGAGTCTGCCTCATACTAACAGATAAATCTTTCCAACTGAATGCAAGTGAAGAGCTTGCATTTCTTCAGTCCTGCTGTTTCAGCAATGAAGCTAGAAAATAAATTCTTATGTCATATCTTATACACTATTGCAACGGTTAAGAAATACTAGACCGTTGGGCCCCGTCCCTCAACGCACGGTTGCGGGGGGGGGGGGGGCTGCGGCGTCACGCACACACTAACCACCCCCCACACACACAGGGGGTGGGAGAGGGAGAGGGGGGGAGAGGAGAGGGGAGGGAGGGGGAGAGGAGAGGGGGAGGGGAAGAGGGGAGGGAATAGGGGAGGGGGAAGGGGGACAGAGGGGGAGGGAGAGGAGGGGAAGGGGAGAGGGAGGGGAGGGGGAAGGTGGGGGAGAGGAGGTGGGAGAGGGGGAGAGGGGGGAGGGGGGAGGGGGGAGGGGGAGGAGTGGGGGGGAGGGGGGAGAGAGGAGGGGGGGAGAGAGCAGGAGGGAGATAGCAGGGGAGAGTGGGGGAAGGGGGGAGAGAGAGAGAGAGGAGGGGGGAGAGAGGGGGAAGTGGAGAGAGGGGGGTAGGGGGGTAGAAGGGGGGAGGGAGAGTATAGGGGGGAGAGGAGTGGGGAGAGAGGAGGTGGGGAGAAAGGGGGTGGGGAGAGAAGAGATGGGGAGAGAGGTGGGGAGAGAGGAGAGGGGAGAGAGGGCAGGGGGTAGAGAGGAGAGGGGAGTGGGGGAAAAGGGAGGGGTGGAGGGGAAAGAGGGAGGGGGAGAGAGGAGCGGGGGAGAGAGAGGACAGGGGTAGAGGAGAGGGGAGTGGGGGGAGAGGGGGGGGAAGGGAGGGGGGTGGGGGGGAGGGAGGGAGGGGGAGAGAGAGAGTAGAGGGGAGAGAGAGGGGGGGAGAGAGGGGAGGGGAGAGAGAGGAGGGGGTGAGTGAGGGGGAGGGAGGAGAGGGGAGGGGGAAGAGGGGGAAGCGAAGAGGAGGGGGGAGAGGTGGCGGGGGAGGGAGGAGAGGGGAGGGAGGAGAGGGGAAGGAGGAGGGGGAGAAGAGGAGGGGGGAGAGGTGGAGAGGGGAGGGGGAGTGGAGGGAGGTAGAGGGGACGGGGGCAGAGGGGGAAGGGAGAGGGAGAGGGAGGGAGAGGAGGGAGGAGAGAGGGGGTAGAGGTGGGGGGGGGGAGAGGGGAGGGGAGTGGGAGTGGGAGGGAGCGGGGTGGGCGGGGGGAGCGGGAGGGAACGGGGGAGCAGGGGGGCGGGTGTCGTTGACCAGAGCGAGGCCTGCAGCACTCTGAGGACTGTGAAAAACAGCGGAGGGCCGGCAGCAAGTGAAGAGCTTGCATTTCTTCAGTCCTGCTGTTTCAGCAATGAAGCTAGAAAATAAATCCTTATATCATATCTTATACACTATTGCAACGTTTAAGAAACATTTAGACAGGTTCATGGATAGGCCAAGATTAGAGGGATTTGGGACAAGCACAGGCAGGTGGGGCTAGTATAGATGGGATATGGTGGCCGGTGTGGGCAAGTTGTGCCGAAGGTCCTGATTCCACGCTGTATGACTATAACTCTCTAACTATGACTATCAATCGGATTTATAGTTTTCTTACATAGATTATTCTTGTAAAACGAAAAGAGGTAATTTTATCTCCTTCATAAGTCTCTAAACTGTATGTTCATAGATCCATCAATGCAGACATTAAGAGCAAATTGTTTGAACAGACGAACATGAGTTTGACTTTGACATGTTGCCTTGCGTTGAACTATGCAAATCACCATCTTTTCTAAAACTGATCTTGATTTGAAAATTCAAACAACTTGATGTCTCTGGAAATAAACATAAATGGAATAGCCAAATTGTTGGTAAAAACAGTTGGTAAAAAAGCTCTTGATGACCGAGTATTGGAGTAGCTCACCGGGTCAGGCAGCATCCCAGGAGAACATGGATAGGTGACCTTTTGGGTCAGGAACCTTTTTCAGAACAGTCTAAAGAAGGGCCCCAACCCAAAACGTTACCTATCTATGTTCTCTCGAGATGCTGCTTGACTCGCTGAGTTACTCCAGCATTCTGTGTCTTATTTTGTAAACCAGCATCTGCAATTTCTTGTTTCTTCTTCTTCTTCTTGAATATGGCGTGCACAGCCTAAAGTTGTAGGACAACTTGTTCTATTCAATCTTATTTCATTGTGCACACCAGGTGGTTTGCATTCGTCGAAACAGGGCGGACCACGTGAAGGTTGCAATCTCCCACCCCAGTTTCTTGTTTCTTCTCTACAGATGACACCAAGATTACTGGGGTCATGGACTGTGAGGAAGGCTGTCAAAGTATACAGATAGAGTTTAATCCAGGCAAGTGGAGGTGTTGCACTTTGGAGGTCAAATTGAAAGGGCAAATATACAACTAATGGCATGACACTTAACAGCATTGATGTACAGAGAGATCTGGTGGTCCAAGTTCATAACTCCCTGAAAGTGGCAGCACAAGTCGATAGAGTGGTAAAGAAGGCATAGGGTATGCTTCCTTTCATAGGGGGCATTGAGTATAAGAATCAGGAAATCATGTCAGCCTTCAGCTAATGGCATGTTGGCCGTCATAACTAAAGGAGTTGAGTATAGGAGCATAGAGGTCCTTCTGCAGTTGTACAGGGCCCAAGTGAGACCACACCTGGAGTATTGTGTGCAGTTTTGGTCTCCAAATTTGAGGAAGGACACTCTTGCTATTGAGGGAGTGCAGCGTAGGTTCACGAGGTTAATTCCTGGGACGGCGAGACTGTAATATGTTGATAGAATGGAGTGGCTGGGCTTGTATACTCTGGAATTTAGAAGGATGAGAGGGCATCTTATTGAAACATATAAGATTATTAAGGGATTGGACACGATAGAGGCAGGAAACATGTTCCCGATGTTGGTGGAGTCCAGAACCAGGGGCCACAGTTTAAGAATAACCATTTAGAACGGAGATGGGGAATAACGTTTTCACCCAGAGAATTGTGAATCTGTGGAATTCTCTGCTTCTGAAGGCAGTGGAGGCCAATTCTCTGGATGCTTTCAATAGAGAGTTAGATAGAGCTCATAAAGATAGCGGAGTCAGGGGATATGGTGAGAAGGCAGGAACAGGGTACTCTGTCGGTGGATCACCAGCTTCCTGACAGACAGGAAGTAGCATGTGAGGCTGGGAAAGCACATCTCGGACCCGCAAAACCCCTCAGCATAGGAGCACTGCAAGGCTACGTACTCTCCCCTCTCCTCTACTCTCTCTACACCAATGACTGCACCTCCACAGACTCCTCTGTCAAGCTTCTCATGTTTGTGGACGACACAACCCTGATTGGATTGATTCAGGATAGGGAGGAATCTGCCTACAGACAGGAAGTGTCACAGCTGGTGTCCTGGTGCCATCGCAACAACCTGGAGCTCAATGCTCTTAAGAGTGGAATTGATTGTAGACTTTAGATGAGCTCCCCCTCCCCTCACCATCACAACACCACAGTCACATCTGTGGAGTCTTTTAAGTTCCTGGGAACTATCATCTCCAAGGACCTTAAGTGGGAGGCCACCATTGATTCCACAGTCAAAAAGGCACAACAGAGGATGTACTTCCTGTGGCAGCTGAGGAAGCACAATCTGCCACAGGCAATGATGGTCCAATTCTACACGGCCATCGTAGAGTCTGTCCTCACCTTCTCCATCATGGTCTGGTTTGGCTCAGACACCAAGCACGACACCTGGAGGCTGCAGCGAATCGTCCGATCAGCTGAGAAGGGTTATTGGCCTGCAACTTTCCCTCCATTGATGAACTGTACACTGCAAGGGCCAAGAAGCGAGCGGGCAAGATCATCTCTGACCCCTCTCACCCTGGCCACAAACCTCTTGAATCACTTCCCTCTGGAAGGCGACTCCGGACTGTCCAAGCTGCCACAGCCAGAACATAAAAACAGCATTTTTCCACGAGTAGTAGCTCTACTCAATAACCAAAAATCTATAGCCTCCTTTTGCTCTGGTATTTTATTTAATTCACATGTTTAAATCAATAATGTTTTATTATTAATGATTAATGTTTTATGTATCATTCTTAACTGTCACTGTATGTCATATTGTCACTTGTGGGCAGAGCACCAAGGCAAATTCCTTGTATGTGAATACTTGGCCAATTAACTTATTCAATTCAATTCAATGAATGTGGATGATCAGTCATGATCACAGTGAATGGCGGTGCTGGCTCGAAGGGCCGAATGGCCTACTCCTGCACTCTATTGTCTATAGTCTATCATGATTCAGCTTTATTGGACTGGTTAGGCTGCATTTGGAATATTGCATGCAGTTCTGGTCGCCCCATTACAGGAAGGACGTGGAGGCTTTGGAAAGGTACAGAGGAGGTTTAACAGAGTTTAAGATAGACACAAAATGCAGGAGTAATTCAGCGGGACAGGCAGCATCTCTGGAGAAAAGGAATGGGTGACGTTTCGGGTCGAGACCCTTCTTCAGACTGAATGGGTCGAGATCCTTCTTTAGACGTGCCTGGATTAGGGGGTATTAACTGCAGGGAGTGCTTGGACAGACTTGGATTGCATTCTTTGGAAGGTTGCAGGGAGACCTGATGGAACTATATAACATTATGAGGGGCATAGATAGGATAGGCAGCCAGAACCTTTTTCCCAGGATGGAAAAATTAAATACTAGCTAGAGGGGCAAAGTTTAAAGTAGATGTGTGAGGTGGGTTTTTTACGCAGAGGGTGATGAGTGCTTGGGACATGCAGCAGGGGGTGATGGTTGGAATAGATACGATAACGGCACTTAAGAGACATTTGCATAGATATATGTGTATGCGGGGAATGGGGGGTATGGATTGTGTGCTGGGAGATAAGTTGGTCTTGGCATCATGTTCGGCACAGACAATGTGGGCCGAAGGGCCCATTCTGGTGCTGTACTATGAATTCTATGAATTTTTAACATTAAAATAATCAGAAAAAATATGTTAATGATGTGTTGAATATGTTAAAATATGCTAAGATAGACACAAAAGTCTGGAGTAACTCAGCGAGTAAGACAGCATCTCTGGAGGAAAGGAATAGCTGACGTTTTGGCTTGAGACCCTGCTTCAGACTGAGAGTCAGGGGAAAGCTAATTGAAAGGAATGTGTAAAAACATCATACAGTGAACTCACCACAAGTGATTTGACTGTTGCTTCATGCGTGAATGGTGCTCCCTGAATTTTACTGTTGGAATAATTAAATCAATTTTTACGAGATCGTTTAGAGGCAGGGGATGATTATCCATAGGGGAATGAGAGGGAAGAAAATTCAATGTCCCATTAAATATTAACAAGCGATAGAGAAGGGTTGGACTCGTCAATGAAGCTTCAAAAGGCATCTTTGCACATGTTGGTAAAAGGCAAGTATTTAACAGGTGTGGCTCGAGCTCATCCACGGAGTGTACGTGTTCGTCAGAGCATATCTGAATGATGTTTGTTCCTGTCCATGTGCATTCCCCAGTACAGGTACATTGCTGATGTCAAAAGCTCCATGGCAACGTATTATCCACTTGGCAGCGAGACAAGGATGGGTTCATGTTACAGAGCGATCAACAATGACTCACTTCAACAAGAATTTTATGCACCCTTCAGGTTAAGGCGTGGACGGATAATTAGCAATGTATTTTTCAGGCCATTTGTAAAAATTACCAGATTGCTGAATGTGTCCGTTGAATGGAGTTGTAAATAATAAATTACAGTAGCTCTCTAGTGGAATAGTGGAACATTGCAGTCAAGATTCACTGCCAGTGGCAAAGGGAAAACAAGAACAAAGTGTATTAAAAGCCTTTGACATTTAAATACAGAAGAGCATCTGAGAAATTTGACACCACATTTGGTTTCCAAATGACCAGAAAAGATATTGTGATTACATCTGAAGAATTAGGTGTAAGAATAAAACAACAAAAAACGACATGATCTTGTGCCTGTGCCTAGCCTGCCCTGTCTCTAGAGATGATGGTAAGCTGGCTTGGTGCCAGTACAGAGAAAAGATAGGGATAGTAATTGATAGTCAGTAGCAATGCGTTAAATTGGCACGACTGGCAATTTTTTTTTTGTAAACATAAACTTTGTTCAGAATAAGAAATGTATACCAAACAAAACCTAAGCAAAACCCTTCAGAAATGAGTTCATAAATGATAAAAGCTGAATTAGGACATTCGGCCCATCAAGTCTACTCCGCCATTCAAACATGGCTGATTTATCTTTCCCGCTCAACCCCCTTCTCCTGCCTTCTCCCCATAACCCCTGACACCCATACTAATCAAGAATCGGTCTTAAAAATATCCATTGATGGCACCCACAGCCTTCTGTGAATTCCACAGATTTACCACCCTCTGACTAAAGAAATTCCTCCTCATCTCTTTTCCTAAAGGTACAACTTTTTATTCTGAGACTCTGGCCTCTGGTCCTAGACTCTCCCACTAGTGGCAACATCCTCCCAACATCCACTCTATCCAGGCCTTCTCTCAAACAGTGTCTATATATTCATACGCAGTAGTGTTCGCACCTATCTTTACACAACACACCCTTGCCACTCATGTGGCCGCCAGAGTTGATATCCCTTCCCCTGTTTGAGGGTGGGTCTCCACCGGACTTTACCCCATAATGTCCAGCAGGGGAAGGACCCTAGACTGTGGTTCTCCCCCACAGAGCCTTGGCTTTGGCTGCGCCAAGCTTCAGTCCGTCCTTCAGCACGTACTCCTGCAGTCTGGAATGGGCTATATCGGCAACATTCCCTCATGGACATCTCGCTCTGTTGGGAGACCAAAAACTTTCAGGCAGATCAAAGAGTGTCTTTCACCAAGTTGATGATCTTCCAGCAGCACTTGGTGTCTGTCTCCAAATGTGCCCCTGGACGTCCTCAGTTACGGAGCTGGTGGGTTGAACCATGACCAGGACCCTTGCTTCATTCTCCAGCCACCCTTCGCAAATCCACTCTCTGCGAAGAGGTGGGCAACTGTCTCCTCTCCGTAGTAGCCGCACTGTTGGTAATAAAAGGCCTGTCCCACTTGGGCTTCATTTGCGCGTCATTTACGCGTCATCATTTATGCATGCATGGTGCGCATTACGCGCACATGGTGGGTGGTGACGTAGGCAGTGACGCAGGATTTGGTGATGTACGAAATCTTTGCGCGCCATCTGCATGACGCACAAATGATGCCCAAGTGGGACAGGCCCCTTAGACTCTGACGGTACAGGAAGGATCTGAGTGGGAGGGGCCCACAATGGCGGGACGAAGTGTCGAATAGGCGACCGATTTTCTAAACACTTGCACTCTGTCTGTCAAGGCCTGCCGAAGTTCCCGGTTGTGAATCATTTAAACTCCCCTTCCCAATACTGTCTTTGGCCTCCTCCATTGCCAGAGTGAAGCCGCAAGCAAACTGGAGAATCATCACTTTATATTCTGCTTGGGCACCTTACAACCCAGTAGGACGAACATTGAATTCTTCAATTACAAGAAATAAATATCCTGCACCTTGCTCCCTCCCTTTTTCCTGCCCACAGTCCCTGCACCCATTTCTCCCACCATCTCCCACCACCCTATCCACCTTGCTTCTTTCCCCCCCTGTACATTCATCTCCCCTCCCAGCATTTTACTGTTATCAGCAATATCTAAAAACGTAGCCATATTTTTCATTCATAGATGTTGAAAATTGTTCAAGTTATGATGCATTCCAATTTCAAAAGCAAAATATGATCAAATTTTCTTTAAAATTCCCTTTATTTCCCCTCCCTCTGTCTCCTTCCACCCAACCAATCCCTCTAGATTTACCTTTTACTCCTCCCCTTCTTTCCTTAACTGACACCCTTTCATCTCCATTTGATGTCTAGTCTTTGTGCCTATCACCGCCCATCTCCCAATCACCCCTCACCATGTGTTTCCACCTATCACTTACCAGACTTTGTCCCACTTCCACCTCCCTATTCTAATTTTCTCCCCCCGTATTCCATCAGTTTGAAGAAGGGTCCTGACCTGAAACATCGTCTGTCCATACCTTCCACAGATGCTGCCTGACCCACTGAGTTCCTCCAGTACTTCGCTTTTTCCTCAAGCTTCCAGCATCAGCAGTTCCTTGTGTCTCAATAGTGCTTTCCTGTCTGCCTGTGATTCTCTTTCATTCATTAGCCTGAATACTACTAAACTTTATTGATTCATGGATCCTTAGTCACATCACACTTCAAAGAAGGGCGGCATGGTGGTGTAGCGGTAGAGCTACTGCCTTTGATGCGCCAGGGACCCGTGTTCGATCCTAACTACGGGTGCTGTCTGTACGAAGTTTGTAAGTTTTCCCCGTGGGTTTTCTCCGAGATCTTCGGTTTCCTCCCAGACTCCAAAAACGTACAGGTTTGTAGGTTAATTGGCTTGGTGTGAATGCAAAAATTGTCCCTGGTGTGTACGTAGGGTAGTGTTAATGTGAGGGGATCGCTGGTCTGTGAGGACCCGCTGGGCAGAAGAGCCTGTTTCCACGCTGTATCTCTAAACTAAACATTTTGAAAACACATTGCACAATAATTTTAAAGAAAATTTGATCATATTTTGCTTTTGAAATTGGAATGCATCATAACTTGAACAATTTTCAACATCTATGAATGAAAAATATGGCTACGTTTTTAGATATTGCTGATAACAGTAAAATGCTGGGAGGGGAGATGAATGTACAGGGGGGGGGGAGAAGCAAGGTGGCTAGGGTGGTGGGAGATGGTGGGAGAAATGGGTGCAGGGACTGTGGGCAGGAAAAAGGGAGGGAGCAAGGTGCAGGATATTTATTTCTTGTAATTGAAGAATTCAATGTTCGTCCTGCTGGGTTGTAAGGTGCCCAAGCAGAATATAAAGTGATGATTCTCCAGTTTGCTGGCGGCTTCACTCTGGCAATGGAGGAGGCCAAAGACAGTATTGGGAAGGGGAGTTTAAATGATTCACAACCACAACACATATCGCCCGGCTGCATAGCATGTCCACAAATAGGTACCATTTATGAATTTCTATTCCTGGTGAACAGGATGAGTTTAGTTTATTGTCACATATACTGAGGTACAGAGAAAAAGCTTTTGTTGCGTGCTAAGCAGACAGCGGAAAGACAATACGTGATTAGAATCGAGCCATCCACAGTATACAGATACATGATAAGGGGCATAACGTGAATAACGTTTAGTGCAAAATAAAGTCAGTAGAGTTGAATCAAAGATAGTCCAAGGGTATCCAATGTAGATAGTAGTTCAGGACTGCTCTCTTGTTGTGGTAGGGTGGTTCAGATGCCTGATAACAGCTGGGAAGAAACTGTCCCTGAATCTGTTCACACTTCTAGATTACAATGATCAAAATTAAATTTAACACTGGTTTACAAGCTTTCCAGCTGTGTGATTGTTTTACGAAGTTGGAAGTAAAAAAGGAAGCTAAATGTGTAAAGACCATCTGGCTTGCTTCTAAAAAATGAGCATCATCTTCTATTATTAAAATGAAATTTATTTTCCATCCTTAAACTGCTTAGTGTTTTTGCTGGTGCAGTAATTTTTGTCTAAATCCTATATTTTGCGTCATCAAAGTTTATTTTCAAATACGTTTCTCACAATAGTTTGCTTCTGGTTATTTGACATGTACCATTCAAAATGGGTAGAAGAAAAATTGTTTGCGAATTACAAATGAAATCCTTCATTAGGAAGAGCAAAAGCACATTTTCAAACTCTGATTATATTTAGGACTTTGGTGGTATGGATTAGCAGATTTACCCGTTGATTTGAATGTTATTCCTATTAACATCCTAACACTCTTTTTAGATGTTACATTTCAGTATAATAAATTTCCAAGTTTACTTTAGAGATACAATGTGGAAACAGGCCCTTTTGACCAACTGAATCCATGCCGACCATTACACAAACCAACCTCCCTTCCATTGACTCCATTTATACCTCGCGCTGCTTCGGCAAGGCTACCAGCATAATCAAGGGTGAGTCGCACCCTGGCCACTCTTCTCCCCTCTCCCATCGGGCAAAAGGTATAGAAGTGTGAACAGATTCAGGGACAGTTTCTTCCCAGCTGTTATCAGGCATCTGAACCATCCTACCACAACTAGAGAGCAGTCCCGAACTACTATCTACATTGGATACCCTTGGACTATCTTTGATTCAACTCTACTGACTTTATTTTGCACTAAACGTTATTCACGTTATGCCCCTTATCATGTATCTGTATACTGTGGATGGCTCGATTCTAATCACGTATTGTCTTTCCGCTGTCTGCTTAGCACGCAACAAAAGCTTTTTCTCTGTACCTCAGTATATGTGACAATAAACTAAACTCATCCTGTTCACCAGGAATAGAAATTCATAAATGGTACCTATTTGTGGACATGCTATGCAGCCGGGCGATATGTGTTACTGTCCTTGGGTTAAGATGTCATCATCAGATGCAATTTACAAACTATTCAAAGTTTTGTTCTATTCCAACTCTCTCTTCATGCTCTTTATAGGATTTTTCATACTTTCCTCTCCCCAAACCCTGGTCTCAGCAAAGGATGACAAACGTATAAAATTAATTTTGAAATTTGGAGCAACAAACTAAGCCAATAGGAGTGATTCATGACAGGTATATTACTTATACCTGGATCTAATTGGCAAGATGTCAATAAGGGGCAAGATTTAGCTAGAAACATGAATTAATTATTCTAATGATCTCACCTGGCATAATGTAATGCAAGGTAATCAATCTGCAATCCACTGCACAAAGCCAAAATAAATATTTCATCAGTATTTTGTATGCTACTTTATTGTCATAAGTTATATGAGCAGAATTAGGCCATTCGGCCCATCACGTCTAATCTGCCATTCAATCATGGCTGATCATGTCTTTACCTCTCAACCCCATTCTCCTGCCTTCGACCAGTAACCCCCGACATCCAATATTTCATAAGTTCATAAGTGAAAGTGATTTTGCTTTTCCAGTATCTTCAACGTGAAGATGGCTGAGGGTAAATTGAGTTTGTGATTTGTTACTGCCATGCACAATGTACTCCTCAAGGTCTTATTCATTTTTAACAATTTCTTACACTGACACTTTGTTAAACAATGTATGTCTTCTGTCATGTCTGGCAGAAAATCACTGTTAATGAATGATATAGAGCTGAAAGAATCCCTCCGGCTGAAACTCCCAGCACAACTTCAGTAAAACAGTTTGCCAGTTTATTTGCAATACGAAGGAAATGCTGAACTAGAAATTCAGGAAAGGCAAGTTAAATGGATCATGTGGTGGGCCCGAGCAAGATTTTTCAAAGACTGCAAAGGCACCACAGTGCCGCAGCTGGTAGAGCTGCTGCCTCGCAGTGCCAGAGACCCGGGCTTGATACAGAACTCGGGTGCTCTCCGTGTGGAGTTTGCAAGTTCTACCTATTGGTTTCTTCAGGTTACTCTGGTTTTGAAAACAATTGAAACATTGGTTTCTTCAGGTTACTCCGGTTTTCTCCCAAATATCACAAATGTGCGAGTTTGTAGGTTTATTGGCCTCTGTAAATTGTCCCGAGTGTGCAAGGAGTGGGATAACATAGAACTAGTGTAATTGGGTGATCAATGGTCGGAGGGAACTTGGTGGGTCATGCTATCTCCAAACTAAACGGAAATTAAGGCATTGCTTGAAACTCTTCTTGCAGTGAGTCAGTATGCATTAGTATAGGTCTTATAGGTTGAAGGCACTGACCAGCCTTTCTTCTGCTCACTTTACCATTATGGAAAGTAGATGAATTGTTTGACTGAGTTAAATATGACAAGTCATGGGAGAAGAGAATCAAAGAGTTGACCAGAAGAGGTTGGTCAGGAGTGGTCAGGAGGTCAATAGAAGAGGACGTTCACAATCAGCTTCTGGGGTTGGATGTTTGGACCACAATCAAGAGAGGGAGACACAAGGAAGTGCAGGTGCTGGAATCTCGAGCAAAACACAAAGTGTTGGATCATTTCAGCTGGTCAAGTAGCATCTGTAGAAGGAATGGATAGGTGACGTTTCGACTTGGGATCCTTCTTCAGATCAGGTGAGAGAGTTTGGCTGTCATAAATGGTTAGGGGTGGGGTGTCCGAGGGAGATCTGACATGAGAGGGGAATTACAACACTAGCATTCGGTCATTTGATGTCAGCCGCTGGGACTTAGAGTGCATCCAGGTACTTCAGCAGATACCTGAAGGAAATTGGAGACCTCATGGATCACCTGATAGTTTAGTTTAGTTGAGTATAGTTTAGTTTAGCATAATATAGTATAGTTTAGCTTAGCTGTTTAGTTTAGGTCATAAGGTCATATGATCATAAGCGATAGGAGTAGAATTAGGCCATTCGGCCCATTAAGTCTACTCCACCATTCAATCATGGCTGATCTATCTCTCCCTCCTAACCCCATTCTCCTGCCTTCTCCCCATAACATTTGACACCTGTACTAATCAAGAATCTATCTCTGCCTTAAAAATATCCACTGATGTCCTCCACAGCCTTCTGTGACAAAGAAGTCCACAGATTAACCACCCTCTGACAAAAAAAAACCATGCAATCACAGGGAGAATCACTTGCAAACTCCATACAGACAGCACCCGTAGTCAGGATCTAACCCGGGTCTCGGGTGCTGTAAGGCAGTAACTCTACCGCTGCGCCACTGTGCCGCCCTGAATCTTGTGCTTTTTTCTTGAAATGTGTCAATGAAAAATCTCGAACTGCTGAGCCAAATGTTGATAATGTACAGCAGAAACAAGGAACTGCAGTTACTAGTTTACAAAAAAAAGACACCAAGTGCTGGAGTAACTCAGCAGGTCAAGCTGCATCCCTGGGAAACAGGTGATGTTTCGGGTCAGGACGTTTCGGTTCTGAAGAAGGATTCCGTCACCTATCCATGTTCTCCAGGGAAGCTAACTGACCTGCTGAGTTACTCCAGCACTTTGTGTCTTTTTTTTGTTGATAATATATCTTTTGGAAAAATTAGGCATGACAACTGTTCAAACACCATTGTTAACTGAAAATGATTTTGGTAGTCACATATTTTCACTGTAAGAATTTTTTCTGAAGTAGATTTTGGTTTCAAGCACACATTTTGGAGAATTTTAACGTTGTTCTGCTTAGTCAAAAATAAACAGTGTTGGAACCGCTGGTGGGTCTTCAAAGCTCCAGCCATCCAGGTTTGATCCAGACTTCAGGAGTTGTACATGTGGAATTTGTACATTCCTCCTGCAGCCTTATAACTCATATTCCTGTAAGGAAGCACCAAAGAGAAGGGAAAAGAGTGAGGATAAGTTTTGAATAGTTTGTTTCTGTGAAATTAGGAGGAATGGAGATGATCCTCATGGCTGGACTAAAATATAAAAGGCAGCTGCAATATGCAGCTCATTGCCTCTGCTTTAGACTTTAGAGATACAACTCCAAAATAGGCCCTTCGGCCAACCTAGTGCGCGCCGACCAGCAATCACCCCGTACAATAGCACTATCATACACACAGGGCCAATTTACCAAAGCCAATTAACCTGCAAACTTCCACATCTTTTGAGTGTGGGAAGAAACCGGAGCACCAGGAGAAAACCCACATGTTCACAGGGAGAATGTTCAATCTCCGTACAGACAGCACCAGCAGTCAGGATCGAACCCTGGTCTCTGGCGCTGTAAGGCAGCAACTCTATCACTGAGCCACTCTCTCAAAACCTAGACCTAGAGTACAATACTCCACACTGGCGGGGTGGTACAGGTGCAAACTTTTAGTCTTTAAAAAATTCAGCAATATCTGGAATGACCAGTGTTTGTTGCTCACCCGAAAAGCCCACGAGAGAGAGGTGTTAGCGACCTCTTGATCTCCTGCTGTCCTTCTGGTGAACGTACTCTAACTATGCCGCTGGATTGAGAGTTTCTGAATTGTCATCAGTCGGCATCCAGGACCTTTGTAGAGTTCCTAAGGACATTCATCGAGTCGAAGTGGCTGTAATGGACTATTAACACTTGGACCATTGTGGGCTCCACCTTTCCTTGGTCTTCAGTGCCGGTTCCGATTTGTTCTGAACCTTTTCAAACCTCTAGTTTCTCTCCTCCCTGACTCTCAGACTGAAGAAGAGTTTCGACCAGAAATATCACCTATTCCTTTTCTCCAGAGGTGCTGCCTGACCCTGCTATGTTACCCCACCATTGTGTGTCTATCTTCGATGTAAACCAGCATCTGCAGTTCCTTCCTACACAGGATTAATATTTGTTTAGAATCTCATCTGTTAGCTTCTTGCTTTCCCCGCCAGTTCTGGTTAGTGGGATTCAAAGGTCACCGAAGCAGTGGAAATGCGTAACATTTAATAAATTAACTTTAGGTGGTGATCACACCTCCACTGCCCACAAATGCCTGTTCTGATTAAAACCAATACCAATCCAACAATGAGTAAATAAAATCAACATATAAGGAAGGAGCAACTACCATTGCTGAGCTTAAATGAGGTGGAAATTCAGTGCTAAATTAGGGACAAAGTCTAGGCTCTGTCATGGTGGTTTGTGATGCCTATAGCTGCATATGACAGAAGCCAAGCACTGGGATGACAAAGTCCATTGTGCTGTTGAGTCATCTTCAAGCACGAGGTACAAATTCCAAAAGATCACATCAAGTGGCAGGATCTGTCTGAGAGGGCTCAGTCACGTGAGTTAAGTAAGTGCATTGGGCAATCTAAATACACAGAGGCATTAGCCATGAACAGCATGTTCAAAAACAAGCTTCAATCGATCAACATTCACAATCACTTAAGGTTCTTTTACTGTGATTTGTGCTCATTTGATGAAAATTCTTATACACATCTTCAGTTTTTCCTATTGCATTATGTTATTGTGTGCAATCTCCCTGTCCGCAGATAATTTATGCAGTTATCTATCATTCTTATCAATTTTAAAATTAAAATATACATTCTTAGCCATACAGTTTTAATCTACATTTCCCTTTTGCTAACATCAATATCCTTTATTTGGTTTCACTGTGGCATCATTGCGTTTTTCTTTAATTCTTAATTCAGCCTCAAATGTAAGAACATAGAAATTATATTCTGATATATAGGTTACATATAGATTATGATAAGTGCAGGAAACATTTATGATGTTTGAGGGTTTAAAGGGTGGGATGACCCTGAGAGAAAGAACATCAATAGGAGACAGATCTTTCAAAGTATCTAGTCATTCCAAGTATGCACAGAGATATTTGTGGAAATTCTTGGATACATTGGAGGTAAGTTTTTGGAACTGAAATATATGGTTGCTCATTACATTCTGGGTGACTATAACCTTCCATGCTTTTGCCAAATCATTAGATTTCTTGTATCATTGAGCTGTCTTCAAGAGGGTCATAGCAGTGAGATGCAAAGATTTTATTATCATGTTCCTTTGTCCAAAAGCAAATCATTTCCTTGTATCTCCCATGTCCTGGCAGCCCACCATATCTGAGGATCATGCTCAAACTAGTTAGAAACCCGCCGTCATCAAGATAGTCTTTCATAGATTCAGGAACTGTTAACAATTTGAGAGTTCAATTTCCGTTGTTCCCAGCAAGAATGCAATTAGAAAGCCTCACTTCATTCATCAAAATATTCTCAATATTACTCACCATGTATCACACAATCCCTTATCTCTCTCTCTATCATTAAATTCACTTTTTTGATAGCTTCATCCTGTGTAATAAAAATCTTCCTGTCTTCCCCGCTAATTCAATGCTCATAATCTTTAGACTGTGTTTAAGTTTTATTTAAAAAAAAACTGCTTTGGCTTTGACTTCAAGAAAATATGTCGGCTGATTTAGCAGCTTCAGCTGCCGGAGGGGGTAGTTGCGGCAGGTACTATTGCAACATTTAAGAAACATTTGGATGGGTACATAGATGGGATAGGTGAAACGTAGGTAGGTGGGACTAGTGTAGATGGAACATGTTGGTCGCTGTGTGCCAGATGGGCTGATGGACCTGTTTCCATGCTGTATGACTCTACAATTCTATGATTTAATCTTTCCTCAATACTTAAAATTCAGAGAATCTTTGACTTTAGTGGCTGCGCCACTGTGCCGCCCATATTGATCATGTTTGGAAAGAAAACCTCTCTTCCCGCCACCTTGTAAATCAATGTTTCCAGAGAGGCATCTGAAAATCAAGATGTCTGTTCCCTCTCATGGTCATCCTCCACACTGAACTAAAACCTATGGAATAGTTCCATCACTTCTCACTCAGGCATAAGGCACATCCTGTTTACAACGCAGTTTCAATCCTGACCAGCTTGCTTCAGTTGGTGTAGGAAGGAAGTGCAGATGCTGGTTTACACCGAAGATATACCACAAAATTCTGGAGTAACTCAGCGGGTTAGGCAGCATCTCTGGAGAAAACTGGAGTCTAAAGAAGGGTCCCAACCCAAAACGTCGCCTATTTCTTTTCTCCAGAGATGCTGCCTGATCTGCTGAGTTACTCCAGCATTTTGTGTCTTCCTTCAGTTGGTGCTAACTATTCACAAAGTTGACCCCTGTCGATGAATGCCAAAGTATTCGTCAGTGCTATTATCAATGATTGGGCAATAAAGTTATGATAATAAGGCACAAATATTTGGTGCACTTCATATTGGGATAAATGGATGTGAATCATCTAGTTGCGATTCCTACTAATTTTTTCAGAAGAGTCCAATCTTTCTGGATGCAGGAATGTATTTTCTACATTACTTTGTGAAAATTCATATGGAATATAGATCAGCCGTGATTGAATGGCGGAGTAGTCTTGACGTGCCGAATGACCTAATTCTACTCCTATAACTTATGAACTTATATTGACATTAATAAATAGTAAATCCTCACAACTTAAATTAAAGGTTCCAATGATACAGATTTGTAGTTGGTATTTTCTGTTAGTGGCTAGAACCACAACAGTTTGACTTAGCAGGTGTCCAAGTGTCAAAGTCCTCTGCCTTTATAAATTTGTGAAGGGAAAGGAAAATAAAAATCAATATGGCACTTGTAAATGGTGAAGTGTCTGTGACAGATTGGAAAACGACAAGCTTATTCACGTCATGGCCAAGAAGGGTGACCAAGGGAAGTGTGACTAGATTGTCAAAGGGTGTGCCTGCACCTCTGTCTAGTCAATTCAAACCACATCATGGGATCAGCTGAACAGAATTATATTCCGATTCTGCTTAGAAAAAGAGAGAGATTGCTGAACTTAATCAGATAATGTGTAATGTCGCAGAGAACTGAATGAGAATTCAAAGATCAACAAGTTGTATTCACTGAGACTCCCACTCACATCACAAACCCGAGGACACCAGCAATTAGACTGTCGCAGTCTGTAATAAATTGCCTGAGCTGATAAACAATTATCTCATAATTTGCGAGGTGAAGAAATCAGGCGTAATGGAGGACGATCCAGGCTTTCTGCTGATTTTGCAGAGCTAACCAAGCATGCGGCGACTGAAAATCCGAAAGATCCTAATATTAGGTCCGCTGAATCACACACCTCACCCTTATTCAACCCGCAAATGCAACACGATGGCACAGCGGTAGAGTTGCTGCCTTACAGCGTTGGCAGCGCCGGAGACCAGGGATCGACCCCGACTACGGGTGCTGTCTGTACGGAGTTTGTACGTTCTCGCCGTACTAAGGAAGACTTAATTAATCTGCCGGAAATAACAGGGGACCGGGGGTCAAATGAGATGGAGGTACTGAGTGAAATCCAGGTTAGCCGGGAAGTGGTGTTAGGTAAATTGAATGGATTAAAGGCTGATAAATCCCCAGGGCCAGATAGGCTGCATCCCAAAGTACTTAAGGAAGTAGCCCCAGAAATAGTGGATGCATTAGTGATAATTTTTCAAAACTCTTTAGATTCTGGAGTAGTTCCTGAGGAATGGAGGGTAGCAAACATAACCCCACTTTTTAAAAAGGGAGGGAGAGAGAAAACAGGGAATTACAGACCAGTTAGTCTAACATCAGTAGTGGGGAAACTGCTAGAGTCAGTTATTAAAGATGGGATAGCAGCACATTTGGAAAATGGTGAAATCATTGGACAAAGTCAGCATGGATTTATGAAAGGTAAATCATGTCTGACGAATCTTATAGAATTTTTCGAGAATGTAACTAGTAGAGTGGATAAGGGAGAACCAGTGGATGTGTTATATCTGGACTTTCAGAAGGCTTTCGACAAGGTCCCACATAAGAGATTAATATACAAACTTAAAGCACACGGTATTGGGGGTTCAGTATTGATGTGGATAGAGAACTGGCTGGCAGACAGGAAGCAAAGAGTAGGAGTAAACGGGTCCTTTTCAGAATGGCAGGCAGTGACTAGTGGGGTACCGCACGGCTCAGTGCTGGGACCCCAGCTATTTACAATATATATTAATGATTTGGACGAGGGAATTGAATGCAATATCCCCATGTTTGCGGATGACACGAAGCTGGGGGGCATTGTTAGCTGTGAGGAGGGTGCTAGGATGCTGCAAGATGACTTGGATAGGCTGGGTTAGTGGGCAAATGCATGGCAGATGCAGTATAATGTGGATAAATGTGAGGTTATCCACTTTGGTGGCAAAAACAGGAAAGTAGACTATTACCTGAATGGTGGCCGATTAGGAAAAGGGGAGATGCAACGAGACCTGGGTGTCATGGTACACCAGTCATTGAAAGTAGGCATGCAGGTGAGGCAGGCAGTGAAGAAAGCGAATGGTATGTTAGCATTCATAGCAAAATGATTTGAGTATAGGAGCAGGGAGGTTCTACTGCAGTTGTACAGGGTCTTGGTGAGACCACACCTGGAGTATTGCATACAGTTTTGGTCTCCTAATCTGAGGAAAGACATTCTTGCCATAGAGGGAGTACAGAGAAGGTTCACCAGACTGATTCCTGGGATGGCAGGACTTTCATATGAAGAAAGACTGGATAGACTCGGCTTGTACTCGCTAGAATTTAGAAGATTGAGGGGAGATCTTATAGAAACTTACAAAATTCTTAAGGGGTTGGACAGGCTAGATGCAGGAAGATTGTTCCCGATGTTGGGGAAGTCCATAACAAGGGGTCACAGTTTAAGGATATAGGGGAAATCTTTTAGGACTGAGATGAGAAAAACATTTTTTACACAGAGAGTGGTGAATCTGTGGAATTCCCTGCCACAGAATGTAGTTGAGGCCAGTTCATTGGCTATGTTTAAGAGGGAGTTAGATGTGGCCCTTGTGGCTAAAGGGATCAGGGGGTATGGAGAGAAAGCAGGTACAGGATACTGAGTTGGATGATCAGCCATGATCATATTGAATGGTGGTGCAGGCTCGAAGGGCCGAATGGCCTACTCCTACACCTATTTTCTATGTTTCTATGTTTCTATGTAACCGTGTGGGTTTTCTCTGAAATCTTCAGTTTCTTCCACACTCCAAAGGCGTACAGGTATATAGGTAAATTGGCTTGGTAAATGTAAAAATTGTCCCTAGAGTGTAGGATAGTGTTAATATGTGGGGATCGCTGATCGGCGTGGACCCGGTGGGCCGAAGGGCCTGTTTCCACGCTGTATCTCTAAACTAAACTAAAACTAAACACAACCCCTCCCCTCCAGCCCCCACCACCTGCCTAGAAGTTGTGTATGGAAGATCAACCATACAGGTTTGCTACCTGTAAAATAATTCCACTGTATAGTAATATATATTTGCCTGGGTTCATGGAGTTTGTAATGCCAGCACCCTAGAGGCATGTTGCCAATCGGCTCACACCCCTGGATCAGTCTGAGCTAAGTGCAGTATAGTCTACCTTGAACACCACTAAAGGGTACAGACTTGTGGGCTACAAGAGGATTAGGAAGGGATGCAGAGGCAACCGTTAATATCTAGCCGATACACTCTTGTCATATTTCTCTTGATGACTATACCTGGTCATGACATGGATAATCTTGAGTTTTTCACATTTGTTACAAATACTTTAGATTAGTTTAGAGATACAGCACGGAAACAGGCCCTTCGGCCCACCGAGTCCACGCCGACCAGCGATCCCCGTACACTAGCACACACTACACACAAGGGACAATTTCCGATCTTTACCAAATCCTATTAACCTACAAGCCTGTATGTCTTTTGAATGTGGGAGGAAACCGAAGCACCCGGAGAAAACCCACGCGGTCACGGGGAGAACGTACAAACTCTGTACAGACAGGATGCATAGTCACAATCAAACCTTGGTCTGTGGTGCTGTAAGATAGCAACTCTATAGCTGTGCCACTGTGTGCCCACCTTCACTGTCCAAAAACCCTTTTCTGCTCATATCATAGCTTTCATGAAAGCTGATGGCATCAATTTCAAACCTTGCCAATTATTGTTATTTTTTTAATATTTGGAATCAAATTTGTCTTCAGCCTTTAGCAATAAAAAAATAAGAGTCTATAGGCCACTGACTGATTTCACCTCCATCTCGTGGACTCATTGGAATCTAATGTGTGGGAGGTAGTTGAGGCAGCAATGAATACTCTTGCAAGCATTTAGGTCCCGCCACAAAGATAAATGTCTCTCCATTATTTGTGCTCTTTGTACTCCTTTGATATGTGATGTATGACTTAGTGCCTCCATTAGCTGATGCATTTGCAACAGTTGTTTGGTGTATTTTAGTTGCAGATTAATCGGTCGCACCATCTTTATCGAATGGACACTTGAGATGAATATGTTGTCGTCTTTGCTTGTCTTGCTACAGGGGCATCCAAGCAAGCTCACCTTTGGCATTCATGTAGGGATGAACATTGTTTATTTTTCCTTTCCATTCTCTGTTCCTACTCGTCTCCTTGTATTTACATCTCCTCCAGACAGTTTTCTGCTAACAACCCCCTCGCCACCCTCTCCCAGCCAGCCCCACCACCCTGAGTGTCATTCAGCCTCTCTCAGTCTCCACCCTGTGGCAGACGTTTCCTCTGTTTACTTCACCCCTCCCTCTTGCCACAATTTAAAACACATTTGATTTTTAACTTTTCCAAATCTAATGAAAAGGTCTGATGGCTGAGTATTTACGGGCTTTTCTGCTTTTATTGACAAATATCCATTGACTTGGCCTCCACGGCTGTCTGATCCATTGTGGATTGCAATACTATGAAGTGATCCAAAATAATATTGTGGTTATCTAAAACGGATTGTTGCTTTTAACCATCCATTGATTCATGATGAATAAAGGGAGCTGGTTGCATGAGAATTGCCCCAAAACATTACTACATGCATTACTATTCAATTAGTTAACCTTTAAAGAAAGTCGCCAAACTATATATCATCCATTTACACTTTTGAATAACAATGTTTCACACTGCATTTTTTTTAATTTTAAGGCTAAACAGCATCAATGTAAAATATACCAACAATATATCAAATGAATGAATGCACTCATCTACAACTACACTGCTCTTAGGTATAAACAAAGAATTAATTCAAAAATGTTTTCTCACACTTACTTTGCATTTTGACACAAAATTATGAAGTGTTTAACATTCTTAGAAATATGTGTTGATTACACGGGTATTCCAGAAACACACATACTAGATAAGCGAGAGTTTACAGCATTCTGCATCTTTAGTTAAATGTAGCTTTGCAGTCTATATTTACATATTATCCCTGACAAATAGAGATTTTTTTCACAAGCAGGATCCAGGAAATTTGGATTCTTGGTCACTTCATCCTAAAGTGACATTTTGTTTTTGCCACAGTTCTCCTCATGGTCCATGGAGAGCTGATTACATTCAGATGCCCTAAGTCTCACTCAGAAAGGTCCCTGTAAAGCCACTCTGAGATTCCTCAAAGCTGGATACTTTGCTCCAGTTCTTACGGAAGTCAGACTTGCATTTATAAAAACATCCATGCCCTTTTCAGAACATCCAAAAGCACTTTAACCCACCAAAATGTTTTTGAAGAATAATCACGTTTGTCATCTAGGACATGCGAGCATTCTGCCACCACGAGCAGAAAATAAAACTGTTTGATGAACTTTTTGTAACTTTGCCAGCACCAGAAACATGGCAACTCCTGTGTGCTGCCTAGGTGAGGTCTGCTGTATGATTTTAGACAATAGACAATAGACAATAGGTAATAGGTGCAGGAGTAGGCCATTCGGCCCTTCGAGTCAATGTGATCATGGCTGATCATCCACAAACAGTACCCCATTCCTGTCTTCTCCCCATATCCCCTGACTCCGCCATCTTTAAAAGCCCTATCTAGCTCTCTCTTGGAAGTATCCAGAGAACCGGCTTCCACCGCCCTCTGAGGCAGAGAATTCCACAGACTCACAACTCTCTGTGTGAAAAAGTGTTTCCTCATCTCCGTTCTAAATGGCTTACCCCTTTTTCTTAAACTGTGGCGCCAGGTTCTGGACTTCCCCCAACATCGGGAACATGTTTCCTGCCTCTAGAGCGTGTCCAAACCCTTAATAATCTTATATGTTTCAATAAGATCCCCTCTCATCCTTCTAAATTCCAGAGTATACAAGCCCAACCGCTCCATTCTTAAAGCATATGACAGTCCCGCCATCCCGGGAATTAACCTTACGCTGCACTCCCTCAATAGCAAGAATGTCCTTCCTCAAATTTGGAGACCAAAACTGCACATAATACTCCAGGTATGGTCTCACTAGGGCCCTGTAGAACTGCAGACAGACCTATTTGCTCCTATACTCAACTCATTTTACCAGGTTATGTGCAAAGCAAAGCATTGAATTGAATCATTGCATGCAGTGGCCAATTTACACACTGCATGCTCCCCCATGGTTTCAGAAATGTTAATTGAAGGATGAATAAAGACTGGGATACTTGGGAGAATTTCAACACTCTTCTTTGAAATATGCTCTTTGGGTCCTTTACATCATGTGAGATAGCTATAGTCCGTGGGCCAGAGGGGCCTACCATGCACTATGATCCTACTTCTTGGGTGTCAATTTGTTCATAGGTATCTCTTCTGTCGGAAAAATGATGTTCCCAAGAAAAAAAACTAATTTGGACTATGTTTTTTAACCGCTTATTTCAATCTATGTCAAAAAAATTTTTTTTCACATTTTGCCCTCTTTCTTGGAGCCCTCTTCCATCATCCTATGTCAACCGGAAAGCAAATCCAGATTTCCGTGTGCAGCGTGATGCACTGGAAGGGATGAAGCATTCAAACAGTGTACAAGAAAAGATCTGGCATGGATGCTTTCCCGCAAAGCGAGTAGTGAGAAAGTTCAAGAGCTTCCAGCTTGGGCTGGATTTGTCTCAGCAACAGGTGAGGTGCCTTCAAATGTGACCACAATTGACGACTATCCTGGGATCAATCATCCCATCGCGGAATTTAGTACAGTTCAGGAGTGTTTATGAGCTTCTGAAGAAGCAAGTCATGAGGTTGGCCAAGAATATGTCATTACAACATTCGACTTGGGTGTCTGCATGAAGGCATATCCTCTCGTGTGGAGTCATCCTGCAAAGTACAAGAAACACATTGTGTTGATTGGCACATTTCATGTCATTTGTGTATACTTCAAAATGCTTGGAAAGAAAATGGAAGGACTTCAGGATGTCCTTGTGGAATCGGGACTCATGTCTACCGGTTCTATGAAAGGTGTTACGACAGGAAAGAACAACGACAGAAGTCTGCACTGCCACAAGACGATGGTGGAGTGCTTGGGGAGGCTCCTTCTTGATGAATTCCTGTCTATGGCTGGAAAAGATGCAGTGCTGTATACCAGAGTAATCAAAGGGTATCTTTCAAGAGCTAATCCGATCACCAACAAAGCAGGCACTTGCTGAAGTCATGGCCAATGCAGATCTCAACACATTGATGGAGTCGTATGAGAGCTTCAAAGCTGATGTTCGAAAAGGATCTCTCGTACATGGATTCTGTGTGGATTGCTCTCCAATTGATTAGGACTGTGAAAGAAAACAACTTTCCGTTGTACTTGCACTGTCTCTTAGCCCGATCTCTTCTTCACCTTTGGTGGTCACAATTACTCCCGCTATCTGACCAACCTTGCTGTGTTCTTGGCAAACATCGAAAAATCACATCGAAGAAAGCCCTGGCTTTCCTCGAAAGAGGTGCCATCAGTGTCGCTAGGTCGTGCATGCCAGGAAACCGATGTGCTGTTGACAAAACGATTGAGGAGACGATCATGAAGCGTGGCAAATCTCGAGGTGGTGGTAGTCTTGTTGGGCTTTCTGGCATCTTGGAGAATCACAGTGCTTATTAGAGATGGGTTCGAACTTCAACAGAAAGGGCACACTTTCTCTCTGCAACTCTCAGCCTCGCACTCATGACCTGTTACCAATCGCGGAAGCAAGCACAGAGATCAACAACCAACTGAGATAAGGAAACGTGAGGCATGTGTAAAGAAAGCCATTGATGCTGTAAAGAGCTTCCTGAATCCTTTTGACATAGATGACAAGACTGGGTTGTATGTACTCTCTTCTGGAGCACGTGTTCCGGCTGAAGTTGAGAACGATGTCATAAAGTGAAGTCAAGTGAACGGACATGGCGTGGGTGTGCGGAGAAGAGAATAATCAAAGGAGGAAATACCAAAAAACCAAGAGATTGGAAGCAGTTCTTGACCAATGATGAGAACAAGAAACAGCTCATTGAACTTCTTCTTGATGTGTGGAGTGAGCATGACATGGCCAAGAGGCTACATGGGAGGAAGGTGATCTTCATTAAGGAAGGAGAGGCCACGCTTCTTAGTTCTCAGAATGGGAAAGATTCACTGCAGTCTGAGATTCAACCCCTGAAGTCAAATCAAGAAGAAACAGACTCGTGAGTCATCCTATACTGCAACTATGGCAAAGAGCAAGGATATGACCACGTACAAGTCAAAAGCCCAGACAGCGATATCTTTTTCATATTGTTTCACTATGCAAACAGCATTCAAGACACCACAGTGTTCTTTGACACAGGGACAGGCAACAGGCAAAGGCTCATAGATGTCACCCATTTAGCAAAGCAGTCGTCCTCAGAATACCGCTCAGCATTACTTGGACTGCATGCGTTCTCAGGCTGTGGCTCAACAAGTGCCTTCAAAGGAATCGGCAAAGTCAAGCCAATCAAGCTAATGCAACAGCGTAACAAATTTGTGAAACCACTGGCCGAGCTTGGTGATTTTCATAGAGTTGAAGATGATATGGTCCTAATTCAGTGGACTTTTTTAATGTACCTTTACTAAGAAACAGACGCAATTGCAAGTACCAAATTCACAGACCCCAAGAAAGAGGGCAAAGTGTGAAAAAACACAATTTTGACATATATTGAAATAAGGGTTAAAAAATCATAGTCCAAATGAGTTTTTTTCTTGGGAACATAATTTTTCCGACAGAAGAGATACCAATGAACAAAATGACATGCAAGAAGTAGGATCATAGGGGGGGGGGGGTGCACGGTGGGCCCCTCTGGCCCACGGACTACTACCAGAACCTCTAAGGCCACACACACCTTATGATGATACGATTTAATAGTGCTCTGCAGCACTGGGACCCATAAATATTTGATTCTGCCACTTCTGGTGGCGGTGAAGGCACTTAAGAGAGTGGCATTTAAGAGGCTTTTGGACAGGCATGTGGACATGCAGGGTATGGAGGGATAAGGATTTTGTGCAGGTAGACAAGAATTTGCCTTGGCATCATGTCAGGCAAAGACATTGTGGGCCGAAGGGCCTGTTCGTGTCCTGTACCATTCTCTGTTCTATGTTCTAACAAAATCTGTTGATAAATGTTGACAAACGTTACACCCTTCCACTTACTCTTGTGCATGGAGCCTAAGCCTCGTGTAGTGTTGTTGCAAAAAAAGTTATTAAAATAGTAAAAGGAAACAAATTATACTGGCTAGATCTGTATTGAACCAAAGAAGAAAATAACTTCAATGTCATGGAGTCATCGAGCCATAGAAAAAATGAAAGAACACCAGAGTTTGTGGGCAATGAAAGAACTTGTTGCTCTTCTTCGGGACACAATTTTGTAATAAGTTATATTAATACCAATGCAGAGCACTACAAATTTGAACTAAAAGGCAGATAATGCTTTAAATTTTGCACTGCCATTGCGGGATGTGTTTACAGAAAGGTTTCCTGGTTAGCTGACTGACAGATCCTCTGGTCTATTAAGAAGTCTACATTTTGTGTGAAATAAGTATAATTACAAAAATGTCTCCCACTACCTCAGCACATTCCAAAGCCAACTCGAACAACACATCTGAAGTGTAAGCGATCTTGCAAGGCAAACAAAAAACAAACTGCATGTCAATGTTATCAGCAAATTGATATTAGCCGAAGAACCTGCTTTCTAATGCTGTTGACATAGCAATAAACATTTTACAGATCACCAGATATAACTGCTCAGTTTTCATTGAAATAGTGCTGCGATATCTTTTGCATCCACCGAGAGAGTCAAATGGCCTGGTTTTACCTGCTTTCTGAAAGGCAGCATCTCTCTTGGTAGTCCATTGGAGTGCTAGTCTAAAGATGTGTGTCTGAGTTTCTGTCGTGGGACTTCAGTATATAAACCTTCAGACTCAGTGTGCTCCCGACTGACCATAGGTTAGCAGAAAGATATGCATTCACTATTAAAGCACTCAAAGTGTCCCTTGAAACTACCATAAACTGATGCTTCTCAAAGCCTAAATGACGCCCCCTCTCCAACCCTCAACCATCACCCCCCCCTGCTGCCCACACCCTCTTAAGCCCACCAGGCGTGAGGGCAATGGGCATGGATGGGAAGAATGGTGACAATGTTTGTCAGGGGATTTATGAGTCTACCACAGAAACACAGGTCCTCAATACCATAAACAACAGTCAGTTATACCATAAACAGACCAAGAAGGCTGCAACAAGGATCCTGACTAGCCGATCATTCTGAACCTATTATACTGCTTCAGGGCAGAAATACTCTGTAGTCATTTTGAATATATTTGCAAAGCATGTAGAAAATGTGTGACAAGTTACCATGTAGTTTCACAGAAGTCTCACCGCCCCCCTATGTCAGCACCAACACAAATCAAAATAACGCGATTATTTTCCGGATCGTATCTCCGGTCGCTCTGCGGCCTAACATCGTGGAGGTCTTACCGTAGATTGACCTTGAGCCGCACCGCGGGGACGTGGACTTACCATACCTTGCCTGGGATCGATGCTCCAACCACGGCCTGCGGATTTCAGCATCGGGAGTTCGCGGTCTCGGGTTGAGACCGTTGTCGGGAAGCTCCAAAAGCCGCACGACGTTCGACTAGCCCTGACCCGGGGTAGCTCACCTGGCGCATGGGAGCTGAGATCACCACCCCCCCCCCCCCCCCCCCCCGATGCCGGAGCATGATCGCCCCGACGTGGAAGGCCCGCCGCTGGCTACGGGAGTAAGTTCGTCCCATCAACGGAAGGTTAGAGGCCCCCGACCGCTGGAGGACAATGAAGGGAGAGATTGAACTTTTTTTTCGCCTTCCATCACAGTGAGGAATGTGGAGGAGTCACTGTGGTGGATGTTTATGTTAAAATGGATTTTGTGTGTTCTGTTGCTTTTTATTGGAATGCCTGTATGGCAAATGAAATTTCTCGTATGTTGCAAAATATACTTGGCTAATAAAATATGATTATGATTATGATAATGATAATGAATAAGAATGAAGGAATTCTAAGCATCCTCCTGCTGAACGAACAAGTATGATCAAATCCAGTGTGACTGGCTGTGAACCGCAGTGCCCACAGTCTCCACACAGATTGCAAATTATCCAATTGCTCTCATCATCTCTCAGGGGTGTTTTTCATTGAGTCATTATCATTGAGTTGTGTCCTAATGAAGAAGTGCCTTTAATAACAAGGACAACTTATCATCGGAATAGATCGATGCAGAGTCTCATAGAGTCTCTTGCCTAGAGTAGGGGGAATCAAGGTCCAGAGGACATACTGTAGGTTTAAGGTGAAGGGGGAAAGATTTAATAGGAATCTGAGGGGTAACGTTTTCACACAAAGGGTGGTGGGTGTATAGATTGAGCTGCCAGAGGAGGTAGTTGAGGCAGGGACTACCCCAATGTTTAAGGAACAATTAGACAGGTACATGGATAGGACAGGTTTGGAGGGATATGGGCCAAAGGCAGGCAGGTGTAGCTGGGACATGTTGGTCAGTGTGGGCAAGTTGCGCCGAAAGGCCTCTTTCCACGCTGTATGAATCTATGACTCTGTCAGCCCTTTATGGTCCTGCTCTGCTACCTGAACCCGAACACTTCAAACCACTTCCACCTAATGTGTCTAAGTTTAATGTGCATTAGGGGCTCTCATGTCCCTCCGTGCACTTGCCTCACAACCACCACATCGCACCGCCCATTTGTCCTATTTCTGGTTCCTCTTTCTGTCCTAGCAGTTTTCTAGAAGTTTTTATCCTCCAATTCTGGTCTCTTGCACTCTTCTCATTTTAATTCTTCCACTGTTGACAGCATGGTGCGTCCGTCACCGTTCCCGTTGGAAACCAGCACCACTGCGTCGCTAATGTTTTCAATGGTGATGAATGAATGAATGATGTATGGATAATGTAGCTGTTTACGCAAAACACAGAGAGGCAGTATGAAGGAGATTGAACTGAGAGCAATGAAGCCATTTGACATGCGGATCTAAATTAGACTGTCGCCATTAAGAGGACAGTGGGGGGTTCATAAGGCATCTTAAGCTATTTCCATTTAGTATGATCCAATTTTGTGTGACTCATCGTTACAATGTAATGTCTCGGCACACTAAATTGTTGTTCATCATTTATCGGTAACATTGCCCAATATCAAAATTTCCTGGTAATGTGCGTTGTTTAAAGTTGGCCGGCAATGGTATTGTGATCTGTGTGGAGAAGATGGTGGGTGGGAATATGCACCAAGGTTTCCAGGCCCTGCATAAGAAGACATGGAAATGAGGTTTACTCACTGCAGGTAAAGGAGACAACACGCTGACCAGAAACAGGCTAAGACAGTGGAAGCACATAATTACAGACGATACTGTCAGAGGTTCAGCCCAAGGACCAGGATACAATGCCACAAGAAGTTTACATGGTCAAAAAAAGTGCTCAAAGTTGGTGAAAATATCTTCAAATGCCGTAACATATCAAATGATTTGGTAGTTTCAAATCTCTCAAAGCCCTTTAATCAACATTAATGTCAAGTAATCTAATTAATCCAATTAATGTCATTATTAATCATGTATTGTCTTAATCATCAATTGTCTTAATCGTGTATTGTCTCTTTGCAGACTGGATAGCATGCAACAAAAACCTTTTCAAGGTACACGTGACAATAAACTAAACTGAAAGTATTGAGATTGTTCAATAAATAGCAATTTTGCAACTTTCATCTTGACATCCCACATTTTCCAGTAAAAGCCAGACAACGCACCACGACAGCCATACCCTGCAGTTCTTCCCTCTCTATTACAGATGAAGGAAGCACGTAACTAGTGGGAGCGGGAACTAACCGTGTGGGCAGGAGGTGGAATGTTTCAGCTCCCACAGAGGAGACATCCTGACCATTATCAGGAAGGCTACAGCTGAGGCCATGCTCATTGGCAGGGCAGTGTCAATTGAAAATGATAGCATTTTCCTACCTCATCCACCTTCTCACACCCACCTCCACCTCACCCCACAATATCGTCAGTATGAAGAGAGACCCGACCCGAAACGCTGCCCGCCCAATTCCTCCACAGATGCTGCCCGACCCGTTGAGTTCCTCTGCCACTTTTTGTTTTGCTCAGGATTCCAACATCTGCAGTTCCTTGTGTCCCCATCTCCTCAGATTTACAAGGTGACTTTCTTACTTCTTACTTTGTACCATCACCCCCTTGTCACAAGTCAATAGTTGTCCCTTTTTTAGTGGAACCAATGGAAATTTTCTGACAGGGTGAAATAGTTTATGCTGAAAAGGCGGTGTTGTGTAGCATAGTCTGGAAAGAAAATGGAAGATGAATGGAAGGCATAAATGGACACTTACTGCTTCTGTCCCACACACTTCAATGGCATTACCCTGTAATATTTTCCTTCAAGAACACTATCCTTTCACCCTAATTTCTCTCTCCCTGAAACATCTGTAGCCAGGACTGTTAAGCATCTGGCCCTTTCCTTTTTTTGCAGCTTTCTTAATCATCAAAACATCGTATTCCCGTGTGGATATTTACACCTGCAGTTCACGGAATGTATTAAGCACACTTGGTGCAGTCACACACATGCATTCCAAACTTAACCTGCGCTCTTTGTATTTTCCATGATCCCATTAGCATTAAGTGGGCAAAGCCAAAAATACGTGGGAGTGAATTTAGTGGGAGTTAAGCAAATGTGTCAGAGAGTCATACAGTAAGGATGCAGGAACTTCAGCCCAGCCCAAGCTGACCAAGATGCCCCATCGAAACTAGTCACATTTACCTGCATTTGGCCCATAGGCCTCTAAACCTCTCCTATCCACGTACCTGTCCAATGTTGGTATTATACCTGCCTCAACTGCTTCCTTCCGTTTCATAAACCCACCAGACTTTGCGAGAAAAAGTTGCCCCTCAGGTTCCTCCTAAATCTACCCCCTGTCACCTTAAGCCTCTTTTGATACACGTGTTAAGGGTTCCTGCCTCTTTGAAGTTACAATGGAGGAATGGGAGAAGCTATGAAACCTCCAGGTTTGATTTTACGTAAAAAACAGCTAATGTTTGCACTCAACACTTGAGGCAAAAATAATCAGATCGAATGCTTTCCTTGATTTACAAAGCACAATCCTAAAAGTTATATGTTTTTGCGGCATTCGGACAGAACAGGAGCATTGGTGAGGAGCAGTTTGATTAAGCAAACTGCTCATTTGGCAGCGAGTCAAAGGCCAAAAGAAGCCAAAGAGATGAAAATCCTGGGGCGGTGATTTGCTGGAGTAAGTTCAGGTGGGTATGTTATTTGCTTATCCAAGGCAGGCAAACATCTGTTTCAATCAACATCCACCCGGCCCTTGCTGCTCTGCTGAAACACAAAGGAGCCAAATAATTTTGTCTTTAAGTCTTCTATTCCCACTGGAGCCACAGCACTCCCCTTCTGGGATTAATTATTATATTCTCGGTAATGGTTCTGGCTATTCATAAGGTCATTAGGAATAGTAGAATTAGGCCATTTGGCCCATCAAGTCTAATCCGTCATTCAACCAGGGCAGATCTATCTCTCCCTCCTACCCCCATTCTTCTGCCTTCTCCCCATAACCTCTGACACCTGTACTAATCAAGAACTTATCTATCTCTGCCTTAAAAATATTCACTGATATTTTAATATTCAAGGTCGTCATATCTTGTCATAACCAGAATAAGTCCTGTAGTGTGGAAGCTCCAACCCATCCAACACAATGGCCTAACTGGTACATGTTCTCTAGCAACTTTGATATTGGAGGTCCATGATTTTCAATATAGAAGTTGTTGTTCTTTTTAGGGATATAGCACGGAAACAGGCCATATAAGAAATAAAGTGGATGAGCTTGAGGCTCAGTTAGAAATTGGTAAGTATGATGTTGTGGGAATTAAAGAGACATTGCTGCAAGAGGGCCAGGGCTGGGAACTGAATATTCAAGGGTAGACCTCCTATCGAAAAGACAAACAGGTGGGCAGAGGGGGTGGGGTAGCTCTGTTGGTGAGGAATGAAATTCAGCAAGGGGTGACATTGAAACAGGGGATGTGGAGTCAGTATGGATAGAAATAAGGAATTGTAAAGGTAAAAAGACCCTAATGGGACTTATCCACAGGCCCCCAAACTGTAGCTTGGATATGTTGAATCAAGAGTTTAAGTTGGCATGTCGTAAAGGCAATGCTATGGTTGTTATGGGAGATTTCAACATGCAGGTAGACTGGGAAAATCAGGTTGGTACTGGACCCCAAGAAAGGGAGTTTGTGGAGTGCCTCCGTGATGGATTCTTAGAGCAGCTTGTACTGGAGCCTACCAGGGAGAAGGCAATTCTGGATTTAGTGTTGTGTAATGAACCGGATTTGATAAGGGAACTTGAGGTTAAGGAGCCATTAGGAGATGGTGGCCATAATATGGTAAGTTTTAATCTACAATTTCAGAGGGAGAAGGGTAAATAGGAGGTGTCGGTGTTACAGTTGAACAAAGGGGACTATGGAGCCATGAGGGAGGGGCTGGCCAAAGTTGTCTGGGAAGAGACCCTAGCAGGGATGACAGTGGAACAACAATGGCAGGTATTTTGGGGAATAATACAAAAGGTGCAGGATAAGTACATTCCAAAGAGGAAGAAAGATTCCAAGGGGAATAAGGGCGACCGTGGCTGACAAGGGAAGTCAGGGACAGTATAAAAATAAAAGAGAAGAAGTACAACATAGCAAAGATAAGCAGGAAGCAAGAGGATTGGGTAATGTTTAAAGAGCAACAGAAAATAACTAAAAAGGCAATACGGGGAGAAAGATGAGGTACGAAGGTAAGCTAGCCAAGAATATAAAGGATAGTAAATGCTTCTTTAGGTATGTGAAGAGGAAAAAAATAGTTAAGACCAAAGTTGAACCCTTGAAGACTGAAAAGGGTGAATTTATTATGGGGAACAAGGAAATGGCAGATGAGTTGATCAGGTACTTTGGATCTGTCTTCACTAAGGAGGACACAAACAATCTTCCTGATATACTAGTGGCCAGAGGATCTGGGGTGACGGAGGAACTGAAGGAAATCCACATTAGGCAGGAAATGGTGTTGGTTAGACTGATGGGACTGAAGTGATAAATCCCCAGGGCCTGATGATCTGCATCCCAGGGTGCTTAAGGAAGTGTCTCTAGAAATTGTGGACGCATTGGTGTTCATTTTCCAATGTTCTATAGATTCAGGATCAGTTCCTGTGGATTGGAGGGTAGCTAATGTTATCTGACTTTTTAAGAAAGGCGGGAGAGAGAAAACAGGGAATTATAGACCAGTCAGCCTGACATCGGTGGTGGGGAAGATGCTGGAGTCAATCATAAAAGATGAAATAGCGGCACATTTGGATAGCAGTAACAGGATTGGTCTGAGTCAGCATAGATTTATGAAGGGGAAATCATGGTTGACTAATCTTCTGGAGATTTTTGAGGATGTAACCAGGATAATGGACAAGGGAGGGCCAGTGGATGTAGTGTGCCTTGACTTTCAGAAAGCATTTGATAAGGTACCACATTCGAGATTAGTGGCCAAAATTAGGGCACGTTGTATTGGGGGTAGAGTGCTGACATGGATAGAAAATTGGTTGGCAGACAGGAAACAAAGAGTAGGGATTAACGGATCCCTTTCAGAATAGCAGGCAATAACTAGTGCGGTACCGCAAGGCCCGGTGGTGGGACCGCAGTTATATACAATATACATCAATAATTTAGATGAAGTAATTCAAAGTAACATTAGCAAATTTGCAGCTGGGTGGCAGTGTGAACTGTGAGGAACATGCTATGAGAATGCAGGTGACTTGGACAGGTTGGGTGAGTGGGCAGGTGCATGGCACATGCAGTTTAATGTGGATAAATGTGAGGTTATCAACTTTGGTAGCAAAAACAGGAAGGCAGATTATTATCTAAATGGTGTCAAGTTGGGAAAAGGGGAAACATAGAAAATAGGTGCAGGAGTAGGCCATTCGGCCCTTCGAGCCTGCACCACCATTCAATATGATCATGGCTGATTATCCAACTCAGTATCCTGTACCTGCCTTCTCTCCATACCCCCTGATCCCTTTAGCCACAAGGGCCACATCTAACTCCCTCTTAAATATAGCCAATATAGCTCAACTACATTCTGTGGCAGAGATTTCCAGAGATTCACCACTCTCTGTGTAAAAAATGTTTTTCTCATCTCAGTCCTAAAAGATTTCCCCTTTATCCTTAAACTGTGACCACTTGTTCTGGACTTCCCCAACATCGGGAACAATTTTCCTGCATCTAGCCTGTCCAACCCCTTAAGAATTTTGTAAGGTTCTGTAAGATCCCCCCTCAATCTTCTAAATTCTAGCGAGTACAAGCCGAGTCTATCCAGTCTTTCTTCATATGAAAGTCCTGACATCCCAGGAATCAGTCTGGTGAACCTTCTCTGTACTCTCTCTATGGCAAGAATGTCCTTCCTCAGATTAGGAGACCAAAAATTTACGCAATACTCCAGGTGTGGTCTCACCAAGACCCTTTACAACTGCAGTAAAACCTCCCTGCTCCTATACTCAAATCCTTTTGCTATGAATGCTAACATACCATTCACTTTCTTCACTGCCTGCTGCACCTGCATGCCTACTTTCAATGACTGGTGTACCATGACACCCAGGTCTCATTGCATCTCCCCTTTTCCTAATCGGCCACCATTCAGGTAATAGTCTGAAAGTACAACTGGGACTGGGGGGTCCTTGTTCATCAGTCAATGAAAGTAAGCATGCAGGTACAGCAGGCAGTGATGAAAGCGAATGGCATGTTGGCCTTCATAACAAGAGGAGTTGAGTATAGGAGCAAATAGGTCATTCTGCAGTTGTACAGGGCCCACATGAGACCACACCTGGAGTATTGTGTGCAGTTTTGGTCACCTAATTTGAGGAAGGACATTCTTGCTATTGAGGGAGTGCTGCGTAGGTTTACAAGGTTAATTCCCGGGTGGCGGGACTGTCATATGCTGAGAGAATGGAGCAGCTGGGCTTGTATACTCTGATGTTTAGGAAGATGAGAGGGGATCTTATTGAAGCATTTAAGATTATTAAGGGTTTGGACACATCTTCCCAATATTGGGGGAGTCCAGAACCAGGGGCCACAGTTTAAGAATAAGGGGTAAGCCATTTAGAACGGAGATGAGGAATCACTTTTTCACACAGAGAGTTGTGAATCTGTGGAATTCTCTGCATCAGAGGGCGGTGGAGGCCGGTTCTCTGGATACTTTCAAGAGAGAGCTAGATAGGGCTCTTAAAGATAGCAGATTCAGGGGATATGGGGAGAAAGCAGGAACGGGGTATTGATTGGGGATGATCAGCCATGATCACTTTGAATGGCGTTGCTGGCTCAAAGGGGCGTATGGCCTACTCCTGCACCTATTGTCTATTGTCTATTTGGCACACGAGCCCATGCTGACCATTGATCACCCTCTCATCTTAAAATTATGGAACCTAGATCTTGACATTTCCACCTGGTTACTGAAGTCCATGTAGACTACATCCACTGCTTTACCCTCTTCAATCGTCTTCATCACCTCCTCAAATAACTCGGTCAAGTTTGTACGACATAACCTCCTCTGCATAAAGCCATGTTAATTACTCCTCATAAGTCCATGCTTTTCACGATGTGAGTAAATCCTATCCCAAAGAAACTGCTCCATTGGAAGTTATTTTTGATGAACTTACAGACCTTGTGCTGAAGGCTACACGCAAATTGGAGGAACAGCGTCTCATATTTCGCTTGGACAGCTTACAATCCAGGGGTATAACTTTAAATTTCTCTAAGTTCAAGTAACCCTTGCGTTCCCTCCCTCTGTCCCTCCCCCACCCCAGTCATTTTGCTAATTTCACTGTTCATATCCTTTCAGTATCACCTCTTCACCAGCCAACAATGGAGCATTGTGGGCCCCACCTTTCCTGAGTCATCGGTGCCGGCTGTGATTTGTTCTGTAGCTTTTCATACCTCTAGTTTCCCTCTCCCCTGACTCACAGTCTGAAGAAGGGTCTCGACCCGGAACGTCACCTATTCCAATTCTCCAGAGATGCTGCCTGACCCGCTGAGTTACTCCAGCATTTTGTGTCTATGTTCCGTGCTAAAGACCTTAATTTATTCACAACCTGCAAGTTTATTACTATCTTGTGAATTGGCATCATTAAGTCAGAACTGTTAATCATTCAGAAATGAGTCATCCTGTTTAATTTAGTGTCATATTCTCTGCAGCATCATTTTGTTTAAGAGACTCGCCCGTTGCTTCAGGGCCCAGAATTCCCCGTGTTCCTTCCTTATGAGGAGTCAGTAGTTATGGATGGGTGCATTTCTTGCGGTCTAAATCTGTTTGGATCTGTTTAAAAGCTGTCCTTTCCTGCAAGCAATTAGAAAGAGAGATGAAATATGAGACTGGCGAGGGAGTAACACAGTTCAGGCAGCATCTGTGGAGAGACGACATTTTGGGTCGGGACCCTTCTTCAAACTATTTGTATTTTTTTGTGCTAGAACAGGGATGAATGTTATATTAAGTAAAAGTATATAAATCAGTTACCAGATCATCTAGGTATCCAGAAACCATCTATGGGAAGGTGGGAATTTTATATGCTGGTTTACACCAAAGATAAACACAAAATGCTGGAATAACTCAGCAGGGCAGGCAGCATCTCTGGAGAGAAGGAATGGGTAATCTCTGGAGAGAAGAGTCTCGACCCGAAAGGTCACCCATTCCTTCTCTCCAGAGATGCTGCCTGTCCCGTTGAGTTAATTCAGCATTTTGTGTCAACCATCCTATGTGGCTTTGTGAGCAAATAGCCTTGTGATTTTGCATTTTATAATGAAATGCATTTATTAAGCTACAGTGACAACTGATTGTCATGCTGGCAATGTGTGGAACAGTCTATAAGAGTAGGATTGGCAACTTAACTGTGCATTTGGACATTTTTATGAACCAAACCACAATGATATAATTCTTGCTTGAAGATGCTAAATCAAGTTTTGTCTCAGCTGTTGACAAAATAAATTGTTCAAATTTCAAAATGAATGCAACATACTGCATTTATCTCAACAATCATCTTGAGACCCTTGATTTCCTTCCCACCTGGTCTAGTTTAGCTTACACATACAACGCGGAAACAGGCTCTTCGGCCCACCGAGTCCACACTAACCAGCGACCCCCGCACATTAACACTGTAGTGCAGATGCCATTTAAATATAGGAAATACAGTCACGTATCTACACAGAGCAAACAACAAATAACAATGTGATAAAGAACAAATATGTTTTTGTTTTTGATATATTTTGTCCAGGATAAGATCCATATTTTTCCTTACAAATTTTATACACGGGTGACCGCTGGTTAGTGTGGACTCAGTGGGCCAAAGTTTCCATGCCGTATCACTGAACTGAGCAGAACCAGACTTATGTACCCCAAATATGATCTTGCTGTGTACAGTACATATTACTTATTGCGTTTGCAACATTATCCAGATCAACAGTACTTTATGGGGTTTTTTTGTTTTTAGTTTAGTTTAGTTAAACAGGCTCATCGGCCCTCCGAGTCCACGCCAACCAGCAATCACCACACATTAACACTATCCTACACACACTTATGGACAATTTACAATTTCTGAAGAAGGGTCTCGACCCAAAACATCACCCATTCCTTCTCTCCAGAGATGCTGCCTGTCCCGCTGAGTTACTCCAGCATTTTGTGTCTACTTACAATTTAACCAAGCCAATTAACCTATAAACCTGTTTAAGAAGGAACTGCAGATGCTGGAAAATCGAAGGAAGACAAAAATGCTGGAGAAACTCAGCGGGTGAGGCAGCATCTATGGAGCGAAGGAAATAGGCAACGTTTCGGGTCGAAACCCTTCTTCAGACTGATGTGAGGGTGGGGGGGGGGGGCGGGAAGAAGAAATGAAGAGGTGGAGCCAGTGGGCTGGGGGAGAGCTGAGCTGGTCGGTGTGGACACAGTGCGCCAAGGGGCCTGTTTCCTCGCTGTATCTCCAAACTAAAACTAAAAACTAAACCAAAACTAAAACTAATTACCAGAGCCAGAAAGAATAACAATTCTTTCTCTAGAAAATGCAATACTGTTCCACAAATCTGTGGTGTGGATAATCAAACCATGGCTTTGAAGCTGCAGTGTTTACTGGATGGCATACTTTGTCTCATTTTCACAGACCACAAACTGTACATTTTTAATGGGGATTAAAAATGAATCTTTAAAATCTTTGGCTTCTGTACTGCAAAAAACCGTTCGGGGTTCGGGTTTGCGTTAATTCAAACTATCCTTTTCTTGCGAGATAGACACAAAATGCTGGAGTATCTCAGCGGGATAGGCAGCATCTCTGGCGAGAAGGAATGGGAGTTTTTTCGGGATGAGAGCCTTCTTCAGACTTTTCTTGCATTGGAAACCATTGAATTTACCACATGCAACATATGAAGGGGAAGAGACAAATAGGAGACAACACCCCTGAGGAATACTTCCAGTGTAAGTTCATATTAGTGTTATTGGTAGACACAAAATGCTGGAGTTACTTAGCGGGACAGGCAGCATCTCTGGAGAGATGGAATGGGTGACGTCTCGGGTTGAGACCCTTCTTTAGCTGAAGGATTCGAACCGTCACCGTTCCTTCTCTCCAGAGACGCTGCCTGTCCCACTGAGTTACTTCAGCATTTTGTGTCTACCTTCAATTTAAACCAGCATTTGCAGTTCTTTCCTACACATTAGTGTTATTGGATGTACATTTCTTACTTCTTGTCACCCTATAGTGCCCTAAAAAAGCGTGGTGTTGGAAAATGTTACATTGTGAAAGGCTCAGTCTACTCAATTGTATCACTATAGCTCAATACTAGAAACCCTCTGAAGAAGGTGACTAACTGCAAATAACAGCAGAAAATGATGTTTTGCCCCAAAGGACCACTTAATTGTTTGGGGCTCATTTCCCTTGAGGCTAAAAGTGAGTTCTGTAGTGAAAAATTCTGCAAATTATTCTGCAATAAATGGCTCTATAATTATCAATACCCCTCCCCCCACCCCCAACCTACTACTTGCCAGGCTTTGTGCTGCCCCTCCTCTTTCTCAGCTTTTTCCCTTCCTTCCTGTGTCTCTAAAAACAAAACAAAAGTACCATTCCTATACCAACATGACAATTGTGGCCACTCCTTTTTAATAGTACACGTTTCCTCACAAAACAAAGAGCAAGGCCAGCAGCATAACCAAGGACCTGTCACACCCAAGCAACTCTCTCTTCTCACCCCCCAACAGGCAAAATGTATGGAAGTGTGAAAACGCACACCTCCAGATTCAGGGACAGTTTCTTCCCAGCTGTTATCAGGCTACTGAACCATTCTACCAACAGCTGGAGAGCAGTCCTGAGCGATTTGAGTATAGGAGCAGGGAGGTTCTACTGCAGTTGTACAGGGTCTTGGTGAGACCACACCTGGAGTATTGCGTACAGTTTTGGTCTCCAAATCTGAGGAAGGACATTATTGCCATAGAGGGAGTGCAGAGAAGGTTCACCAGACTGATTCCTGGGATGTCAGGACTGTCTTATGAAGAAAGACTGGATAGACTTGGTTTATACTCTCTAGAATTTAGGAGATTGAGAGGGGATCTTATAGAAACTTACAAAATTCTTAAGGGGTTGGACAGGCTAGATGCAGGAAGATTGCTCCCGATGTTGGGGAAGTCCAGGACAAGGGGTCACAGCTTAAGGATAAGGGGGAAATCCTTTAAAACCGAGATGAGAAGAACTTTTTTCACACAGAGAGTGGTGAATCTCTGGAACTCTCTGCCACAGAGGGTAGTCGAGGCCAGTTCATTGGCTATATTTAAGAGGGAGCTAGATGTGGCCCTTGTGGCTAAAGGGATCAGAGGGTATGGAGAGAAGGCAGGTACGGGATACTGAGTTGGATGATCAGCCATGATCATATTGAATGGCGGTGCAGGCTCGAAGGGCCGAATGGCCTACTCCTGCACCTAATTTCTATGTTTCTATGTTTCTATCAGATTATCTTTGATCGGACTTTCCTGGACTGTATCTTACACGAAAGATATTGTTATTCACGTTATTCCCTTTATCGTGTACCTGTACACTGTGGATGGCTCGTTTGTGATCATGTATTGACTTTCAGCTGGTTGGCACGCAACAAACTGTACCTTGGTACATGTGACAATAAACTAAACTCAAACTAAACTCAAAGGAGGTACTAAAAGAAAGCATATATTACAAACAGTTACGTTCTTCCCAATATTTCCATTAATCAAATAAGTTCTTCATAAATTAATATCCATAACTTTATCTCTTGGTTTTTGGCTTACATAACAATCTAATTAAAGTAAATTGCTTACCAGAGAATAAGTAGACGGATAATTAATTTAATCGGTCTCTTTAGACTACAGTAAATAAAAACTCTGGAGCTCTTTGCATAATTTTTGTTTAGTTACCCGCTATTAAAATTCTGTTTACAGGTGGAACAACAAATGAAGAATATACTAATTGACATAATTACCATATTTACACTGCAAACCGACCGGTTTGAAAGAAGGGGAAAAAAAGACTGGGTTTATACGTTACCTCACGTGACTTCAGGATGAGCTAAAGCACTTTGTGATCATTGTGAACATTTTGACCAAATCTTATAATTTAGCTTGCACACAGGAAGGTCCCATGGACAACAATCTCAGGCTGACCAAATTAATGGCTTTTAGTAATGATTAGTTTAGTTTAGAGATACAACGCGTAAACAAGCCCTTCGGCCCACCGACTGAACTTTATTGCCTTCCATCACAGTGTTAAACGTTGATTTTGCTGTGATGGATGTTTATGTTAAACTCTATTGTGTATTGTGTTCTTTTTATTCGTATGGCTGTATGGTAACTCAAATTTCACTGTACCAATTGGTGCATGCGACAATAAATGTGAACTTGAACTTGAGTTTCTGTCCGGTGCTCTGGTTTCCTCCCACAGCCCAAGGATGTGCAGATTTGTAGATTAATTGGCCCCAGTAAATTGTCCCTAGCGTGTAGGGTGTGGATGTGATATAGAACTAGTGTGAACGGGTGGTTGATGGTCGATGTGGACTCAGTGGGCTGAAAGACCTGTTTCACCGCTGCATTTTTCAGTCAGTTCATTGCGATGTAACCATCCACAAAGGTAACATACTTCACAAAATGAAAATCCCACCTAAAGCAGAATATAAACATACATGATACAGCAGAAATGGAATGTCATAACACTTAAGAAATTTCTTCAAACAATGAAGTCATTATCACTCAAGCATTGTTGTAAAGACCTGCTCATTTAGTAATGCCCTGCTGGCAACAGGGCAATACTGTCTACCCAAGAGAAAGCATTTATCCTGTTTTTTTCATTCTCTGCTCAAGTAGATGAACACAATGTCCTCACTCCATCTAAAGTGGGGCGGCCAAGGTGACAGTGCTTCGTATTTCAAAACTTACGTCCAGTCAATGTTCGTTAGGAAGACCCCGTTAAGTCCACCTTGATAGATACATAGTAAAGAAGTAGAAACAAAGAACTGCAGATGCTGATCAACAAAAAAAAGACACAAAGTGCTGGGGTAAGTCCGCGGGTCAGGCAGCATCTTTGGAGAGCATGGATAGGCGATGTTTCAGGTCGGGACCCTTCTTCAGACAGATTGAAAGGTGGCAGGGGAGGGGGACAGTTATGTACAAGAGGAACATGCTTCACCTCCACCAGATTATTTTAAAGTTAACAGTCAGCTTGCCCTCTGCTGCAACATCTGAACACTTTGGCAGCTGGCATGTCTGTATAAAATACCAATATTTTAACCAGAAATAGAACAAATTATTTTCAACATTTCAACATGCCCGAAGCCTCCAGGAAAACTCTAGTCCTCAAAAATTGATGCCATCCATTTTAGAGCTTTTTTCATGTTTCATACTGGAGTAGCAGTAAAGTTGCTGCCTTACAGCATCGGAGACGTGGGTTCGATCCTGACTACAGATGCTGTCTGTACAGAATTTGCATGTTCTCCCTGTGACTGCATGGGTTATCTCCGAGTGCTCTGGTTTCCTCCTACACTCCAAAGACATACAGGTTTGTAAGTTAATTGGCTTTGTTAAAATTGTAATTTGTCCCTTGTGTGTAGGATAGTGTTAGTGTACGGCGTGATCGCTGGTCGGCATGGACTCGGTGGGCTGAAGGGCCTGTTTCCACGCTGTATTTCTGAAGTCTTTTGTATAGAATTTAAAATGCTGGAAGATCTTAGCAGGTCAGGCAGCATCAATGGAAAGAGAAACTAAGGGTAGCATTTCAAGTTAATAGCTTTACATCTGAACTGAAGATAGAATGAAATGATGAAAGAACCACCTATCCTTGACATTCAGTGGTAGCTTGCCTACCAGCACCATGCTCTGGGTCATCATTTACCAGACATCCCACTGGAGAAGCCACATATACATATTCCTTCAGCATTATTAGAGGCTAATTGCAGCAAAATGACTCACTTCCTGTCTGCATGATGTATGTACCATCTCGAAGTGACGTGGGGTTTTCTCCCAGTGCTCCGGTTTCCTCTCACATTCCAAAGACGTGCATGTTTGTAGCTTACATGACTTTTGTAAATTGTCCCTAGTGTGTAAGAATAGAACATGTATACAGGTAAACGATAGACGGTGTGGACTCGGTGGGCCGAGGGCCTGTTTCCACACTGTATCTCTAAAAACTCTAAAACTAAAACTCTAAAAAAAGGTCTTTCTTCTCCCATTCATGCCATTCATGCTTGGATATCGTGAGTGCACCTAGAGGAGTATCACTCACTGGGAGGCTTCCCATCTGTGGCTCAGGTAGGGATTATCATTTCAGCTCACACTCAACAAGGCTAACATCCTATCGCTGCTAATCTAGTCGAGGCCCACAGTGTGACAGCGATGTCATACAGCGTGGAAACAGGCCCATCAGCCCAACTTGTTCACACTGACCAACATGTTCCATCCACACTCGTTCTACCTGCCAATTGACCCATATCCCTCTAAACCTATCGTAACCTTATACCTGCATAAATGTTTCTTAAACGTTGCGATAGTACCTGCCTCAACTACATCCTAGAATCATAGAGTCATAGAGTGACACAGTGTGGAACAGGCCCTTCGGCCCAACGCCAACAATATCCCTGCTACACTAGTCCCATTTGCCTGCGCTTGGTCCACATCCCTCCAAACCTGTCCTATCCATGTACCTGTCTAACTGTTTCTTAAACGATGGGATAGTCCCAGCCTCAACTACCTCCTCTGGCAGCTTGTTCCATACACCCACCACCCTTTGTGTAAAAAAGTTACCCCTCGCATTCCTATTAAATCTTTTCCCCCTTCACCTTGAACCGATGTCCTCTGGTCCTCGATTCCCCTACTCAGGGCAAGAGACTCTGTGCATCTACCCAATCTATTCCTCTCATGAATTTGTACACCTCTATAAGATTCTCCCTCATCCTCCTGCGCTCCATGGAATAGAGACCCAGCCTACTCAACCTATGGCAGCTTATTCCATATACCCACCACCCTTTGTGTAAAAAAGTTTCCCTTCAGCTTCCTATTAATCTTTCCCTCCTCACCTTAAACCTATGTTCTCTGGTTTTCCATTTCCCTACTCTGTGCATTTTCCCCACTCTACAGTATACCTCTCACGATTTTGTACACTTCTATAAGATCACCCCTCATCCTCCTGCGTTCCATGGAATAGTGTCCTAGGCTGCTCTATCGCTCCCTACAGCTCAAGTCCTTGAGTCCTGGCAACATCCTCGTAAATCTCCTCTGCGCCCTTCCTAACTTGTCAACACCTTTCCTATAAACATGGTGCCCAAAACTGAATACAAAACTCTAAATGTGGTCTAACCAACATCTTATATAACTGCAACTTGATCCCCCCAACTTCTATACTCAATACTCGGACTGATGAAGGCAAAGTGCCAAAGGCCTTTATGACACCCCATCTAACCACAACGTATGTCAATTGTACTTTGGATGGTGAATGACATGTGGTGGAGTCGGAGCACAGGGCACTGATCACCACTAAAGCCAGCAGTTCCATTAAACTTTCTGTTTGCTTGAAACTGTTTACTGAGTTTTCCAATCAATTTTTCCAGCTCATTCAGTCACACAGCTAACACAAACCTGGATGTATGATATTGAAATCTAGATTTAAATCTCTAAGATGTTAGTGAAAACTTGTAGATTTGCAGGAGGTGAGCTTTAAAAAACAACCCAAGTATTTTAATGAAAAATAAAAATCCATTGGGCTTTCTGAAGTCTTTCCATGACTTGGTGTAGACATTATAGAGTCATTGAGTCATACTGCGTGGAAGCTGGCCCTTCAGCCCAATGTGCCCACCCGAACCAACATGTCCCATCTACACTAGTCCCACCTGCCTGCATTTTGGCCCATATCCCTCTAAACCTATCCTATCCCATGTACCTGTCTAAACATTTCTTAAGCATTATGATAGTACCTGCAATTATTGTTTGTTTGTTCACCACTAGATATCATTCACTTTGTCTGATTTGAAACCACTACCCTCTTCCCTTGTTCACCGCGTAGGGCGGTCACGGTGGCGTAGCAATAGAGTTGCTGCCTTACAGCGAATGCAGCGCCAGAGACCCGGGTTCGATCCCGACTACGGGTGCTGTCTGTACGAAGTTTGTACGTTCTCCCTGTGACCTGCATGGGTTTTCTCCGAGATCTTCGGTTCCCTCCCACACTCCAAAGACAATAATAATAATAATTAATTTTATTTACTGGCGCCTTTCTAAAACCCAAGGACACCTTACAAGGCATAGAATCACAAAAATACAAAACACATAATCGGAATAAATTAAATATAAAAACACCACAGTACACAAATCAAGGACAGAATTCAATTTCAAAAGTACAAAAAGAAAATAAGAAACACAATTTGAGGAGAGAGCAGCGGCGTCCAATTCGCGCCAGCGTCCACTCTCCCCTCCGACCGCCATCTTGCACACAGACTAACAGGCACAGCACACAAAAATCATCCCCCCACAATGACCACCACTGTGGGGGAAGGCACAATGTCCAGTCCCCAACCCAGTTCTCCCCAGAGTAAGGCCCAATGAGGCCTCCACAGTTGCCTCTACGGAGGCCCGATGTTCCTGGCCGTCGGGAGAGTCCTCGCAGCGGCTGGAACGGCCGGTTTCCCAGCGGAGTCCATGGCACCTGAAGCCGACAGGTCCGCGCCGATTTGGAGCCACGAGGCTCCCGATGTTAAAGTCGGCGCCGCCGCCCAGCGGCTGGTCGCTCCGCAGACCCGCAGCCCGGAGGTGGTGATCTCGGCGGTCACCGCATACCGGAGCTCCAGCGCGTCGATCCGGCGCAGCGACCCAGGCAAGGCATCGCCCGCTACGCTCTCCGATAGCGCTCCAGCGCTGTGCCGCAACCGAAGCTGAAGGTGCTGGGCGGTCCCCGTCAGGAAACGGCGCTCCATGCCCGCTGGTAGGCCACGAGGACGGGTCGACGAGGCAGCCTGGAGAAAAAGCTGCCTCACCGACCAGGTAGGGACCCAGAAATAGTTCCCCCCTTACCCCCCCACATTAAAAGTCAAAATCCCCCAAACAAACAAAGAAATAAAAAACGCTAAAACTAAAGAAAAAGTGAATTCTTTTCTTTAGTTTTCGGTTCCCTCCCACACTCCAGAGATGTACAGGTTTGTAGGTTAATTGGCTTGGTAAATGTAAAAAATGTCCCCAGTGGGTTGAGGATAGTGTTAATGTGCAGGGTTCACTGGTCGGTGCGGACCCGGTGGGCCGAAGGGCCTGTTTCCGCGCTGTATCTCTAAAACTAAAAATGAAATCATAAAATTAAGTTACATTTTGTCCTTGTATATTGAATCATCATTTTTGGGGGTTATTACCAAATGAGGTTATTTTCTGATATCAAATCGCTGAGTCAGCAGTCAGTATTTTCGTCACAAAGTTATTAAGTTTAAATACATCTTTAAAAATACTGCAATTTCCTTGTTACCTTACTGGAAGCAATTATAGTCTTCTATCAGCGGCTCCAGTGATGAATAGAATAAACCATGCTCCATGATTACCATAATATAAAGAACATTATTCATCACAGACTGCCAGCCACAATTATTCGATTACCACATCTAGTTTCTGGGTGTAATAGAATTCTCTTGCTTCGTTAATTATATCAGAGTTAGTGGGAAACTGCAACATAATATGCTCATGTATTTCCTTCACTTATGAGGAACTATCTGGACTTACCCCGATGAATTCTCAAAGAATGTGATTCTGTCTCCGAAAAATGATGTTCTCATTTTATTTGAAAAATTACTCTCCTGTTCCATTGTATCTCACATTTAAGAATAATGAAGATGAAACAGTCCAAGTTTTAACAGTCTGTACAATTCCCGCATGGATTTCAGGTTAAAAAGACCTTATGGTTCTCGTTCCATAAAGGAAATTCTAAAGATTATGAAAGAATATAGTAGCATTTTCTTCTGATTTAGGCTTTGTTAACTTTGTAAATGTTCAACTTTTATCTCTAACAATTCCTACATACATGAGTATTAATATTTAGCATTTTGGCTCATGCTGATTGACCTGGCCTAACCCAGTTCAGACTGGATTAATGAGGACAAAACTGGAACATGTGTCAAACACTGACATTAAAACAGCTAATAAAGGTGCAGTTACAGATTTCATTTACTTAGTCATGTACAAAAAAAGCTTGGTTCACAATCTCATCTCTCTCTAAGCAGATGGATGTTTAGCTTAGTTTAGAGATACAGCATGTAAACAGGCCCTTCAGCCCACCGAGTCCATGCCGACCAGCAATCCCCGTACACTAACACTATCCTACACCCTAGGGACAATATACAATTTCACCAGGCCAATTAGCCTACATACCTGTACGTATTTGGAGCGTGGGAGGAAACCGAGGACCCGGAGAAAACCCACGCGGTCACAGGGAGAACGTACAACCTCCATACAGGCAGCACCCATAGTCAGGATTGAACCCGGGTCTCTGGTGCTGTAAGGCAGCAACTCTAGCACTGCGCCACTGTGCCGCCCTACTTTCACTGCGCCGCCCTCCTTGGGATGTGATATTTGAAAGGAGAGAAGTCTTTATCCAGGACGATCAGGGCCAAGCACCATCCTGCCTGTGGACATTTGTGTTCAGCCCTGGTCTTTCCTCGCCTCCAGCTCTTCACGCCACCCCCTACATTCTGTCTGAAGAAGGGTCCCGACCTGAAACATCACCCAGAGATGCTGCCTGACCCGTCGAGTTACTCCAGCACTTTGTGCCCATCTTTGGTATACATGAAATTAGAAAGACTGTCTAAATTATGCTAACAAGCCCACCAGAACAATGAGAATTTTAATAACATGCAAATGTACAAATGTAAACCAGCGGATGGATAAAAAAGGTTACAATAGCAGACATCAGATATAATAACTTGTTTGAAACCAGAGGAATGTTGCCATGATAAAATCATATTGCAAACCGTCTACTTAGAAAAAGATTTCCAAGAATTCACCGCTCTCTGAGGGAAGAGATTTCTTCTTAACTCTTGTAGGAAGAAACTGCAGATGCTGGTTTAAACCGAAGATAGACACAAAATGCTGGAGTATCTCAGCGTGACAGGCAGCATCTCTGGATAGAAGGAATGGGTGACGTTTCGGGTCGAGACCCTTCTTCAGTTCGTGTCTCGTAACCCGTTCCTTCTATCCAGAGATGCTGCCTGCCCTGCTGAGTTACTCCAGCATTTTGTGCCTACCTTCTTAACTTTTTCCTGAATGACTGATCTTTTATTCTGATGCTGTAAGCCCAGGTTGTGGATACCACAGCCAGGGGTAGCATCATCCCTGTCTCTACCACAAAATCCCCCAGAAAAAAATTCAGATATATCAACAAGAACACCTTTCATTTATTATACTTAAGTAAGAATGGGGCCGAGAAGGACACAATGTGCTGAAGTACCTCAGCGGATCAGGCGACGTCCCTGCAGAACATGGATAGGTGTTGTCCCAATTCGGGACCCTATCCAAGTTCTCCAGGGATGCTGCCTGAATCACTGAGTTACTCCAGCACTTTGTGTCCTTCTTTGTAAACCAGCATCTGCAGTTCCTTGTTCCTACATTAAGAATAAGGCCAGTCTAGTTAATCTCTTCCCATGCAACAAAAACATCATTCCTAAAAGTACTGTTGAATCTTCACCACATTTCTCTAGTATATCCCTACTTATGTAGGAAGCCCAGACCTGCACACAATATTCTAGATGTTGAATCATTGCAGTTCTACCATTGGAACAAAGTAACTTTCTTATTTTATTTACCTTTCCGCTAATTTTCAGTGAGTCACCAATGTTCCTCCTAGCAACAACGACTTTAAGTCCCCCCAATATATTATTTTCCTACCAAAGTGAATGACCGCAGCGGTAGTGCTGCTGCCTTACAGCGCCAGAGACCCGGGTTCAATCCCGACTCCCGCTGCTGTCTTTGCAGGGTTTGTACGTTCTCCCCATGACCTGCGTGGGTTTTATCCGGTTTCTTCCCACACTCCAAAGACGTACAGGAATTTAGGCTAATTGTCTTGGTATAATTGTAAAATTGGCCCTAGAGTGTGTAAGATAGTGTAAGTGTGCGGGGATCGCTGGTTGGCGCGGACTCGGTGGGCCGAAGGGCCTGTTTTTGCGCTGTATCTCTAAACTAAACTAAAAGATCATTCCAGATTCATTTAACTTTCCTTCATCACCCTGAAGTCTTTTATTACATCCTCCTCACAGCCTGCAGTCCATTTAACTTCTTATCATGAGCAAACATGTATATTACATTAAATCCCCTCATCCAAATCACTCATATAAATTGTAAACAGCTGGAGTTCCAGCACCGATCCCTATGGACCCCATTAGTGACAGACTCCCAAGTTAAGATTAAACTGTTTATTCCCATTCTGTTCTCTGTCTGTAAAATCAATCCTTGATCTACGCCAGTTTATTACCCGCAATAGTGTTGCTCTCATTTTGATTGTTAATTAGCTTTTGGGAACTTTATCAAAGGTCTTCTAAAAGTACGAATATACCATACTGGTTTGTCCTTACTATTCTGGTGGTTGGAACCAAAAATCAACTTGCAGATTTGTGGCATTGCAAGTCATTTTATTTTGATTTAAATGGCTTTATATCACTTGTATTAATGTTCTAAATGTTAGCCCTTATTGTTCTAGACTTTTCTTTTTGATCTAGTACTGTCTTTAAGTTATTTTGATAAAATGGTTAGTACACTTTTCTTGTTGTTTTATTTTGTTTTAAAGGGATATATATTACTTGTAAATAACTTATTAATGTTTTAAATATTATCCCTTATTTTAGTTTAATTTAGTTTAGTTTAATGATACAACGTGAAAGCAGGCCCTTTGGCCCATCGAGTCTGCACCGACCAACAATCCCCGCGCATTAACACGACCGTAAACACACCAGAGACAATTTTACATTTACACCAAGCCAGCAAACCTGTACGTCTTTGGAGTGTGGGAAGAAACTGAAGATCTCGGAGAAAACCCACGCAGGTCACGGGGAGAATGTACTAATTCCGTACAGACAAGCACCCTTAGTCAGGATCGAACCCGGGTCTCCGGCGCTATAAGGCTGTAGCTCTACCGCTACGCCAATGTGCTGCCATTCACTGCCTTATTGTTCACTGCCATATAGTTTAACCTAATTTCCCGATTTACCAGAGCAAACTTATCCCTTTGTAGTTAGTTTTATTCAGATTTAAGACACACATTTCAGATTAAATTAATCAGTTTCAATTTATATGTAATATTATATATTATAATGACTGTTCCCTAAGGCCCCTTCATGACCAAGCCATTAATTACCCTTTTCTCATTAGTAAATACTGTACTTCAGGTAAAATGTCCCAGAGACACAAGGAAATGCAGATGTTGGAATATTGTGTATAACAAAGTGCTGAGGTAATTCAGTTGGTCAGGCAGCATCTCTGTAGGACATGGATAGGAGATGTTTTGAGTCAGGACCTCACTTCAGTCTGAAGAATATCCCAACTCGAAACTCTCCATGTCCTCTAGAGCTGCTATCTGACCCACCGTGTTTTTCCAGCACTTTGTGTTCTAAGTAAAGTAATGCTGCCGTGTTGATTCCTCAACATAACACATTTAAAAGACCATCTCTCATACATTCTCAACATTATTACTGCTTATCCCGTTTCACAGTCTATTTGTAGATTGAAGTCCCCATTGTGTAGGAAGGAACTTCAGGGGCAGGTTTAAATCAAAGAAAGACACAAAAAACTGGAGTAACTCAGCAGGTCAGGTATCATCTTTGGAGAAAAGGAATATGTGATGTTTTGGATCGAGACACTTCATCAGACTTCAGACTTCTTCAGACCGAAGAAGAGTCTCGACCTGAAAACAACAAACAACAAACAATCAGCAACAAATAAGAAATTAGTCACCAGATGCTTATTCTTTAAAATATATATATTCTTAGTTTAGTTTAGTTTAGAGATACAGCGCAGAAACAGGCACTTCGGCCCGAGCACTTAAGGGCATGTCCCATTTGGCGATTTTTTTCGGCAACTGCCGGCATCATTGTATCAGGTCACCAAAAAAATTGCGGCGTGATGCGGCGATGACGCGCGGTATTTTTTCAGGTGTCGCAACATTTTTTGTCGCCGCTGGATTTTGAAATGTTCAAAATCTTTTGGCGACACTGATATGGCACCGGCAGTCGTCGTAAAAATCGCCAAGTGGGACAGGCCCTTTATAATATCCTACTCACACTAGGGACAATTTACAATTATACAAAGCCAATTAACCTACAAAATTGTATGTCTTTGGAGTGTGGCAGGAACCCGGAGATCCCAGAGAAAACCCACGCAGGTCACGGGGAGAACGTACAAACTCCATACAGACAAGCACCTGTAGCCTGCAGGGCTCTACACTGAATACAACAATTTCAGATAATTAACTATCTAGCTATTTATCTCAAACATATCCAGCTGTGAATCTTCATCCTTTCCGCTGATCTTTCAGATTTAATTTGAGTCCCCCATATACACCTTTACCAGACTCTTTCATTGGGCACCACTACTATTTGCATCATTCAAGTTCTCATTGTTTCCAGTTCACTAGAGATATACATACAGTCTGAAGAACAGTCCCAACTCAAAACAGCACCTCTCCAGAGATGCTGCCTGACCCGCTGAGTTACTCCAGCACTTTGTGTCTGTTTTTGTGTAAACCAGCATCTGCCGTTCCTTGTTTCTACAGACTTGCTTATGTTCTTCCTTCACCACCATGAAACATGCACACGAAAACACAGTCTTATTTTACAATTCAAAACTTAGTTCATTTCACATTTTTACCAATTTCGATGAAAAGCTATTGACCTGAAACGTTAACACTGTTCCTCTCTCCACAGATGCTGCCTGACTTGCTGAGTATTTCTAGTCACATTTGATGATGGTACATGGCCAAGTGGCTCTGGTGTTCCCCAGTGAAGGATAGCCTTGCAATAAAGGGAATGCAGCAACGTTCGATTCCAAGGACTGCAGCTTCACCATCTGAGGAGCGATTCAGCAAACTAAAGGCACATGGAACTGCAGATGCTGGAATCTTGAGTAAAACACAATGAATAACTCAGCGGGTCAGGCAGCATCTCTGGAGAACATGAATAGAAAATGTTTTGGGTCGCAGATGACATCCTTGTGAAAATTAATTGAATCAAGCATACAGTTCTACAGTTTAGCTTTATTGCCACGTGTACCAAGGGTACAGTTAAAAGCTTTTGTTGTGTGCTATCCAACGGGCGGAAAAACAATACATGATTACAATCGAGCCATTTACAATGTATAGATATGATACGGGAACACTCAGATATAACAGGTCAATAAACAATTCACAGGGCTACCTTTTATTCATTATTATTGCACCAGTCTTTAATATATATGTCCACCATGTTTGGAATCAACCACATTATGACAGTATCTGAGGATTTTTTTCATTTCAATACCACAGCTGAATTATGGCCCTGATGAGCATCTGTCTCGTGGTACAGTCCTTTCCTTTCAGTCTCTCATTGATAATTGACCACAAATTCTCAATCGGATTTAGGTGAGTTACCAAGATACCAATACACGTATCCTCTTCTGCTGGAAATATTGGGACACCATCCTTGATGTGTGGGACTGTGCATGGTCTAGCCGGAATATCCCAGATCCATCACAGACAGTACCCATAGTCAGGATCGAACCTGTGTCTCAGGCGTTGGGAAAAAAAACACACATTAATGTTTACTTCACTACACTGGAATTATTCAATGTTGTATCGTTCTAAGAAATCATTGGAAGTGAATACCCAGAGAATGAAAAATAACCAGAAGCACTTTTCTCAGGGAGATTTATAGGGTTTCACAAAAATATAAGAATAAACAGTGAATGTAGAAACTCTTCATATGGAAAAAAAAAGAAGCTAAATCAGCCCATGATTCAATTCATTTGCACAAGGACGTATATTGGTATTTTCTTGAGCTTAGAAGAATGAGAGGTGATCACATTGTAAAATGTATAAAACATGTAATGGGCTTGAAAGAGAGATGTGGAGTTGATGTCTTACCTTGCTGGGGTATCTACAACTAGGAATCACAACCTTAAATGTCAGGAGTTGGCCATTCAAAACAAATATGAGATGACATTTCTTCACACTGAGGTAGGTAAATCTTTGGAATTCACCTAAGAAGATTGCAGAGGCTTCGTTTTTTAGTATATTCAATTCAGAGATTCATAGATTATTCCTTCTACGCAAACGACCACAGTGCAGAATGAAACTTGAAACTACCATGTCATCTGTAGCATAGGAAAAAAATTCAACAGCAAAATTCTGGGAAGAAGCAAGCAAATGAATATATTGTTAATAAAAATAAAATGTCCCATGGTCAAGAGATTCAGCCTTTTTAGTCAAATATTTTACGTGCTTTTACAAAGAAAACATGTTAGTTGGGTTCCATGTAAGACCACATGGTAATCTAACCATAAATAAAGCAGATTTTGTTCTGATCCTGATAACTGGATCTATTTTCACTTAATAGTTTCACTCCCAACAAGACGCAAATCAAATCCTTGTGTTTAGACTGCTAATTGGCAAAAAAATCTAGCCTTCAGGGCAACTGAAAAGCAGCTTTATAAATCCATATGAGACACAGCCCTTGCAAATGCAGGAAGGAAAATCAGCTGAAAATGTACTTTAACAATAAAATCCTCAAGTAATTTAGGTAATAATGCTTACATTTAGAGCGGGAGGTAAACTGAGGAAAGCTGATTATCGAAGCAAAGTTTATATAACATTTTATTTGAATTTTTGAGTCAGATTTCTGCATTATAAATTCAGTGCAATTCCTTTTTGAACTGCTTCAGCTATGATCCTCTCTACAAAGAAATCTATCCCTCAAACTCTCCTCCTGCAACTTGTTTTTTGTTGCGGAAACTTTTCATCAACTAGTTTCAGATTTCTTGGTTTTCATAAGACCATAAGACAGGAGCAGAATTAGGCCATCCAGTCCATCCAGTCTACTCTGCCATTCTATCATGGCTGATCTATCTTTCCCTTTCAACCCCATAACCCCATTCTCCTGCCTTCTCCCCGTAACCTTTGAAGTCCCCTTACTAATCAAGAACTTGCCAATCTCTACTTTAAAAATAAAAAATAAAAAGTATTGCCTCAATATCTACATTATTCAATCTTTGGGGTCTCCAGGAATGTGTGTTTCATCTTTAAACGACGCTTCTCATTTTAAATAAAAGCCCTGTGCAAATTCTAACGTGGCAGATTGTCACAGCTTGACGTCAACTGTGTCGTAGCCTGTCGGAGATTGTCGTACAACTTGACGGTTTTTCTGTGAATGCGGCCGCAGTCGCCGAAAAAAATCGCAAAGTGGGACAGGCCCTTTAGCCTTCTTCTCATCTGAATATTTCTGTGTCCGCTGAGGAAATTCTCACTGTGCCCAGTTTGAACTCCTTGTTTATTCTTTTAATTGTTTTCTGCTTGCGGGATTAGATGTGAGGTAGAACAAATCAGCAAGGTATGACCTTGTTTCAGATCAGTTTTCATTCAACGTGCTTATTGCCTTTCCAATTCAGATGTACCTTCGGATGAGAGCATGCCAAAAATAAAATTTGGTATATTAATAGGGTTAAAAGCATAAAGCCTCATGTAACAATAACTGCCGCTCTCCCTTGTGGCTCAGGAACTCCAGCAGTTGTGCAGGAAGGAACTGCAGATGCCGGTTTAAACCGAAGATAGACACAAAATGCTGGAGTAACTCAGCGGGACAGGCAACATCTCTGTAGAGAAGGAATAGGTGATGTCTCGGGTCGAAGAAGGGTCTGAAGAAGGGACCTTCACTTACCGCCGACACCACCACCCCTCCTTCACTTTGGGTGACTGAGACTACTCACGACCATAAAGGCGACACCCTGGTGTCATTTCGCGGGGTGAAGCCAGTATGATCGTGAGTAGTCACCCAAAGAGCCGTACCTTGTTCTGGTCGCTGCTGGATTTTCAACATGTTCAAAATTTTCAGCGACCTGTAACGACCTATGACGGGTACCGACAGTTGCCGAAAAAGTCGCGTAAGTGGGACAGGCCCATAAGGATGAAGTCGACTGCTATAATGTCAAGTAGAATCTTTGGTCATGGCATGTTATCCAAAAAGGTTTTACATATGTACAGGGATGAACATTGCAAAATGATGACAAAATATCAATACTGATTGTTTTAAGCATGTGAAACAAATAGTGCATTTTCATCAGAAAGATATTAGCATCTGAGAAAAGATAGGCTGACACATTAGGGTTGCTTATTAACCTGATCTACTGGCAGGAAAACTACTGTGATTGGGTCAAATGCTGAATTTAGTTTAGTTTAGACATACAGCGCGGAAATAGGTTTCTACGTCCGACCAAGTCCGCACCGACCATCAATCCCTGCACATTAACACTATCCTACACAGGCTAGGGATAATTTACACTTATACCAACTTATACTTACAAGCGTCTTTGGAGTGTGGGAGGAAACCGAAGATCTTGGAGAAAAACCATGCAGTCACGGGAAGAACGTAAAACCTCCGTACAGACAGCACCCATAGTCTGGATCGAACCCGGGTCTCTGGTCTCCGGAAATGGTGTTGGGTAGATTGATGGGACTGAAGGTTAATAAATCCCCAGGGCTGATGGTCTGCATCCCAGGGTACTTAAGGAAGTGGCTCTAGCAATCGTGGATGCATTGATAATCAGTTTCCAATATTCTATAGATTCAGGACTAGTTCCTGTGAATTAGAGGGTAGCTAATGTTATCCCACTTTTTAAGAAAGGCGGGAGAGAGAACACAGGGAATTATAGACCAGTTAGCCTGACATCGGAGGTGGGAAGATGCTGGAGTCAATTATAAAAGATGAAATATCGACACATTCAGATAGCAGCAACAGGATCAGATTTACAAGGGGAAATCATGCTTGACTAATTTTTTGAGGATGTAACTAGGAAAATGGACAAGGGAGAGCCAGTGGATGTAGTGTACCTGGACTTTCAGAAGCATTTGATTAGGTCCCACATAGGAGATTAGTGGGCAAAATTAGAGCACATGGTATTGGGGTAGGTACATGGATAGAAAATCGGTTGACAAGAAGCAAAGAGTAGGGATTAACGGGTCTCTTTCAGAATGGCTAGTAGGGTACTGCAAGGCTCGGTGCTGGGACCGCAGCTATTTACAATATATATTAATGATTTAGATGAAAGGATTAAAAATTACATTAGCAAATTTACACAAAGCTGGATGGCAGTGTGAACTGTGAGGATGCTATGAGGATGCAGGGTGACTTGGACAGGTTGGGTGAGTGGGCAGATGCATGGCAGATGCAATTTATGTGGATAATTGTGAGGTTATCCACTTTGGTGGCAAAAGCAGGAAGGCAGATTATTATCTAAATGGTGTCAAGTTGGGAAAAGGGGAAGTACAACGGGATCTGGGCATCCATGTTCATCAGTCACTGAAAGTAAGCATGCGGGTACAGCAGGTAGTGAAGAAAGTGAATGCATGTTTGCCATCATAACAAGAGGAGTTGAGTATAGGAGCAAAGAGGTCCTTCTGTAGTTGTACAGGGCCCTAGTGAGACCACACCTGGAGTATTGTGTGCAGTTTCAGTCTTCAAATTTGAGGAAGGACATTCTTGCTATTGAGGGAGTGCAGCGTTGGTTCACAAGGTTAATTCCCGGTATGGCGGGACTGTCATATGTTGATAGAATGGAGCGGCTGGGCTTGTGTACTCTGGAATTTAGAAGGATGAGAGGGTATCTTATTGAAACATAAGATTATTAAGGGTTTGGACACGTTAGAGGCAGGAAACATGTTCCCGATGTTGGGAGAGTCCAGAACCAGGGGCCACAGTTTAAGAATTAGGGGGAAGCCATTTAGAACGGAGATGAGGAAAAACTTTTTCACAGAGAGGGTTGTGAATCTGTGGAATTCTCTGCCTCAGAAGGCAGTGGAGTCCAATTCTCTGGATGCTTTCAAGAGAGAGTTAGATAGAGCTCTTAAAGATAGCGGAGACAGGGGATATGGGGAGAAGGCAGGAACGGGGTACTGATTGTGGATGATCAGCCATGATCACAGTGAATGGCGGTGCTGGCTTGAAGGGCTGAATGGCCTACTCCTGCACCTATTGTCTATTGTCTATCCATGTTGTCCAGAGAAGCTGCCTGACCTGCTGAGTTACACCAGCACATTGTTTCCTTTTGTGTATTAACCAGCATCACCGGTTCTTTGCTTCCATGATGTAACCAGTCAAGGGCCTGTCCCACTTAGGCAATTTTTTAGGCGACTGACGGCTGTCATAGTCATAGCAGGTTGCCGAAAAAACACCGACTGGACCCCCGTATGACAATGACTACGATAATGTCTACGACAAGCTACAACAACCTACCACCTAGTCGACGTCAAGCTACGGCAAGCTACCGACAACCGGCGACCCATTAGGACGTCCACCTACGACCACACCTGCGACAACCTACGGCAACCAAAGTCAACCTACGTCCACCAGCAACAAGCTACGACCCTGTCGGCGACAACTGAAGACAACTTTTCAGTTGCCGGTACCTGTCGCCGGTTGACGTAGGTTGACGTGGAAATCACCGGTCAGCAACGGAGACAACCTACGTCATCCTGGCGACAACTTACGACAGCACTTACGTCAGGAGAAGTCACGCTATGCTCATTGGCGTCAAGCTCACTGTCACCGACTGTTGCCGAAACGTTTTGAACATGTTGAAAATCCAGCGATGGCCAGAAAGAAGCTACATCTCTTTTGGCGACTGAGGAGACTACTACGACCATACAGGCGACACCCCGGCAACCATGTGGCGACAGCCTTGTCACCTAAAAAATAGCCTAAGTGGGACAGGCCCTTCAGGATACTTTCTACTACACACCTGTAAAGGTTGGTTAATACCAGAGTTTTCGGGTGTCTTGCCAAATCTCTTTAAACTTGTACGTAGAGGTGCTAACACGCCTGCTTCATGATTACATCTATGTGCTTAGCCCAGGTCAGGTCATCAGAGATGATAACGCCCTGGAATTTGAAGCTGCTTACTCTCTCCACTATCAACCCAAGGTTAGAACACAGTGCTGGAGTAACTCAGCGGGTGAGGCAGCATCACTGGAGAACTTGGAGAGGTGACATTTTGGGTCGAGACACTACTTCAGACTCCCTGAGAGAGGAAACTTGGGATATCAGTTTCTAATATTAATTGAACAAAAATAATATAACTAAATTCAATATGACTTGCCAAGATACAAAATATGTGAAAGATAATCTATTATCGTGGGACCTGAGAGACTGTTAATCCAAAAGTAGTAAGATAATCAGAAAATATCTTACAATATAACTAACAATCTTGTTTTCTCTACTGTCTGACATTTCTCTAACATTAAACAAACATGACCGCTGGTTAGTAAAAATAAGGAACTGAAGATGCTGGTTAATACACAAAAGGCCACAAAATGTTGGAGTAACTCAGCAGGTCAGGCAGCATTTATGGAGAACATGGATAGGTGACGTTTCGGGCCGGAACCCTTCTTCAGATAGGTGGTTCAGTCATGCTTACATGTGTTAGTTGAGGCTGTGTATGGTTTAATATTCTTTTGGATTATTTAAAAGCAACAGAGACATTTTTTTATATTGTCATGGGGAAGTTATGTAAGAGTCTAACATGCTAGCCCTATTGATACAGTATATTATACAGAAGAGTAAAGAGTTATGGTAACATTGGCAGTGTGATGTGAGTGGATGGATTGATTAGAATGATCCTATATTACAAAGCTGCAAGATAATATTATACTGCATTGTTCTGTAGAGCAAGAAATTAATCGCCCTGCCTCAGCAATACTGAACCGCAGCCCTTGGAGCTTGAGCTTTGGACTTGTGTACCTATGTTTCGCATTTCCATTTGGGTTTAGGCACTAACATTCCACTGCTCTTTTGAAACACTTGGCTTACTATTATGGCACTCTGGGATGTAGTTTCTACACCAATAGACTCATCCATGATGACCAAGATGCCCCATCTAAGCTAGTGCCATTTGGCCACATAAAGTAATGGTTTTGGTGACCAGCTTCCAGGATATCAGGGATAACTCCCTACTCCTCAAACTTATGCGCTGATTTCCTTTTACATCCACCCGAAACGGCAGACAAAAGACATCACTTCCAATTCCAACTCATCAAGTGCTGCAATGGAATGTCAATCTAGATTTCTCCGCACATGTCTCGAGAGTGGAAATCCAACTGTTGATGTGGTGACGTGGACTGAAAGGCTACCTATTGAGCTGCTGTCATGACATTTATCAATCTGGCTGGCACTTGAAACTAGTTTCTGACATATTGTGCCGGAACTATCACAATGTTTAGTAGGTACAATCACAATCTTTAAGAAACATTTAGGCAGGTACATGAATAGAATAGGTTTAGAGGGATATGGGCCAAATGCAGGCGGGTGGAACTAGTGTAGATGGGTCATGCTGGTCGATGTGGGCAAGTTAGGCTGAAGGTAGACACAAAATGTTGGAGTTACTCAGCGGGTCAGGCAGCATCTCTGGAGAGAAGGAATAGGTGACGTTTTGGGTCCTCTCATTACTGCGAGTCAGGGGAGAGGAGACATAGAGATATTGAAGAGTAAGGTGTGAAACACAGATCAAAGGGGGTGGTGAACAAGGAAATGTAGAATGGTACATTATTAGCTGAGGCAAAGATGACAATGAGACATACAGTCAGTAATATTTAATCAGGACAATGAAACTTGTCGAAGGGCTGAAGGGCCTGTTTCCATGCTATATGACTCTATAACTAAAACAGAATTGAGTAAATATATTGAAAAATGCTATTACAGTGGGTAATGGTACTTGTGAAGCATAATGCCCAAAGAGAGGCCATTCATTAAAGACCACAACACAGAGTGAGTGGGGCATCTTACAGTGTTGCAATGGTAGGGCCAGATCATAAGGTCATAATAAATAGGAGTAGAATGAGGCCATTCGGCCCATCGTCTACTCCGCCATTCAATCATGGCTGATCTACCTCTCCCTCCTAACCCCATTCCCTTGGCTTCTCCCCATAACCTCTAACACCTGTACTGAATCCAACTCTTCACTCTTAACTTTCCAACCTACTATCCAACAGCACATCAACAAGAAGGGTCTCGACCAGAAACGTCACCTTTTCCTTCGCTCCAGAGATGCTGCCTCACCCGTTGAGTTTCTCCAGCATTTTTATCTACCTATGATTTTTCCAGCATCTGCAGGTCCTTCTTAAACTCTTCAACAAGAACTAAACTATTTTCTCAGACTGAAAATGCACCAGGTGACAATTTGACTTGCACCAATCTGCTGTATCTCCTCATTAGTTTTGGCACAAACATCACCCTGGGAGAATGCCTTAAAACACTTGGGAATGCATTAGAAAAATCGCCTTGACACGTTTTAAATCATTCAGAAACCATATCAAACTAGTAGTGTACAAGAATAAAGGCAGTGAGGCAGATATTTAGTATGCACTAAAAATGATTTTAATTCAATTTTTTATTCAATTTTCAAAAAGAAAAATAAATACAATATTGTTTATTTTTTAAAAATAATCTGTTATTTCTCTGACCCACAATCAAGGTTGATTAATGCTGTAGTATCCCATTTCCAGGTTATTTTGAAAGTTTACAATAAACTTTAAACCGTACAAGCTGGTCCCTTAATCGGACTTTTACTCCCTCGGATATCTTTTGCAGCTTGTGAAAGCTTGTAAAAGTGTGCACATATCCCTGGTCTCCATCCACCCGGGGTACCGGCATTAACTGGTTTGGAATTTACCAAACTGGTTTGGAAAGAAGATACTGCAGTTTTAGTCTACAATCACCACGTAATTCTAAAGTGTAAATATCTCTGTACCATTTATTCCACCACCCTCCCCTCCCCCAACATTGTACCCAATTCAAGTGCTGAACAGAATAAAATGTTCTCTGAAACACTTACATGCTGAGTCACTGCTGGAGTGACGCAATTCGATATGAAAACATTTCAACGTTGGACTTGTTTTGTAAAAAAAAATCTGTTGAAGGCATTTCCTCTCCTTGACACATACGTCTGAAATATAGAGCTCTTTTTTTTTTTTAATAAAAAGGGGGAGAGGAGTATAAAATCCAAAGGAGATGAAGTCAGTCAACAGCAGCACCGAGGTCGCCTCTGATTAGAACGGGCGGCGCCACCGCTGACCAAGGTTACAAAACGGCAGTTCAGGCATGTCCTTATCAAAATAATACTTCTTTCCAAAATACAAAAGCAAATCTCATAGATCAACAATAATGCTTTCACGCGTATCAGAGGGAGCAAAAAGCCCAATCTGTGCATACAAATGCGAGTTGATAAAGAAATAGGTCTATTTCCTAGTGTTGGGGAAGAAATCCCCACATACATCTGTAATAAGAAACCTCCGACATCTGACCATTACGAATGCATCTCAAACTTGGCAAGTTGCATCATGTGTTTCGACCGAGCAAAGTCACAGATAAGCCTGGCATCGTTTTACATACACACACACTCACACACACACACATATATATATATATATATATTTAAGCCCACTGCTTCTTTCAATAAAAGTCATTTATCCCTCCCTCTCCAGTTCCAAGCGCAGAGTTGAGGTCATTTAAAACGAGCCACTACCTCGGGTTACGGAAAATGAGCTGTAAACACTAATAAAATCCTTTATATACAAAGAGTCCGCCGATTGTCTTCTTTGCAAAAAGTCATGATATCCACTTGATTTCCTTTAGTAAAAGGCGTTTATAAATAATGGGCGGCGGGCGTGCGGTCGGTCAGCAGTTGCCCGATGCACTGAGCAGTGTGTGTTCGGGGAGCTGTTTGAACAAGTTCCTCAGGGTGGTCAGTTCACGGCTCAGCTGCTCAACTCTGTTCTGCAGCCGCTCGTTCTCGGCGCTCAGCTCCAGCACTTTGTGCTGGGTCTCCACGTTCCTCATCTTGGCCTTGTCCCTGCTCTTCCTCACCGCGATGTTGTTCCTCTCCCTCCTCAGCCGGTACTCGTCGCTGTGCTTGTCCACCGACTTCTTGCTCTTGCCCTTGCCGCCTCCTCCTCCTCCGGGAAGCCCCGAGCCAGCGCCGCGGCCAGACTCGGCCGAGTTGGGTGTAGCGGGCGGCGTGGAGGAGAGGGACGAGGTGGACAGGTTGCTGTTGCTGCCGCTGGCCACGCTTTGGTACTGCAGCATCGGGCGGGCGTAGGACGAGGAGGCGGCCGTGCCTGACATGGCACCGTCTTCCTCCCTCGACTCCTGCTTCACGCCGCCTTCGACTCCAACGCTTGCTCGAACACGGGCTCCAGCCGCGTCTCCAAGAATTGCGGGGTGCAGCTGAGAATGCTGCCCTGGTGCCGGCCTCCTGCAGCCGAGCTGCGCATCAGCGACAGATACGCGTTGTAGTCGGGCAGCGATTTCTTCTTGTAGCTTTCTGACAACATAATATCCGTCAAAAGGTCGCCGTTGAGCTCAAAGTTGCCCCCTGCTGCCGGTGCCGTGGCCGGGTCGATGTAAGGGCTGAAGTCGATGGCGCTCTCGTTGTCTCCGATGCCCAGATCTGTCATTGAACGGTCGCGCTGCAACTTGTTCAGGGAACAGTCCGACTCGTAGAAGTTGGCTACTTCCATCAAATTAGTGTAAGTCTGACTCGTTTGGAAACATGGCGAGTCGCAACGCGATTCCCAGCCGGACAGACTTTGCATGAATGCCGTGGTTGCGAAAGCTGAGAGAAGGGGTTACCGACCCTTCGCTTAAAATAATAATATTTAGTGCTTGAAGAACAGGTGACACTCTCCCGTAGCACTGGCTAAATGCGAGTCTCTCTGTGCCTTTGCTGTGCAGTGCGGCCGGCTGCAACCTATCCCTTGTGAGGTTTTAATCTGTGAGCAGAGCTCGCCACTTCTGGTATTTATATTGTGGAGCTTCTGCCATTGACGTCAACTGGCGCCCTCCCTTCACCTCCAGCCTTTTTTTTCGCACTCACTCATCTGCCAGACTCAAGGAGACGTGACGCCGCGGTTTAAAATGCATCACTATTCCTGATATCGGCCGAGCATTTTGTTTAATCCCACTGAGGTGGGGAGAAGAGTAGATTGGAATCAGAAATAAAATGTGTTTAAACTACCGTAGGTTAGACAGTTGGACTGAACTTTGGAATCCAAGTCGTTGTACAACGAGTAGAGCAGTTTCTTCACTGATGTGCCCATTTCCAAGGGGGAATAGTGAGTGGTGTAAATTAGGCGCCTGTTTCTATGACCCTGCTGGTGGAATTCGTTCAAGGTTCAATCGCACTTTGTCCGTGCAAGGACAAGATTTAACGTAGTAAAAATGTCCCAAAGAAAAAAAAACTGACACCTCGCCAGATAAGGCGACCAATAGATTGGACATAGAAGATTGTGGGTCAGGCAGCATCTCTGGAGGAAAGGAATAGGTGAAGTTTCGGGTCGGGACCTTTCTTCAGACACAGAATGGGTTTTAAGATGAAGAGACAGAAGTCTGGAAAGGGATTTCCAATGTTTTTAAGTTAGACCACGCTGACTGAAGGTGGGGGGTGGGGGGGATGGGGTAGTGAGGGGGGGTGTAAAAACCACCACAGAGTCGCTCGGGTGAGATTGTTATCGCTCGGGTGAGATTGTTGGGCGGGAAGAGGTCAATGATATAGGGAAGAGCAAGGTTTCTAAGGCACACTCAAGGGTGAGATTTTTGAAATTGGTTGAATTTAGTAAGAAGTGTGTTGGACGAAATGGACGGTGTGATCTCGGGCTACAGGCAGCGGAGGTTCGGGCGAGCTCAGATTGGTGGAACTGAACTAACTCACAGGATTAGTGTAGGAAGGAACTGCAGATGCTGGTTTACACTGAAGATAGACACAAAACGCTGGAGTAACTCAACGGGACAGGCAGCATCTCTGGATAGAAGGACTGGGTGACGTTTCGGGTCGAGACCCTTTTTGAGACTAGCTGTCCCGCTGAGTTACTCCAGCATTTTGTGCCTAACTCGAGATTGGTGGAACTCCTATGAAATGTGAAGGTGTGCAGAGCCCTGGAATTGAAGGGTTTTTGAACATGTGTGGATCCGGTGGCCCGGCAAATTAACTGAAACAGGTGGGAGAGACCAGATATGTGGAGCGATAGAAGGAAGTAGTATATAGTTCAGTTGATCTGATTCTCTGTAACTGCAACGCTACGAACATGTAACACTATATTCTGCATTCTTGTATTTTTCCCTTTGCACTGCCCGTTGTACTTCATGCGCTTGGCATGATTGTACTCGCGTATAGTATGATTTGACTGGATGGCAGGCAACCAAGCTGTTTCACTGTGTCTGGTACACGTGACAATAATAAACCAATACCAACACTATTGGAGAGAGAGTGTAGCTTCGGCTGTGTAGGAAGGAACTGCAGATGCTGGTTTACACCGAAGGTTGACACAAAAATGCTGGAGTAACTCAGCGGGACAGGCAGTATCTCTGGAGAGAAGGAATGGGTGACGTTTCGGGTCCAGACCCTTCCTTCTTCAGGCTGAGAGTCAGGGGAGAGGGAGATGATAATGTCGGGGCTGCTGCAGTGAGCGGAGGGCGGTACGTTCAGAGGGGGAGAAGTCAGAGTAGGTAAGGTGAGTGGGAAAATTGAGACGGTTGATGTCACTCCGGCAGTTAGAAATAAAAAGGTCTAAAGTGGGCAGAAGGCCGTCCGGGCGAGTCCGCGAGGGGGGGCGGTGGAGATGATGCTTCCCTGGCTCTCGGGCTGAAGAAGGGTCTCGACCCGAAACGTCACCCATTCCTTCTCTCCAGAGATGCTGCCTGTCCCCCTGAGTTACTCCAGCATTTTATGTGTAGCTTCATATGTACCGCTCAAGCACACGAGGTATGAGGGTTGCAAACAGGTTGATCCAGTTGATACAGCGGCCGGTGGAGGGGGGGAGGGGGGGGGGGGGAGAATGCAATGACTGGTTTCGGGCAAAAATCAAAGTGCTGGAGACTGGAGAGAGGGAATCAGCAGGTCAGGCAGCATCTGTGGAGGGAAATGGACAGATAGCGTTTGGGGTCGGAACCCTTCTCCAGACGCATTTTGACTGTCGGCTTAGGGATTGGAGTTTGTAGCATGGATCGAAGTCACAGGCTTAATATTACAAATATTTAAACATAGAAAGGTTTGGTTTATTCTGGGTGTCACATTAGCAGTGGGGCGAGTGAGAAAGGGTGGCAAGATAGAAAAAGTCAGAAATGGAATAGCAAACACGGAGGGGCAACATACACTTTTTTGAGGAAGAGGGTCGATAATTTAAGTGATTTTAAGAATTAGTTAAAGATAATTACAGGGTTCGTGTATAATTTTGAAGGTAAACATGAAATGCTGGAGTAACTCGGGACGTTTCGGGAAGGGTCTCGATCCGGAACGTCACCCATTCCTTCTCTCCAGACATGTTGCCTGTCCCGCGGAGTTATCTTCGGTGTAAACCAGCATCTGCAGATCCTTCCTACACGTTTCGTGTATAATATTAACTGGCTGTGAAGGGAAGCAGGGGACGGAGCACTCGGAGGCCTGGAAATGATGCAGTGTCAGTCTGGGGTCAAATGCCAAGCGTGCAGAGAACCCCTGATGGACGGGGAAGGCGAAGGGTGTTTGTCTTAAAGAGTTGATGCATGAAGATGGAAGGAACCAGCCTTACTGAAGATAGACACAAAATGCTGGAGTAACTCAGCGGGGACAGCCAGGCAGCATCTCTGTGGAGAGAAGGAATGGGTGATGTTTCGGTCGAGACCCTTCTTAAGACTAAGAGTCAAGGGAGAGGGAGATACAGATAATATGGAAGAGTGATGAATGAAAACGAGACTTCAAAGGGGAGGAAGATCTAGGAAAATGTAGAATAGATCATTGTTAGCTTGGGGAAGGTGACAACGAAGCATTTGCAGCTCCCGCGTGACGCCTCATCCATCGATGGCTAACTGAACTACAGCAAGATAGACACAAAATGCTGGAGTAATTCAGCGGGACAGGCTGCATCTCTGGAGAGAAGGAATGGATGACCCTTCAAGAAACGGCACCCATTCATTCTCTCCAGTCTGTCCCACTGAGCTACCCCAGCATGTTGTGTCTGTCTTTAATGCTAGGACTATTTAGTGTGGTGATACAAATTATAAATTGTTAATGAGTATCCCTTTAAAAAAAATAACCATGTTTACTTTCAGTTTTTTTCAGAGGCCCCTTCTAATAAATGTTTATCATTTACTTGTCATGTAACGAGTAAACACTGACAACAAGCAGTAACTGGAAAACAACTAAGTGATTGTATTTATTTAGGAGCTAATTAAGAGGAAGTAAGCGAATTCAAATACTTTTTTTTGTTTTACGACGATGTTTATTTTCACTGTCATCTTGACCGCATAAAATAGACATTTGCGTCCTCTGAACTTTGAAAGATTGGAACAGTTCATAAACATGCATTTTATAAATGAATATGTATTTATCGTAGTCACAGAGGGAACAATTGTTTAACAAATAAACGTTAACATTTCGTTCAGTTTAGTTTAGAGATAAAGATGATAACTTCTCGCAAGGTTCGCACATCTACGTGGGTGTGTATATATTTGCATGTGCGAGTGTAGAATTATATGTAACATGTCTGCACTTGTGGCTAGGTCTTGAGATTTTAGAGGGAAGAACGAATTTGTCTTGTCTAATCTTCCTCAATTTATTGTGATAGATAAACTGTATATTTTCACCCCAATAAAACTTTGATCACAATTCTACTTTATCCATTCGGATTAGCATGTGAGATTTCTACAACTAAAAACCAGCATGCCTCACATATCTCTGGCTTAACATGATTTACTGGGTCACGCATTGAGCGCCTGTTACTCTAAACGGCTGTAAGAACACAACCAGCCACTCGCTCGACTACACTGACACCTAGTGCTGATCTGGAGACATTATAAAACCCAGGGGGCACCGAGAACGAAAACAATTTACATAACCCTAGAAAGACATCCCAAAGCAATAAATCTGAAGCATTGCAACTGTTTTAATTTAAACAAAAACGGTGGCCATTTTAAAAACAAACCAGTAGTTTTTGGCCATTTTGACCCAGAAAGTTGTTAAGTATGTTTTGTTAAGTATGATCTCAGGAGAACACTCCCTCCTGTTTGTGTTATAAATCCCACCACACTCTAAAATGGAAGGGCTGCAAAGCAGCGTTTAGTCAGGCAGAAGTAGAAAATCTTGATTTGTGAATACCAGATGAAATTTCTCAGGACAAAAGTAAGCACTTCTAACAAAGAATGATTCGTTCTCATTATCATGGTCAAATATTAGCAGATTGCTAAAATCCCAATGTGATTTGAAGCAGCAAAAAATACTGCCAAAGGTGAACGAGTCGAGTTTGCTTTCCAAAATACTGCAGAATTATCTTTGTACGAGTCACTATCGGGAAGGAAACTGATGTAATTTTGTCAAAAAATAACTGTTAGCTATTACAAGGTTGTGTTTTTAGAGCTGTACACCAGTTTGGAATAGAGTCATATAGCATGGAAACAGGTCCTTTTGCCCACACCAACCAACGTGTCCCATCTATGCTAGTCCCACCTGCCTGTGTTTGGCCCATATCCCTCTAAATCTGTCTTATCCATCTACATATTGGTATGAAAACTAGAGATGTAATAGACCGTTCCTCCCACACTCCAAAGACGGGCAGATTTTTAGGTTAATTGGCTTCGGTAAAAATTGTAAATTGTCCCTAATGTGTAGGATAGTGCTAGTGTACGGGGATTGCTGGTCATGTGGGCCGAAGGGCCTGTTTCGGTGCTACATCGCTCTATGATTATATGTCTCCTCATACATCCCAACCTATCATTTGAGAAATCTAGCTGGAACATCTTTGCTGCCCACCCTCTATAAGTGTACCTTTGCTTAGGTAGGGTGACTAGTCATGTACATAATTGTCAAGGTGTGGTCTCACCAGAGTCCTTTATAACTGGGGCAATATGCCTCTATTCCTACACTCAAAACATTTGTAAACAAATTACAAAATGTCTTCTCCAACACTTTTATATCTGTGTATTAACTTCCAATGATTCATGAACAATATTTGTCCTTTCAAATATGTCCCTGGATGCAGACCTCCACTGTGAAATGGTGTGGTGTGTGGGGCCTATGATTACGTGGCCAACTGCACTCACAGAATGGCTTTGACAGCTAGCAACAGCAGCCTTGCAGATCAACAGCTGTCAAAGCTTTGATTAACCCGAATATGTTTGCCTGCAAATGACTATGAAGTATTAAAAATATTGCAAGCAAGACACTTCAAATATCTTTAACACTATGGAAATACATGGAACAATTAAATGCATTTTAACGAACTGAATTATATCAAATGTAAAGATCTACTAACAATTCTCCCAACAATCTAACTTTCCACTGAATGGGGCTGCTGTGCTTGCGCCGTTTAACCTGGCAGAGGTTCAATGGGCAGATTTCCCAGATTGATAGATGGGAAGTGTGTGAAATTTGAAGGCGCTCTACTGGTGACAACAAAATACACAGTGTACCAAATGCCAACTGGCAGCACAGTTAGCACAGCGGAGGATGGCACTGCTGGTTTAAACCCATACCATCACTGGCTTGTGAAACTACCAGGAAGAATGCAGGTAGACCCAACAGAAGTGACAGCTGCATGCCATAAGTTTAGACCCAATATCTACACTTGACAGAAATCTCTATCACTCTGCACCATTCCGCTGTTTTGCACTCATCATTTGTATTTATTGTTGTTTTTATCGGTATTGGATGTATACTGGTTACTCTTGAACTTCATGCCAATAAGGAAGTTCCTTGTGCTCTGGAGTGAATGGCAATAAACTAATCTATCTGTAAATAAAGTAACAATTCATTTATCATGAGTTATTACTTGCACAAATATTCATAAAGATAAACACCATCTGGATAACAGGAACACATACATCAGGCTGTTCATCATCGATTATAGCTCGGCATTCACCATTATCACCCCCTCCAAACTCATCACTAAATTCCAAGACCTGGGCCTCTGTACCTCCCTTTGCAACTGGATCATTGACTTCAGCTTTCAGATTGTCTGTTCATCTCTGTCCTTCCCTTATTTTTCAGCAACTTAAAATTAAACTGTTTTCCTATCTTCCCAATTCTGATGATATTAACCCTGTTAATCTTTCTACAGATGCAGCCTGACTTATCAGGTTTCTGAACAGCCCTTCCAAAAGCTAGGGAACAGTCCGAATTCTCCAAACCTACCACAGGCAGATATTAGACTTTTTTCTCTGAAACTGTTAAGGGCCTGTCCCACTTTCACGACCTAATTCACGACCTGTGCTGAGTTTGCCCTTGACTCATACTCGCAGCATGGTCGTCACAAGGTCGTAGGAGGTCGTAGGTAGGTCATGATGCTAGTCGAAGGTACTCGTGGCATCAAGTAGGTCGCGGCGTTTTTCTAGCCTGATGAAAAATGTCCACGAGTAAAAAAGGTCGTAAATTAGGTCGTGAAAGTGGGACAGGCCCTTTACTCTGCAATGCCGAGAACTGTTTTCTACACTCTGAATCTTTCTCTTCACTCTACCTATTGTACTTTTGTTTGGTTTGATTGTATTCATGTATATAGTATTATCTAATTTGACTGGATAGCATGCAAAAATAAAACACTTCACGGTACCTCTGTACACATACCTCACTAACAATAATGAAACTAAACCTGACATACTTCCAACCTTTTCTGTTTTAATTTCTGGACCTCAATATGCCTACTTAACACCACATCCACCGTGTCTTGCTGGCTTTGCAGATCTGTGCACAGGCACTGCAAGATTCCTCGATTCCTCTAGACTTATCTGTATTCTCTTCAGTTCCTCTACACTTCTGAGTACTCCCTTCTGTTCCGCTATAGTTCTAAGTACGGCTGATCCAATCAACTACTGACGCTCTAACTTTCAGGAATACAAATCTAATTTGTAATATTTATTTTAACCGCCAGGAACTATTTATACACCAGCCATGTTCACATGTTGAGGTTCACCAGTCATATAATGAAAGGCAACATTGTAAGCAGTGTAGATTGAAGCATTGAATCAAAAATAAATACTAGTCTAGTTTAGTTTAGTATAGCTTAGTTTAGTTTAGCTTAGTTTAGTTTAGAGATACACAGCGGAAACAGGCCCTTTGGCCCACAGAGTCCGCGCCGACCAGTGATCCCCATACACTAGCACTATCCTACACACAAGGGACAATTTTCAATTTTTACCAAAACCAATTAACCTACAAATCTATATGTCTTTGTAGTGCGGGAGGAAACCGCAGCACCCAGAGAAAACCCACGTGGTCACAGGGAGAACGAAAAAAACTCCGTACAGACAGCAGCTGTAGTCAAGATCGAACATGGGTCTCCAGTGCTGAAAGGCAATAACTCTATTGCTACGCCACTGTGTCGCCCTGTGCCCTATTTATGTTAATGGTAAGCTTTAATTAATGGCTATTAGGTAAACTCACACTCCACTTGTAAAGAGTTGCAACAATAATACTGATACTTGCAGGATGCCACTGATACATTCTGCCAATTAGAGGACTCTATCATCACTTCCTCAACTAATTTCCTCACCAGGTCAATCAACTTGTTTTCTATTTTATGAGCTCCAATTTCTACTAACAGTCTCGAATATCGAACCTTTGGAACACAACTCAAGGACTTTTTTTATTATCTATTGGATCTAAAGTATAATTTGTTATTATTAGTTTTTTGGATTTTAGTTTATTTAAAAACATTTATAAATTCTATGTACTAATACAGGCAATACAATGGCACAGCTGGTAAAGCTGCTGCCTCACAGAGCCAGAGACCCATGTTCAATCCTGACTTTGGGCGCTGTCTGTGCGGAGTTTGTATGTTCTCCCTCTGACTGTGTAGGTTTCCTCCAAGTGCTCCAGTTTCCTCCCACATCCAAGAGACGTGCGGGATTGTAGGTTAATTGGCCTCTGTAAATCGGCCCAAGTGTGGAGGGAGTGGAGGAGGAAGTGGGATAACATGGAAGTTGTATGAACGGGGGATCAAAGGTCGATGTTTTGATGGGCCAAAGGGCCTGTTTCCATGGTGTATCTCTAAACACTCTAAAGACTACACACAAAATGTGAGGTTATAAACAAAGGCAGAATGGGAATTACTGTGGAAGGAGATATATGTCAGGTGTTATGGGCAGTTGGTAGGGGAATTGAGTTGAGAGGGAAAGATAGATCAGCCCTGATTGAGTGGCAGAGTAGACTTGATGGACGGAATGACCTAATTCTGCTCCCATAACTTATGAATTTATTTTCTTTTTTATTCACTCACGAGATGTAGATGTTGCTGACAGACCTTCGTTGGCCCAAAGAAGGCAAAATTATACTACATTCTTGACCAGCCACAGTCCTTGTGAAAAAGCTACTCCCTTTATGCTTACAGGATATACTGTATTTATCCAGGTATAGATAAACAACAATCAAGGAGCAGAGATATATTTACACGCCTGGATGGTCTGTCTCCTGTAAGCAAGTGTTTCTATTCCCATGTGACTGCTGCCTACGTACTTTTGGGAATAGAAGTCAAAGGCAGTGCAGGTGTTATTAAAGAAGTTCATTCGTCGAAGGCATGTGTGCATTGGTGCTGGAGGGAGGGAAGGTTCAAAATTATGAATAGATTGCTGATCTAGTGACTATTTTGTCTTGCATGACACTGGTCAACCTGAGGAGTACCTTCAGGAACAGACTGGTTCCAACAAGATGCAGGACAGAACGGTACAGGAGTTCCTTCTTCCCTGTGGCTAGCGAACTGTACAACTCCTCCCCCTTGTGTCATGGGGTGGACTGAGTATGACTCCTCCCCCCCAATCTTTGCACAGCCCCAATATCTTTCCATCGTCACTTTAATTTCATGTTTCATGTATTGTGGGTTTTTTATGACTGTTGGCAGATCTATTTCCCTCCTGGGATAAATAAAGTTATATCATATCATATCGTATGATGTCAAGCTTCCAGCTTCGGATGATAGCTAAATTAAAATCATTCCTCCAATTTGACGACCTCGAAAAGATCATCCACTCATTTATTTCCTCCCGCCTTGATTACTGCAACTCCCTTTACACTGGCATCAGCCAATCATTCCTGTCCCGCCTGCAATTGGTCCAAAACGCCGCAGCGAGGCTCCTGACGGGCACCCGAAAAAGGGACCACATCACCCCGATTCTGGTCTCTCTCCACTGGCTCCCAGTGCGGTTCCGAATCAATTTCAAGCTCCTTCTTTATGTATACAAAGCCCTTAACGGGCTTGCCCCACCGACATTAAAAATCTGCTTACCCACCACACCACCTCCAGGTCACTCAGATCAGCCGACTTGGGGTTACTGACCATCCCGGCCTAGGCATAAGCTCTAGGCATAAGCTCAAAAGACCGTGCTTTTGCGGTTGCAGCACCTAGACTATGGAACAGCATCCCTCTTCCCATCAGAACTGCCCCCTCCACCAACTCTTTTAAATCTAAGACTTAAAACCTATTTCTACTCTCAAGCCTTTCTTGAGGTCCTCTGAGGGAGCGCTTTATGTATGTATTTATGTATGTATTGTTGAGCTATGTACCACTGTTTGTAGCACGTTAGTACCTGCACTAATGTAAAGCACTTTGGTCAACGAGAGTTGTTTTTAAATGTGCCATAGAAATAAAATTGACTTGACTTGACTTGAATTGTTACTGGAGCAGCTTTAATCAGGTGGTGAGAATTCAGTCAGTATCTAGATTTGTGGCTTGTGGATGACAAGTGATACCTTTTGCAAATTGGGAGTTGAGTGATTTTCATGTCTCTCTATTTGTAATATCCCAGGCACAGGAGCAGAACGTTCTCAGAATGGAAATGCAGCCTCTTGTAACATCATGAAACGTATAAGGTTATTAAGGATATGGACAAGCTAGAGGCAGGAAACATGTTCCCGATGTTGGGGGAGTCCAGAACCAGGGGCCACAGTTTAAGAATAAGGGGTAAGCCATTTAGAACGGAGACGAGGAAACACTTTTTCACACAGAGAGTTGTGAGTCTGTGGAATTCTCTGCCTCAGAGGGCGGTAGAGGCCGGTTCTCTGGATACTTTCAAGAGAGAGCTAGATAGGGCTCTTAAAGATAGCGGAGTCAGGGGATATGGGGAGAAGGCAAGAATGGGGTACTGATTGTGGATGATCAGCCATGATCACATTGAATGGCGGTGCTGGCTCGAAGGTCCAAATGGCCTTGTCTATTGTCTATTATCAGGCAGACCGCTAGGGTGCTGAAATTATCTAGAATGCTTGGCATGAAATCATTGTCAGTACTAGCGTTTTATCTGCTCAGTTTATGCAAGGACTTTTGATTATATCATCACATTATCTTTGTCACAGTTCCATATTGCTTCTGCATTGATAGCACATCTGACAGTACAGTTGCTGTTTGCAGCCCACTAAATTACACCACCCTTGTTTACTGTCCATTAACAGTGTAGAGCTAAATGATACAAAATAGAAGTAGCATGCAAACTGCCCCGATGTTTGGCATTACCATCAGGGATTTTTGTGCTATCTTCACAGATTATGCGAATAATTGAGAAGTGAAATCCAAGTGCACCCCTCAAGGCAATGTGGCCTCATTTTTACCTTGACCCCTTGATCTATTTGCAAGCTTAAAACCCTCGCAACCTCCATATCTATCCTTCCAGTTAAGAGCCTGGTCCCAGATTAGTTCAAAGGTCAGACATTAAACATTACTGCTTGATTAGGCAGGTGGACTATGTATGAAAAATTAATAGGAAATCTATTTAGAATCCAGGAGCCATTATATAATAATACAATTTGTAGAGAGTATCCAGATAGTTTACCTCTTAAAATCTTTACGGCGGCACGGCAGTGCAGTGGAGTTGCTGCCTTACAGCGGCAGAAACCCGGGTTCGATCCTGACCATGGGTGCTGTCTGTACGGAGTTTGTTCGATCTCTCTGTGACCTGCGTAGGTTTTCTCCGGGTGCTCCGATTTCCTCCTACACTCCAGGTTTGTAAATTAATTGGCTTTGGTAAAATTGGAAATTGTCCCTAGGGTGTGTAGGATAGTGTCAGTGGGCGACGATCACTGGGCGGCACGGACTCGGTGGGCCAAAGGGCCGGTTTCTGTGCTGTATCTGTAAACTAAACTAAGATAAGAATTTGAAAACTCTGAAAATATTTTAAAGCTGAAAATTGTAAAGTGATAGTGAAGGCCTGCTGTTTCTTTCTCACACTCTAAAAAAGATCGATATCTAAATCATCCTGGGAGGACCTGCCACCATTGGCAGCAATCTGCCTGAGATCACCGGTCTTAGGGCATGTTGTTTCCCCTGCTGGGGAGAGCTCCCAGCTGCTGGGAGAAGCCAAGTGTAGAGAAGGGGCTCTGGGAAGCAGTTGCCATCAATGCTCTGACAGCCAGCATTTGACTCTGCTCTGACAGCCACCTCAGGCCATTCATCTGCTAAAACTGGCATCTAAATTGAATGTCCATGAACATTATTGCCATTCACAAACATTCAAAAACACTCAAATGCCACGATTATTTTTTGAATTATTAATTATATTTAATTATAATTAATAATTAAAAATTAAAATATAAAATGATTTTAAAATGTTGAAACGTTAAAAATCGACACAAAATAATCCAATACAATTTACTACGTGCTATTCTGTGGAGAGGCGATTCCTTCTGCATTGATTTCAATTGCCTGCTGGACTTAAGCCAGAAAAGGTTTACGCAATGCAAGATCAGAAGGTGGTTGGAAATGTGGAAATTCACATTATACTGTTGAAGATATGAATGTATATATGTACTATATATATATATATATATATATATACATATACACACACACACACATCAACACACATGAACATCATTGCCATTCACAAACATTCAAACACACTGTGTGTGTGTGTGAGTGTGTGCGTGTGTGTGTGTGTGTGTGTGTGTGTGTGTGTGTGTGTGTGTGTGTGTGTGTGTGTGTGTGTGTGTGTGTGTGTGTGTGTGTGTGTGTGAGATTTGGGTTTGTATTTCAAAACTTGCTGGTCATTTGAGCAGAAATTCTAGGGTGCTTGTGCTGTTAACACTACATAGGAGTTGGTTATACAATCTTTAAGCAGCTGAAAAATGAATATATTCAGAAATTGAATGGGCTGTAACCACTCTAGGATGGCACAGTGGTGCAGGTGGTAGAGCTGCTGCTCACAGCACCAGAGACCCAGATTCGATCTTGGCTTTGTGGGTTGTCTATGTGGAGTCTGCACGTTCTCTCTGTGACCGTGTGGGTTTCCTCCAGTTGCTCCCCTTTCTTCCCACGTCCCAAAGACATGTGGATTTGTAGGTTAATTGGCCTCGATAAAATTGTCCATCATATGTAGGGAGTGGTTGTGAAAGTGGGTTAACATAGAACTAGTATGAATGAATGATCGATGGTTGGCATGAACTCGGTGGGCCGAAGGGCCTATTTCTATGCTGTCTCTCCAAATTTTAAATTGAACATATCATTTACTAGTTCACTGAAAGTTTAAGCTTTTAGGTGTACTTAACATTAAGGGCGTATTAGAGGCTAAAAAAACAGGAAATAGCGTAGAGGGCTGAGTTATTGTGACTGCCTCTTTGAGGAACAAAAGAAGAAGTGATACCAGGAGACGCAAGGGACTGCAGATGTTGGTATCTTGAACAAAAAAAACAAATTGGAGAAACTCAGTGGGTCAGACAGCATCAGAAATGACACCAATTGTTTTAATACATTTCTTGGCTATTGTCGCTGCTATCCCATGTTCTGTGGTGACACGGTGACTATCGTGTCAACTGAGGTTCTGCCTTTATTACAATGTACCTTTTAGTCAAGAATTTGTGAATTATTTGAATACACTGTACAACAGTTCATAGAAGGTCGGGCCAGAAGCCAAACTGCAAGCCAATTTATACACATCTCTGTACATTGTGTCCTAATGATGTCAATGGATCCAAAAGTGCAGAGGTGAATGTAACCTGCAGCCAATATTTATACACGTGCATTATTTATACACCAGCGGACATGATTCTTCCCCCGTGGTTTATAAATCACTCTACCAGTGGAATTTTACTCACTTCACATCGGGTTCAGCTGGAGACTTACTGATTGTGATTAAATGCTGACATTGGACAACAACATGATCAACAGGCCTCACAGAGCCAGAGACCCAGGTTCAATTCTGACCTCAGGTGTTGTCTGTGTAGAGTTTACACATTCTCCCTCTGACCATTTGGATTTCCTCCGTGTGCTCCGCTTTCCTCCCACATCCCAAAGACTTGTGGGCTTGTAGGTTAATTGGCTTCTGTGAATTGGCCCTAATGTGTAGCGAGTGGATCTGAAAGTGGGATTACATAGAACTAGTGTGAATGGGTGATCGATGGTCGGCATGTACTCAGTGGGCCGAAGGGCTGGTTTCCACGCTGTATCTTTAATCTAAAATGATTTCTAAACTAAACTTCATCTTAATTTCATGAGACAACAAACCTGATAGAATTGAAGCAGATTGATCTTGGGCTTACCAGTAATTCCCTATCCCATGAAAGCCTGAAAAGCAAATGTACTTGTAGATGCGATTTATGGGTGCTGCTTTCCAGGTTTTGTATTTTCTTTGATTGTTCAATTGTTAATTGTCCATCTTAAGATACTCCGTGACATTACAATGAGGAATTGTTATCATGTCAGAGCATGCAAGTGAAAAGTCTTTCCAGTTACTAACTGACATCATCTAGTGACTCAAGTCTGCATTAATTTACATTTTGGTCAATAAATTAAAGGGCCTGCCCCACTTGGCGATTTTTTCGGCGACTGCTACCAGTGTCGCCAAAAGATTCTGAACATTTCAAAATCCAGCTGCGACAAAAAAAATGTTGCGACACTTGAAAAAACACCGTGCGTCATTCGTCATCACGCCGCGTCACTCCGCAAATTTTTCGGTGACCTGATACGTCAGTCAATGATGCCGGCAGTTGCCGACAAAATCGCCAAGTGAGACAGGCCCTTAAGGCAATCCCTCAGAGTGAAGATGACCTGATTTCACTCCTATTCTGTGGATTCTGGTGCGGCTGAAATGTCATACATGAGATCCACAGACCTTGCAAATTAATGATAAGAACTTGATTGTGCAGGTGAGTGGGGTGTTTCGCAGATTTTGCAGTTTCCCTCATTGTTGCTTGGCCTTAGTGTGCTGTTATCAAATAGACTCATGTTACACGCCTTCCCAGACCTCAGTTTTCTGTGGTTCTGTTTTCAGACTTTAGCCTTTGGACTTTGGAGATACAGCGCAGAAACTGGCCCTTCAGCCCATCAAGTCCATGCCGACCAGCGATCACACCAGCACTATCCTACACACGTGGCACAATTTACAATTTTACCGAAGCCAATTAACTGACAAACCTGTATGCCTTTGAAGTGTGAGAGGAAACTGGAGCACCCGGAGAATACCAACGCCTCATGGTCAGAGGGAGAACGTACAAACTCCGAACAGACAGCACCCATAGTCAGGATCGAACCTGGGTCTCTGGCGCTGTAAGCATCAACTCTACCACTGCACCGCTCTGCCATATTTTGAGTCACAGTGGAGTTTCCAATCCAGTGACATCTTGCACTGATGCATTAGCTCATGGATCACGGATGTGGACATTTGTGTAATCTCTTGCTTGAATTATGACATAACCTAATAGCCTGGCTCACATGCCTGCATTGTGAGTGTTGTTATCAGATTTCACTCTTCTTTCTCTGACAAAGCATGATATTGGTCAATTGTGCTCTAAGCATTTTGTGAGGAGAATGGTTCCATTCAAGTTAGCTTTGCTTGTCAATGTCACCTCTACAGAGATCTGTATAGTTTACAAAGTTGGCATTAAAATTATCGAAGAGGACCAGTTTATCACCCTCTGGACCCAAAGGTGATGGTTGGAGTGGAATTCCTCCCTGGTCTCATCCATGGTTAGGTCATTGGCACTAATGACACAGTATTATGCTTCCATGTTAGATTGACCGGAAAGTCTTTTATCTTATAGCAGAAGTTGCTGACAAGACACTTTCTTGGCAACAAGACTTATTTGATGGTAGGGATTCCTCTTCTGGTTTGCCCTTCCAACAAAAGGGCACCCATTACCCTTTCCCACCTCTGGTTCTTTGATCTGACCTCCTTCTGCCTTTTTAGGGGTGGCACAATGGTAGAGTGGCTGCTTCACAGCACCAGAAACTTGGGTTCAATCCTGACCTTGTGTGGAGTTTGTACGTTCTCCCTGTGACTGCACAGGATTCCACCCACATTCCAAAGATCTGGTGAATTGGTCTCTGTGAATTGCCCTCAGCATGTAGGGAGTAGATGCGAAAGTGGGGTGACTTAGATCTAGTGGGTCCGCATAGACTTGGTGGGTCAATGGGCTTTTCCATGCTGTATCTCTAAACCAAACTGAACTAAACATCTCAATTAGGTGGTGATAACATCACATCAGTTTTAGTGTTACTTTTAGAGATACAGCATAAAGAGATACTTTTAGAGATACAGGCCCTTTGGCCCATCGAGTGCATGCTGACCATCGATTACCCATTCACACTATTTCTATGTTATCCCAATTTCTCATCTACTCCCTACACACCAGGCGGCAATTTGTAGAGGCCAATTAACCTACAAATCTGCATGTCTTTGGTATGTGGGGGAAAACTGGAGTGCCCAGAGGAAACACAGGTGATTATGGTCATTGGGTGTCACAGTGGCGCAGCAGTAGAGTTGCTGCCTTACTGCGTCAGAGACCTGGATACAATCCTGACAATGGGTGCTGTCTGTACGGAGTTGGTACATTCTCCTGCAACCCTGTGGGTTTTCTTCAAGTGCCCCCGTTTCTTCCCACACACCAAAGACGTACAGGTTTGCAGGTTAATTGGCTTCTGTAAATTGCAAATTGTCCCTAGTGTATAGGATAGTGTTAGTGGGTTGGCATGGTGGGCCGAAGGGACTGTTTCCGTGCTGTATCTCCAAAGTCTAAAGTCACAGGGAGAATGTGCAAACCCCACAGAGACAGCATCCGAGGTCAGGTCAGTTGTGTCTCCAGGCTATTACAGTAGAGCTACATTCAGATCTGTTTCTCCTGGGAAAGTCCATGAGGATTGTACCCGTACATGAATTATCTTAATGGGAGATACCTGTTTCTTACCAGCTTCATCCTGCCCTGGTCACAACAGCTGTTCCAAGCCTGCATGATTCCCTCCCAGACTAACTCCAAAAGCTGCAGCCAATGCTGGTTAATACTGGAAGTGTACAGTGTCACAATATGTTAAGGGCAGATCATTGAATTCCAGGGCATCTTTAACTGGTGAATGGAAGATTCATCCTCAGCCCAGAGGAGCTCCTACACCTGGTGTTAGTAAATGGCGCCATCCAATGGCAACAATCTGTAACGTCTAACGATTTACTCAATAAATATCAATTTTACTTTAAAACAGATTATCATTGTAGAATATTTAAAATAAATCAAAGTAAAATGTTGTTAGCATCAAACAACACTGAATAGTTTCTCAATTTCTGTTGTTTTTACATCATTTTTACTTCCCATTCTGCATAATGTTCGAAACTTCTAAATATAATTAAAATATTGAAATATCTGGAGCTTCAAACTAAAGGTGTGCTCCTTATAGCAACAAGGGAAGAACAAGTGCTGCTTATATCAAATATGCATGATTTCCCCATAAACTGATCATATGACACACATAAATATGCTACAATGCTTTTCCTTTATGAAAGTAAGTAGTATGTTCAAAATAAATTCAGATTCAATCAGTCAACGGACTTCCTCAATTGTTACAATTTCCTCAGCTATGAACTGATATCTCATGGGGTGTTTGGTTCTTGATCTGGAGAACTTGTAGCATCCTGGCTCATATCATTGTTGTTTCATAGCTCTTCAACATGCACTGATTCTACATCCACGGACACACAAGGATCTGCAGATGCTGCATTCTTGATAAAACACAAAACATTGTATGAACTCAGTGGGTCAGGCAGCAACTTTGGAGGGAATGGGCAGGCAAAGTTTCAGGTTGGGACCCTTCTTCCGACTGTCGGAATGCATATTTCCTCATAGATACTTCAATATCTTTGGTTACGTCTCTTACTGTGATCATCCAGGTGTGACTGGATCTGGTGTGACATCCAGTCTGGTCTTAGGCCCCCTTCGGTCATGGCTGACTATGGGTGTCTCCAGGGTTGGAGGACCCCAGTCCGTGACTTTGTTTAACGTGGGGAGACTGGTGCACAGACAGCCACCCCACGGTCCTTGACAGATCTGGGTCAGGATCCAGTGGCATGGAGTCCAAGATGAGCAGAGACCCTTTTCTGCTGCAGCCTTCCCAGCTGTTGTGACGCTCCACGAAGGTCAGCCATCATCCTCTGCCTGTTCCACCGTTGAGGTCGTGGTTGGATTGCTCTTTGTCAGAGACCTCCCCCTCGACCTTACAGCCATGGGTGGCCCTACCAGGAGCATAGCTCCAGATGGCATCGCTCTCAGGATCTCAGGACCGCACAAGCTTCTCCACCACGACAAGGTGACAATCCACGGAGAAGAAGCAGTCTGGTCACTTCACCGGGTTCCCTTTGCAAAGTCTCACACACACTCACTGTTCTGATTGCATTTAAACTGAAATGCACCTCTTTGGCTTTTGTCATTGCCTTGCTGTAATCAGCCCACTTCCACTCTCCGTCAGAAAGACAGAAGGTCTGGTGTGTAGGAAAAAACTGCAGATGCTGGTTGAAATCGAAGGTAGATACAAACTGCTGGAGTAACTCAGCAGGACAGGCAGCATCTCTGGAGAGAAGGAATGGGAGCCATTTCTGGTCGAGACCCAAGATCTGCTGTATGATCCATAATGGAAGCAGAGGGTCCACATAGTTACAACAGTTAAAATTTCGTGACACTGCAGGCTCACTACTTCTCCTCAAATTGTCTTTAGTTTTGTTTGTTCATGTAAAGAATTTTTGAAGCAAATATAATCGTCTTTGCTTGTCCATCATCTTAAAATCCTGTTGTTTCATACTATGATCATCAGTAGCATAGAAGCTGCAAAAAAATACATTCAGCACAGTCTGCATTTGTTGTAATGTTGTGCGAATTCCTTCTTTATGGCTTCCTGTGAGAGAATTTCCCAGTCTGTGTTGGTGTTGCATTACAAACAGTACATTTATTTGTGTTTACATGTGTTTCTTCTTCTGCTATGCATAGCACTTGGTTGCAGAACTAGTGTGAATCCATGTTTTAATTTCAATGCAAAAATAGTTGCTGTCAGTGTGGACGTCAACTGCTGTTAGATGCAATTCTAAGAGTGAGTGCCTTGATACGCATTGCTTTCAATGCAACAGCAATAGCTGCAACTGGCACATCCCTCCCTCTCCTCACAAATCACCATGCAAATTCACTGACACATGCTGTAACTTGGTGCTCCGATGCTGCTAGGATTGCCAACTGTCCCGTATATGCCGGGACATCCCGTATATTGGGTAAATTGGTTTGTCCCATACGGGACCTCCCTTGTCCCGTTTTTGACTGGTACTACTCGGGTTGAGTGGACTGTCGGGTCGGAGCGCCTCATCTGGCCCCGCCTTGCCCGTCCCGATGTAGTGCAGCCCATGGAATGCAGCAGCAGCGCCTCGCCCGTGGCCCCGTCGGTTGGCAACCCGGCCAGCTGTCCGACCTTCGGACTTTCGCTTACCGCCGACACCACCACCCCTCCTTCTCATGGCCGATCATCGGTTCATGACTTGGATGGGGTGCCGGACTTTGCGCGTGACATTGCGTGGGCCAAAACTCCTCAGCTGGCCCGTCGGCAACTCATCATTCACCCAGCCTCGGCCGAGTTGGTCAACGAATTGCCGTCGGGAATGTGTCCCTTATTTTGACCTTTTGTCCCTTATTTGGGAGTGAGAAAGTTGGCAACCCTAGATGCAGCGGACCATTTTTGACTCCCGTTCACTGAGCTTTTCCTGCAACAACTTCATACGAAAAGGAATCTTTAATAGCTGCGTTTCTGCCAACGTCAATCCAAATTGGGAGCAGAGGTGATGTTTGCCATGATTTCTATTCTGTTTCTGTGAACAACATGGGCGACACAGTGGCGCAGCGGTAGAGTAGCTGCCCTATAATGCCAGAGACCTGGGTTTGAACCTATATACAGGTGCTGTCTGTATGGACTTTGTACATTCTCCCCATGACCCGCCTGGGTTTTCTCCTAGACCTCCGATTGCCTCCCACACTCCAAAGACGTACAGGTTTGTAGGTTAATTGGCTTGGTCAAATTGTGGACAAAAAATGTCCCGAGTGTGTGTAGAATAGTGTTAGGGTGCGGGGATCACTGGTCGGCATAGACTCAATGGGCCAAAGGGCCTGTTTCCGTGCTGTATCTCTAAACTAAACTTAAGTCTGGGAATGCTAATAAACTCTAACCACTATAACAACCATAGAACATTGATGTCCATAAAGGGAAACCGTTTATGTTTGCGAATTTTACGTGTACAATATGCATTAAAAGTGTATTATGTATGTTTTAACAGCAGTACGCATTTCTGATTGAAATCTCACCCTTTGGAAGCTAGTCACACCAGATTGAATCAGATTGCCAGCTTTGTTGCTGCATGTGATGATGCTATCACCAAGCATGATGTTCATTTCCTCTTTCAGCAACTGAAGTTATTGCAGAAATGTGCCTCTGTGACTATATTTTTCACTTCACTGTCTGACAAGGAGGAACCTTCATACCAAAACACCAACTTTTACTCTGGATGTGTCGGAATATGTTGCATTTAAAACTATAATCAGGGAAACGGACACAAAGTGCTGGAATAACTCAGCTGGTAGGGCAGCATTTCTGGAGAACATGGATAGGTGACGTTTCAGGTCGGGACCCTTCTTCAGACTCAAGAAGAAGGGTCCCGACCTGAAACACCAACTATCCACAATCCCCAGGGATGTGGCCTGACCCCCTGAGTTACTCCAGCACTTTGTGTCCTTTTGTGTAAACCAGCATCTACAGTTCCTTGTTTGTACTACTCCATCTGAATTTACTTCAGTGTTTTCAGCCTTTATCTCTAGAGTTTCCTGTTAGGCCAATCTCCTCTGTGAAGAAGTTACTTTGCTAACACACTCTGGTCAGTTGTTCTTGATTTGGATTTACATACCTTTGCTTTGCCTCCTTAAACAAACAGATCTGCCACGAAATGCTGAAGGAATTTATCCCACTAGTACTCCTGTGTGGTGGCTTTGTTTCAAGAATGGAGCATTAAGGGGCTGTCCCACTTGGCCGTCATTTGCGCCTCATTTACACGTCATAAGTAAAATAGGTCGACGCGTTGTGACGCATGGGTAGCATGTGGGTAGCGCGGGACAGGCGCATGGAGAGGTGTGGAGGAGTGTGGAGTTGCATGCGTTACGAGCGGCGCTCCAGGATTTTGTCCTGTATGAAATCCTCGCGCGTCACCTGCGTGATGTATCGCTTATGCACGCTGACCCATTGAGTAGGCACACTGATGCATTGGCGTCGCACGTTGCGTCCCGACATCTCACGTGTATCGCTCGGTGATGCATGGTTACGTCACCGTGCGTAACCATGCATCGCCGTGCGCCGCAGGGTAGTCTAATGACGTCACGCGCACCAGACGGCACGATGACACGTGATTTGCGCGCCACGTCGCACGTAACGACGCATCAACCTATTTTACATATGATGCGTAAATGAGGCGCAAATGACGGCCAAGTGGGACAGGCCCTTTAAGGGCGTCACAGTGGCACAGCAGTAGAGTTGCTACCTTACAGCACCAGAGATTCGGGTACGATCCTGACTATGGGTGCTGTTTGTACGCAGTTTGTACTCTCCCAATTACCGCGTGTGTTTTCTCCGGGTGCCCTGGTTTCCTCCCACATTCCAAAGATGTGCAGGTTTGTAGATTACTTGGCTTCTGTAAGTTTCCCTAGTGTATAGGATAGAACTAGTGTATGGATGATAGCTGGTCGGCGTGGACTCTGGGCCAAAGGGCTTGTTTCCATGCTGAATCTCTAAACTTAAATCTAAACTAACCTTTTGTTGCTACGTTTGTACCTCTACCACTATGTTACACTTGATGATAGATAAACGTCGTTGATATTTTGCACTGCCACTTCCACCAAGATTGCAATTTTGTAAAATAGTTCAAACATTAGACTGTTTTACAATACTATATCTGCAAGTATATCTCTTCAGCCCAGTATGGTAATATTTCTTGCAGTTCTAGTAATATAATAGGCATCACTAGGAGACACAAGAGACTGCAGATGCTGAATCCTGCGTAGATCAAAGTATTGGTGTAATTCAATGGGTCAGGGAGCATCTATGGAGGACATGGATAGGCAATGTTTCAGATCAGGACCAATCCTCAGCCTGAAGAAGAGTCCTGACCAAAAACATGCCTATTTGCATCCTTTGGTGATGCTGCCTGACCCACTGGGTTACTCCAGCTCTTTATGAAATGTTACTAACTGAATAGTTTCATCTTCATGTCCAGCTCCGAACACTGAAGTATAACTTGTAAGTTATGAGATTCCTGGATGATGATGGAATACATCCCAATGTAATCATTGATGTGATTTTTCTCTTTGAGTAACGTTTAAACATATGCCACCTCAGAATCTCCAACAATGTGAGCTAGCTTAAACAAAGGGATATGGGGAGAAAGCAGGTATGGGGCACTGATTTTGGATGATCAGCCATGATCATATTGAATGGCGTTGCTGGCTCGAAGGGCCAAATGGCCTGCTCCTGCACCTATTTTCTATGTTTCTAATCACTATCCCATCACTACCAACATATGTCAGTTCCTCTTTACAAAGAGTACAATTTGCCATAAAGAGAAATGAATATTAACGTAAGAAATAAACAAATTCATTGAGGTTAGCACAACAATATTTTCTCACAACTTCACATCAAATCCCATTAGATTTTTCTTAAAGAAGAAATTCCCTGTTAATCACCTAACCTATGCATCAACCAGAGCCATGGTAATAACTCAGCGATATCACATTTTTCATGATAGCTCACTGACAAATGAGCATTGATATAAACTCATTCTCTTTTGGACATAGAACAGCATTCGATAATTTTTCAGTAATATCGTACATACTAATCATTTTGATCATGTTAAAGCCACAATGATAATTCTGTTTGGGCAAACTCCACACGTAAAGTTATGAAGGACAATTTGTGCCAAAGATGTGGGAAGCTAGCAGAGCTGTTACCCCATTTGTCATTCTGGGCAGGCTTCAGGCCTCAACCAAATGCAGCCTGATATGACTGAAAATGGAGTCTACGATTTCCATTGTTCAGCTATTAAACAATAGTACACTTTATACCATTGAGGGAAACTTCTGGATTTGTCAGAAAACCTTTTACTGGCTTCAGATAAGCTGCTGACCTGCTTCTCGTAAGTGGGTGGATTACAAAGTCATTACAGTTCAGGCCTCTGTTAAAAAATCAGTAAGAGCCCCATTGATACAAAAACTTGCCTTCATTAATTTATTACACTTCTGCTTACAAAACACTTCGGGTCAATACCATTGACAATTGGAGTCAGAGGAAGGCAGAAACCTCTTCGAATTTACAATTCACGGTGTAAAGGTAGACATAAAATTACTGTATACATTACTGATAGACCTGTTTGGCAGCTTTTAGGATTATTTAACATCTTCAAAATGACACAGTGAACCTTTCCGCTGGGTACTGATATTAAATTATTTAAAAAAATATATTGGACTTGGTCAACAATTTCAAGCATTGTTATTTTTTGTCATTTACTTAAATTGTTTTGACATGGATATCTTGATTCAATAGAGGTGTGGGGGGACCACCGTGAGGGAGAGGGAAGGACAATGGAGGACCTGACCTGGGGGTGTGGAAGTTTAAACGATTTAAACTTTACAAAAATGGATTCAGCTGAAAATAAGACAAGCTGTCACCTTCTGATATTAAATTGCAAAGCCAGCAAAAAGCTCTAATCCTTGCTCTCAGTACACTAACAAGATGTTGATGTACCTTTTTCCAATAACATAAGCAAGATAACAAGCGCAGCTTCATGAATGTCTCCTCTATAATATAAACATTAAAAGGATGTTCAGACACTCTCGGCACTTACCCTTGCTCGATAAGATTATAATGTGCATCATTCAGTAAAAGAACCAAAATGCTTGTTCTGCAGAAAAATAGCCTTCTCTTATAACCATATATGGCTAACCCTTCCTCTCTCAGAAGAACCTGTCAATCTTAAGAAGCTGTCAATCTTAAGAAGCAATAGGCTGCACTATGCTGTGTAGATAAGGTATTACTGAATCGCTGATTATTGGAGTATAAATATATGTACTTAAATCACTGCCCCTTTGTGTGAGGAAACTCTGTATAGTGTGTACAATACAACAATACAATACAATACGGTTTTATTCGTCACATTGCACATAAAGTGCAAGTGAAATGAATTTGCCAGCAGCGGTACAATGATAAAGAACACACAATACACAATAAAAATGTAACATAAACATCCACCACAGCATTCATCACTGTGGTGGAAGGCACAAAATTTGGCCAGTCCTCCTCCATTTTCCTTCGTGGTCGGCAACTCAACCCTCCGCAGCCGTCGCTGCGGGCATCCAGATGAGTGAAAGTCCAGGTAAGTCCTGAAAAACGGTGCCTCCCCCACCGGCGACCGGGGCTTCAGGTTGATGTAGGCCGCAGGCCGGCGGTCGTAGATTTAAAGTTCCCGCCCCGCCGCAGCCAGAAGCACCGCAGACCGCAGTCCCGGCAGTCTAAGCTCCCCTCCAGGGGTGATGGTAAGTCCACGCCGCGCCCGCGGTAGAAGTAGGCCACGGGCCGACAATGGTGGCTTCTTCTTCTCCCGGGTCCCCACGAAAGAATACCCCTCCGGCGAGCCCCAGCGAGGGCTCGCCCACTCCACGCCGAGAGCCCACGCTGCGCCCGCCGCTGAAGCCCCGGGCGCGTCTCCCGGAAAGGCCGCACCGATCCTCGATGTTAGGTCACGGGGGAGGCAACCTGGAAAAAGTCGCCTCTCCGTGGAGGAGGCGACCAAAACGGTTTCCCCCCTTACCCCCCCACACAAAACACACAAAGAAACATTAAAAACAGACTTTAAAACATACTAAAAAAATTAAAAAAGCAGAAAAAAACGGACACGCTGCTGACAGGGCGCCAGCTTGCAGCGCCCACACCGACCCAGAATCGGTGTGTATCTTCATACTGTAAGAGTCTTACCACACCCGCCTGGTGAAATATAGATTTTACTGCTTGTATACTGATTTTATTTGCGTTTTTGTCTGTTTAGTGAAAATGAACTACAACAGGGGGACCGCCATGAGGGGGGAGGGGAAGAACAATGGACAATTGGGGAGGGTGGGAGAACAAAGGACAATGGGGACCTGGCGTGGGGGAACCGCTGTGGGGGGAGAAAGAAATGAGGAGCCGGCATGCTTTGTAACGTTGTCAGCGCCGTAGGTGGCTGCTATTTGTATACATTGGGTATGCAAGCAAAGAATCTCACTGTGCCTAGTCACATGGGACAATAAAGTAAAATGTTCCATTCCACTGTAATTGTTTTTTGGATCTTAAGAGAAAAGAAGGAAGTGGGTTTTGTAAAGGGAGGTAACGTTGAGGTAAAAGAACAGTCATGATATTGTTGAATTGCAGTGCAGACACAAGGGGCCGTGGCCTCCCCCTGCCTCTATTATTTTTCATACTATGGCTAGAGGTCAACAATTATCAGATACTATTCACATAATCCTTTGTCCCATTCCACCGACTTTTCTTCATATCCTTCCAGATGGTTTCTTGTAGAACTTTGATCCCTTGTCCTTTTAAAAGGTATTCTGTTTTTATTTGTATTTCATGTTCTGTGTAAACAAAAATCTAATTTGTCCCTTTGTTCTTTCATAACTTTCATGTTTATTTATTTTAATACTCGAGACTATAAACTTCTTTTCAGACTAATTTTTATCAAAAAACCAGAATCAACTGTGCGTCTAATAGTTGCTTGCAGAAGACAAAGGCATGGCTGTTCAATAATAGGACCATGGTAAATGCTATTTTGGACTGGATTGTACTGAATTACAACAAGGAAATTATCTCTCTGGCATTGATGTCTATTTACCAGACATGCAACACTAGTCCCAGTGCCATGTTACAGTTCTGCTCATTCAGCTATTCAGTTTTCATTCGACAGAAATCAGAATTCAAATGCATACAGTAATAAATATCATGTACCAGTCTGCAATATGAATATATCATTACTCAAGAAAGTTAGGACAAAATGATTTGATAACAACCTTTCATTTATAGAGAGTAGGGGATTAGAAAAGAGAGAAAGACAAAAGTTGCTTCCTGATGATTTTTAAATTTGTATTTCTCATTAAATATTAACCTGATTTTGATAAAAGTATCATTAGTATTTTTTTCTCTTTATTAGGCACGTGTCTATTTGGCTATTTCTAAATTAGGTGTAATTTGACCGTTTTACTTGTCGTATTAAGGTTGTTGGACATATTTTATGATTAACATACTTTTGGCCTGAAGAGAAAGTATCCACAAATATTTAGTGGTCATAGAGTGATACAGCGTGGAAACAGGCCCTTTGGTTCAACTTGCCCACACCAGCCAACATGTCCCAGCTACATTAGTTCCACCTGCTTGTGTTTGGTCCATATCCCTCCAAACTTGTCCTATCCATGGTTTCTCTCAATTTCCCCTTTTAAAATTGTTAAAGTTTCAATCTGGGGCCATCTTTAAGGGATGTGTGATATCCAGAAACAGTGAATTTATCACCCAGTTTAAGGCATCTATTAGGTAAATAATTTTGCACAACCAGATAATCAGGAAGATAAAAGAATGGATTAACATTCGCTGTAAATTAAGGCAGGCAGCAAAATTATGGAACTATGATAGAAAGTAAAACATTTTAAAACTTTGAAGTTCATAGATTTAAGGGTCATTCAAAAATGATCAGCGTTAATTGTAACTTGTTTTAAAAACGCAATCACCTTCAAAGGTTTGAGTTTAGCTTATTGTGACGTGCACCGAGGTGCACGTCACAATAAAAGCTTTTATAGTGTGCTAACCAGCCAGCGGAAAGACAATACGTGATTACAATCGAACCATCCACAGTGTGCAGATACAGAATAAACGGACAAATGGAAATAACGTTTAGTGCAAGATAAAGCCAGTAAAGTCTGTTCAAAGTTAGCCCGAGGGTCTCCAATGAAGTAGATAGTAATTCAGGACGGCTCTCTAGTTGTTGGGAAGATGGTTCAGTATCAATTTATTGATTTATGTTTATTACATACTAACTGTAGCAATGTTACAAAATTTTGAGATTTTAAAAATAAAGTCTGCAATTTATCCCATCAGATAAAGCATAAAAATAAGTTTAATTTGACACCTAATTCACTTTCATATCTTCAGTATTAAAGAAGTTATGGCCATTTTCATACTCGGAAATTAGCATCTTGTTCCCTATTGCTTTTCCATTGACTTAACACAAAAGCTGTGATCGAGGACAGTTAAAAGCCCATAACTTTCTTAAAAATTAAGATAACTGAAATAAATTTTCAGTTATCATAGATTGAAGCATTCTGAAACAAATATGAAACAATCTTACTTAGAAGACATGAAAGTAAAGCATATAATTAGTTAGTTACCTAATTGTAGCTAATTACAAAATTCAATTACTAGATCTAAACATCTATCAATTTCTTAAGAATAGATTAACATTTTTAAATAGCCTAAGTGTCCAAATAACATTCACACAATAATTCACAATATAACATAATTTTTAAATCTCATTTTCATGAATTTACAGGCCAAATGGAAAGAATTGAATGTTTAATACCTGTAAATTAATGGGGATTTAAATCATCTTGTGAGTGAGGATTTCTGGAACGCGATCTTTTGGAACGTTCATTTGCGGTGAATTTAACCCCGTATTGGCATGAAAAATACTGCTGTTAATTCGGGGAATAAAATCACCGTGTCGCATGAAAAAATGTGAATTAAAGGCTTCTTAAGAAGCACTTTTATACATTTAAAGAAACCACTTTCGTTTACCTGTCCCGTGTGTGAAATCCGTCCCCGTTATCGGCGTTGACGCTTCAGGAGCCGATTTTAAAATTACTCTAGCGCTGACATTGACGATTTAATAAAAATAAAAAATACACAAAAGGCCACTAGGAACGATTTGTCAGCCAACGCTTGTACTCCAACAAAATATTAACCAGGACAAGGGAGGAGAAACCCGCGTTTTAACCCCGCCCCCCTTAAAGGCGCCAAAATCGCGCACACGGCCAGTGGTAGAATTACAGCACGACTGAAGGTAAGTTTTGTAACATACCTACTAACTGCATGTTTTGTTTACAGGCCAGTTATGCTGCTGCAAGTAAGATTTTCATGGTTCCTTGGTCAGTACATATGACAATTATACATTCTTGACTCTCTTTTGACTTGAAAAAATGTAATAGATTTAATGTTTTTGTAGAGACAATAGCTGAACTTCATATGATTCTGTGTTGTTTGCTTTTAGGAAAACTTCCAAATCACACAAGCAAATTATGCTTTCTGTGATTAACTGCCAATATGCACATGCCAGAAATTCCAGTCAAGTGAACACTGACAATTTCACCAACAGTTTATCCATAAGTCCTGATTCTAACCCCTATAGGGAATGACTTCTAAATTTGTACATGTTTTTAAGTCAATTAGGCCCAATGAAACATAGTAGACTATCACAAAGTCACGTGTAATTTTTCAGTGAGATTTATGAACATGCAATGAAATGTCAAACCATATTAAGGTGATGGGGAAAAGACTTAATAGGAATCTGAGGGGTAATTTTTTCTACACAAAGGGTGGTGGGTGTATGGAACAAGCTGCCAAAGAGGTAATTAAGGCTGGGACTATCCCAATGTTTAAGAAACAGTTAGACAGGTACAAGGATAGGACAGGTTTGGAGGGATATGGACCAAACACGGGCAGGTAGCTAGTGTAGCTGGGACATGTTGGCCAGTATGGACAAGTTGGGCTGAAGGGCCTGTTGCCATGCTGTGTCACTCTATATAGCATGAAATTTAAACAACTATATACATGTTTCAACTGTGAAATGAAAACAGGGTGTTTGCTGGAAACACAACACAACAGACCTTTTCACAGACCTAAGAAAGGGATAAAACAATGTCAGTTTATTAATTATGTAGAAATTGAACAAAATAATGATGTCATCTTGCCAATGCTGCAGCATTTCATTTTTAACAGAACACCACTAGCCAACTTTGACGTAACACTATTGCTCAGCACACTGGGGATTCCTCAGCTGTCATCCCTTTCTCTTCACCAGTAGTCAAGTTTAGTTTAGTTTTGAGATACAGCATGGAAACAGGCCCTTCGGCCAACCGAGTCCGCACCAACCAGTGATCCCCGCACATTAACACTATCCACAACACACTGGGGAGAATTTACACTTATACCAAACCAATTGACCTACAATCCTGTGCGTCGGGAGTGTGGGAGAAAGATCTCGGAGAAAACCCACGCAGGTCACGGGGAGAAAGTACAAACTCAGTACAGACAGCACCCATAGTCGGAATCGAACCCGGGTCACCGGCGCTGTAAGGCAGCAACTCTACCGCTGCATCACCGTGCCGCCCAATATTTTTTATACTTTTATTTATTTATTTGTTTGTTTGTTTATTTAATTTATTTTTCAGATTTTTAAACATTATTATTTTATTTTAGTTACGCAAATGCAGTCTGCCGCTACTACAAATTTGGCAGTTGAGTATCCCGCATTTGGGGACATCGCAGGCGTCAGCACACCTGGTGCAATGGGATAGTCTGGTCCTGGGAGATCCGTCATCATGACCACCGATTCTCCCCGGCCAAGTCTATAACCCATTTAGTTTCTTTAATGTGATTGTTTGTCATTGGAGAGTCCTATAAACAGGTTAAGTGTGCAAGTGTTTGTTTTATTGCCTGAGACACTCTTTGCCTTGTACATAATAGAAGTTTGCATCAGCACGCCTTAAGAAAACATCAACGTCTGCCGCACACCCACAATTTTATCCCCTGAAGAATTTCTAGTCCATGTTGTTTTATGCATAAACTCAAAGACTGATAGTGATAGGCCTCTTGGGCTGTGCCTGGTCTTGGTTTATTTGGATGAAAGATGGTTAAATAGAAAATGTTAATCTTGTTATTCTCTGCACAGCTGATGTCTAACCTGCCGACTACTTTCAACATTTTCTTTTTTCTTTTTATTTAAGATTTCCTGACCTCATCTTATGTTCTTTTTGTTTTGGGCAGCAATGATAACAGCAAAATCAGCCTCCAACCTTTTCAGTTATGTCTTCTGCTGTTTTGGACGCAATCGTAGAAATTGCACAATCATTAGTTCACCAAAGAGTACAGAGCACAGACTGTAAGAACAGGTCAAGTGTATCTAAGTGTAACAATAAAAATATCTGCGGCCAAGGAGCACCAGAAATATTATTTTAAGAGCACAGCACAAACAATTGTTACAATGCACAATTGTTACAATGTTGCAATTTTGATTATCTGAATCCTGATATCGTAAAATCATTACAATTTGTTCTGATTCAGATGATTTGGGATTCAGTGCTAGTCTTCTTGAAGAATGGTCAAGTGGCTCTGTGAAATGTTTGTAAGTTATAATTCTAAAGTCTTTGAGAATAAATAAGGAAGGGACGTAAATTAATTGTCCCGACAGAAACAATGCAGCCTGGATGGATCGAATCACCTGATTTCACACAAGATGCTTCAATTCTTATAGAGAATGCTGCATATTGAAATAATTCAAATTTAGGCCCTTGGAATAGACTCCCGCATGTAGATACTGAAGCAAAATGGGAACTCGTGTTAACTGCTTTAAAGATAGTGAGCAGCTGTTTGCGAGTAAGAGTCCAGCTTGAAAGCAGCTGTTTCTGACATTCAGCAGAGAATGAATTATTAGGAATACAAATGGTAGTAAGCAAATTAAAGTTTGAAAATAAAACACACTTTGAAAGCTCGAAAAAGAAAAGAATGGACAAAGAAGAGGGTTAAAAAATACAATATGGAAAAGAAATTGGCTATTGAAAAGACTGAAATGCAAAATATGTTGAAGAAGGATCAAAGAACAAGGAGAGGTAACCTTATTGAAGTTTATAAAATTCTAAAGGGGCTCGGACAGATAGATATTTTCCATGTGAAGGGAAATAGCAAATAAAGGATCAAAAGTCTTGGGTTAAAGAATTTGTCATTCAGAACTGACATCAGAAGAAATTTCTCGAGGTGTCCCGTATCATTGGAATGCTGACCCCAGAAGAGGTGTTCAGTCAGTGTTCAATACATTTTTGGTCTGAAGAAGGGTCTCGACCCAAAACGTCACCCATTCCTTCTCTCCAGAGATGCTTCCTATCCAACTGAGTTACTCCAGCTTTTTGTGTCTATCTTTGGTGTAAACCAGCATCTGCAGTTCCTTCCGGGAGTGTGGGGGCGCCGTCGAATATGGTTGCCCTGCCTGCAGCTGTTCATCCTTTCACCCTTTTTTAATTTTTAGTGTTCAAAGTTTTTGTCTTGGAGGTCTTCTAGTCTTTTTATGTGGGGGGGTGGGGGGGGGGGAGGGTGTGGGGGGGGGGGGAGGGTGTGGGGGGGAGGGGGAAACTGTTTTTCTCAGTCCCTACCTGGTTGGAGATGCGTCTTTCCTCCAAGCCGCATCTTCGCCCTCTCCTCGCGGCCTACCAACTGGACTGGAGCGGCGTTTCCTGCCGGGACCGGCCAGAACTTCAGCTTCGGCGGCGGCGCAGCACTGAAGCACCATCGCGGAGCGGGCGATGCCTTACCCGGGTTGCTGTGTGGTATGCTCCGGAGTGCTGAGACCGCCGACTCCAACATCACGGAGCTGTGGTCGCGGAGCGTCCAGCTGCGGGCCTGGGATCTTTCGCCAAGATCGCCAGTGTTGGAGCTCCGACCAGCGCGGCCTGTGGACTTCGGGAGCCGTGGTCTCTGGCAGCAAGCGGCCGTTCCAGACACTCCAGGCTGCTGAGAGTGTTCTTCCGACGCCGGAGCTCCATCATCTGGCGAGAGGGCCTGAAACATCGGGCCGCCGTCGTGGCGACTGCGGAGGCCTCAAAGAGGCCCAGACCACAGGTGAACATAGAGGAAGAGGACTGGACTTTGCTGCCTTCCCTCACAGTGGGAACCATTGTAAGGGGGATGTTTTTATGTTTAATGCTAAATTCTATAATATTGTGTTTTATTTTTATTGGTGTGCTGCAATGGCAACTCAATTTTCACTACACCAATTGGTGTACGTGACAATAAATGTCCTTTGTCCTTGTCCTTCCTACACATTTTGTCTGCTCCACTGCAAAATCTCCTCAAAGTATGTCTACTTTGAAGAAGTTCTCCTCCTATCTCCGACGAGAGTTCTGCAACACCCTCTCTTGCTGCTCCCTCTCTAATTCCTCCTGCTCTCCGACTCTATGACCACGTTTTAACCCAGACTCGCTACCACAGCCACGTGTGTTTTCTCGGTGCGTGCCTGCGCCTCCATCTTCTACCTCGGGGATTCCAGCTCCGGTTCCAGACATCCCAGTTTGGACCCAACCCAGATTACAGGTACCGACAGTCGATGTGCTGCATTTTGCAACAGTTCTCCTTCTGTGCCCTGCGTTCTACATTGGCTGCGATGCGCCGGCACCAACAGGCCCACGCTCTGACTCTCCCGGAGCTCCGGGCCTCACTCACCCAGACCTGCAATGGACTCAACTTTATTTCATTCTACACCTGATCCACGCCCTCAGCAAATGCTTCCTCACCTAGCCAGTCTGAAGAAAGGTCTCGACTCGAAACATCAGCCATTCCTTCTCTCCAGAGATGTTGTCTATCCCACTGAATTACTCCAGCCTTTTGTGTCTAATACATTTTTGGATACCATTTTGTTGGGAAACAAAGAGTAGATGGACATTGTGGGAAGGACTGCAGGTTGAAGATCAACTATAACCTTGGTGAGTGGCAATGTGGGCTTAAGGTGCCTCATGACTAGAGCCAGGATGTTTCGGCACTAAAAAACTCTGAAATAGGCAGGCAAAAAGGCACGAAAAGGCATTTATTGACAAAAAAGGCATAAAAAGGCATGTATTTCCACCACCAAAATATGGTTAAAAATGACCAAAGTTGCCTGATTGCACGTAATTACTAGTCAAATTTGTCAAAGATATTGGTCAGCCAACCTAATATCTCTTTTTGTGCTTTTTTAGTTTAGTTTAGTTTAGAGATACAGCGCACAAACAGGCCCTTCGGCCCACCAAGTCTACACCAACCAGCAATCCTGCACACTCTATACACACTAGGGACAATTTCTACATTTATACCAAGCCAATTAACCTACAGACCTGTATGTTTTTGGAGTGTGGGAGGAAACCGAAGATCTCTCGGAAAACACTCGCAGGTCATGTAGAGAACGTACAGACAGCACCCGTACAGACAGCACCCGTAGTCAAGATCGAACCCTGGTCTCTGGCACTATAAGGCTCTACCTCTGTGCCACCATGCTGCTTTGTTGCCAAAATTAGTTTGGTGATGTTTTTGGGACATTTTACTACATTTGCCTGTCCCAATCAATTGTGAACTGTGCGCTGGCTGAAAGTGTGAGAAAAAGTTCATAACATTTGACCCCAGGTAAAATGGTAGCATTTAGCTGGAAGATCTCCCTACAATCTACCCATATTAAATAAAGGAATCAAATGGTTATTATAAGAGTGTTTGTATTCTTAAACCCCCCCCCCCCCCAACAGAATCTCAAACAAATGCTCCCATATGTATATATAGTTCTGAACAATTCCTGGATAAATAAATGTGAGTCAATGTAACAATGGCACATATTTTAAATTCCCTCCATTAAACAGTTTTGTGCCTCCTTCTTGTACGACGTGCTTAATTTGACGGATTGAAAGACCTCAGATATCCTGGGGCAAATATTATGTTTAAAATGCTGTGCAGATAAAAACATAGTCAAAATGGAGATAATTCCAGAACTATGTGAACAAGTATACAATACCCAGCTGCATATCCCACTACCTGGCCCCTCTGTTCTTATTCACATGGATCTAGAATCCAGACTATGTTTCTTGTTTTCCTAGTTCATAACTTCTTGGAGAAGAATAAGGCCATTCGGCCCATCAAGTCTGCTCTGCCATTCAATCCTGGTTGATCTATCTTTCCCTCTCAACCCCATTCTCCTACCTGTGCCCCATAACCCCTGACGACCTTACTATCAAGAAGCTGTCAATCTCTGCCTTAAGAAATATCCATTGACTTGGCCTCCACAACTCTGTGGCAATGAATTCCACAGCTTCACCACCCTTGACCTAAAAAAATTCCTTCTCATCTCCATTCTAAAGGAACATCCTTTTATTCTGAGTGTTTTTCCTGCTTAATGTTTTCTCTGATACAATCAGGACTTAGTTCAAGATAAACAAATAATTCAGCTTAACCCAGCCTCACCTCATTGATGTCTGGTTTATAAAAGCACACTGCCAGTGGAATGTAACTTAGCAAGGAATCAACAGCTCTATGAAATGCAAGGTGGGAGAAAGTAATGAAAAACAGGATGTATTATGAGTTTCATTAGGATAATTATTTTTCAATATGAGACAGAATTGTTCCTGTGTTAGGCCATGTTTTTATACAATATGTTACATTTTTCTATTAAAAATCTAAATGCAAGATGCCATTGTATAGTGCTTTGGTAGCAAAGTACATACATAGAAACATAGAAAATAGGTGTAGGAGTAGGCCATTCGGCCCTTCGACCATTCAATATGATCATGGCTGATCATCCAACTCAGTATCCTGTACCTGTCTTCTCTCCATACCCCCTGATCCCTTTAGCCACAAGGGCCACATCTAACGCCCTCTTAAATATAGCCAATGAACTGGCCTCAACTACTTTCTGTGGCAGAGAATTCCACAGATTCATATTTTAAATATGAATCTGTGGAATAATTTCGAACCAACCCTGACCTCCAATGGTCATTTCTTTGAACCCTTCCTTGTGCCTCCATCTGATCTCCTCACAGAAGGAGTTACTGGTAAACAATCTCTGTCACAAAATGAATGTGGCCCCATAAATACATGGTCTGTAAGCAAGTGATAGACTGATGCAACACCCAGGCACCCGGATTTATGGCTGCCACTGAGGCATTCTCTCCTGAGAATGTCTGACAGAGAGTTATCACAAAACATAGAGATTAATGGTCTTAATTATCATGGGATCTATCTTAATTCACTGTGGAATCTTCGGAGCAGATGGCACCAAGTAAACATCGCCTCTATTCTGGTCCTCTTGGTTATTATTTCTAACATATTGACAATGGTATTTTTTTAGCATTTAGAAGAATGAGGAGGTCGTCACATCGAAATGTATAAAATTCTTAAAGGATTTCAAAGGCTAATTGCAGTGAAAATGGTTCCTCTGACTGAGAAGGATGGCACAATTTCAGAATAAGGATAGGTGCGTTTAGGATTTGGGGTGAGAGGAATGATAGAGTTCATTCAAATGATGTTCATTCAAAGGATGGCAAACCTTTGAAATTGTTTGTCACGGAGAGCTATGGAAGTTCAGTCGTTAAGTTCATTCTCAACAGAAAACAATAGATTTCAGGGTGTTATGTCAGGATGTAGATAGTGCAGGAAAATAGCACTTTGATTGCAGATCAACTATGATCTTAGATAAACACAAAAAGCTGGAGTAACTCAGCGGGACAGGCAGCATCTCTGGAGAGAAGGAATGGATGATGTTTCGGGTCGAGACCCTATGATCTTGTTGAGTAGTCAAAATCCAATATGACCTACTCCCTCTTCCTTATGTTCTCTTTATATGCAGGTCTTAAAGATTCAATTAATTACATCGTTTCATTCAATGTTGGTTGTTACATGCATGTGTCTGCTTCCCAATCCTTCTTTCTTCATGTGTCCATTTAATGTCAAAATGCAATCATTCTGAAGTTAACTTAATTTACCAATTATCAGATTCGTTTGAAATGATGCTTCATTGTTCCTGCTAAACTTCTGAAAAGCTTTATATGAACCATGTAATTGCGGGAGCTCTGGTTGAAATTTACGAGCCATCCTTAAATACAGGAGAGGTGCCGGAAGACAGGAGGGTGGTAAATGTTGTGCCTCTTTTCAAGAAGGACTGTAGGGAAAATGCTGGGAACTATAGGCTGGTGAGCTTAACATCTGTAGTTGGAAAGTTACTAGAGAGTATTCTGAGGGATAGGTTATAAAGGCATTTGGATGGGCAAGGGCTGATTAGGGATAGTCTGCATGGTTTTGTACGAAGGAGGTCGTGTCTCACAAATCTGGTTGATTTGTTTGAAGACATGGCCAAAAAGGTCGATGAGGGCAGAGGTGTAGATGATGTGTACATGGATTTCAGTAAAGGACCTGTCCCACTTACGTGATTTTTTTGGGCGACTATAGGCGACTAGGCTGTCGCCACATGGTCGCGGGGTGATGCCTCTATGGTCATGAGTTGTCTCCTCAAGTCGCCTAAAGAGTCGTAACTTTTTTATTGTCGCCGCTGGATTTTGAAATGTTCAAAACCTTTCGACGACTGTGGGCTTGACGTAGCTTGACGTAGCTTGTCTTCTGCTGTCGTAGGTGCTGTCGTAGGTTGTCGCCAGGATGACGCAGGTTGTCACCAGGTGACGTAGGTTGTCACCGGGTGATGACTTCGGTGAATTCCATTGGCGACTACCTACGTCAACCGGCGACAGGTACCGGCGACTGAATTGTCTTCAGTTGTCGCCGACGGGGTCATTGCTTGTCGTAGTTTGTCGCGGGTGAACGTAGGTTGACTTCGGTTATCGTAGGTTGTCGCCTGTGTGGTCGTAGATTGTCGTAGGTGTGGTCGTGGGTGGACGTCCTAATGGGTCGCCGGTTGTCGGTAGCTTGCCGTAGCTTGACGTCGACTAGGTGGTACGTTGTCGTAGACATTGTCGTAGGAGTGTCCAGTTGCTGTTTTTTCAGCGACCTGCTACGACTGTGACTGTCGCCAGCAGTCGCCGAAAAAATTGCTTAAGTGGGACAGGTCCTAAGGCATTCGACAAGTTTCCGCATGGTAGGCTGCTCTGGAAGGTTAGATCGCATGGGATCCAAGGAGAGATAGCTGACTGGATAGCAAATTGGCTCCATGGAAAGAAGCAGAGGGTGATGGTGGAAGGTTCCTTCTCAGACTGGAGGCCTGTGACTCGTGGTGTGCCTCAGGGTTCGGTGCTGGGCCCGTTACTGTTTGTCATCTACATCAATGATTTGGAAAATACAGGGCAAGATTTGCTGATGATACAAAAGTGGGTGGCTTTGCAGATAGTGAAGATGGTTGTGAAAGATTGCAGACTGGATCGATTGGCCAGGTGGGCTGTGGAATGGTTGATGGAATTTAATACAGAGAAGTGTGAGGTGTCGCATTTTGGGATGTCCAACAAGGGCAGGATCTACACAGTGAATAGTAGGCCTCTAGGGATTGTTGTAGAGCAGAGGGATCTAGGAGTGCATGTGCATGGTTTCTTGAACGTCGAGTCGCAAGTAGATAAGGCTTTTGGCACATTGGCCTTCATCAGTCAGAGCATTGTATAGAAGTTGGGAGGTCATGTTGCAGTTGTATAAGACGTTCGTGAGACCACATTTAGAATATTGTGTTCAGTTCTGGGCACCATGTTATAGGAAAGATATTGTCAAGCTTGAAAGGGTTCAGAAAAGATTTACAAGGATGTTGCCAGGACTAGAGGATGTGAGTTCTAGGGAGAGGTTGAGTAGGCTGGATCTCTATTCCTTGTAGCGCAGGAGGATGAGGGGTGATCTTATAGAGGTGTATAAAGTCATGAGAGGAATAGATCGGGTAGATGCACAGAGTAGGGGACTCGAGAACCAGAGGACATAGGTTCATGGTGAAGGGGAAAAGATTTAATAGGAATCTGAGGGGTAACATTTTCACACAAAGGATGGTGGGTGTATGGAACAAGCTGCCAGAGGAGGTAGTTGAGGCTGGGACTATCCCAACGTATAAGAAACAGTTAGACAGGTACATGAATAGCACCGGTTTGGAGGGATATGAACCAAGCGCAGGCAGGTGGGACTAGTGTAGCTGTGACATGTTGGTCGGTGTGGGCAAGTTGGGCCCAAGGGCTTGTTTCCACAGTCTCGATTACTCGAATTCACAGGTAGTTTTGTCCAGAAAAGTATTGGGACTCACTTGATTAAGAACAATCAGCGTGGTAAAGATCTGGGTGAAACTTGCCTGGTTCATGGGTAAGTGATCTTGAATTTCCAACATCCCAAAAACCACATCATGATAACCGTTACTGCAGGAAAGCAGAGGAGGAAATATCAAAAAGTGGGTAGGAAAAGAATGGTTGCACTATCAATACTTTGTAACTGGTTCATGTTCAAAACTAGACTCTCCACCCAATGTCGTTAACAGTTAGGCAAGCTGGCCACATTGTTAATTTGCTCTGTTTTCCCAGAAAGGGTTCCAAGTCACAAGGAATGCAGATGCTGATTTCTACCAATGAAAGACACAAAATGCTGGAGTAACTCAGCAGATCAGGCACCATCTGTGGACAACATAGATGATGTTTCAGATAGAACAAACCTTTAAGTCTGAAGAAGGATCCCAACCCAAAACATAATCTATCCGTGTTCTCCGGAGATGCTGCCTGACCCGCTGAGTTAAACTGGCAATTTGTGTCTTTCTTGGGTTCCATTTCATATCAGGCGGGGACAGGGAGGAGGTAAGGATGGTGACAGCAAAACTGTGACTAGATTTACTGTCCGTAGGAATGGGATGGTGTTGAGTTATGCTTCGGCATTTTAAACTGGCATAGGAACAAACATACAAGCTAAATTTGAGAGGGGACCATATTCAAAAGAAAAATGGTAGCTCTGCATCAAGGCATGCTCTCCCCAAATCTAAAGTAAAGGCCTCAGGCCTCTTTTAGGCCTCATCTAGAAATGTGATCATGACAGAGTGAAGCAGATCCCAGGTCAGTCCCAAGTTCTTCAGCAGTCATTGAGGGCCATCGGCAGGCTGATAACTAGCATTCAATTTCCCTTGGTGGAGAGGTCAATATATTACAGCAAGAGATTAAGGTTATGTGGCAGAAGAATTACAGGGAAGTTGAGAAGATTTTTCATACAGTGAGCGGAGGAGTTCTAGAAAGGGAGGGTGGGTGGAGGCAGAAATCTATACAATTAAAAACTGCCTGGATGAGGAATTAGAAGAAATGTAACATGGAACATTTTCGATGGGGAGCTGGGAAATGGGAATAATCTCAATGGGTTTACTTCTAGCTGGCATAGGCCTGTTGGGACAAATAACCCCATTGGATAGATATCTGTGAGTTAGTGATTTACCTCTTATGACCTCTTGGACACTATCCAGCTGAAAGGATTATTCACGTTTGCGGGAATCTCTTGGAACAATAAGACCTCATGTTACCTGGTGACTGCTGTAAACAGTCCTGCTGGTGTTAAGGAAGCTTGTAGCTGCAAATCGGATGGTGTCTGTGCGAGTATAACAGTAATGTGTCATTAACAAATTAAATGTACTTACGATTGCTCACAGACTGTTCCATAAGCATCATCATGTAGAGCTTTCTGCTCCAATTTATAGTGGTGCAAGTGGAGACCTGCATTACACGAATCATGATGTTACTTGCAGTGCACACCTGACACCAGGCAAAGCTCAGATGTGCTCATATAAATAGTGGATGATAGCGCCCAGCACAACTTCACCAGGAAATAAACTCCAGCTCAACCTACTCTAGCGTAAAGTCAAAACTCAAGCATTTAGCTCTCCAAAGAATGGGTGCTATGTAATCTGTTATAAGCTCATATCAAGTTGTCTTACAGTTAATGTATAATTGAAGATAATTATAAATATTTTCCTTCCTCTAATTTTCTTGTATACTCGGATTATTGTGTTCAGCTTTGGTCACCCTGAATACCATAAAGTTGGAAGGAGTATCGAAATTTGAATATCAATATTTGAATATCAGGATATCATGAAGTTGGTTAGAGTGCAAAGAAGATTTACGATGTTGCCAGAACTCAAGGACCAGACTTATAGGAAGAGATTGGACAGGTTAGGACATTATTTCTTGGAGAGCAGGAAGCTGAGGGGTGATCTTATGGAGGTGTATCAAATCTTGAGGGGAACTGAGAGGTGAATGCACATTTTACCCAGGGTGGTGTGAATATGGAACATTGGTTGAGGTAGTTGAGGCAGACCAATAAGAACAATTAAAAGACACTAAGACAGGTACATGGATAGGAAATAGCAGCTCATTCTATATACGCTCCACCCACAATGTATAAAATATGCCCCGCGGGTCCCTTTCTTCCCACTCACCTTTAACCTAAGCCCTCTAGCTTTTGACTCCTCTATCCTAGGGCAATGACTGTGGCTATTCATCAGCCTAACCAACCTCTCCTTGTAACTCAAACCTTCCAGACTTGGTAACATGTTTGTAAATCAGTTTTGCACGCTTTGTAGTTTAGTGCTAATCTTCCTCCAGCAGGCCAAGCAGAACTCTACAGAATACTTCAAATTTGGCCTTATCAAAGTTGCAATGTACATTTCAACTCCTAGACTCTGTAGACTGGACCATGTTGCAACTGAAATCCTAAAACGCGACACTAAAGAGCTTCAGTCACAAATCTAAAATCTCAGTGTCCACATCTGGAAACAGGAAGATATATCAGGGGATTTCTGAGATGCCATGAATATGGCCATTCTAAAGAAAGGAGACAGGCAATTCATGAGTTAAATACTCAGAATTAATGAGAAGCTCCACTCCAGAACTCTGAAGAAGGGTTTCGAACTGAAACGCCACCTATTCCTTTTCTCCAGAGATGCTGTATGACCCGCTGAGTTACTCCAGCTTTTTGTGTCTATCTCCAGAACCGATGTTACATTAGAAACAAACACTACAAAGTGCTGGAGCAACTCAGCTGGTCAAGCAGTATCTCTGGAAGACGTTTCGGGTCAGGAACCTTCTTCGGACTGCAAGTCACTGGTCAAGCCACAGTATCCAGACAACATTTCTGTATATGCATGCTTGGATGCCAAGCCACGTGTCATCATTCAATCAAATGAGAAGATGGGCATAACATTCAGAATCTGCAAGACCAAGGTCCTCTACCAACCTGGCCCCACTGCGGCAAACTATCTCCGACAATTACTACTCATGGTGAGATTCAAGAAAACCTTTAGTGAATGAGCAAAGGGTATTTAAATATCAAAACCTCAGGCGGAGAACTTCTAATCAGCAGAGGTCCCTGCATTCCTTTACACTCCGAGACCTGAACCATCAATGGCAGGCTTCACAGGCAGAATGCCACTAGTTTAATTTGGTTTAGTTTAGCTTAGTATACTTTAGTTTAGTTTAAAGATACAGCGTGGAAACAAGCTCTTCCACCCACCGAGTCCGCGATGACCAATGATCAGCCATATACCAGTTCCATCCTACACCCCCATGGGACAATTTACAGAAGCCAATTAACTACAATCCTGCATGTCTTTGGAATGTGGGAGGAAACCAGAGCACCTGGAGAAAACCCACGCGGTCACAGGGAGAACGTACAAAATCCGTAGAGACAACACCCGCAGTCAGGAAGTAGTAGTGGTACTGTAAGGCAGCAACTCTACTGCTGCGCCACCATGCTACCAACTACTCTCTTTGCTCAAAATGCCCAAGGCCAACTCAGTACAATGGTTAATTCTATCATATAAATACAACATTCACAATGACTTTCTTTCTCTGTTGCTACCAGAGACATTACTCGCCAATATTCTAAACTTTTGCATCACAGAACCACACTTTCTTGGACAAATCCAAAACATTCCATTGCTCTGCTCTCAATCTACAGTCCTAAATTATCCACTACTTCAAAAGGTTTATCCATGTTGAGTTTCAAACTACCAATTGTCCCTGATAAGAAGCAATATTTTCAGCTTCCACAACTCTACATGGAGACATTTCTTATAAACTCTTTCCTCTGGGGGGTTCGGCGCCCATGTTGGGGCGGCCCGGCCGGAGGGAGAAGCGACGCCCAAGTCGGGGATGCCCGGCCGGAGGGAGAAGCGACGCCCAAGTCGGGGCGGCCCGGCCCGGGGAAGAAGCGACGCCCGTGTCGGGGCGGCCCGGCCCGGGGGAGGTTCGGCGCCCATGTCGGGGCGGCCCAGCCCGAGGCACGGTACTCACGTGAGGGTGGCTGGGACGGTGTTCTGGCGGTGGTGGCCTGAGTCCGGGGTTCGGCCGCGGGCCAGCGGCTGCGGCTGCAGGACTGGTGGGCGGCAGCTTCGACCATCCCGGGCCGCGGTGTTTGAGCCGCGGGACTGATTTATAACATCGCCCAGGGGGGTATCGCCTCAGCGCAGAGGGAGAAGAGCATGGAAGAGACTGCAGACCTAAGACTTTTGCCTCCATCACAGTGAGGAGATGCTGGGTGGACTCACTGTGGTGGATGTTAATATGTGTTTATTGTTGTTTTTATTGTATTATATGTATGACTGCTGCAATTTCGTCCAGACTTCGGTCTGAATGACAATAAAGGCATATCTATCTATCTATCTATCTCATTATAATTTTTAAAAAGTATTTGTCACTGACTCTCCCTCCAGAAGTTGTCTTTTCAATGAAACAAAGTCTATTAAATTTAATTTTCAAGCCTATTGCTATATGCACGAGTACATTGAGGTACGGGTATAATTAAAAATCTTGCCTGCAGCGGCATCACACAAACACACAAAAACAAATTCTATGTAAATTACACGTAAAATTCTACTAAAGAAGACTGTGCAAACAAACAGGAAGTTACTGCAAAATATATAATTAGATAAAACAAGTGCATAACAGTGCAAGAGGTGGGTCATAGTTTTCTGTTGTCGTTGAAGGTTTAGGGTTGTGTAGTTTGGTTCAAGAACCTGATAGTTTTAGGAAAGTAACTGTTCCTGAACTTGGTGGTGTGGAACTGTACCCCCTGCCTAATGGTAGTAATGAGAAGAGGGCACGGCCTGGATGCTGGTCATCCTTGATGATTGATGGCATCTTCTTGAGGCATAATTCATGTAGATGCTGTCAATGGACAGGACAGCTATGCCTGTGAAGGATCCCTGGATTCACTGCTTTACTTTAAACTTTAGAGATACAGTGCGGAAACAGGCACTTCAGACCACCGAGTCCGTGCCGACCTGCAATAACTCTGTATGTTAACGCACACACACTAGGGACAATTTTACAACTTACCCGAGCCAATTAACCTGCAAACCTGTACGTCTTTGGAGTGTGGGAGGAAACTGGAGCACATGTAGAAAACCCACATGGTCACAGGGAGAACTTACAAACTCCGTACAGGCAGCACCCGTAGTCAGAATCGAACCCGGGTCTCTGGCATTGTCAGGCACCAATTCTACCATTGTACCACTGTGTCGCCCACTGTCTGCAGCCTCTTGCACTCCTGTGCATTGGAATTGTCATACCAGACCACGATTCAACCAGTCAGAGTACTTCTCACAGCTCCTCTGTAAAATCTTTTTGAAGTTTTCAGAGACCTGCTGTATCTCTCTAAAATTCTAAGAAAGTAGTGGCATGGTGGGTCTTCTGTGTGATTGCATCTATATATGCTGGACCCAGGTCGGTATGGACGGAGTGGGCTGAATGGCATGTTTCCATGCTGCATGGCTCTCTTACAGGTCATCTCAAAAGAATTTCCATTGTAGGAGCATTTTTCCTGATTTTAGTATCCAAATGGTCACTTATCTATTGTCTTGTTTTGCACTTCAGTGTAGTCGATCTCCCATCTGTGTCTGAAGTGGGCATAGATAAGTAAATTGCATGCGCATTAACATCATTAATGTCCCCTTAAGATTGCAGTTGCAATTCAGGAAAACCTAGTTTTAAAGAATGCAGTTGCATGTTGATAGGTAGGTGTGTTCAAGAATGAAATGCTGTCGTCAAATCTTTTAAGTTGCTTTGCAACCTTATTAAATATTGGGTGTTCTTCAAAGCATTAAGAATTCACCATTCTCCCGACCTTCATCCTCTGTGGAGAGAAGGCAGAATGGATGGTAAAGGTGAACAAAGGGAGAAGTAAAGGCTGTTCCGATTTCCTCCCACATTCGAAAGACGTACAAGTTGTAGGTTAATTTGCTTTGGTAAAATTGTAAATTGTCCCTGGTGTTTAGGGTAGTGTTAGTGTGTGGGGTGATCGCTGGTCAGCGCAGACTTGGTGGGTCGATGGGCCTTTTTTTGTGCTGTACCTCTAAAGCAAATCTCTAAAGTCATCATCTATGGAAAGAGAAAGAGTTAACATTTTATATGGCCATCCTTCTATCACATGAGAAAGTTAAAGATTGTTTTAAGATTGAAATAAAGGAGAGCAATCACATAAAAAATGTAAATAACAAAAAATGTGATGGTGCAATATAAAATGAATGGCAAAAGAACAATGAAAGAATTAAAAGGTGGTGGTTTTCACATTCAGATTTGCACAAACGTTACCTGAGCGGTTTAAACAAACTGAGTTCATTAATCATAACAAAAGATGTATATAATTGAATTCAATCTGACCTCAAACATTTAGTTAGCCTCAGGAATTTTTTTTATATGCATCCAGAATTTTCACCACAGAGCAGCTTCCTGTAATATTGTTCTGCATGGTTCCTATAATAGTTACAGTCGACTCATAATCAAGTCAATTTAGAGAGTGGGAAAATAACAAACAGTACGTATAAATATACCACAAGTGGTACAGCTGGTGGAGCTGCTGCCTCTTAGCGCCAGAGACCTAGGTTTGATCCTGACCTCAGTTGCTGCCTGCATGGAATTTGCACATTCTCCCTGTGACCTGGGTGGGCTTCCTCCTGGTGCTCCGGTTTCCTCCCACATCCAAAAGACATGCACGTTTGTAGATTAATTGGCCTCTGTAAATTGCCCCAAGTGTGCAGGGAGTGGATGCGAAAGTGGGATAACATGGAACTAGGGTGAACAGGTAATGGATGGTCAGCATGACTCTATGGGCCAAAGGCCTAATACCACACTGTACCTCTAACATAAACAAAACTAGCAAACAGGAAACAATGGAGGAGGGGTAACAATGTTCACAAGTTATAGGAGTAGAATTAGGCCATTTGGCCCATCGAGTCTACTCTGCCATTCAATCTGCCTCCCCATATTCCTGCCATCTCCCCATAACCCTTGACACCAATGACCTGTTTCATTTAACATTGTTACTTTTTTTTTGCATATCTTACATTCCTCAAGAGAGTCAAGCGTGTTTTATTGTCATATGTCCCAGATAGGACAATGACATTCTTACTTGTTGCAGCACAACAGAATATGTAAACATAGTATACTGTAAACAATATGATAAACCAGAGGGAAAAAAAGTTCAGTGTGTACATATACACACACTCACAAGTACACACAAATATATGTATATATATATACACACACATATATATATATATATACACACATGCTCAAAACACAAATAGTAGTACAATAATCATAAGTCTATTGTAGCTCAGAGCTTATTTGAGGTTGTAGTGTTTAATAGCCTGATTGTTCTATATCTCCCGTTTCCCCTTCCCCGTGACTTTCAGTCTGAAGAAGGGTGTCGACCCGAAACGTCACCCATTCCTTCTGTCCAGAGATGCTGCCTGCCCCGCTGAGCCACGCCAGCATTTTTGTGGCTCACCTGACGACGAGTCGCAGCCGCCTCTGATTGGCCACAAAGACTAAAGGACCTGGAGATCGGCTTTTCTGATTGGTGGAGAAATCCCACCCGTCTCCTCCCATTGGACAGCGGCCCGGTGCGTGTGGGGAGGGAGGAGGAAGGGACGCTGATTGGCCGGACCGGCGATTGGCCTCCGCGCACGCGCACGGGGTTTGTGCGCGCGCGGGGTGGGGAGGGGAGGGGATGAAGATGGCGAGTCAGGAGGAGCAGCAGCACCTCTATCGCGTCGCCGCGTCGTCCATGGCTACCGGGGAGCCGGCCTGCGCCTCCCTGCCAGACAGCTGGCAGCAGAAGAAGCAGAGGGACGTGGAGGAGACGGGCCTTGCCCGCTGGGGCCCTCAACATCCCGGGGCCAAGGAGCTGGCGCAGCTGTACTCTCCTGGTGAGTGAGTGAGTGAGCGGGCGGCGGCAACAACGGCTCCACAGCCCAGCCCAGTCCATTCCAGCCCAGCCCAGCCCAGCCCAGGCCCGGTCCATTCCAGCCCAGCCCAGCCCAGGCCCGGTCCATTCCAGCCCAGCCCAGCCCAGCCCAGGCCCGGTCCATTCCAGCCCAGCCCAGGCCGGTAATGGACACAAAGTGCTGGAGTAACTCAGCGGGACAGACAGGACAGTATCTCTGGGCAGAAGGAATAGGTGACGTTCCGGGTCGAGACCCTTCTTTGGGCAGGGCCGGGTGGCCTTGGACACACTGACTCGCCTCGCCATCTTTACAGTGAATCTTTACGGTGAATCTGTTACATTGGTAACTTTACCCACTCCTGAATTATTGGTGCAGGGAAGGAACTGGAGGTGCTGGTTTAAACCGAAGATAGACGCAAAAAGCTGACGTGACATAGAGGGTCAGACAGACTGGAGAAAAGAAAAAGATGGGTCTCGACCAGGAACGTCGCCTGTTCCTTTTCTCCAGAGACGCTGTCTGACCCGCTGAGTTACTCCATCTTTTGGGGTCTATTTTGAATTATTGGTGCTGGATTCGTGTAACAAAAATGCTGAGAAACGGAATGCATGTCTTTGATGTAACTAGTGGGAGAGTCTAGGACCTGAAACCTTAGCCTCAGAATAAAAGGACCTTCCTTTTGGAAAGAGATGATAATTGTTACAGAAGGCTGTGGAGATCAAGTTAATGGATATTTTTAAAGCAGTGGTTGATAGATTCTTGATTACTAAGGGTGTCAGAGGTTATGGGGAGAAGGCAGGAGAATGGGGTTGAGAGGAAAAAATAGATCAGCCGTGATTGAATGGCAGAGTAGACTTGATGGGACGAATGGCCTTACTCTGCTCTTAGAATTTATGAACTTCTGAACCTCGCATCGGCTCTGGCCTCCAGGCCTGTGATGGCAGCTAGCAGGAATTGGCTGGGACTAGATGAATGGGGGCTCAAAGGACGAGGAGATTCCATCCATGGTGGGCAGCAACGAGTGGGGGGACACCTCCTGGGACCAAGCTTGTAGACAGCCTGGTCAAGGAAGGGAATTATTGCACACTGGGTGGTGGTGTGTGTACGCATCTCCTCATGTACGGCCCTCAACAGATTAATTACTGGGTTCACACCAGATCCCTTGTACAACAGTAATGTCAATAACTATCTTGCACACTACATACGCAGCTTGTCACTCACTCACTCAACACTCTACAACAGGAAGATAAAATTAAGTGTACAACATTAAGGAACTCACTGCCCTATTCATAAAACAGTCCCAGACTGTCAGTCATTTGTTAATCTAATCCTTCATCCCACAATCTCTCAGCAGCATTTTTGTTGGTGCTGCTCAACGCCCCTCAAAAAGAGATTAAAGTGATATTGGGTTGAAGGACTCCTCTCACTGGATAGGGAATGTACTCCTGGAAATGGGTGGGGAATAGGGAATATGGGGTGATTGAGCGAAAAACAAACGCTCTCTTGCGGATGGGTTTGGAGAGGCCGTCTTGTGATGGGGAGGGATATTAGTGGTAGAAGCTGTTCCAATGGAAACGTAAACGTTATACTAGGCATAATGAAAAGGTTAAGTAGCAATAATGGAGAGAGGATTTTAATAACTGATTAAAAGTTAGTTATTGGCAGGGGAATTAAATAACAAACAGTTGATGGTGTAAGTCCCCAAGGAATAGTAACGTGAGAAGTAACAAAGTAAATAATGATCCTGGATAAGATACAAATTGAACACAGTGTTGATCTGGAAGGCTGTGTAATGCCTTGCCAAAATTGGAGGTCTCTTGCTCAAGTTTGCACTGGAACAAAAATGTTGCTGAGATATTGTAGGATGTAGGATTAGATTATCAAATGACTGACTGTTTGGGACTGCTTATGAATAGAGCAGAGGGTTATTTAATTTTGTCTTCCTGTTGTAGAGGTAACTGCATGATGAGCTGCGTAAGTAGTGTACAACACAGTCACTGCTGTGCAAGGGATCTGGCATAAACCCAGTAATTAATCACTCAGGACTTGGTGTGGAGAGGCTGTCTGTAAGGGCTGGTGTTGAGCAACTGGTGTGGCCGCTCAGAGCTGAGATGTGAGACTTGGAGCTGCACTTGGTTTGCGCGGTGAGTATGGGCTGTTGCTGGGGTGCTGACAGAAGCTACTGTGTGGATGGATCGATTGGATCTGATAGTCTCCATTGCTGAAGTTGTCACCATCAAGAAATCTCTGGATTGGGTAGTGAGTGCCATGCAGGCAGAGGAGTGAGACAGCAGCTTTTATCATATTTTACAGGGGATGAAAAATATGGCAGAGGGGCAGACTGTCAATGCATGTTGCAAGTAGTCCCTAACAATGGCACAGACCTGAGCACCATAGCTCTGTGCATTGCAGCCACACCATTTGTCCAAGCACTCGCAGGCAGTCTCTCCACACTATGCCTTTGGGGTAGTCCATTGTTTGGTGAGCACCAGCAAGGATTCATGCAAGGCTTCTAGCTCAACACTATCAAGGTAAAGTCTCTTTTTAAGTAGATGGGAGTACTTTGTGTGTTCTGACTGGAGGACAAAGAATGCTATAACTAATCAGTGCGCTGCAGATACCTGTATAACACTTGGGTGACTTATTGAGGCCTCCCATAAAGGAGACCATGATGTATTAATCATTACATTTATAAAGATAACAAAATGAGGTAAGATTTTATCTATCATGACTAATCATGACTATCTATCATGACGGAGGGAAGGAAATGAGCAATGGTCAGCCCTCTATTATACTACAGTCAGTCCCTTTGCGATTAGTAAGCTCACCAGTGCTCTCTTTCTTCTAAATAATGTTCCAAACAGTTGATTTTGGTAAGCTTAAGTTTGCCTGATGTCTCTAACAGTTTTCTTCTTGTTTCTCAGTCTCATAATGGCTTCTTTGACTTTCATTGGCACAACTTTGGTCCTCATGTTGATAAACAGCAATAAAAGTTTCCAAAGGTGATGGAAAGACTAGGTGCTGAGAGCTTTCTTATACCTGCATTAAGGAGGCAATTAAACACACCTGAGCAATTACAAACACCTGTGAAGCCATGTGACCCAAACATTATGGTGCCCTGAAATGGGGGACTATATATTAACACTGCTGTAAATTCTACATGGTGAAACCAAAATGTATAAAAATGGCCTTTAATAAAATCTGACAATGTGCAATTTAACTACATGTGATTTTTTTTCTAATTATAAATCCCAAATTGTGGAGTACAGAGGCAAATAAATAAATGATGGGTCTTTGTCCCAAACATTACGGGGGGCACTGTATTTAATACACACATTAACTGGCATCAGTAACTGGATTAACTTGATTGAGGATTTTTTTTAAAGTTACATTTATTTTCACGTGTACCGAGGTACAGTGAAAAGCTTTTTGTTGCATGTTATCCAGTCAGTGGAAAGACAATACATGATTACAGTCGAGCCGTCCACAATGTACAGATACAGGATAAAGGGAATAATATTTAGTGCTGCTGTTGGAGTAGAGGTTTTAAAGAAGGCAGCGATGTAATGAATGATTACAGATCTGCTTCTGAGACCAGCACGCAGGGAGTCACCTGGCTTGGACGACATCTTTTATCAGACCCTGAATCATTTTTTTTTTTAAAACACAGGTGGCAACAACACCTTTTTGAATGTAAAAGTATTATTGCCATTAGAGGTTTACTTGCAATTTATTTTGGGAGCTAAATGTTTATGCATTGGTTTAAAAAAAAAAGTTTTTATACTAACAAATTTCTAATAATAAATGCATCTCAACTAGGTCAAGTCTTAACAAACACCTTGTTTGGTGCCTGTAGATTTTTGATATTTCAAGTTGTGAAAATTATTTTTGAGTTGTCTGGTAACAGTATTTTTGTTGAATTTGATAGGAATTGGAGTTGAACATGTGTGCAATGATGTTCAAGGTTTTCATATTTACATTTGTGGCTAGCAATATCCAATGTACAAATAAAGTTTGTACAGATTATCTGAGAGCCTTCATGTTGTGAATATGCAGTATCTTGATGTAATGATCTGTCAACATCTCAGGCTCATAATGTTGTTGCAAATCCACTAACTCATGATGTGGTCTTGGGTTTCTTTGCGGCCTTCCTGAAATTTGCTGGAGCTTAGCGAGGTATAGTTGTGGGGATTTCTTTAAACGTGGTTTCCCTCACCCACATCTCCTGTGTTCTGTAGTTCTGCCTTGCTCCCCCTCCTTCCAGATAAAGATAGTTCCCCGCTCTTTGCCTTTCACCCCACCAGCCTCTGCATCCAACACATTCTCCAACATTGTAACCTCCTTCAAAGTGATCCCACCCCCAGTCACTGCTTCCCATGCCCGTTCTGCAGAGACCGCTCCTTTATAACTCTTTGGTTTATTCATCTGTTCCTACCAAAACCATCCCCTCCTGAGGTACTTCCCCTTGCAGCTGCAGGAGATGTAACACCTGTCCCTATACTTCCACCTAAGGACCCCAACATTCCTTCCCGATGAGACAGAAGTTCATGTGTACCTCCTATAAACCCACCTATTTTATTGTGCTCCCGACGTGGTCGCCTTTACATCGGTGAGACCAAGTGTAGACTAGTTGACTGTTTCGCTGAACACTTGCGCTCAGTCTGTGAAGCCACACACAAACTGGAGGAATAGCACCTTGTATTCCACCTTGTATTGGTTGGCCCACAACTTGGTTATGTGCACTGAATTCTCTAATTTTAGGGAACAAACCTACAAACAACTGTTTCCCTCATTTCTTCCTTTCCCCTACTCTAGCACCCCCGCCCTTTTCAACCCATATCCTTCCTCTAGCTTCACATTTTGTACCTCTTCTATGTTATCTCACATTTTACCTTTTTATCTCAGGAATATGTCCAAATATCTGCCAATTAAACCCTCTTTCTTCTCTTACGCCCCCCCCCCCACCTGTATCCACCTATCATTGCTTTTCCCACCTCTCTCCCCTTCTCCCCCCCCCCACCTACTACAATCAGACTGAAGATGATCGTGACCTGAAACGTCGTCTGTCTGTGTTCTCCAGAAATGCTGCCCGACCAGCTGAGTTGCTCCAGCACTTTGTTTTTATTATTGTTGGATTCTGAATTGGACAGCATGGTGTTCCTTTCCAAGATGTACAGCATAGACCAAATGAAGTGTTATTTCTGGGGGCAACTGATTTTAATTTACATTTGTATTTAATAAAAAAATATTCAAATTCTGTCTGTTAACATTCAACACGTTTCCATATAATCCAGTTTCCTTCTGAGGCAGTAGGTTTCAAGTTTACAAACTGGGATTAGAGGAGGACCTAGTAGAATATAAATGTTAAACTGTAAGGGTGGATGCACTTTTAATTTGTGTAATATTTTTAGTTACAGTGAGGCATAGAGTTAAGATTTGGTTCATAGCAAAGAAGGATTTCTGGTAAGTAGATGATATTTACATGTTTGCAAACTTAGTTGATGACTTTTTTCTTTCCAACAGTGAAACGATTTCAGGAATGGTTGTGTGTTATTTTAAACATCAGTCTCATAAGTTGGAACTTGTATCATCTGCTCATAAACTTCAGTTGGGACCACCTTCATCTGATTCTTATTGGAATTGGTAAGTAAAAGTTTAATAGACATAAATTTAGTTTAAATATTTAGAAATGGAATTATGATTCATAAAAATACACCCAATGAGACTCTTAACTGAATTATTCATCATCATCACGCAGATGACTGTGCCTCCATTACATTGTCCTCCTTCCAGACCAAGCAATCATTCTCGTAACTGCAATTCTTTTTATTGCACATGATTGCAGGACTCGAAATTAGCGGTTGCCCGGGTGCCACTGACCACTCAAAGCGCCGCCAGGCAACCTAAACATCGAGTCATTTTGCCCGGCTTGGCAACCAGATACTGGTTGTACCGAAGATAGACACAAAAAACTGGAGTAACTCCGCGGGTCAGACAGCATCTCTGGAGAAGAGGAACGTGACGTTTCGTGGTCGGCGGCGGAGGGTGTGCGGGGCAAAGATACTAGGTGCGGGGTGAGGAAGGGTCGGAGCAAATGACGGGCCCCGAACAGCGGCAGCAGCGGCCGCGACAGAGGCTCCATCTCCCCCTACTCCCGCCCCCCGCCCGCCCTGATAAGGGCCTCTGCTTGTAAATCCGCTAACTGCGCTTTCAAAACAAATCCTCCCGCACTCCGAGGCCGGGAGAAGGGAGGGGGAGGGAGGTTTGTTTTGCACCATTACCGGATTTACAAAGAGGCCCTTATCAGGGCGGGGTGCGGGAGCAGGAGGCGGTGGAGCTGCTGTTCGCGGCCGCTGCTGCCGCTGTTCGGGGCCCGTCATTCGCTCCGACTCGTCTGAAGCAGCTGCACCAAAGATCTTATAGCTATAGGATCTCCGAGCTGCACCGCCCGGCCCCGCACCTTGCTGTTGGCTGGCGGAGGAGGGAGGTGGTGGCGAGGAGTCCCAACGGCCAAGGCAGCGGGGCGAAGTTGTCCGAGGAGCGCTGACCTTCCTTCCTCCCCACCTCGCTCCCTCTCTCTCTCTCTCTCTCTCTCTCTCTCTCTCTCTCTTGTACGCCCCCTCCACCCCCTTATCCTGGGACGCCTCCACTCCATCCCGCACTGATCCCCATTCCCGCCTCTATTCAGTCCTCACTGACATCCTCTGTGCTCCCCTCCACATCTACCCCTCCCCCCCATCTATTCATCCTGCGCTAATCACCCTATCCACCTCGCATTGATTCTCCTGCCACCCCCCCCCCCCCATCCATCCTACACTGGTTCCCCAATTCACCCTGTACTTACCCCTTTCCCATCCATCCTGCACTTCTCCATCCATCCTGTACTGATCCCCCATCCATCCTGTACTAATCCACGCATTCATCCCGTACTCACCCACCCTCCATTTACCCTGCACCTTCCCCCTTCATCCTGTAGTGATCCCCCATTCAGCATGCACAGACCCTCCGATCCACACTGTACTGACCCCCCCCCCATTCATCCTGCGCTGATCTTTGCCCCCCCATCCATCCATCCTGTACTGATCCTCCCATTCAAGAAGAATGGGGGGAACAGTCTGAAGAAGGGTCTCGACCCGAAACGTCACCTATTTCCTTCGCTGTATAGATGCTGCCTCACCCGCTGAGTTTCTCCAGCACTTTTGTCTACCCCCATCCATCCCGTACTGAACCCCCCCATTCAACACCATTGTGCTCTCCCCTCACAATTTTACCTACTCCAACCAACACGTACTAATTCACCTGCCTCAATCCATCCATTCTGCACCGACTGCCTTCTAACCCCCTCCCACCCCCGCCATCTATCCACCCCGCACTGATTCACACACACCCCCCTCCCTGACCCTATTGTGCTGGAAATGTCATCAGAGCGAACATTGACTATGTTTGATAACGGAATGCAATCAAATGTGTTTTAATTCCCAATGTTATTATTTGTTTTAATCCATAAAAATGGATTAATTAAATTCTGAACACGTGAAACGTTAAAACCACAGTGTTCGATTGTCACTGCTGCCGTTGACACGTTATTACAGAATTCATTTTAACGGCAAATCAATGCTCTTAATATGGAGTATCAGTACTGTAGTTATTTAATGAGCAACATTCACAACTATACGTACGCATATATGTTACCATGGTCCAGGATTTATTGACACAGGTTGATCATACGATGAATAATCCAACCACATTTTTGTTTGGAAGTGGAAAGAACTAATAGAAATTGCATTAATTGCAATGTGTAAAAAGAGTTGAGATATTGTCTTATAATTTTGCTGCATGTCATTGTGGGATATATCATGTCTTGATTGGTGAATATGTTTAGTTTGTGACTTTATTTGAAGCAGAAATAATATGTGAATGCTTCATTGAGTATAATTCCGACTGGTAACTACGCACTTCGTCCGAGCACATTATCGCACATGTCATGCAAGCCATCTTAAATGACCACCTAAACTGTCATTTGGCAACCTAAAAAGCTGCCAAGGTTGCCCGGCTGGCAACAGGGAAAAAAAGTTAAGCGAGAGCCCTGGATTGTCTATGATTCTTGTAGTTACTTTCTGTTATTGGCTGTCTGAGTAAGTAGCAATTATGTAAAATGAGATTGGCGTCCTAGGAATTAGATTAATTGTGTCTGCAGTCCATTGATAGCAAATGTAAATAGCTATGAATATGATCAGCTATTGGCCAAGGTGCATTTTTATCCAAGCCTGCATGAATAAAACCCATTGCTGTCGAATGCTATTTGGAGAAAAATATGATTCACAAGCTAGAATACCACCATTAGTGACCTTGTGTGATTTGATTGGCAAACCTATTTCAGGAGATATAACCTGCATCTGGTGGCAATGGCTATTTAATGAATAACTTGAACTTGTCATGGCTTCAGCTTGTCAAAACTAGTGTGGTTTGCTTTTCATATACTTTGTCTTAACTGAGACGAGACTCTAACTTTACATGATATCCACAACTCCTGGTGTCTCCTATGCTCCACCTCTTGCTTTGCTTTAAAAAAAAAAATAATGAAAGCAGGAGCACAGGAGGTTGAGTGTGATTATATAGAGGTTTAAAAAATCATCAGGGAAATAGATCAGGTAGACACACAGAGTAAAATGCACAGCCTTTTGCCCAGAGTACAGGAATCAAGAACCAGAGGACAGGTTTAAGGTGAGGGGGAGAAAATTTAATAGGAACCTGAGATAACGCTTTCACACAGAGTAGCATTGTTACAAAACCTACCATCAGCAGCGCTTCAGATCTGCCACTGCCTGTGCGTGTGATTCCAGGGGGGGGGGATTCCGGAGGCTGTGGGGGAGGGGGGCGGGATTAAAATTCAGGTTTGTATTGGTTGTCGGAGAAGTATTTGCTCGGACTTACAAGTTGATAAAGAAAATTTGTTCTGCGCTTCCGTTCCCTTTTATATATATTTTTTAAAAAGTTGCTGGATGATTGCATCGCTGGATTAAAGTTAAACGCAAATTCTAACGCCTCCAACATCACGGATCAAGATCAAGATCAAGGACTTCCACATCAGGACAAAACAAAAGTTTATTTAACATCTTACCTTGCTTGTTGGTGTGGTTTCATTTTAATCTGATGATTCAAAATATGTTATTTAGGCCCCGATATCGTCCGTGTGTTGCCTGCCGATATCGCATTCCGATCTTCCGATCTATCCCAATCCACTCTCAAGATAACACCTGCATTAACTAGGGGAGAGCTTTACGCATAAATGCATATTTCACTCTTAATAGAATAACATGGGTACTTTCAAATCTAATAGGATGGCAATTGAGATCTGGCCTGGTTGAAATTTAGGTTAAGAAATATTCCGAAATGATTCTGTCCCTCAATCTCTCCACCTATAACCTCGTTAATCATCCTTTAAAATTGCCACATTAATGTGTTGAGGACTTTGTGATATATTTCTATATTGTGTGTTATATAAAATACATTTTAATAAGTATCTTAAAGTTAATGGTTGGTTATGGGAATATTACTTAAGGGGCATTAAGGTTTATTACTTTCTGAATTATGTAAATGTGTCGTGTGTGTTTAAATAATCAGGTCATTAAAGAGAGCTTTGTTCTAACTGCAATTTTGTAACTAGTTGCAGGGATGGTTACTGCTGACTTTGCTTCAGGATTGGTCCACTGGGGAGCAGACACCTGGGGATCTGTTGATCTTCCTATACTTGGCAAGGTACGTGGTAGGACTTCATTGCTCAACTTACTTCCTTATCTTCCGTCATGAAAATCCTAGTACATGCATCTTGTAGGACTGATTTGTTTGTACAGCAGTTTCTTGTGTAGGAGGAAATTGCAAATGCTGGTTTACACCGAAGATAGACACAAAATGCTGGAGTAACTCAGCGGTGCAGACAGCATCTCAGATTGAAGAAGGGTCTCTACCCGAAACGTCACCCATTCCTCCTATCCAGAGATGCTGCCTGTCCCGCTGAGTTATTCTAGCATTTTGTGTCCATCTACATCAGTTTCTTTCTGTCTGCAGCTTATGCATTTGCATGCTTCAAATTGCTCAAAATGTAATGGGTGGAGTGGGAATATAGACTTCAGACGTAGCATCTGTGCATATATTTGCAATCCAACAACAAATGTAATATTAATGTTTTTAATGTGGAAGGTACATAATGTTATCAAAGTAATCTTTTTGTTTTGTTGGTATGGGGAGTTGAGTGAGAGTGATGTCTTATTTTGTTGTGCTGTAGTTGTAATCTTTCCTCTGAGCCACATGTACATCTATTGACTATATACATTCAGGAGCTACCTTTACTTGGCTATTGATATTGGCATACATCAACTACTGGACTATCGAGGACCTTTCATCCATTGTGAAAATAGTTTGGCTGATTACATTTCTTTCCATTGTCATCACGCGGGTGGCACAGAGGTACAGTTGCTGCCTTGCCAGGCCAGAGATCCGGGTTTGATCCTAACTACGGGTGCTGTCTATACAGAGTTTGTACGTTCTCCCTGTGAGCTGCGTGGGTTTTCTCTGGGTGCTCTGGTTTCCTCCCACTCTCCAAGGATATACAGCTTTGTAGGTTAAATGACTTGCTATAAATATACAATTGTCCCTCGTGTGTATAGGATAGTGTTAGTGTGTGGGGATCGCTGGTTGGTGATGTCTCGGTGGGCCGAAGGGCACGTTTCCGAGCTGTATCTCTAAACTAAAGTAATCTAAACTAAACTTATTGCTAGCTTGGGCAGAGTGGATAAATAGACGTACAGAAATTACTAAAGATATCAATAATATCTAAATCAAATGCACCTTGTGGCTGAATCATTTTTTGTGGAAGCAATGACAAATAGAAATTGTGATAAATAAGCTCAAATCGCCTCACTGAAACTTCAAGGTAGCTGAAATCTTATTTGTTTATCAACATTTTGTTTAAATTCCTGACATTCCTCTGCTATTCATTTAATATGAGAAAGGTGGTTCTGTGAAATATTTCCTCCATAAATTATGCCTGAACACCTGAATATTTCTACCATGTTATTTTTGCCCTGCTCAGTTTCAAATGCCATGTTCATGGCTAGAGCAACATTCTCTCCTGAACATCCTTTTTTCTGAACTCCTCTGCAACTTAATCCTTTAATATTTGTCTTGCATCCAGACTGGGTATCATCCAAGTTGTTTTTCCACTCGGAATATTTTCAAAGCTGTCTCGTATACATCTTGATCTCGCTTGTCACTGGGCTTAATGATACTGACTCTAAATCTGAGCTGTTGTGCATCTTTCTCAAACACACCAATCTATGTGAATTGACAGCAAAGCTTTTAGCTTTTTGGGTCTCCCCTTAAAGATGTCTGCCTTGTCACTCTATCCTAATGCTCTGTTTACGAGCTTTATAGCTATTTGGCTTTACATGCTATGCATAGTGATCTTTTATTATTTTAAGAACATTAAATTATTTATCTAAACAGTGATGGTGCAAATGTCAAGTTCCAACAATTTGGTAATATGACAGTTGGTATATTGTTTGCACGCCTTACCGTCCCTATCAAAAATGTTGCCCTGCAGTGGTGTGGTCCTTATTAGCTGGTTGCTGTTTTTGCTTACTGACTTGAGCCAGTTTGCCGTCTGCAGCAAGAACAGCTACCAGTTGTTTCTAGTAATTGCTGGAAATAGCTTGCCGTCTACACTTAATCCATTTTGTGAAGCTCTGGTGTCTTCTGCCTATGCAAAAAATAGCTGGTTGAGTGACTGCCCCACCGCTTTCACTCTTCAAATCATCATTGTAATTCACTGGAAATGATCATACCAGGTCCTCAATTTCATTAGTAGACAACTAGCTGACTTGTTTATCAACTTGAGAATCAGTATAGAATTTTATGTTGTGTTGGCATCTAGAATCTTAATGCACATTGGTGGCTTTTGAAAGGATATATTCTGCTGGCTGTTCAATCACATTACTTGTTAATTTGATTTTGAGCAAAATTGATTAGTGCCTAATTATTCAAACATCCAGAACATGCCTTCTGCAGATGTTCTGGATCATGATGTCATATGATCACAATGGGTATAAAAAATATTCAAAATTAAACACAAAAGGTTTGTTTTTTGACATTCGGTGAGAGAAGTATGGATATTGAGTTGTACGGTAGGTTGCTTTCTTAAACTAAGCGATTCTCTGAATGAAAAAGCAAGAAAGGATCATATAAAGTTGGTTAGTGTAGGAAGGAACTGCAGATGCTGGATTAAACCGAAGATCGATACAAAAAGCTGCAGTAACTCAGTGGGACAGGCAGTATCTCTGGAGAGAAGGAATGGGTGAAGTTTTGGGTCGAGACCCTTCTTCATACTGATGTCAGGGGAGATAAGGAAGAGTAAGGTATGAAAACAGGACGATAAAGTTGGTTGTTGTGTATAATCTGACTCGGACTAGTGTTTAATTTCCATAGAAAATGCAATTTATTTTTTCTTATCAGCAGTGAAGGAAATGCTTGTTTGCAGCCACCCAAGCATGCTGTTTAATGGTTTTTAAGCAACAATATATTTAACGCTGCAACCTTTACCATGAATTGATGAAAGATCTGGTTCTGGCGATTTAGAATTGAGGACTGCTCGGTAAAAATCAGTCCTAGCAGTTTTGAGATGACTCGGTTATGCACTAGGTACACTTCTTGAGGCATTGTAACCAAAGTTTAATGGAGGTTTCTGGAGCACTAGTATGGGTGTTGTGGGCTGAAGGGATGGGTTTCCAGAGGGCTAGTATGGACATTGTGGGCCGAATGGATTCTTGGGCGGGCAGCTCAGTCACTCAAGCCTGGTGTGCTGGCAGCTCACTCACAGCTGGTGGGCTGGCAGTTGATTCACGGCTATTCCTTGAAATGCCACTTCAAGCAGGGTGCAAGGCCACCAAATTCAAGTGCAGTTTCCTGCCACTTCAAGCAGGGTGCAAGGCCACCAAATTCAAGTGCATCCTGCCACTTCAAGCAGGGTGCAAGGCCATCAAATTCTAGTGCAGTTTGCTGCCACTTCAAGCTGGATGCAAGGCCACCAAATTCTAGTGCAGTTTCCTGTCACTTCCAGCAGGGTGCAAGGCCACCAAACTCAAATGCAGTTTCCTGCCACTTCAAGCAGGGTGCAAGGCCACCAAATTCAAGTGCAGTTTCCTGCCACGTCAAGCAGGGTGCAAGGCCACCAAATTCATTTTTTTCTAAAATCAATATACAGCGCAAACAGGAAGTGGTCAAGATTAGACGTCAAGCAGGGTGCAAGGCCACCAAATTCAAGTGCAGTTTCCTGCCACGTCAAGCAGGGTGCAAGGCCACCAAATTCAAGTGCAGTTTCCTGCCACTTCAAGCAGGGTGCAAGGCCACTAAATTCAAGTGCAGTTTCCTGCCACGTCAAGCAGGGTGCAAGGCCACCAAATTCAAATGCAGTTCCCTGCCACATCAAGCAGGGTGCAAGGCCACCAAATTCAAGTGCAGTTTCCTGCCACGTCGAGCAGGGTGCAAGGCCACCAAATTCGTTTTTTTCTAAAATCAATATACAGCGCAAACAGGAAGTGGTCAAGATTAGACTTTTAATTATATAGATTTTCAAACCACATTTTCCTTTTCCAACCACAGTTTCAAACCAACCACATTTTCATTTTCAAACCACATTAAGGGCACTCACAGGTCAGTAAAACCACACTCACAGTTTAGTAGACATATGTTCAGTGTTATTCACAGTTCAGACTGAGAGTCGTGACCTCTCGCTCCCCCATCTTGCAGAGACTGAGGCACGTCCACACTTCTGGGTTTTATAGTCCCTCCCCCTCCCACCGGAACGGGAGTGGCCTTCATGGCGTGATTGACAGGAGAGAGAATCTCAACATTTTTAAAACATTTATAAGTCTTATTTTTCATCGATGGGAAAAATCCTCTGGCCCTGACAGCTGGAGGGGGAGTCTGAGTAAGATGGCAAAAAATCATAGCCGTAAGTGGTGGTGTTTTTTCTAAAATCAATAGTGCAAACAGAAAGTTTAGACTTTTAATTATATAGATATTGATGACATCAACCATTGCTACTTTTTGGAACCCTCCACAGTCCGTATATACTGATTCTATTCAATGTCCCAGTCATTGATGGGAAGATTTAACCTATATGGTTTAATCCCTATCACAAACTCGGCTGCCCTGATCTGCACTCCATGCCTCTCTGTAGGGACTGTCTGAAAATGAGCCAGACTACAGTAACCATGCTGTCACACTTGACCCAGAGTTGAGTATTTAGACCTTTTCCATACCATATCCATAAATATTTGCTTCCACTTTTGTAACATTTCTGAATTTAGCATTTTTTTACTTCAGACAATTTTTCTGTGCCTTCATTGTATTAGATTAGACTATTTCAATTTGTTCCCACCTACCTCTTGTAATGTACTCTCTGTGGACATATGATCCTTCAAGCTCTGCTGTCTGCATCGAGACTAGCATCGTGTCCCATCTGTCCATCATCCTGTCTTTGCAGACTCGCCCTGGCATCCAGATAGCAATCTGATATTTTCTGGGATATTTAATGGATAAGTACTTTTAATGTAGTTTAGTTTAGAGATGCAGCGTGAAAATGGGCCTTCGGCCCACCGAGTCCGTGCCGACCAGCGATCCCTGCACACTTACACTATCCTACACACACAAGGGCCAATTTACAATTATACCAAGCCAATTAACCTACAAACCTGTACGTCTTTGGAGATCCCAAAGAAAACTCATGCAGGTCACGGGGAGAACGTACAAACTTTGTACAGACCCAGAGTCAGGATCAAACCTGGGTCTTTGGTGCCGTTATGCAGCAACTCTACCGCTGTGTCACTGTGCTGCTCTGTAATATTGCAACTTTCTAATGCTGGATCTCTGCAGGGAACAATTTGTGGCAATGCAGGGTTTCTTGTAGAGCAGTTTCCAGAAGTATTGTGCATCTATTGTCTCTGAAATTGCTGCATTGCTTACTCCAGTAAATGCAAATTTTGATAACCATAGTATTTTTCCCGTTTAAAATATACCTGCATTGTACGCATTTTAATTTAATTTTCGTATTTTTAAAAACAAATAATGGATGCTTTGTGTGTAACGATATTTCTCTGTTCTAGGCTTTCATTAGACCTTTCAGAGAACATCACATTGACCCCACTGCTATAACAAGACATGATTTTGTAGAAACAAATGGCGATAACTGCATGCTGACTGTGGTTCCCCTGGCTTACATGGCATACAGGTTTCTTACTCTCTCCCCAGGTATGTTCATCGAATGTTCCGACTTTCCTACAACTGCAATGTGTTGAGCTGACACTGAATATTCATTTTACACTGAATATTTGATGCTGAGGTATTGATTTGGGTGATAAGAAAGTTGGATCAGAGGCATTTGATTGTGGATGAGTTGTGATCCTATGAAATATTGAAACAAGGTCAAGGAGCAAAATGGCCTGCACGCATTGTCCTATATGAGGCAAAAGGAAGTGCTTGTCTTTTGAGACTGTGCTAAGATTATGCCTGTAAAGTAAGCATTCATTTATCTGTAACCACTAATACTTTATTTTAAATTTCATTTTCCAGCAAGTCTCCAGGGTGTCCAATGAAACAATTGACTATTGTAGTTCATTGCCAATGAAGGTGATGCATTTGAAGTGATATTTTAAGAAAGACATGGGGAATGTACAGATTTTATCATCAAATTTGAGAGGGAGTAAGAGAGCAGAAAGCCAGTGCCAACTTTTTAATACAGTTTCATGCCCAGCTAAGAGAATACATTTCAATGGCTATCAACTAGATCTAATCTGTTTAGCACTTAGAAGCTCTGTAGTGCCAGAGACCTGGGTGCTATCCTGACTCTCTGTGTGGAGTTTGCATGTTCTCCCTGTGACCACATGTGTATCCTCTGGATGCTCTTGTTTCCTCCCTCATCTCAAAGATGTGTACATTTGTAGGTTCATTGGCCTTTGTAAATTGCCCCTAATGAGTAGGGGAGTAGATTAATAAGTGGGATAATGGAACCAATTTGAACATGTGATACCAGTGTGAACATGTGATTGATAGCCAATGCAACCTTTGATAAGGTTCTGCTTGGTAGGCTGCTCTGGAAGGTTAGATTGCATGGGATCCAGGGAGAGCTAGCTGGGTCGAGAATTAGCTTCATGAAAGGAAAGTTGTTTTTCTGACTTGAGATTTGTGACAAATAATGTGGTTCAGGGATCGATGCTGTCCATATTGCTTTGTGGTTTTTAATCAACGATTTGGATGAGAATGAGGAAGACATTGTTAGTAAGTTTGCAGGTGGCATTAAGGTGGCAGTATCATAGATAGTAAAGATGGTTATCCATCATTAGAGCAGGAACTTGATCAGTTGGGAAATTGGCTGAGGAATCGTTAATGGAGTTTAATGCAGATAGGTGCAAGGTGTTTCATTTTGGAATGTCAAACAAGGGCAGGACTCCATACTGTGAATGACAGGGCCCTGGAGAGTATTGCCGAGCAGACAGATCCAGGAGTGCAGGTAATAGTCCCTTGACTGTGGCCTCACAGGTAGATAGGGTGGTCGAATACTTTTGGTACATTGACTGTTCATCAGACAGGATGTTGAGTATAGAAGTTGAGATGTTATGTTACAATTGTACTATACACTGGTGAGGCTGCATTTGACATTGTAGTTAATTTCTGTGACCCTGGTATAGGAAGGATGTTGTTAAGCTGGAAAGAGTGCATTAATGTTGCCAGAACTTGGGCTGAGTTGGGCTCAGTTAGGACTAAATTGCTTGGAGCGCAGAAAAATGTGGGGTCCTCTTCACAGTATATAAGATCATGAGGGGGGGGGGGGGATATATAGGGTGAATGCACAGTCTTTTACCAAGAGTTTGGAATCCAGCACCAGAAGATGTAGGTTTATGGTAAGAGGTGAAAAATTTACCAGGGTCTTGAGGGGCAACATTTTCCACTCTGAGGGTGGTGGGGAGATTGGAGAGGTGCATTGTCATCAGTGCAACATTTGGATAGTTTAAACAAGTTTTGGGATATGCTAAGGTTTTGGCATAAATTGTTTATCACTTTTTCTTAAATTAATGTTTTAATTAAAAGAAAAATCTTTATAAAGGGCGACTGTTGTGTTACTATTCTTTTAAGATCATTAAGACAAAGATAATTTTTACTTTGACTCTTTATATGTACATTTATTTTGGTTAATGTGCAATGTTTAACATTACCTTTCACATGTAATATGAAAGGGCATGGCTGAAATAATGCCACTTAGTGGAATGGTGGGTATCAAAACCAGTTTATGGGTCTGTGCGAGACTGGGTTGTGGGTGGTGGAACTGGGCAGTGAAGAAATTTGTACCCAAGGGTAATTTTGAGGTAGTGCGTCTTGTTAAAGCTTTAGAGTGGATTTAAGGGACCATGTGTGAGGGAAATAAAGGCAGAGTTGTGAAATCCTGGTTAAACTGAAGAATTTGAAATAAAACAATTGCTGTGCAATCCTTACTATAATCAGTCATTTTGAGAATGCACTGACACGGGGCATTGAGGAAAGGGAATATATAAAAGTAGATGCTTGAATGATTAAAATTAGCTTGAGCATGCAGAATACCATGTATAAAGTAGGTCTGAGTGAACAATCAGAGTTTCATGGAATGGGGAGCCTGTGATACACAGGTAGTGGAAGAATTAATTAAATTGGTTAAAATGGTTGGTCATGTTTGTGAAAGTTTGAAGCTTTGGGTGATGTCATAGTGCAACATACTGGACTGAATACAGGGTAAATGATAGGTAGAATAATACTAGTCATCGATGAGGGCTGCATAGAGGTCAAGTCTGAAAATAAATATGTGGTATGATGCCAGTTACTGTGTGTATTAAATACAGTGCCCCTCATAATGTTTGCGACAAAGACACATCATTTATTTATTTGCCTCTGTACTCCACAATTTGAGATTTGTAATATAATAAATCACATGTGGTTAACGTGCACATTGTCAGATTTTAATAAAGGCTATTTTTATACATTTTGGTTTCATCATGTAGAAATTACAGCTGTGTTTATACATACATAGTCCCCCCCCATTTCAGGGCACTATAATGTTTGGGACACAGCAATGCCATGTAAATGAAAGTAGTCATGTTTAGTATTTTGTTGCATATCCTTTGCATGCAATGAATGCTTGAAGTCTGCGATTCATGGGCATCAGCAGTTGCTGAGTGTCTTCTCTGATGATACTCTGCCAGGCCTGTATTGCAGCCATCTTTAGCTTATGCTTGTTTTGGAGGCTAGTCCCCTTCAGTTTTCTCTTCAGCATATAAAAGGCATGCTCAATTGGGTTCAGATCAGGTGATTGACGTGGCCACTGAAGAATTTACCATTTTTTAGCTTTGAAAAACTCCTTTGTTGCTTTGGCAGTATGTTTGGGATCATTGTCTTGCTGTAGAATGAACCGCCGGCCAATCAGTTTTGAGGCATTTGTTTGAACTTGAGCAGATAGGATGTGTCTATAAACTTCAGAAATCATTATGCTACTATCATCAGCAGTTGTATTGTCAATGAAGATAAGTGAGCCAGTTCCTTCAGCAGCCATACATGCCCAGGCCATAACACACTCACCACTGTATTTCACAGATGAGGTGGTATGCTTTGGATCTTGGGCAGTTCCTTCTCTCCTCCATACTTTGCTCTTGCCATCACTCTGATATAAGTTAATCTTTGTCTCATCTGTCCACAAGACCTTTTTCCAGAACTGTGGTTGCTCTTTTAAGTACTTCTTGGCAAACTGTAACCTGGCCATCCTATTTTTGCGGCTAACCAGTGGTTTGCATCTTGCAGTGTAGCAGTGTATTTCTGTTCATGAAGTCTTCTGCGGACAGTGGTCATTAACAAATCCACACCTGACTCCTGAAGAGTGTTTCTAATCTATCGGACAGGTGTTTGGGGATTTTTCTTTATTATAGAGAGAATTCTTCTGTCATCAGCTGTGGACGTCTTCCTTGGCCTCCCAGTCCCTTTGCGATTAGTAAGCTCACCAGTGCTCTCTTTCTTCTTAATGATGTTCCAAACAGTTGATTTTGGTAAGCCTAAGGTTTGGCTTTGGTCCTCATGTTAATAAACAGCAATAAAAGTTTCCAAAGGTGATGGAAAGACTCGAGGAAAGACTAGGTGCTGTGAGCTCTCTTATACCTGCATTAAGGAGGCACTTAAACACACCTGAGCAATTACAAACACCCGTTAAGCCATGTGTCCCAAACATTATGGTGCCCTGAAATGGGGGGAATATGTATAAACAGCTATAATTTCTACATGGTGAAACAAATGTATTAAAATGGCCTTTATTAAAATCTGACAATGTGCACTTTAACCACGTGTGATTTATTTTTTTCCCCTCCTTTTTGCTGATTGATTGCCCATGTAGTAGGATTTGTAGTTAACTATAAACCAGTTGTGTAAGGCATAATATAGGTTTAAGGTATAATAAGCCTGTTTAAAGGGAAGTAAGAATATTAGCATTGTGATATGGAATGTGGGTGGTGCATGCAAAATACTTTGTCCTTTCGCCATTGTTTTTCTGCTGAGATGATTTTAATTGAACTATATTTGTATTTTACAGAGACCATCTATGGTATTTATTCTTGGCAGTGCTACATATTTTCTCTTGGATTGTTTGTGACACTGACAAACCAAATTCACAAGTGGTCTCATACGTATTATGGACTTCCTTCGTGGGTCTGCCTTTTGCAGGACTGGCACATCATTCTACCACGAAAACATCATCGTATTCATCATGTATCTCCACATGAAACATACTTCTGTATTACCACAGGTTAGCACCTGGAATTGGAGAGTTGTTTAAATGTTATTGCTAATATATTTAGAACAATGTATTTGTGATCACATTTCTATTGGTACTGTAGTCTTACAATCTGACTTGGAATGGGGGAAAAAGGAAGAAATTGGAGAGGACGTGATCCATGGCTCCCATCTAATATACAGTAGGAGTGACGGGTCTATCAGTTGTAAATGTTAAATCTCTACCCACAGAAATACAAAGACAACTGGCTCAGCCACGCCTTCCAGTTTTCCAGCTGTATGTTATGTTTTAAATAAGAAGGAAAGCCTGTAGCTTGGTGCTCTCCTATCACCAGCAATTCACTGACATAGAAAAATTTGGTCAAATTAATTTATACTGCAGTATTTCCATTCTCAACGAAATGCCTGGTGTGGTGTTGAAAGTGCGGACAAGGACCTTGATTAATCTTTAAGCATGTCATGAAAAATGTGGGTTATTGTGAAACGCGCATTTGTGTAGTTCTTCGGTATTTGGTCCTCAATATGACAGCGTTTTCATAATAATTTGCAGACGCTGCTGGCCTTTTGAGAAAATAGAGCTAAACCACCATCTTGAATTGTTGCAGGGTTTAATAAGCATCATCCTTGTTACCCATCAAAAGCACTTTTTCCACAGCTCCTTAATACTGAATCTAATGCTCCCTTGTTGAGCGTCTCCAGCAGTGTGATTCCTTTGCCTTTGCAAAGTAGTGTTTTCAGTAATTTTATGATTTTGTACAAAGAGGCTGAAGATGGCTTCTGTGATGGTTGGGTTCTTGGGAGAAGCAGGTGGTGAGATGTATTTGTATATATCCAGGTTGCAGTAGTGCAAAATATAATCTGAAAATTTATTTTCTAATTGCATTTCTAACCATGAAATCATGGGCCGCGGAACTGGGGGGGGGGGCTGCAGCCCCTCCACTTTTTTTGCGAGACATGCTTCATAACCCGAAATTATCCTGCCATCAGGCGTATTTTTCTCTTCTTCTGAGGACCTCCGACGTCCAGAATCTCAGAACAAGCACACAGTGAGCGCGGCAAAACCACGACTCCAGAATCTCAGAACAAGCACACAGTGAGCGCGGCAAAACCACGACCAGCCGTGGCGGAAACCCACTGCCCCTCCACTCAAGGGCCAATCACAGCGCGGTTCACAGTCGAGATATGGGGCAGTGAACGAAGCGCTGTGATTAGGCGCCGGAAGTGAGGTCGGCCCCGAGAGAGAGGGAGAGTCGACCCCGAGAGAGAGAGACACCCCCCCCCCCCCTGCCCACTCGCTCTGCTCCCTCACCGGGTACCCCCGAGGCCGGTGATCAGTGGTCGCTCAGCCCCTCCACTTTCAAAAACGTTCCGCGGCCCCTGACTGGCATTTTAAAGCTTTTGGAAGCCTAATGTTTTGTATCTTTTCAAGGTTGGCTGAACAACCCCCTGGAGAAAATAGGATTCTGGAAAACTCTAGAGGACATTATCCAGCGATTAACTGGGAATAAACCGAGAACGGATGATTTGAAGTGGACTCAAAAAACAAAGTAACTTGCGCCAATATTTTAACTCTCTTTTTGCCAACTAATTGCACCAGCCAAATCCATATCTGCGCTCTAATGTTGCACTCTGGAAACACCCAGCACTCAAAAAGGACTTGTGAAACAAGAAATTTGAAGGAACTTGAATGTATTTGAATAGTGATCATTTGTAAACATTCTGTGGGTCAAATTAACATTCATATGAATACAGACTCTGCAATACACCTTAATTTAAAAGTAATGAAGTCATTAGAAATGTTCTTGGATATAATCATACGGTTGTGTGAAGAAAGGAATCTTAAGGGGCAAATAGTAAGGATGGAAATGCTCAAACCTGCAGTGTCCATTTGGTGCTTGCTTGTTTTGTATACTATAATACTGACAAAGCCTTAAATTTTGTTTGCCAGAGATATTTAACTATTTTGAATGTATGATTAAATAAAGTTCAGAACTGCATATTATAAAAATAAAGTTGTACTCACAAGTGTTTGGGTGTAGTAATGAACAATTGAACAGAACTATAATAATTATGGCTGTTTCAAATGCAAGAATTTTAACCCTTTGAAAAATGGCTTTATATTAATGTTTCTTGTGTCTCCAAATTGGTATATTCCTAGTCTATTCTTGGCACTTAAACAAAAATGTAAATCAGAAGATTCCACACATAGTTTCACAGATTTGAATTTAAGTTTTATTTTCAAGGACCAGTTGTTGGAATGACTTGAAGTACTTGCCAAATAACAAATAGAATGATTCATAATACCTCATATTGATGAATCCAACATCTTGTATTAAATATTATTTAAATTTTACTGGGCAAGCAGTTCAAGTTGTTTCTTTAGTTGTATATTCTTAATACAAGTACAGCCAATTTAAATAATGTCAGAGGATCTACACTCTGGTAACTTGGAGTCTGTATCATTAAAATGTTGCCATTATCTGGATTAAAGAATCTCTACTCCTAGGTTTAGTAATTATGTGCAGTCCAATTATATTTACTTGTTTTAGCAACAAACTAAGCCTTCTTTCCCACTCCATCCCGAAGAGTCCCTCCAAAAGTATTTCCAGCTTTTTTTGGGGGGGTGGCGGAGTCACAATTTCAGCTGCCACTCTGAATGACACCCATTTTTAATCTTTTTTTCTTACCTTGGCCCCTGTTTTCTCGTGTGTACATTTTCTGTTGCATTGTCTTTGCTTACATATAAAATAGATCAGGGCCTGCTCCATTGTGCACTGGTTTATCTCTACTTTTGTAAGATTATATATAACTGCTTTCATTTTTGCAAAGCAATTTTATTTTTATGTATTCAGGATCAGTATTTGATGACGTCAAGAGTTTTTGCCAACTCGTCAATCTCTCAGCTTGAGCAAAATGTTCTAAACTAAATAAATATTGCATCATTATTCAAATAATTCCTAACCCATTCTAAATCTGGTCAATAATCATGCTTTTGTGTTTTTTAATCTACTTCCCTGGGGTGCACATTCGCTACCAGTAGTGCATTTATACAACAAAAAAACGACGTACTTGTAAATTCCTGTATGATTTGTAAGATCAGTGTATAAATTAACATAAAATTTGTGTAATGCTTGGATTTCTTATTTACACTTATTACAAAGCATGAAATTGAAAGTATGACTCACTAAATGTGTTTAACAATTTGCCTGAATTATTATTTTTCCATGTTATCAATCATTTCTAATTTGGAGCAAAGGGATGGGAGGTGCTCTTATACAAATCGGTACAATTGGATGTCTGGCTTTTTTTTCAAAAACAGTTTAAGAATAAACTTCCTACAGATGAATAGTTATTCCAAAGAAAACTTATTATTGCAAGAATAGAACTGTAAGCTATGATTTGTGAAAGCTGTGGTCAATGGAAGAAAAAAAGCAATTTTCTTGTCTGGTTTTGAGCATCATCACTGAGACTTCTATTTTCCTGATCATGTTTAATTTAACTTAGAACAAATGGTAAAGTTCCAATATTTCGCTGGACCTGTCCCAAACCTTTATTTATTTCATGGGACGTTACATCTCAATGTAATGGGAGGTTTGAGTTGATTGAGAAGTGACTTTGTCAAAACTGAAAATATCCCCATCAGACTGTGCAGAGTTATGGAATTAGATGTAATAGTCATTAAAGAAGCAGCCGTTGGGATGAAAATTAGAAAGTTCTTCACTAAAAGGTTGGCAGTCTGATGAGACTCGGTCATTGATTGCATTGGAAACGGACACTGACAAATTGCTGCAAGTTGGAGGAAATGATTGTGGGGTTGGGTGCAGGAAAATGACAGAATGGCAGAGCAGACTGAAGGACTGGGTCTTTCTCCTGTTTTTGCATTCCACCAAGACACCCCTCAAAAAAAGCTATTGTTCAAACCATATTATGCTGTGTAAATCTAATCCTCAATGCATTTTGTTTATTATTAACTTCAAATGTATCCTATATATCATAAATGTCATGAGCATTTGAACTAAGTTACAGAAAACAAGTATTGTAATTTTATAATTTGCCTACACTTTAAATGAAAAAATAAATCCTGAAATCAAATGGCAATGTGTCCAGTCATTTTTAGTTGTGGATAAAGAGTTTATCCTCATGTGTAAAATTGTTAATATGCATTCTGGTAAGAACAACACCATAACAATATTTGGTTCAACAAAAGCAAAATACTTGTATATGCTGGAAATCTGAAACAAAAGCAAGTGCCGGTACTACACAGGATAGGTAGAATTTGTGGGTGGGGGGGGGGGGGGGGGAACACAACTTGACAGAGAAATTACTTAATCAGATCAGGGAAAAGTTGCAAAGCAAGTGAGTAGAAAGGAGCAAGGAGAAAGGGTGGAGCAAGTAAAAGGGACGATGTGTGAAGGTGATGACTCAAGTGCTGGAGCTGCCTGCTGAGAGGCCAGGAAGTCAATTAAGTAGCAAAACCAGTGCTTGGGAGTTGTACGGAAAATGTGAATGAAATTTGAAACTTCACAAAGGGACAACTGCAAATGTAAATATTACTAAGTCTGATCTTGACCACTTCCTGTTCTGTATATTGATTTTAGAAAAAATGCTGCCACTTACGGCTTTGATTTTTGGTCATCTTACTCCCCCTACGTCCCCCTCCGCTGTGCAGGACAAGAGGATTTTTCCCATTGATGAAAAATAAAAGAGTTATTAGTGTTTAAATAATGTTGAGATTCTCTCTCCTGAAGGCCACGCCCCTTCCAGAGGGACTATAAAACCCAGAAGTGTTGAGTGCCTCAGTCATTCCCTGCAAGATGGGGGAGCGAGAGGGTCTGTTGGTGGTGGTTGGTTTGAAGTGAAGCACTGCAAATGGCTGTTGGTGGTGGTTGGTTTGAAGTGAAGCACTGCAAATGGCTGTTGGTGGTGGTTGGTTTGAAGTGAAGCACTGCAAATGACTTGGTGGTGATGGTTGGTTTGAAGTGAAGCACTGCAAATGGCTGCTGGTGGTGGTGGTTGATTTGAAACTTCCTGTTTGCACTATATATTGATTTTAGATAAAACGCTACCACTTACGGCTGTGATTTTTGGCCATCTTACTCGGTCCCCCTCCACTCATCAGGTACAGAGGATGCTTCCCATCAATGAAAAATAAAAGTGTTATTAGTGTTTTAAAAATGTTGAGAATCTCCTGTCAATCGTGTGATGAAGGCCATGCCCCTTCTGGTGGGAGGGGGGATGGATTATAAAACATGGAAGTGTGGGTGTGGCTCAGTCTCTGCAAGATGGGGGAGGGAGAGGATACGACTCTGAGCTGTGAATCAACTGAATACACTGAATGTCTACTGAATTGTGAGTGTGGTGTTTATGTGGTGTTTTATGGTGGTTTCGCCCTGTTTGAAATGGTATGAAACTGCATTTGAATGTGGTGGACTTGCACCCTGCATGAAATGGTATGAAACTGCATTTGAATGTGGTGGCCTTGCACCCTGCATGAAATGGTATGAAACTGTATTTGAATTTGGTGGCCTTGCACCCTGCTTGAAATGGTATGAAACTGCACTTGAATTTGGTGGCCTTGCACCCTGCTTGAAGTGGTCGGAAACTGCACTTGAATTTGGTGGCCTTGCACCCTGCTTGAAATGGAATTTCAAAGAATAGCCGTGAGTCAACTGCCAGCCCACCAGCCGTGAGTGAGCTGCCAGCACATCAGGCTTGAGTGACTGAGCTGCCACCCCAAGAATCAATTTGGTCCACACTAGCCCTCTGGAAACCAGTGCCTTCAGCCCACAACACCCATACTAGCGCTCCAGAAACCCCCACCCCACTGGCCACCAATATTGGAATTGGTGGAGAGGTGGAATACTGCGTTGGGGGACCACGTAAACATGGGACCCAACGGGTCCCACAGTCTAGTACTAGATAAAAATGGCGGATTATGTAAAATGACACGTTGGACTGCTCAATAAATTGAAGTTAGAAGATGAGTTGCTTATAATAACTTGAATTGTGCTTGATTGTTTCTCATTTTTCCATTTCTGACGAAACCTTCATCATGATGTTGAGTGTTTTCACCATTTAATGTTTTTTTTGTTTCAAACATCACTGAATTAGCCGGCCATTCTTTATTCAGTACTAGAACGATTTGCAGTAGCAACATTGGCAGGAATGTTTAAAAATGGTGCAAAATCTCTTCACACATTCAAAAGTGTCATGCCTAGTAATGTTTGTAGCTATCTTTTAACAAATTGCCGAGTGGCTCAGGTGGTGGAGCTGCTGCTTTTCAGCGCTAAGAGTCCCGGCTTTGATCCTGACCTCTGTTACCGTGCGGGTTTCCTTCAGGTGTTTTGGTTTCCTCCCCGTCCCAAAGATGTGCGGATTTGCAGATTATTTGGCCTATGTAAATTGCCCCAAGTTTTTTACGAAGTGGATAAGAAAGACGGATAACATAGAACTAGTGTGAGTGGGTGATCAATGGTCAGGGTGCACTTGGTGGGCCAAAGGGCTGGTTTCCATGCTGCATCTTTCAAACAATTCAATCGATCAATTCAATATATATTTAAGTGTCATGCTCAGGAGTGTTCACACTTATCTTTAAACAAAATGGCACAGTGGTGGAGCTGCTGCTTCACAGCGCTAGAGACTGGTTTGATCCTGAGCTCGGGTGGTGTTCGAGTTCAGTTCAGTTTATTGTCACGTGCACTGAGGTACAGTGATAATTTTTTGTTGCGTGCTATTCAGTCAGCAGAAAGACAATACGTGAGTACAATCGAACCACTTACAGTATACAGATACATGATAAGGGAACAACGTTTAGTGCAAGGCAAAGTCCGATCAAGGATAGTCCGAAGGTCACCAATGATGTAGACAGCAGTTCAGCACTGCACTCTAGTTGTGGTAGGATGATTCACACATACCTTTTGCCTGATGGGTGAGTGAAGAAGTGGGAGTGGCTAGGGTGCGACTCGTCCTTGACTATGCTGCTGGCCTTGCCGAGGCAGCATGCAGTATAAATGAAGTCAATAGAAGGGAGGTTGGTTTGTGCGATAGTCTGGGCAGCGTCCACAATTCGCTGCAATTTCTTGCGGCCTTGGATGGAGCTGTTCCCCCAACCAAGCTGTGACGCATCCTGATAAAATGCTTTCTATGTTGCATCTATAGACATTGGTGAGTTGTAGGGAACATGCTGAACTTCCTAAGGCTTCCAAGGAAGTAGAGGCATGATGTGCTTTCTTGGTCGTTGCTTCAATAAGGGTGGTCCAAGTGGCGTTGTTGGTGATATTGACTCCTAGGAATTTGATGTTTTCAACCATCTCTACTTCGGTGCTGTCAATGCAAACTGGGGCATGTGTACCGCTTCGCTTCCTGAAGTCGATCACTATCTCGATTGTCTTGCTGACATCGAGAAAAAGATTGTTATCTCGATTAAGGTTGATGTGGAGTTTGCATGTTCTTCCTGTGACTGCATGAGTTTTCTCTGGGTGCTCCAGTTTCCCCACACACCAAAAATGTGCAGATTTCTGTAAATTGTTCCCCCTGTGTAGAGAGTGGATGAGAAACTGGGATAACATTGAACTAGTATGATAGATGGTTGGCATGGACTTGGTGTGCCAAAGGGCCAGTTACCATGCTGTCTCTGAAGTAAAACTCCTTTGCAACTCGTGTGGTCCTCTCGGGTGATATCCCTTCTCTTGTTTGGGGGATGTCCAATGCTGGGATTAATGCAATGCAGGGGCGGGCATGAGGAACAGAGGACCGATAAGTGGACTGGCTGTGGGAGGCAATGCAGTGCACCACGGCGGTGGAGCGGGCTGCTGTAGGCCCTGTAGCAGCCTGGGGTTTGGCTAGAGCATAGGGCTTGGCAAGAAGCCGAGCATGCGGACCGGTCACAACCTGCAGTGGCTTGTAGTAGTGGTGAAGGACACAAATGGCTAAGTTTGGTCAGGCCGACCCTACAATGCCTCAGGACAACAGGCCTTCATGGCCAGGTTAAGAACTCGGACTTGAAAATTGTGTCAATCTTGGCGACTCTTGCATACTGTTTCAATGCACTATTTCTATACACTTTAGAATAATTTGGAGAAACAGTGTGGAAATAGGCCCTTCGGCCCACTGAGTCCATGCCGATCGGCAATCACCTATACACAAATTCTATTCTACACGCTTGGACGATTTTACAGAAGATAATTAACCTACAAACCAGAGCACCCGGTAAAAACCCACACGGTCACAGGGAGAACGTACAAAGTCTACATGGAGAACACCCGTAGTCAGGATCAAACCTGGGTCTCTGGCTTTGTGAGGAAGCATCTCTACTGCTGAACCACTGTGCCGCCCACTTGTAGTGTATCAATGATGTGCTTAAGATGTACACAAAATACTGGAATAACTCAGCAGATCAGGCAGCATTTCTGCAGAAAAGGAATATGATACGATAGAACTTTATTTATCCCAGGAGGGAAATTGATCTGCCAACCGTCATAAAAACACAAAATACATGAAACATGAAAGTAAAGTGACGAATGAAAAGGATTTGGGATGTGCAAAGATTGGGGAGTGGGACGAAGTCAGTCTCAGTCTACCTCACGACAGAAGGGGGAGGAGTTATACAGTTTGATAGCCAACAGGTAAGAAGGATCTCTTGTGGTGTTCTGTCCTGCATCCTGGTGGACCCAGTCTGTTGCTGAAGGTGAAAGAAGGAACTGCAGATGCTGGTTTAAACCGAATATAGACACAAAAAGCTGGAGTAACTCAGCGGGACAGGCAGCATCTCTAGAAAGAAGGAATGGGTGACGTTTCGGGTTGAGACCCTTCTTCAGACTGGTTAGGGATAAGGGAAATGAAAGATATACACAGTGATGTGGAGAGATAAAGAACAATGAATGCAATATTTGCAAAAAAGTAATGATGATAAAGGGGACAGGCCATTGAAAGCTGTTAGTTGGGTGAAAATGAGAAGTTAGTGTGACTTGGGTGGGGGAGGGATCGAGAGGGAATGCCGGGGCTACCTAAAGTGAGAGAAATCAATATTCATATCACTGGGCTGTAAGCTGCCCAAGCGAAATATGAGATGCTGTTTCTCCAATTTGCATTTAGCCTCACTCTGACAATGGAGGAGACCGAGGACAGAAAGGTCTGGGAAGGAGAATTAAAGTGTCCAGCAACTGGGAGATCAGATTGGTTCACTCGGGCTGAGCGAAGGTGTTCCACGAAACGATCGCCCAGTCTGCGTTTGGTCTCGCCGATGTACACGAGTCCATATCTTGAACAACGGATATATGGTAGATGAGGTTCGAGGAGGTGCAAGTGAACCTCTGTCCAACATGAAAGGACTGTAGGGGTCCCGACAGTCGAGGGAGTAGGTATAGCGACAGGTGTTGCATCTTCTGCGGTTGCAGCGGAAGGTACCTGGGGAGGGGGTGGTTTGGGATGAGTTAACCAGGGAGTTGTGGAGGAAACGGTCTCTGCGGAAGGCGGAGAGGGGTGGAGATGGGAAAATGTGGCTAGTGGTGGGATCCCATTGGAAGTGGCAGAAATTTCGGAGAATTATGTGTTGTATGCAACGGCTGTTGGAGTGGAAGGTAAGGACTAGGGAGACTATCTCTGTTACGACTAGGGGGAGGGGGAGCCAGGGCAGAGCTGCGGGGTACCAAGGAGACGAGTGAGGGCCTCATTTATAATGGGAGAGGGGAACCCCCGTTCCCTTAGGAATGAGGACATCTCGGATGTTCTAGTATGGAACACCTCATCTTGGGCGCAGATGGGGCGTAGACAGAGGAATTGGGCGTATGGGGATAGTCTTTGCAGGAAGCAGGGTGGGAAGAAGTGTAGTCGAGATAGTTGTGGGAGTCAGAGGTACTCCTCAGGTTGACCAGTGTGTCATGGATGGGGTGAGCTGTATTGTCCAGGATGCTCCACAGTTTGAGGAGCATCCTCCCCTCAAAGACCACCTCCCATGAATCCAACTCCACCCCCAGGACGGAGCCAGCCTTCCTGATGAGTTTGTTGATCCTATTGCGGCCTTCGGTGCAGACACCATTATGATAGGTGACGCTACTAGAATAGGTGACGTTTGAGATCGAATCCCTTTATCAGACGTGCTTACGTTAGTAATACTTGTAGTTTAGTTTATAGAAACAACGCGGAAACATGCCCTTCGGCCCACCGAGCAACGCCAACCAGCGATTCCTGTAAATTCATACTATCCTACACACTAGGGACAATTATACCGCAGCCAATTAATCTACAAACCTGAGGTACACAAAAATGCTGGAGAAACTCAGCGGGTGCAGCAGCATCTATGGAGCGAAGGAAATAGGCAACGTTTCGGGCCGAAACCCTTCTTCAGACTGATAGGGGGTGGGGAGAAGAAAGGAAAAAAGGCGGAGGAGGAGCCTGAGGGCTAGGGGAGGGGAGGAGACAACCAGAGGGCTGATGAAGGGGAGCGGACAGCAAGGGCTAGCAGAATTGGGAGAATTCAATGTTCAAGCCCCCAGGATGTAGACTGCCCAATATGAGGTGCATTTCCTCCAATTTCCAGTGTTGCTCGCTGTGGCCATGGAGGAGACCCAGGACAGAGAGGTCAGATACGGAATGGGAGGGGGAGTTGAAGTGTTGAGCCACCGAGAGGTCAGGTTGGTTATTGCGGACCGACCGGAGGTGTTCGGCGAAACGATCGCCAAGCCTCCGCTTGGTCTCACCGATGTAGATCAGCTGGCATCTAGAGCAGCGGATGCAATAGATGAGGTTGGAGGAGATGCAGGTGAACCTCTGTCGCACCTGGAACGACTGCTTAGGTCCTTGAATGGAGTCGAGGGGGGAGGTGAAGGGACAAGTGTTGCATCTCTTGCGGTTGGAAGGGAAAGTACCCGGGGAGGGGGTGGTACGGGAGGGAAGGGAAGAATTGACAAGGGAGTTACGGAGGGAGCGGTCTTTGCGGAAGGCAGACATGTGGGGAGATGGGAAGATGTGGCAAGTGGTGGGGTCACGTTGGAGGTGGCGAAACTGACGGAGGATCACTTGTATGTGACGGCTGGTGGGGTGAAAGGTGAGGACTAGCGGGACTCTGCCCTTGTTGTGAGTGGGGGGATGGGGAGAGAGAGAGCAGTATTGCGGGGTGTGGCAGACACCCTGGTGCAAGCCTCATCTATGGTGGAGGAGCGGAACCCCCGTTCCCTGAAGAATGAGGACATTTCGGATGCCCTGGTGTGGAACGCCTCATCCTGGGAGCAGATGCGGCGTAGACGGAGGAATTAGGAGTGGGGGATGGAGTCCTTACAGGAAGCAGGGTGGGAAGAAGTGTAGTCCAGATAGCCATGGGAGTCGGTAGGTTTGTAGTGGATGTCGGTAAGAAGTCTATCACCTGCGATGGAGATAGTGAGGTCAAGGAATGGTAGGGAAGTGTTGGAAATGGTCCAGGTGTATTTGAGTGCCGGATGGAAGTTGGTGGTGAAGCAGATGAAGTCAGTCAGTTGTGTGTGGGTGCAGGATGTGGCACCAAAACAGTCATCGATGTAGCGGAGGTAGAGGTCGGGGATGGGGCCCTGGTACGCATTGAACAAGGATTGTTCTACGTACCCGACAAAGAGGCAGGCGTAGCTGGGGCCCATGGTGTGCCCATAGCTACGCCTTGTATTTGGAGGAAATGGAAGGAGTCAAATGAGAAGTTACAAACCTGTATGTTTTTGAAATGTGGCAACAAACTGGAGCTCCCGGAGCAAACACACGCAATCACAGGGAGAAAGTATAAACTTCGTAGACAGCACCCGTAGTCAGGATCGAACCCGGGTCTAAGGCAGCAACTCGACTGCTGCGCCACTGGTACCGAAGATGTGCACCTGTACTGAATTGTATGCAACAATGAACCTCACTCTATCTACCTCGTCACATGTGACATTGAAGTACCATCGATTGAAGCTTGAGTACTGGAGCTCCTCTCGCCCCCAAGACTGAACTGAGACATCTGCAGTGTGGGAAGGAACTGCAAATGCTGGTTGAAGCCGAAGCAAGACAGACAAAAAAATGCTGGATGCGGTAAGTCAGCGGGTCAGGGCGGGCAGCATCTGTGTGTGGAGGGAAGGAATGGAATGGGTGACGTTTCGGGTCGAGACCCTTCAGCAGAGCAGCGCTTAAGTCGGGAGCAGCCGCCTGCCCCAACTGCTGCACTCCCGCTCCCGCTCGCGCTCGTCCCCGATCCCTGTCCGCGCTCGTGCCCGCACACGCGCGCGCGCCCCCGCCGCCAGTTCCCGCGTTTAGTAACGTCACGCCCGGCGGAGGTCACTCAGCAGCGACCGGTAGCGACACAAGATGGCGACCACCGGGAGCAAGAGTGAGTGGGGAGGGAGGGAGGGAGGGATAAGAGTGTGTTTGGTTTTTGTTCTCGGATTATCTTCCCTCTCTACGCGGGTTTTTTGTGTGTGTTTTGTTTGTTGTACTGTCTCCGCTCCTGCTGCTGGTGGTGGTGGTGGCGAAGATGGTGGGAATGCGGTCTCTCTCTCTCTCTCTCTCTCCCTCCCCCCTCCCTCTCACCGCTGCCTGTGGGCCCGGGGAGCCGCGTCCGCAGCTCAGCCACTCACTCACACCCCGCTCGGGGGGAGGAGGGGGGTTTCCTTTCCGTTGAAGGGCAATAGAAACCCATCCGCCGCCCGAGCGGCCTGCCGCCTCCATCAGCGGCGCAGAGGGGTGTGGAGGGCGGAAGCGCCTCTAATCAGGGGCAATTCATTGCTTTGCTGGGGTATTTTACCGCCGGGCTGCAGCCCAGGTCATCTCGGCAGAGCCGTACTCCGACTGCGCTTCACTTTCCTTTTGGGTGAGGCTGCGCTCCTTTTGCAGTTTTCACGCTCTTGCCTGCAAGAACGTAGCGCACACAGGCCAGCGCTCTGCTTCCTTCACCGCCCTAGGCTCTCCTTCCCCCGGGATCTCTTTTATTAGTTTAAAACATCTGCTTAAATATTTCCAATGTAATTTGGACGTCCAATAGCAGTTTCCCTCTTAGTCGCAACGATTTAAAAAAATATATACCTGCACTTATTCTAGCTACAGCCAGTGTCGCATTCTGCAATATTAATCATAGTTGTTGGACACTTTTTTGATCACTAATTCATTTGAATTTTGCATCATTCAAAATTCACTTCATAGATGCCAGTGTTTAATTTAGTTGTTTAACTGCGAATTGTGATTTTCAAGCATCAATCAAATTTTCCCTCTTTAACATTTAAGGCCTTTGGGGTCCTACATCTTACTTTTTCAATTAATCTATTGTTGTATTCAAGACTAAGAAGAATATTTATTTGGTTAATTTGGAACTCAGGGAAGAGAAGATGCAGAATTAATAGCAGTTCAGTGTAGTTTGTTATTGGAGCTAATAAAAGAGCAGAATAGAGCACTGAAGAAATTTAAACAGTCAAAACTTTGCCCTCAAATTTTGAACATATTTGGAGATGCAATTTGTACATGATGACTATGAAGTTGCCAATTTAACATTTCTGTAAGAAAGCTAGTTAAAATAACTTGCCGTTAAAAATAACCAGTTTTTCTGCCTTTTATTGGTAGTGTAAAGTTCTAGGGCTATGAACACAAAATTAATCACAATATATGGGTGGAAATATTTGTTTCTGCTGATTAATAATGCTCATTGCTTGGGATGCTTGTGAATAAAATGAAGGAATAATTTAGTTAGTGAATATAAAATGGCTATGACTAAAACTATAGTATTGTTGTCCTGCAGTCAGTAGTGTGCATAAGATATGTCTACAGATATTTGCATTGGATAAACATAAAGAATGTGTTATCCAACACATTCTCTAAATTAAGACACAGTGCTGGAGTAACTCAGCAGGTCTGGAGAACATGGACGGATGGTTTTCATTTCAGCACCCTTCTTCAGACCAGTTCAGTCTGAAGAAAGGTCCCAACCTGAAACGGTGCATGTCTGTGTTCTCCAGAGATGCTACCTGATCTGCTGAGTTATTCCAGCACTTTGTGTCTATTTTTGTAAACTGGCATCTGCATTTCCATGTTTCTCCAAAGATTCTTAAATCACTACATAAGTCATAATAATAGTTAAATTGAATGTAATTGAAAGGGGTGTGAAATAACAGAGCATCAAGTGAGAGTCTTGATTTAGGCACAGATTTTAAGGTGGAAGAAACAAAAGAAAATGGGCAGGGAAGCTAAAACCAGGGCTGAAAACACTGGACGGACAGAGTACTGAAATAGAACTACTGCTCAACTTGTAGAAACAATTGCTTTGGTTGTAAGTGGAATATTTTATCAAGTTTCAAGTTTTAGAGTATACTTTACAAAGGCCCTCAAGGTTGTGTGGACAACTTATAATTTGATAACATCGTTATAGTCATTCAGCACGGAAATGTATTTTCTGCCCAACTTCTCCGTGCTGATCAAATTGCCTAATCGAGCTAGTCTCACTTGCTTATGACTGGCCCATATCCCTTTCCTATCCACATACCTGTAATTCTACCTGCCTCTACTACTTCCTCTGGCAGCACGTGCCATCTCAGCAACACCTTCTGGAAAAAGTTGCCCCTCTTAAATCTTTCCCTTCATACCTTAAACCTGCGCCCTCTACTTTTTTTTATCTCCCTTAGCCTGAGAAACAATTCTGGCTATTCACCTTGTGTCTGCCCTCATGATTTTAGATGCCTCTAGTCACCCGTGGCCTCCTTCAATCCAGGTAAAAAAAAAAAAAGACCCAACCAAGCAGCTTATCCTTGTAACTCACAACCACTCGACCCAGTAACATCATAAAGTTTTTTCGCACCCTCTCAGTTTCATGACATTCTTCCTATTACAGGGTGACAAAAACTGTAAACAGTACTCCACATGTGGCCTTGTCCACGTATACGTTGTACAGCTGTTAGTATGATGACCCAACTCCTATACTCAATGCCATATCCAGTGAAGGCAAGTGTGCCAAATGCCACCAGTCCCTATCTATGTGTGTTGCCATTTTCATGGAACTATGTGTCTGCACCCCTGGATCTCTGATCTCTAATACTCCATAGTTTCCTACCATTGACTGTGCATTAGGGTTAGAATAATTTATTTGAGTTAACTCCATCTGCCACTCTTTGGTCCTTTGGGCCTGTGGTTAAAGATCCTGTTGTAACTGTAGATAACCTTCACTGTTCACTATGCCACCAGTTTACGTATCACCCCTAAACTTACTACATTCGCATCCAAATTGTTTTTTTTTTTAAAGGAGCAATAGTGGACCAGATATAGATCCCTGTGGCACACCTCTTGAATACAGACCTCCTGTCAGAAAAGCAATCCTCTACCTTCACCCTTTGTTTCCTAGCTTGAAGCCAATTCAAGCTCGCCTGGATCCTATGTGATCCTACCTTCCAGACTAGACTCAGATCCTACTTTCCAGACCATCTTGTCAAAGGAAAGATCAATACATTTACATGTGCAAAACTACAGAGGATGGTGTTCTTAATTACCGTGAGATGCAGCTTCCACGGCCACTTCCTCTGCTTTCTAATTCTACAGCATCTGTGTTTTGGTCATTTTCCTCCCTTAGTAGCTTCCTTTCAAAACCAGTTTTTGTTTTATATTAGTCTTTTCACACTGGAGATTTAGTTTTATACTCTTTTCTTTCACCTTCTGGAATTGATTTTATTTTCCTAATTATGTATTCCTGGGATGGAAAGAATACTTATGCGCGTGCTGGTAATTTGTAAGAACAAAGTACTGAAAATAAACAACAGGTCTGCTGCTCTGTATGAGGGTAAATTGATTGTTTCCACTATGGAGTATTGTGCCATTTTGGCTAATGGGGATGTTAATGGTGCTGTATGTTCATGCATGTTAAATTTTTATTGCATCATGCTGAAGTTGTGAAGTGGGTAACCAGTTTGCAAATTGTGCCATTTTTATTTTTTACTGTTTCATTAAATAATTCAGTATTTGTTTTGCCGATAAATGCTGAGTCTGTTAAAACTCCATCTTTCTGCTTCAGCCTCTGCTATTTCTGCTCTCGCCCATGCTCTCTGGAACATTTTGCAATTTTATTAGTAATGCTTTATACCTATATGTTTTTGTTAACATGCTATCGAGTTGTATAATTTACCTACTTTTCCCTTGCTGCTTGCTGGCTATCTAAAGATTCGTTTGTGAGCATCCTAATTTTTGATTTCATTAGCTTGTTTTAAGATTATTTAGATTAAAAAATATATAAATGATGCTGGTCAGTACTTTTATTTATACAATTCTAGGACTGTTGAAGTGCAAATGGTGAGTAATTTAGAACAAGATCTGGATTATTTATCTTTTTATAAACCTTGTCTCAATGTTAGACTAGCTTTAATTTCAGATACAATATTACAAACAAGGTATGATGGAAACATTGTAAATGTGCTCATTGTTTTTTTTGTGATTGTACATCTACGGTGGGGATATTTGGTGGTAAACAATAGTGGGAGAATTCCAAAAAGCAAAGGATTTCAGATTTTTTTGTTAGGATTTTGTCTTGTAAAACAAAGGTGGATAATTGGAATTATCTTCCAGAACAGTTGACAGAGTAGGTTTTTGAGGCTGGTTGTCTTTGGTTCCTATATTACTAGGAATTGAAAATGACTAACTTGATAAGTTGTTAAATAACCCAACATAAAATGCTCCATATTCAATCAGCCTTTGTTTGCAGTATAAGTGGGTAGATTGTGTTAGAGCAGAGGTCCTCACCAGGTTACGATCACCTGACTTGTGCACAACTTGTGCATACATTGCTCTCCATAATGTTTGGGACAAAGACCCATAATTTATTTATTTGTTGCTGTACTCCACAATTTGAGATTTGTAATAGAAAAAAATCACATGTGGTTAAAGTTCATATTGTCAGATTTTAATAAAGGCTAATTTTATACATTTTGGCTTCACCATGTAGAAATTACAGCAGTGTTTATACATAGTCCCTCCCATTTCATAATCGCCCCCACTCCATAGTGTTTGTAAATTAAAGTAGTCATGTCTAGTATTTTGTTGCATAGCCTTTGCATGCAATGACTGCTTGAAGTCTGTGATTCATGGACATCACCAGTTGCTGGGTGTCTTCTCTGGTGATGCTCTGCCAGGCCTGTATTGCAGCCATCTTTAGCTTATGATTGTTTTAGGGGCTTGTCCCCTTCAGTTTTCTCTTCAGCATATAAAAGGCATGCTCAATTGGGGTCAGATCAGGTGATTGACTTGGTCACTCAAGAATTGACCAATTTTTTAGCTTTGAAAAACTCCTTTGTTGCTTTAGGAGTATGTTTGGGATCATTGTCTTGCTGTAGAATGAACTGCCAGCCAATGAGTTTTGAGGCATTTGTTTGAACTTGAGCAGATAGGATGTGTCTATATACTTCAGAATTCATTATGCTACTACCGTCAACAGTTGTATCATCAATGAGGATAAGTGAGCCAGTTCCTTCAGCAGCCATACATGCCCAGGCCATAACACCCTCACCACCGTGTTTCACAGATGAGGTGGTATGCTTTGGATCTTGGGCAGTTCTTGCCATCACTCTGATATAAGTTAATCTTCATTTCATCTGTCCACAAGACCTTTTTCCAGAACTGATTGCTCTTTTAAGTACTTCTTGGCAAACTGTAACCTGGCCATCCTATTTTTGCGGCTAACCAGTGGTTTGCCTCTTGCAGTGTAGCCTCTGTATTTCTGTTCATGAATTCTTCTGTGGCCAGTGATCATTGACAAATCCACATCTGAAGAGTGTTTTTAATCTGTCAGACAGGTGTTTGGGGATTTTTCTTTATTATAGAGAGAATTCTTGTCGTCAGCTGTGGACGTCTTCCTTGGCCTGCCAGTCCCTTTGCGATTAGTAAGCTCACCAGTGCTCTCTTTCAATAGACAATAGGTGGAGATGTAGGCCATTTGGCCCTTCGAGCCAGCATTGCCATTCAATTTGATCATGGCTAATCATCCCCAATCAGTACCCCGTTCCTGCCTTCTCCCCATATCCCCTGACTCCGCTATCTTTAAGAGCCCTATCTAGCTCTCTCTTTAAAGTATCCAGAGAACCAGCCTCCACCACCCTCCGAGGCAGAGAATTCCACAGACTCACAACTCTCTGTGAGAAAAAGTGTTTCCTCGTCTCCGTTCCAAATGGCTTACCCCTTATTCTTAAACTGTTGCCCCTGGTTCTGGACTCCCCCAACAACGGGAACATGTTTCCTGCCTCTAGCGTGTCCAAACCCTTAACAATCTTATGTTTCAATAAGATTCCCTCTCATCCTTCTAAACTCCAGAGTGTACAAGCCCAGTCGCTCCATTCTCTCAGCATAATGACAGTCCCGCCATCCCGGGAATTAACTTTGTAAACCTACGCTGCACTCCCTCAATAGAAAGAATGTCCTTCTCAAATTAGGGGACCAAAACACACAATACTCCAGGTGTGGTCTCACTAGGGCCATCTTAATGATGTTCCAAACATGTGATTTTGGTAACCCTGAGGTTTAGCTGATGTCTCTAACAGTTTTGTTCTTGTGTATGTCTCATAACGGCTTCTTTGACTTTCATTGGCACAACTTTGGTCATCGTGTTGATAAACAGCAATACAAATTTCCAAAGGTGATGGAAAGATTGGTGCTGAGAGCTGTCTTATACCTGCCTTAAGGAGGCATTTAAACACACCTGAACAATTACAAACACCTGTGAAGCCATGTGTCCCAAAAATTATGGTGCCCTGAAATGGGGAGGCTGTGTATAAACACAGCTGCAATTTCTACATGATGAAATCAAAATGTATAAAGATACCCTTTAATAAAATCTGACAATGTGCACTTTAACCACATGTGATTTTTTTCTATTACAAATCTCAAATTGTGTAGTACAGAGGTACATAAATAAATGATGGGTCTTTGTCCCAAACATTATAAAGGGCACTGTATGAGCAAGCATTTGGGAGACTGGTTGGATTTGCTGGCTGCTGCAGACTATCCAGGTTACCTGCAGTTCACAGGAACGGAACCCTGCTGTTACTTCCGGTGGACCTGTGCTGTGCAGTATTTCAATCCTTGCATTTTAAATGATGATTGCTATTCAAAGCATCAGGTTTGGCTCGGTAGTAGTGCACCATTGCTGAGTAAGACCATGGGTTCATGGAGACAGGAGTGCAGAATACAGGTTGATGCTTTGTTGGAGTATTGAGGACTATACTATTGGAGGCATTATTTATGCTTGCTTCCTTGCTTGCTCCTCTCAACAACATGTTTGTCCTGCAACACATAGCAAAGGGACATTGGTTATTTGCCTTTTTACTTTTAGTGGGACATGGTAATAGAAGTGGCAATAATAGTGGGACATGGTCTGAAGAAGGGTCTCGACCCGAAACGTCACCCAATCCTTCTCTCCAGATATGTTGTCTGTCCCGCTGAGTTACTCCAGCATTTTGTGTCCATCTTTGATTTAAACCAGCTTCTGCAGTTCTTTCCTACACAATAAAATTTGACCGCTACAAATTCACTGGAACAAAGGAACAAACAAACACAGACTTATTCCCTGGGCAGGGAATTCTAAACTGGAGTGAGCCCCCCGCCCCCACACTGGGTCACCCTTTGTTCTCCCACCGTTCCTCACAGCGGTCCTCCCACGCTTGGTCCCCATTGTTCTTCAAGGTGGTCCCCCCCATGCCGGGTCCCAATTGTTCTTCGACCGCGAAGCCCCACTGCCGCCGAGGCTCCCATCACCGCCAACTCTGAGGCTCCTTTGGCCCAGACAGGCCTTGCCGCCCTGGTTCTCCGCAGTCCCCTGGGAGGCATGTGGGGCGAAGCGGGCTCGTTTCGGTCGTCATTTTGCTGTTACACTAGAAACTATTGTCTCCAAGAAATATAAATTAGCGGGATGGAATAATGAATTAGGCTTTGGAATATTTTCAGCAATGAATGATAATCACATGTTACAATCTTAAAATGTCTTGTGGCATTTCTGGCTGACCCTTGCATAAGTATGTCTGGCCAAAGTGTCAACCAATGTGATAATCAACTTTTTTGACCAGAGTAAACCATTTGTAGTTTCCAGTTTACATTTATTGTCACATGCACCAATTGGTACAGTGAAATTTTGGTTACCATACAGCCATACGAATATAAAAGAACACAACACACGATAGAATTTAACATAAAGATCCCCACACAGCGGAATCAACATTTCCCACTGTGAGGGAAGGCAACAAAGTTCAGTCATCCTCCTCGTTGTTGTTCACTCGTGGTCGGGGCCTCCGGAGCCCTCCACAGTCGCCGCTACGGCGGCCCGATGTTTCAGGCCCTCTCGCCGGGATGATCGGAACGGAAGAACATTCTCAGCGGCTTGGAGTTCCGAATCGGCCACTTCTTACTGGAGACCGCGGCTCCCGAAGTCCACAGGCCGAGCTGGGCGGAGATTCAACACTGGCGGCCCTCGTCAAAGGGATCCCAGGACTCCGCGATGTTGAAGTCAGCGCCGCTAGAAGCTCCGCAACCACAGCTCCACGATGTTAAGCAGCAGGCCCAACACTCCGGAGATTCAACACGGCGACCCCAGTAAGGCATCTGAGGAAGTGACTGAGAAACGGTTTCCCCCTTACCCTCACCATCTCCCCGACATAAAAAGACTAAGAAACCTCCAAAACATACTTTTTAAACAGACTAAAAATAACAAAATAACGAAAAAACAGACTGTAGGCAGAGGCTGCCATCATACGGTGCCCCTGGTGGTCATGGCAACTAATTTGTATGGCAACTAATTTCAAAATATTTTTGAGATGATCTTAAAGGTAATTTGAAATTCCCAGCAACAGTACAGTGGCAAAAGTTGAGAAGTTTAGAATTGGTGGTGAGTCGCTCTACTCTCAAACCATTATATTTGATGGTGTTAGCAGAAACTCCACATTGAGCACAAGCTCAGACACCAACAATATATTGGCATAAGGATTCTGTTGATGGTTACATGAATTTTAGTTAAATATTTTTATTGTTGAGCACTGTATGGCAGAATAAAGTTCCGTGTTTTCTTTTTGAGCTGTTTACTACCAGCAATAGAAAAACATGCATTTGAATGGTATGACATGTTTACACCTGAATTCACGTAGCTGCAACAAGATGCTATAGATGTCAGGTATTTGAAGGATGAGAATCCTCTTTTGTGCTGTTTCATCCAATTAGCTTAGTTGTCATCAGCAACTGTTTGGATCTGTTCTTTGACAGCTACTGTAGTCATGGCAAAGTTAGCATTTTTTAAATAATTTAAAAACAAAATAGAAGTGCATACATAACTGGATTTAGATGCACGTATTTTAATAATGTGATCCAAAACCGAGTGGCGCCTCGATGGCAGCCTCATCTACAGTCTGTCTGTCCTTTTTGTCTTTTTGTTATTTTTAGTGTGTTTAAAAAGTTTGTGTTAATGTTCTCTGGTTTGTTTTATGTGGGCGGGGGAACTTTTTTTTCAATCTCTTACCTTGCCGGAGATGCGATTGTTTTCCGGGTCGATTCTCCGGTTGCTCTGCGGCCTAACATCGTGGAGCTGGAAGCATGCTCGGGACTGACTTTGAGCCCCACCGCGGGGCGTGGACTTTCCATCGGAGCCGATCCCTTACCCTTGGATCGACGCTCCAACCGCGGCCTGCAGACTTTATCATCAGGAGCTCGCAGTCTCGGACATGTCGGGAGCTTCAAAAGCCGCACGACGTTCAACAAGCCCTGACCTGGGGTCAGATCGCCCGTCGCAGGAGCTTGATCGCCCCAACGAGAAGGCCCGCCGACGGCTACGGGAGTAAGATCGTCCCGTCAACGGAAGGTTAGAGGCCCCCGTCCGCTGGAGGACAAAGAAGGGAAGAGATTTAACTTTTTTTCGCCTTCCATCACAGTGAGGAATGTGGAGGAGTCACTGGTGGATGTTTATGTTAAAATGTATTTAGTGTATTCTGTTGCTTTTTATTAGTTGACTGTATGGCAAATCAAATTCCTCGTATGTTGCAAAACATACTTGATTAATAAAGTTTATGATTATGAAAACTAGCTTGTGGTTTCTTTTCTTCTGACTTTAAATTAATTTCTATTTGCTTGGGTGGTACCTGAATTAATTTGGCTGTTTTTTTAATTGAATGGTAGCAAAAATTAATAACACTTTTCTCAGGAAAGAATTGTCAAAGACTAGAGGGCATAGTTTTAAGGTGAGAGAAGCAAAGTTTAAAGAAGATGTGCGGGCAAGTATTCTTACATAGAGAGTGGTGCATGCCTGGAATGCGCTATCAGGGGAGGCAGATTTTATAGTGGCATTTAGAAGGTTTTTAGATAGGTGCATGAATTACGGGAATGGCTGGATATGGATCTCAAGCAGTCACAGGAGATTAGTTTATCTTGGCTTTATGTTTGGCATGAACATTGTTGCCCGAGGGGCCTGTTCCTGTGCTCGACTGTTCTTCGTGAATTGGAGACTAGCTGCATGAATTGTGACCACTTGGATTTGTATGTGTTTACCAGCATGCTTTATAGGACTCCTATGATTTTTGGGATGTTCTCGTGTTTTTGATACTTCAAGTCACAAACCTTTTATTAAATGCGCAAACCGTTAAGTGCATTGTGAATGAATAATAATGATTTTTATGTCAATAAATTGATTTTCAAAATGGTTGCTAAAACTATATACTGAGAGTTTTGCTCACAGCTCTGTCCTGATAGTTGAATGTAAATTAATGCTGCTTGAAAATACAGGCTTGGACTCGATCAATGGTTAATATCTTAACAGGTGTAGTGGCCGCTATTATCTTAACAGGTGTGTAGTGACTGTGTTCTCAACCTCTTGCTATATTCCATTAACGCTCGCAAATGTGTGGTCAAATTCTGCTCTAAATGTAATTTACAAGTTTTCAGTTGACACCACCATAGTGTGCTGGATCTCAAACATTAAGACAGAATGCAGGAAGGAGGTAGATGGTTTAGCAACGAGGTGTTAAGGTATCAACTACCTCCATTGATATCAGTAAAATAAAGTAGTCGCTCATAGACCTCAGAATTGTGAAGTTCACGTTCCCAGTCTGTATCAATGGTATTGAAGTGAAGATAGTTGGGAAATTCAAATTCCTGGATTTAAAGACCTTCTGTGCCTGTGATAAGACATGTTGTAGATCCTTAGCCTTCCTCTTCTAAAGTCAACACTCAGTTCCTTGGTTTTACTGGCATTGAGAGTAAGGCACCATTCAATCAGATGATTGATCTCCCTCCTATACTCTGACGTATTATCCAAATTTGTCCAACAATGGTGGTGTTGTCAACGAAGTTAAAGAAGTTTGAACTTTGTCCAGCTGTACAGTCATGGATATAGAGTAAGTAGAACGGGACTGAGCACGCAACCTTAAGGTGATACGCAGCCCATGCTGACTGTTATCGAGGAGGAGGTGTTGTTTCCAATTCTCACCATTTGGGTTCTGTTAATGAGAAAATCGAAGACTCGGTTGCAAAGGGGTGCACAGAGACCTAGTTCCCTGAGCTTGATAATAACTTTCGAGCGGATGATGGTATTGAACGCTGGGCTGTAGTCAACGAACAACAGCCTGACATATGTGTTTTTATTTAAGTGGTCCAGTGGAGAGCCAGCAAGATTGCATACCCTGTTGATCTATTGTGGTGATAGACAAACTTTAGTGGGTTTAGATTCTTGCTGAGGTAGGAGTTGATATGCGATTGACAGCATTTGATTGAGGGCAGAGCAGTAGATGTTATTTGTATGGTCTTTACCAAAGCCTTTAACAAGGGCCCACATCGTATGCTGGTCTGGAAGGTTAGATCTCATGGAAAAAAGATGAACGTCAATTGGCTTCAAAATTACCATAGACAGAGGAATCAAGAGGTAGTTGTGGATGGTTGTTTTTTAGATTGGGGGCCTGTGACCAGTGGAACCTGGGCAGGACTTGCACAGTAAATGGTAATGCATTGGAGAGGTTGTAGAACAAGAGTCAGCGAATCCAGATGCATGGTTCCCTATGCATTGGCCGATGTTTCAAGTGAGAGAGGAGAGATTTAAGAGGTACTTTTTCACTCGGAGGATAGTTTGTATCTGGAATGAGCTGCTAGAGAAGTGGACAGATTGGACAGATGTATGGATACCATGTGTTTAGATGGCTGTGGGGCAATTGGGACTAATGCAATAACACAATAAACAATAACGCAATATAATCCTCCAACATTTTTGCCACCTCCAACGGGATTTACACCCCAGCGGTATGAACATTGACTTCTCTAACTTCAGATAGCCCTTGCTTTCTCTCTCCTTCCCCTTCCCCTCCCTAGTTCTCCCACTAGTCCTATTGTCTCTGCCTACATTCTATCTTGTATTGTATTGTATTGTATATCTTTATTGTCATTTCCTGAGTATTCGCATACCCAGAGGAAACAAAAAAACGTTCCTCAACCAGTGTCAATTTCAGTGTGCAGTAAAAAATAAATAGAAGTAAAAATACATATATCATGAACAAATTAACACTCTACTCTACTAAACATCAACAGGCGTTCCGATCGGCAGCGGCACGACAGTGGCTCTGCTGCAGTGTGTCCAGGTTGGTGGTTGGTGCACGATACTTTGGCAGGGGACAAAGTCCGTTTATCAGTCCCACCCCCTCCCCTGACATCAGTCTGAAGAAGGGTCTCGACCCGAAACGTCGCCCATTCCTTCTCTCCATAGATGCTGCCTCACCCGCTGTGTTACTCCAGCATTTTGTGTCTACCTAACGCAATATGCCAACTTGGTCAGGATGACCCCAAGGGCCTGTTTCCGTTCTGTATACTCAATGACTAGTCAACACCTAATGGACAATCCGACAGCTGTTAATCAACAGGAACTGCAAAGTGTTTTCTGGGCTGACGATAGCCCACCTCAAGTAACACTTGTCTAGAGACGCTTGGTGTCTCAATTCAAAAGCACCAGGGAATGATTGGGAGATCCAGTGAAACAACATAGTGCTTCTTTAATTCAAACAAAACGGATCAATGGGTATCTGCAGGCTGAGGTCCACATTAAATCTATGGTCTGCAGAACAGATGATGAGTAGAATACATACAGGGTATTTAATTGAATAACTCAGCACAGTTAAAGGCCATTGAGGGCCCAAGTACCCAAAAGCCTGTCCCACTAAGCCAAAAATTGTGTGGGTAGCAGGAGACTTAAAGACAGAGAAGGTGAACATTTGCTTTTAGGAACACTTCCTCAATCGCTACCCACTCCTTGGCATGATGCCTTTGGCCCTTTGCATCGTAAAGTAACACGTCGGGTCTTGTCATCACATGAGTAATAAGTTAACACAATGAAATGTTAAGTAATTGACAAGGCTTCAGGAGAAAATATTATTTTTGCTGAAGTATGGCATTGAAGGGCTATAGAGCAAGTGCTGGAGGAACTCAGCAGGTCAGACAGCATTTGTGGAGGGAATGGACAGATGATGTTTCACGTCGTGATTCTTGTTCAGATATTCTTGTCTAAAGAAGAGTTCTGTTCTGAACGTCATCTGTCCATTCCTTCCACAGATGCTGCCTGAACACATTGTATTTACCTCAAGTTTCCACTATGTTCAGTCTCTTGTCTCCACGGAAGGGATTTAGTTACAAATGATAACCTCCTTTTCATTCTGATGTCTGAGGATGAGAATGTACCAAAAGACCTTGTGCTGGAATTATGACCATCTTTAAAGAAAAGAAAAATGCATCTGGGGTAACTGGAGAATGATCTTCCTGTTTGTACACACAGCAAGTATTCACGGCCACCTAAACCACCACTTCCCACTGAACGAGGAACTTCTCCCTGAATTGCAATGTGGATTTGATTAATTGCTGTGCACATTGGCACAATCTTCTCCATGAGATCTTAGTAGGAAAAGAGCTGTGTTAATCATAATACAAGGTTTAAAAAAAAATCTCTTAAGGGTTTCTGACTGCTTCAGCGGTCAGATTATGTGACCACTGAAATTTACCTCTGTCTTATCTGCTTCATTATTGGCTCCAATGCCTAATCTTGACCAGTAGACGTATAAAATCTGAGGTCAAAGTAGTGTAGGTCAAATCTGTATCATCACTCAGACTCTTCTCAATCTTACTGCATTGCTTCACCTGGTTCTCCAAAAAGGTTTCCTGTTGTAGAAGCAGACTCCTGAAACAGACATTCCATTTGCGAGGCAGGAGAATGCAGGAAGGACATCCTCCCTAAAACAAACTTCCTTGGAAAAGGTTTGATAATACCACCAGCTTGTAGAATCCCTGGTCCAAGGCTGCTCAAAACTTAGGAGCATTCTGAATGGAATTGAGAACTGAATTCATGTGTTGGGATTCCTCAGAACCCCGTTGTAAATGGGAAGAGTGCATCCACCTCCCAAAATATCCACCTGTCTGCTCTGTCAAGCATTGCTGCTCCATTTGTAAATGCACCACACTGGACCTCGATCTTGTTACTTGAATACTTAAATATGGATTGATGGTTGAATGTCAGATAAAGAACTACTGCCTGTGCCTTACTCTCTCCCAACTTGCCAACCTTTGACAGTACTCAATAGTACTGTGGTTGTAGTAACATAATAATAATAATAATAAATTTTATTTATGGGCGCCATTCAAAAATCTCATGGACACCTTACAAAGTTTAACAAATAGTAGAAACATGTAAGCAGAATGAAATAAATAGTAAAGACAACACGAGTACACAAATTAAAGAGAGAATTCAATCCAAAAACAAAAATCAAAAACACAATATGGAAGACGCAACATGAGCTTATCTAGTTGCATGTTGAGGATCAAATGTAGGAGGAAAACTGAGCTTTAATTCCACTTTGCTAATGAATTGGCTAGAGGAATTGTTTTGCAACTTGATTGGGAAAGATATCTTAACTAAGTACACTGAACCACTTGTTCAACATTACTCAGAACTTAGCCATGTGAACAAAAGACCCAATATTTTTTATTTATTACTTAAGTTTTATCTTAATTTATACATCTTTCACACTGAGTACTTATTCCTGAATGGTTTCACTAATCAGAAATACATGAGTTGCAATCACATTGATACTATAACATAATATGAAGGACTAACACTCATTATTCTTCAATGAGTTTAGCATAGCACTTGTTCAGGTTTTTAAAATAAAAATTCAAAGACAACTCAGCTATTTAAAGCTTCCATCATTTGTGTTTGTTAATTTTTTACCTTTGTTTTGCACAGAGATTGAAAGCAAACTTCCACTGTGAGATTATACTAGTGCATTCATAACTCTGTTTCTTTGAAGATGGAATTGTTACCTTTTTAATATTAAGTTTGTGGAGGATTTGAACTAAACTGTAGTACAGATTAATAGAGTTAATCTGGCATATTTAAATTTAGCACAGTTGAGATAGATTTAGCCTTTTGCCATGGACAGTGTCTGGGCAGTGGGCAGGTGCTATAGACCTGCATGGGAAGGTGGACGCTCCCGCCCCAACGAGTCTCGGGCAGATGGGGCTCGTCAGCCTGGGTAGGCAGTCCATCTAGGAGAGGGAAAACTCTGATTTAAAACCTCCACTGCCTTGTGGCCATATCCAGTCATGGAAAAGGCTCCAGGAGTAAATCTCAAGAAAATCCGGAGTCGGAGCCCCTAAGGCAGTTCGTTGTTGTCTACAACCTTGCTCTGGCAGCGACGGCGCTGGTGCCAAACTTTAACGGTCCTGCTGTTCCTTTGGTTCGATCAGCGACGTGGAGAGGGGGGACGTGCTGCATGGGCAACAGCCTGTCCTCCATATGACATCGCCCAGGTTTGCATCCGACCAGGACGCATCACCCATGGTCAGTCATGACCGAGGGGGGCCTACTATGGAACTGTATACATACTGCACATGGTGTCCCACACAGAAAGTCACAAATGCCTTAATTTTATAGATTAAGTTTATCTCATTAATGTGACTGAAATAAATAACTTGGGAATGGTGAGGTATTTTAAAGTTATTTGACAAGCTGAGTAGCCAAATTGCCTGCAAAAAAAAAATGGATTAATGGCCAGTACCATAGTCAGTCAGTACCATATCTTTTGCGTAAGGTTTCAATGCTCTCGTGTGCTTGTAGTGTCTATGCCTGGAAAATGTTAAGCAAATTAGCCTTTCCAACCCTCTGGTAAGGAATTCAAAATATTCACTACCCTCTGAAGATATTTCTCATCATCACCTTGAAGGACCAACTCTCATTATGAGACTATGTTTCTTGATTTTACACATGATAGTCAAGGTGATTAACTCCACATCTACCCTGCAAATCCCTTTAACGTATGTATGTTTCAATGAGTAACCCTCTTTCTAAAGTCAAAAACAGTCCCAGTCAGCTTAATCTCTCAAATGTGGAATCAACATGGAGAGCTTTTGATGCACTATTTCAGCAATGCATCAATATTTTAGAAGGAGCATCAGATCTGTACAAAGTATTCCAGATGCAGACCCACTGTAACTGGAGCAAAATATCTCGCGTATTCCAATTTCCTTGCAGTGAAAATCAACATACGACATGCCTTCCTAACTATTTGCTGTATCTGCATGTTAACCATCAGTGATTCATTTATAAGGATGCCTGGGTTGTTCCACTGAACACTAATACCTTTCAATCTCTTAACATTTAAAACACAATCTATGCCTTTTTAAACCAAAATGGATGTTCTCGCGCTGTTCCATCTTGTATTCTGTCTGTATTCATATGATCTTCACATGATCATCCTTTTCGTAGCCACACTGTTGCCTTGGTTTGTATTGTTAGACAGGTGGCTTAACCTATCGAATAAAAGGATTGAGTTAGTTGCACGGGATTAAATGAGTTTGGTGGAATTGATTAATTGATTAGCCCAAATGTGTCGGAAGGAACTGCAGATGCTGGTTTACACTGAAGATAGACACAAGATGCTGGAGTAACTCAGCAGGACACGCAGCATCTCAGGAGTAAAGGAATGGGTGACATTTCGGGTCGAGACCCTTCTTCAGCGTCTCGGATGCTGTCTGTGTGGAGTTTGCATGTTCTCCCTGTGACCGTGTGGGTTTCCTCTGGGTGTTCCGGTTTCCTCCCACATCCCAAAGAAATGCGGGTTGATAGGTTAATTGGCCTGTTTTTCTCCACTTTCTTTTGGCTACATGGTTTTTTAAACGTATGAACAGTTATTTAACCACGGAGATGTTTTAACCCTTACTTTCCTTTTAATCTTGAGAGGTGCAACTTTATCAAGTGTCGTAGCTAGGTTATTGTTACAAGCTTTTATCATTTCGTCAACAGAATCTCCTGGGTGAGAGGAGCGAATGTACTTACAAGCTCAGAAAATTTGAGTTCTGCTGCTGGATCTAAAAAGCGCCTTTTACATGTCGACTCCAAAGGGCACCTAAACAACTTTAAAAACACATTAAAAAACACACAGTAATGGTCACAAACAATAAAACCAGACACCAGGATGTTATCAATTTTTTACCCTCGGGATATTCACCACATCCAGTGTATTTCAATGTTTGTGAGTGGCCTCATTTACATGTTGAGTGTCAAGTAAGCTCAGAAACTATCACCTTGAGGTCTGTGCTGTTTACATGAATGTTAATATCTCCATTTAAAATTACTCTTATCATATCTCATTATGACCAGTGAGATCAATTCAGAGAATTCCATATGGAATAAGGATAGCTGTCTGAGTGGTCTGTCCAGTATTAGAGTGAGCACAGTTTCATCTGTTTTAAGGTTGGTAGTGAGATATTCAAAAGAACAGAATCTCCCAAGATGAGCCTCTTGTGACCATATGTAAAATATGCACATAAAATCTTTTTTAATTACAGCTATACCGCCACCCATTCCACTTTTCCTGACAGATTGGAGGAAATTATAGTTAGGTGGGCAAGCTTCAATAAGTGTTGACATTCCATCAATGTGCAACCATGTCTCCACTAAAAACATGAAATGTATGTCTTCACCAAAAACACAAGCATAGTTGCACCAGAAAATTGAAATGTGGATGATGGTTGAATCTAATTGTGTATATAAAATCAATGCATCACGAGGAATGCTGTCACAAGTTTCATTATTAGGGGAATTGCCTAGCCCTCTCCACTCTAGTATTTTCATTGATGGCAGCAAAAAATATGTAAACATCAAGGAATGATATGCATTGATTTTTTTTAAGGTCCATATTTAAGGAGTAATTATAGCTTGGTAATAATTTTTGTTTTAGACTGGCATTTTATGCAACATCCTAACCTTGATTTACTTTTGCCTCAAATAGTTTGTAAATGCAAGTTGTCAGTTCTCTTTATTTTAGTTTACATTACCACATGGAAACAGGCCTTTTGGCCTACTCTGCACACACCAACCAACATTCACACTAGTTCTAGGTTATCCCACTTTCTCATTTTGCAGAGGAAATCTCCCTATACATTTTGCAGAGGTAATTGCTTGCAAATCCGCTAATGGCGCTTTCAAATCAAACCCTCCCGCACGCCGAGACATGGAGGAGGGAGGGAGGGGGAGGCCTCGGCGTGCGGGAGGGTTTGTTTTGAAAGCGCCGTTAGTGGATTTGCAAACAGCGGCCGCTATCAGAGCGGGCAGAGTGGCGGGAGGAGGAGGAGGACGTGGAGCTGCTGCTGCCGCTGTGCGGGGCCCGTCATTCGCTCCGACCCTTCTGAAGCAGCTGCACCAAAGATATCCTATAGCTATAGGATCTTTGAGCTGCACCGCTCGGCCCCACACCTTGCTGTTGGCTGGCGGAGGAGGGGAGGCGGTGGCGAGGAGACGAGGAGATCCCAACCGCCTCCCCCTTTGACGGCCAAGGCAGCAGGGCGATGTTGTCCGAGGAGCGCTGACCTTCCTTCCTCCCCACCTCGCCTCCCCCCCCCCCATCTCTCTCTCTCTTGTACGCCCCCCTCCACCCCCCCCTTATCCTGGGACCCCTCCTCTCCATCCCGCACTGATCCCCATTCCCGCCTCTATTCAGTCCTCACTGACATCCCCTGTGCTCCCCTCCCCATCTACCCCCCCCCCAATCTATTCATCTTGCGCTGATCACCCTATCCACCTCGCATTGATTCTCCTGCCACCCCCCCCCCCCCCCCATCCATCCTACACTGGTCCCGCAATTCATCCTGTACTTACCCCCCTTCCCATCCATCCTGCACTTACCCCCCTTCCCATCCATCCTGCACTTCTCCTCCATCCATCCTGTACTGATCCCCCATCCATCCTTTACTAATCCACGCATTCATCCCGTACCGACCCACCCTCCATTTACCCTGCACCTTCCCCTCATTCATCCTGTAATGATCGCCCATTCATCCTGCACAGACCCTCCGATCCACACTGTACTGACCCACCCCCCTATTCATCCTGCGCTGATCTCCGCCCCCATCCATCCCGTACTGAACCCCCCCCATTCAACACCACTGACATCCCCGTCCCCCTCACAATTTTACCTACTCCAACCAACATGTGCTAATTCACCTGCCTCAATCCATCCATTCCGCACCAATTGCCTTCTAAACCCACCCCCCGCCATCTATCCACCCCGCACTGATTCACACACACACCCCCCTCCCTGACCCTATTGTCCTGGAAATGTCTTCAGAGCGAACATTGACTATGTTTGATAACGGAATGCAATCAAATGTGTTTTAATTCCCAATGTTATTATTTGTTTTAGTCCATAAAGATGGATTAAATAAATTGTGAACACGTGAAACATTAAAACCGAAGTGTTCGATTGTCACTGCTACCGTTGACACGTTATTACAGAATTCATTTTAACGGCAAATCAATGCTCTTAATATGGAGTATCAGTACTGTAGTTATTTAATGAGCAACATTCACAACTATACGTTGGATTTATCCAGGTTCTACTTCTACAGTTGATTATATACATCACAAATTTGGTCAGGAGATATTTCAGTTGAAATTTTAATGTTAATTCTGAAGTGGGAAAGATGGAAACAGCGTTTATCAATAATTTTTTTAAAAATCTGGGTATCTTCATTGCTGTTCACAACACGTACATCTAATCTGAATGTCCGGTAATGTGGCTTTTTGACACCTTTAAACATATTACCAAAAGAACATTTGCTGCAGTTATGTCCTTTGGCCATCTCTTGTCAGTTAGTGTAATGTTTAACCTGTCAGATGGGTATAGTCGGTTTTAACAGCTATTATCATAAAATGCCTACAGAAATTTCCTTGCAACCTGTATATTTTGTTGTGGATAAATTATGTGGTAAGCGAGAGTGTTTCTATACCAATAGCAATAACGACCCATGCTATGGCCATGTCATGGTCATTTTCAGTCCTTCACAGAAAACATGCTTGCATCAATCTGTAGTGTGCATGGTTAAGCATATATGTTACCATGGTCCAGGATTTATTGACACAGGTTGATCATACGCTGAATAATTCAACCACATTTTAGTTTGGAAGTGGAAAGAACTAATAGAAATTGCATTAATTGCAATGTGTAAAAATAGTTGAGATACTGTCTTATAATTTTGCTGCTTGTCATTGTGGGATATATCATGTCTTGATTGGTGAATATGTTTAGTTTGTGACTTTATTTGAAGCAGAAATAATATGTGAATGCTTCATTGAGTATAATTCCGACTGGTAACTACACACTTCGTCCGAGCACATTATCGCACGCGTCATGCAAGCCATCTTAAATGACCACCTAAACTGTCATTTGCCAACCTAAAAAGCTGCCAAGGTTGCCCGGCTGGCAACAGGGAAAAAAAAGTTAAGTGAGAGTGCTGTTCTTGATTAGTAAAGGTGTGAAGAAGGCAGGCAAATGGGGTTGAGAGGGAAAGATAGATCAGCCATGATTGAATGGCAGAGTAGATTAGATGGGCTGAATGGCCTAATTCTGCTCCTATGGCTTGTGAATTTATGTAGGATGAAACTGGAGCACCCGAATGAAAACCACATGGTCACAGGGAGAATGTGCAACTTATTCTTCCCTCAGATTCTTTTTTTTTTAATTTTTATTTAAATTTTTTTTTTTATTAGAAGTATTTTACATTACAGTAATCTGCAATAACGTAAGTTTATACAGTTCTTATACCACTTCTTATTTTAAAATTTAATAGGAAAAAAGGATAGAAAGAGTTAGTAAAGATAGTCAGTGAGTGAATGAAAGTGGTCCAGCAACACCCGTATGAACCTAAACCACAAGAAATAGTTAAAAAAGAAAAGAAAAAACCCAAAAGGTTTATCAACATTTTGCTGCACCCTATGTTTGTAATAAGTTGATATATGGAGACCAAATCTTTTGGAATTGGTCTTGTTTACCTGCTAGGAGGAATCTCATATCTTCTAGGTGTAACAATTCCGACACATTAGAAGTCCACATTTTTATTGTTGGCGTAGGAGCATTTTTCCAAAATTTCAGTATCATTTTTTTTACCGTTATTAAGCCATAATTAAGAAAACTCCTTTAAAACGAAGTCAGCTCCAAACTTGCTTCTATTGTTCCAAAAATAATCAATTCTGCATTCGGTTTCAGTTTTATTTTAAATAATTTAGTGAAAATTTCAAAAATTTCACACCAAGTTTTTTGAATTTTTATACAAAAAACAAAAGAATGTGCTATAGTTGATTCTTGGATTAGGCATTTATCACAGATAGCAGAGGTATTGGTAAAATTTACTTAATTTAGCTTTTGAATAGTATAATCTATGTAAAATTTTAAATTAAATCAGAGTATGTCTTACGTTAATCGAGCATTTATGCACATATAATAGGTGTTTATCCCAACTCTCTTTCGAGATTTTTATAGCTAGTTCCTGTTCCCATTCTCTTCTAATCCCATCCGATGATGGAATTTCTATGTTTCAAATAGAATTGTATAGGTATGATATTAAATTAGCTGATTCCGCTTTTATATTCATTATCCCATCTAATAGGTCAGGAGACATATTTTGATATTCTCGTGTATACTTTTTCAAATAGTCACGTATTTGAAAATATTTGAAATATTGATTACTATTCAGGTTGTATTTAAGTTGTAATTGGTGAAATGTTAAGAAACTTCCATTATCATACATATCTCCAAACGTTTTAATTCCTACTCTTTCCCAATTTATATAAGCTCTATCTATTATAGAAGGTTTAAACGAAGGGTTATTCATTATAGGTGAGAGAAGTGATAGATTTCTTAATTTTAACGTTAGTTTTATTTGTTTCCAAATTCTAATTGTACTATGAATAATTGGATTTTTACTATATATTGTATTCTTCATTTTTGTTGGTGAGAGAAGGATCGCTCCTATATTAAAAGGGGAACAGTCCTCTCTCTCCATTACTATCCACTCCACCTGCTGGGCCGAATTGTCCAACAGGTGAATCATATTTTTGACGTTTGTGGCCCAATAATAATATAAAAAATTGGGGAGTGATAATCCACCAAATTCTTTAGGTTTACACAAATGTTTTCTTTGGATTCTGTGGAATTTATAGTCCCATATAAAGTTTGTAATATCAGCATCCAATTTAAAAAAAAATGTTTTGGTAAGTATATCGGAATGGAATGGAATGGAATAGAATATAAAATTTGTGGTAAAAAACTCATTTTTATAGCATTTATTCGGCCTAGGATGAAACTGGAGCACCCGAATGAAAACCACATGGTCACAGGGAGAATGTGCAACTTATTCTTCCCTCAGATTCTATCACTTGCTTATACACAAGAGCAATCTAGAATGGTCAATTAACCTGACAACTTGCACATTTTTTAGATGTGAGAGGAAACGAGTACTGAGGAAATCCATTTTGTGCAATGAGGCAACATACTGTACTTCTAACTGTGCATTGTCATACTGTTTTGGCCAATAGTTATTTATAGCTGGTTTTCTGGAGCAGAATGTGAAGAAAATATGCTGACTGCGATTAAATTCTTGAGCTTATTCACAATAATCAAACATTTGATGTTCTCATTAGTTGGTATGTTGTGAAAACCAGGGTTCATCAGACCTCATCTGTTAGCAATGTTACAAAATTTTGAGATTAAAAAAATCAAGTCTGCAATTTATCCCATCAGATAAAGCATAAAAAGAAGTTTAATTTGACACCTAATTCACTTTCATATCTTCAGTATTAAAAAAGTTATGGCCATGTTCATACTCGGAAATTAACATCGTATTCCCTATAGCTTTTCCATTGACTCAACACAAAAGCTGTGATCGAGGACAGTCAAAAGCCCATAACTTTCTTAAAAATTAAGAGAACTGAATAAAATTTTCAGTTATTATAGATTGAAGCTTTCTGAAACAAATATAAAACATCTTACTTGGATGACCTAAAATTAACGCATATAATTAGTTAATTACCTAATTGTAGCTAATTACAAAATTGACCGTTGTGACGGAAATAGTAATAAACACCCAGATTGTCTTGAAAATTCAAAAATGTGATATTCTCAAGATCAGAACTTTAATATTACTGTAAGTCCGTAACAGATAGGTAAATAAATTACAATTTCTAGCAATAGACCAAGTCTTTATGGAGAAGACAGTTGCTAGCTGGTACATTGGCATATCATAATCAGTAGCATCATCATACTCCTCAGATTGTAACCAATAAGCAACTCTGTACACCTTGTTTTTCCTCAACTTTTCAATTTTGGCATTGTAAACTACAAGTTTTTGCACTTCAAACCACGCATGACAAGCCTTTCTGCCCACTACTTTCCCATTAAGAATGTCCTGTAGATTACATTTCTTAAGAAAAGGATAATTTTTTTAAATAGCCTAAGTATCCAAATAACAAACTAATCCCATTCACACAAGAATTCACAATATAACATGATTTTTAAATCTCACTGTCATGAATTTATATGCCAGATGGAAGGAATTTAATGTTTAATTCCCATAAATTAATCCAGAAACATCCACTCAAAATATAATCAAAATTATTGTTTTTTGCACAATACATGTGACTCAAACTGTTGTGAATATTTAGTTTAAAAATAATGATCATGGAGAGAGAATAACACAAAATATAGACAATTTAGACGGCTTATTGTCCAAAAAAAAGAGCATTTTAATCATCTTGCAAGTAGGTGTTTCTGGAACATGATCGATTGGAACGTTGCATTTGCGGTGAGTTTGAACCCCATATCGGCAGGAAAGACACTGCGTATGGGGCCTAAATAACATTTTCGCAACGTAAAATTTGACTAAAGCCATCCCAAGAAGCCAGATTATATGTAAAATACACGACTTACCCCATGTTTTGTCCTGTTCTTGCGATCCGTCACGTTGTAGGCGTTGAGGGCGTTAGAAGTCGCTTTTTATTTTAATTCAATTATTAAATTGTCCAGCGAATTAAAAAAAAAAAAAACGCGAACGGAAGTCCGATCGATTTTTCTTCATCAGCTAGCAGCCCGAGGAAATCCGCCTCCGACAGGCAGTGCAAAACTGTATTTTAATCCGCCGCCCCCCCCAAAGGCGCCAAAGTCGCGCACACGGCCAGTGGCAGAACTGCAGCGCTGCTGAAGGTAGGTATTGTAACATTGCTACATCTGTTCATTTTGTCTTGGCTGTGTTTTGTTTTCATTCAAAGAAGCATACTCAGCACTGAACAAGAAGTGCCACACTATGATCATGACAATCTACATTCAGTCTGGAATTGAGTTGGAATGGTTGATTATATTGCCCACACACAGTTGGTTGCAGGTTGATTCTCTTTTGTGATCTCCAAAGCAGTTCAAAGTTTGAATTTTTACCTGAAATTATGATGGCTGGGCAGTCCTGCATTAAAATAGTGCTGGTGATTCTACCCAGATATTTGAGTGCATTTGGTGGGTTCATTGAATTTTCTATCCTGACATAGGAATTTGACATAATTAATGCCATGTTCCTAATGGCTGCAATGGATTTGATGGGAAATGATACGACAAAGATTTTTGTATTTAGGTTTAGGCTTATTATTGTCACATATACTGAGGTACAGTGAAAAGCTTTGTTTTGCATACTTTCCAATGAGATCAGATAATCCTATACATAAATATAATCGAGCCAAACTCAAGCACAGTGGGGAGAGCGAAGGAAAATGAGAGAATGAAGAATATAATTTTCAGCATTATAGCACAACAGTTCCAGAGACCAAGACCAATGTCGGCAATGGCATACAGAGGATCGTAACATATCTATGTTCTTCTGTCAGCACCAACTACATACAAAATAAAATTTAAATGCTTGTACTGTGTCCTGTTACTAGAAGCTTCCAAATTTTGCCAGAGCCACCCATCTTTTCCAAATGAATATTATGCTGAGGGCCTGCCCAAATGGGATCTAAGAACTAAGCTCCTGTACTCGGTTACCCTGAGCTGCTGCAAAAAGCATTTAGATATAAGGAATTGTGTACAGACTTTGAGTGGGAGTAAATGACCAATGGCCCGAATTGTTCATGCCACTTGTCGGGGAAGCACAGTGATACAAATGGAATACAGTATTGCTTTCATTTGCTTGCAAAAGTCTGTCATTTCTTTCAAGTAAGCAACAGACCTTAGTCAGAAGTTTGTAGTCAGTTTTGGTGTTAAAAGGAGCCAACTCTATCTTGGCTAATAGAGTTCAGGGCATTCTGCCTCCGATGGTTGTTTTTTTTCTAAACGTTTTATTACTGAGCAGCGACACCAATTCACTCCCCTTTTCTACCAATATCCTTACTCCAGTAAACTTTCCCATCCCACGCCGATAAAGTATTCACCCATTTCTCCCTTCCTTTTATTTCCCCAAAGATGAGATTGCAGAAGACTGACGCATGTGGATAATGTCTTGATGCCTGTACAGTGTTTACAGACATGTTGCGCTGCTGCAATCCTATTCCCAACAACTCTTATTTGGCCACCCCTTGATTGTGCCAACATCTGCCTTGTTGGCATGGTCCAATAGGGGATATGCTTTGGTAGAATCTTAAAATGTATTATTTTGAAAGTGAAAGTTATAATCAGTTATACTTGTTATCTTTCTTCATCTAGATATTCCTAAAAGCAGTTTCAGCTATTCCATCAAAAGATCTTTTGATTTAATCCCTGATGAGTAGCTGTACAGTATTGATTTGGGCCTTTAACTTCATGTGGGACACCAATCATTCAGGTGCAGCAATGCCATTTGACACATCATTCAGGCATAAACATTAAAATGCAAGTTGATGTTTACAGCCGTGACACCCGAGTCATAGAGTGATACAGTGTGGAAACAGGACCTTCGGCCCAACTTGCCCACGCTGGTCAACATGTCCCAGCTACACGCCCCACCTGCCATATCCCTCCAATCCTGTCCTATCCATGTACCTTTCTAACTGTTTCTTAAACGTTGAGATAGTCCTTGTCTCAACTACCTCCTCTGGCAGCTTGTTCCATTCACCCACCACCCTTTGTGTGAAAAAGTCACCCTTCAGATTCCTATTACATCTTTTCCCCTTCATCTTAAACCTATGTCCTCTGGTCCATGATTCACCCACTCTGGGCAAGAGTGTGCATCTATCTGATCCATTCCTCTTGTGATTTTATACATCTCTATAAGATAACCCCTCATCCTCCTGCGCTGCAAGGAATAGTCCCAGCCTGCTCAACCTCTCCCTATAGCTCAGACCCTCTAGCCCTGGCAACATCCTCGTAAATCTTCTCTGTACATTTTTCAGCTTGACAACATCTTTCCTATAAAAGGGTGCCCAGAACTGAGCACAATACTCTAATTTTGGTCTCGCCAATGTCTTATACAACTGCAACATAACCTCCCAACTTCTGTACTCAATACTCTGACTGATAAAGGCCAATGTGCCAAACCTTTTTGACCATTCTATCTGCGACTCCACCTTCAAGGAACCATGCCCCTGCACTCCTAGATCCCTTCTGAAAGTTTCTTGCGTTAACCTATGCCTCTTGCTGCTCCAGTAATTGATTTCCTAAATTAAGCAACAAAAAAAATCTAAGTTTAAATCTAAGTGGTCTTGGAATTCAACCTCCAAGAGGAATACAAAAACATTGGAATAAAAACAGGCGTCCTTTACTCTGGTTCCATTGAGATTCCCATCTGTGCAACTGCATCGAAAAGATATGACACTTGGAGTTTTCATTCACTGTGTATCATTTGTACAATCCAACTTTAAAAAAAAAGCATTAAATTAATTAGGGACTTTCCTTCCCATGTGGTTTTAACACTGGTTAACAATTCAGAGAGTGAATAGAGTAGACGAGAACAGAATAAACCAACCATTCATTACAATTATGGTACAAAACCATAACCCTTGTGATTCCTTTATATATTCTGTTTAAAAATATTACATTAACATTTATGATTTGCCAAAAAATAAAACTGGTAAACTTAATCTTCTCGCTGGTACTGAATGTTTACTTTTCCCATTAGTCAGCTTTTGAGGGTGTTGGCAGCAATCCGTTCGCTGTTCTTGTGTGATAAACCAAAAAGTTTGTAACTCGGCCAACTAAGAGTGTAGCCGTTTCTGAATGGTGGCTTGATTATCTTTATTTACTGATTGGCCTGTTCTGATGCCCCGATTAACTGTCAGTACTCTCCATCAGGCCTCCTAGCTGCAATCCACTGTGCTTGCAGTTAAATGTTATTTACTGATTCTTCCCTCTGCTACACGTACTTGATTTTTGTCATGGTATCCCCAGCAATTTGATTAGTGGAACTAGTGTGAAATGTAAACGCTTATGAACTTCAATGAATTCTTTGCAGAACTGTAATGACTTTTCAGTCTAATACTTTTTTTTTCAGTTTTCACTTTTCTGTTCCTGTATCACTTTAATATTTGTCCATATTTTTCTTTGAACTCCCATGGCATCCTTGGGTTAATCACAATTGCTTTGTAATTTCTTAATTTCCTGATTTTTCTTTGATACCTTGTTATTGCAGTGTTTCTTCTCAACTGCTGCCGCATTGCTCATACCTGTACTCAGTCTCATCTTTGTCAATTTTGTCAACAAGAAGTGTGCTTGACCATTAATGAGAATTCTTTGTACATATTACTATGTGCTGTATTTATTGTCATGGTCCGGATAAAACTGGTGCATTTCAAATTTAATATGATCTCTAAGAAAAGTAAAAAGATATACTAGGAGATAGAGGACCTAGGGTGATGGTTGAACTGAAGGAATTTCACATTAGTCAGGAAATGTTGTTGGGTAGACTGATGGGACTGAAGGCTGATAAATCCCCAGGGCCTAATGGTCTGCATCCCAGGGTACTCAAGGAGGTAGCTCTAGAAATCGTGAACACATTGGTGATTATTTTCCAATGTTCTATAGATTCTATATCAGTTCCTGTGGATTGGAGAGTAGCTAATATTATCCCACTTTTCAAGAAAGGAGGGAGAGAGAAAGCAGGTAATTACAGACCAGTTAGCTTGACATCAGTGGTGGGGAAGATGCTGGAGTCGATTATTAAAGATGTTATAATGGCGCATTTGGATAGCAGTAACAGGATCGGCCCAGGTCAGCATGGATTTACAAAGGGGAAATCATGCTTGACAAATCTTATGGAATTTTTTGTGGATGTAACAAGTGAAATGGACATGGGAGAACCAGTGGATCAGTGTACCTGGACTTACAGAAACCCTTTGATAAGGTCCCACACAAGAGATTAGTGGGCAGAATTAGAGCACATGGTATTGGGGGTAGGGTATTGACATGGATAGAAAATTGGTTGGCAGACAGGAAACAATGAGTAGGGATTAATGGGTCCCTTTCAGAATGGCAGGCAGTGACTAGTGGGGTACCGCAAGGCTCGGTGCTGGGACCGCAATTATTTACAATATACATTCATGATTTAGATGAAGTAATTAAAAGTAACATTAGCAAATTTGCAGATGACACAAAGCTAGGCGGCAGTGTTAACTGAAGAGGATGCTATGAGGATGCAGGGTGACTTGGACAGGTTGGGTGAGTGGGCAGATGCATGGTAGATGCAGTATAATGTGGATATATGTGCGGTTATCCACTTTGGTGGCAAGAATGGGAAGGCAGATTATTATCTGAATGTTGTCGGGTTAGGAAAAGGGGAAGTACAACGATACCTGGATGTCCTTGTACATCAGTCACTGAAAGTAAGTGCTTTACATTGCTGAGGCCAACGTTTTACAGTTCATCTGCGCAGGTGCCGTACATGGCAGCCGTGCCAACAGCCTGTCTCTTTTTTTCTTCTTTTGTTGTTTTGGTCTGTGTTTACTTGTATGTTTTTAGTGTATCTTTAATTTTTGTATTATGTGGGGTGGGGGGGTTGGGGGAAACCTTTTTTTATCTCTTTCTTCGACAGAGATGCGACTTTTTCATCGTATCTCCATCTGCACTGCGGCTTTAACGTTGTGGAGCTGGCGGTCCCTTTGTTAGGGATCGACTGCGGGAGCTCCAACCGCAGGAGGTTCGACCGCCCCGATCGCGGGAGCTTCAATGGCCGACTGCAGGAGCTTTGATCGCCCTGATTGCGGAAGTTTCAATTGTCCCGACCTCAGGAGAAAAGGTGGAAAGAAGGTATAAGTTTTGCCTTTCATCACAGTGGGGAATGTGAGGTCGGCGAGAAAACAAGATGGACATGCTGCCTGCACTGGTGAGTACTCGGAGGGAGTGCAGTGATCTCGGTATTTTGCGGGGACATGGCTCCATGAGGACATCCCGGAGTCTGGTGCGAGTGTGGACGGCTTTCTGACTGTTCGGGTGGACAGGGACTGCAGAGTGAATGACAGGTCGGTGCAACCCTGGTCACATCACGGTGAAGGAGCGTGTGTGTGGCCCGGACATTGAACTGATGGCTGTGGGTCTCTGCTTATGCTGTGTGCTCTGGGGATTCTCACACGCCATTGTGCTGGCTGTTTATGTTTGATTTTTATGTGGTTATGTATCTTGTTGCTTTTTTGTATGACTATTGCCAAATCAAATTCATTGTATGTTTACATACTTGGCTAATAAATTAATTACAATTATAACTGTTCCCAGCTGCCATCTTGAACTTCCGATTGCACATACTTTCAACTCTCTGTTCCCACACCAAACCCTGTCCTCTGCCTTTTCCATGGCCACGGTGAAACCAAACACAAAGTAGGGACATCCACTATAAACCCACTGACTCCCACGGCTATCTAGACTACACTTCTTCCCACCCTGCTTCCTGTAAGAACTCTATCCCCTACTCCCAATTCCTCCGTCTACGCCGCATCTGCTCCCAGGGCATCGGAAATGTCCTAATTCTTCAGGGAACGGGGGTTCCTCTCCCCTACTATAGATGAGGCTCTCACCAGGGTCTCTTCCATACCCCGTAACACTGCTCTCTCTCCCCATCCCCCCACTCGTAACAAGGGCAGAGTCCCCCTAGGCCTCACCTTTCACCCCACTAGCCGTCACATACAACAAATAGTCCTCCGTCATTTTCGCCACCTCCAATATGACCCCACCACTCGCCACATCTTCCCATCTCCCCCCCTGTCTGCTTTCCGCAAAGACCGCTCCCTCCGTAACTCTCTGGTCAATTCTTCCCTTCCCTCCCGCACCACCCCCTCCCGGGCACTTTCCCTTGCAACCGCAAGAGATGCTACACTTGTCCCTTTACCTCCCCCCTCGACTCCATTCAAGGACCCAAGCAGTCGTTCCAGGTGCAACAGAGGTTCACCTGCATCTCCTCCAACCTCATCTATTGCATCCGTTGCTCTAGATGTCAGCTGATCTACATCGGTGAGACCAAGCGTAGGCTTTGCGATCGTTTCGCCGAACACCTCCGCTCGGTCCGCATTAACCAACCTGATCTCCCGGTGGCTCAGCACTTCAACTCCCCCTCCCATTCCGAATCCGACCTTTCTGTCCTGGGCCTCCTCCATGGCCAGAGTGAGCATCACCGGAAATTGGAGGAGCAGCACCTCATATTCCGCTTGGGCAGTTTGCACCCTAGCGGCATAAACATTGACTTCTCCAATTTCCAGTAGCCCTTGCTGTCTCCTCCCCTTCTCAGCTCTCCCTCAGCCCTCGGGCTGCTCCTCTTCCTTTCTCCTTTCTTCTCCCCGCCCCCCCCGCCCCACATCAGTCTGAAGAAGGGTTTCGGCCCGAAACGTTGCCTATTTCCTTTGCTCCATAGATGATGCTGCACCCGCTGAGTTTCTCCAGCACTTTTGTCTACCTTCGATTTTCCTGCATCTGCAGTTCCTTCTTAAACACAAAGTAGGGAAATGTCACCGACATCAGGTAACCCACCCTCCCTTTGTTTCTTCTGCACTCTTACTGATCTACCTAGGTATCTTCCCTCCATGCATGGTAATTAAATATTCAGCCCAGTACAACTGCATTTGAGCACAATTTAAACTGCCTTGTGAATATCTCGGTACACTTACCTTTACTGAATCCTCTTTATTGACACTATGCACCACCGTCCTCCAAAAAGGACTCTGGATTTGCTTCCCTTTCATTAACCCTTTCAGATTTTGCCCTCTTAATATGCCTTGCACACCTTGATTCTGGACTTCAGCATGTTCCCACCAACTAATGTCAGTGTAACTGGCTTGTATCCCATTATCGTGTGTTGTCGTTTGTAATCTTTTGGAGCTGTTCTTAGGCGAGGAACTTGTTATGGATGTGCTCTTTCTCTGAGCACGCCTAGAGCCAAAGGATGCAAGCTCTATTCCCAAGTGAATTTGTTAGCTTTTGTACCTATTACTTGCTGTAATACTAGTATTAACAAGGGTGGCACAGTGGTGCAGCAGTAGACGTGCCGCCTCACAGTGCCAGTGACCCGGGGTCGATCCTAACTACGGGTTTAGCTTGTGCAGTTTATATGTTCCTCGTGTGACCATGTGGGTTTATTTCCTGGTGCTCCTCGTCTCCTGCATTCCAAAGACTGTAGGTTAATTAGTGTCTGTAAATTGCCCCTCGTCCGGAGGATGCAAAACTGGGATAACGTAGGACAAGTGTGCGGCTGATTGATGGTCGGTGTCCTCCTGTCAGAATTTTGAAAAAATGCCCAAACTATTTCACGGTAAGGAGTTCTAGGATTTGGATCCAATGATAATGAATTAATAATATTTCCCAGTAGAGATGGTGTGGTTGAAAGGAAACATGGTGGTAGTGCACTCGGATGCATCCAGTCCTTGACCTCCTTCATTGCTGGTATGTGTTGTCCAAGGTAGAGTTCTGCTTGGATACAAAATTAAACTTTGAATGGACCACTGTCAAATCAAACTTAAGCTGAGCCACATGAGGCACATATGCTGCTATTGATTAAATACTGAGGATGTGCAGCATTAAAAAGTAAATTATCTTGATCTGGGCAATGTATTTGTTTGGCTCTCGTATCCAACCCAAAATTATCCATGTTACACATCTGCCCCAAACTTGACACATGTTGGGACGTGTGTTGGATGGCCAGGTTATAGTCAGAAGAATCTAGGCTGGTAATATAGTAACTGGAGTGCATTTTAGAAAAGCTGTATACTGTAAGCATTGGCGGTGTAGGGAGGAAATGCTTGATATACATGGGATTCTAAACAAGCTGGCTGCTGAGGCCTGAATAGTGGCGAGCTGATTTAGTATTGTCAGCACCGTGCTCATTAACTAAGTGGAGAGTATCATCAAATTTCTGATGGTAAGATAGTGGAAGAGCTTTAGATTTCAAGAGGGCAGTTGCTTAGTGTAGGGTGACTTGCTCTTGTTGCCAGTTTTGTGGCTGGACAATTATACCAACATTGTTCTGTAAATCCAGTTTTGCTTTAGTTAATTGGTTCACTTAAGTTTGGAAGGCATATTTTTTTTATTGTGTTGCATATCAAGAATAGTCCAACCACATATTTGCACACCATTAACTTTTATAAATTTGGGTTGGAAGTCTCCATTCAGAAAGTTAACTGTAAACTCCATTAATTTGAATTTATTGAAATGTAAACATGGAAATCATTTGAATTTTGTTTTGTGTTGTGAGCATTGTTGGCAAAGCCATTATTTATTGTCTGTCAATGTTTGCCATCAAAAGTGTTGGTGAGCCACCTTGAACTACTACAGATATTCGGATGCAATTAAAGCCACAATGCTGTTGGAAACAGAGTTTGGATTGTGTGTGACCGGCAACATAATCTGCAAGCCTTGGCACCTGCTGTTCTTATTCTTGGTGGTAAATATCACAGCACCATGCTTCTCTGGTAGTAGAGGAGATGAAAGTTTAAAGTCGTAGATAAGGTGTTTTGTCCTTCAAATTAGTAGCCATTACCCATTCAGAAAACAAAATACAGTCTAAGCATGGGTAATGACTCTTTGAATGTACTATTGCTTGCCAAATCCATGCACTTTTCCAGAACTTCATGGATGAATACCTCTAACTGAACATCTGCCACTGATAGTAATGAAATGGGTATTATTAAAATCAAAATGACAATCATAAAATTAGATACTGGAAAGCTGGACCCTTCAGAGGAATGGTCTTTGACCTGACACAATCGCTGTTTCTCTTTCCACAGATGTTACCTGACCTGGTGTTTTTAGTATTTGTTTTCTAAATGGCAGCTTGTGACTGATAAAGTAAACTACGTAGTTGACCACACATGGTGTGCAGTGATGAGTGTCTATTTAAACGCCCAACTTTCTCTATGGATTTTATTGACTCTAATTTGCCCAACTACTTGGCTAACATTTGCTATTGATTAAATATAAATTTCCTTCTGCAAATCACAACTCATTGCGTTGGTCCCTGTTGTGACACTCCCTGACGGTTCAATTTTCGTCAACATTCGTGAGAGACCAGGCAGGTTCTGAACTTTAGAAGATGGATAAAGCTACTGTATTTAACTGCAGCAAGAACAGAAAATTCATTTAGCAAACAATTTATGCCAGTAGAATCAAAGCTTGGGGATTTTTTTATAGTTGAAAGCAATTACAAACATTTTAAGTGCAGGAAGGAACTGCAGATGCTGGTTTAAACTAAAGATACACACAATAAGCTGGAGTAACTCAGCGGGTCAGACAGCATCTCTGGAGAAAAGGAATAGATGATGTTTTGGGTCGACACCCTACTTCATACAATATTAAATATTTTAATATAAAAAATTAAGTATTTCCCTTCCACTTTTTTTATTAGGGTAATAAATATTAATTGTTGAAAACCAATAAAAGACATGGATAAATAACCTTTCTTTAAGACTTTTTCTTTGACCAGTCCTAGTACACTGCAGATTACAAAAACCTATTCTTCATCCTTAAAGGGGGATGCCTCTCCAGGCATTACTTAACATTAAAAATTGACAAGCACCCGCTGAGCTCCTAGAACCATGCACATTGGTGCTCCATTTAAAGGCTTCCTTCAAATAACTAAAAACAATGTTGCTCCACTTTGTCTAGCTCTCTTCTTAAATCTGGCAACAGCAATGTAACAACCCTGACCAAATCACAGATGAAATCTTCATGAATAGTGATTTGGTCAGGCTTGTTACACTACTCTCTGCGAAACACATGATGATGCATTATGGATGTTTGCATTTAGACAATGTCGAGTGAAGCATGTAGCACACTAGATGTCAGATGCAGGTGTCTGCCAACTTTCTGTGCTCCTCAAGCTGCCATTAGGTCCCAGGAGCATTCTGTAACTTGCTAAGCTATAGGAGCAGTATACATTTTTCAACAGGCCCCTTGGCTTGGCTGGTATCTCCAGTGCAGTCCCTTTCCATTGAATGGGGTCATCAAATTTTATTAAAATGGTAAGTTTTATCTGTTTTCTCCCCCCTCCCCATTGTACATTTTTAAAATTATTGAAATCCGTCTCGAATGTCTGAATGTCCAAAACATTTCCAACAGTGAAATGAGCTGCTTATCAAAGGACGTTAGGGAGATTCTGGAAGTGGATGTGTACGCAGAGACCAGGTTGCCAATTTTGCCATGCTCCGTTCATGGGACAGTAAAGTCCTTTGACGTTTCTGGTACAGACCCTTCTTCGGAAGTCTGTCCTGCTGAGTTACTCCAGTATTTTGTGTTTACCTGTGGGAAAATGTATCTTGCAATGGGTTATCTTACTTCTGTCACATGTTAACTTTAGAATCTCTCAAAGATCTTGATTTTCTCATTACTTCCTGCCACATGATGATGTAGGGACAATTTCCAAAATTATATTGTTGACACATGGGACATTCCTACATCACGCTTCAACGTCTCTCCTATCCCCTTACCACCATTTCTCCTGTGATGCCAGACTTCTATATCTGGTGAACAATAATAATGTCAGGTTGTATCATTTATAAATTTTGTGTCAAATTGAACTTTTGGTCTTCAAATCTTCACTGGAACGAATTCCTATATCATCTGTATATTACAGATGTACAGTATATCTGTATAATTGCATTGATGTGCTAGTCAACCAACTCATCCAAACCTATTGTATCTAATTTGTTTCATTAATCAGTTCTTGACTTCCGGTGGCGTCATGTTAGACTAACAGACGTGCACCCAGCTCCTCTCCCGAAAAACTTCACGATTTATCGTGTAAAACGGGTCCGAAAATCGGGATTGTTTTTAAAAACCTTACCGGAGCTTCTGGTTACCGCGCTGATGACGTCATCGTTAAACGCGATGTTTTAAACGGTGGTTTGAAGCCCTTTAAATGAGTAAATTGACTCCAGCTGTGAGCCCTCAGAGAGCTGTGAATAAACTGTCGAAACAGTTCGAAACTGAAGTTACCTCTGAAGTCTCTGAAGTGGCTGCAGAAATGGATACAAGATCTAAGAAAGACTTTGATGACTTGAAAAAATCAATGAAAAATTTGAAAGATGAGATCTCGGATAATAGGGTGGAAGATAAGAAGGAAATGAAGGAAAATTCGGCAAAAATGATGGAAGGAATGCAGAAGATGATGAAGGATTTAAATGCTGGTAACCAGAAGAATATGACGGATTTACTGGACACTATGAATAAACGAATTGATGAGGTGAAAGATGGACTATCAGAGAAAATGGATAAGATGGATGTAATTACTACGGATAAGTTCACGGCTGTACTTGAAACAGTAGCTGCAAGTATGCAGACAATCACGGAATTGGAGAAAAATACGGCACGACTTGTTGAAGACATGGCGAAACTGAGGCAAGAACATGAGCAAATGAGGCGAGAAAACGAACAAGCATCACTACAAATGGGGACTCAATTAGAGAAAGTCTCATTCAAATGCCTGGACCTGGAAGCTCGTTCTAGACGCCAGAATCTGAGGATTCTTGGTGTTTCAGAGGGGGCAGAAGGGGAACAGGTACGTGAATTTGCCATGGGCTTGTTGAAACAACTGTTGAATCTTCCCAAGGAACCGAAAATCGAAGTGGCTCATCGTGTCCCAAGATTTGGAAAAAGATTTGATGCGGGAAAAGCTTATCCACGACATATTATAGTGAAATTTCGAGATACTGCAGAACTGGAATATGTTATGACCCATATCAAATATGGTGTACAATTACGGCTGGACAAAGACACTATTAAGATATTCAGGGACTACCCACATGAAATTGTGCAAAAAAGAAACAAATTTGATAAGGTTAAAGATCTTTTAAGAGGGAGAGAAGGGGTCAGATTCGGGGTTTTTTATCCCGCTAAAATGCGTATTTCTTTTAATGGTCTTGAAAAGTCATTTGTTAAGCCTGAAGACGCTTTCAAATATGCCCAAACGATTGTTGAAAGACAGAAATAAAAGGGAGCTTTGGCAGATCCGAATAATTCTCAGCTATGTTTTGTCTGGGGATAGTTACACTGTTATCTCCGGAATGTTGAAGCAAGGACATTTTCTGTTCAAAACGTGTAAACAACTTTATAACGGGATATGAATTAGAAAATAATTGCTTATTGATTAAAATGTTATAACCAATTGTAAGAACTTATCCTATTAACAACTTTAAAAGTTATGCAGGTTAGATTAGAATACTAACAAAAAAAACAAAAAAAATAATGAACTAACATACTAATATGAATTTTTAATAAATTGTAACCTTGTCTATAAGCAGGAGGAGGGGATGAGAAACGAGCTCCTGGCTTATGTCCAGGAGCACGTCTCGTTAACCCCTTCAACCAACAGCTGATTCTTATTGAAATCAAAAATATTGGTTTAATAATTAAACTCTGATATATATATATGTTATAAGGAAATATCAGGGTAAAATTGTATTATATATATGAATGTGAGGCCTCGTTTTAATATTTTAATATGTTATGATTAACTAAGAGAGCGGAGCGAGTTGAGCAACAACGCAATGGAAGTCAAAATAAGGTTTTTCCCCACCTACAGGTGGGTCACTTGCTACAGTGCCGACTATAGACACTGTAGCCTCACTCTTTTAGTTTTTTTTTTATTACATAAAATCACTTGTTTGTGTTTTGTGTTTAGTGATAAGAATAATATGGACATACCAACAAAAGTTAATAATTCAAAAACTCCCCCAATACCTAAAGACCTGGGATATGGACGCACCACAAGATTCAAAGGTACTATAATTATTCAAAATGCATGACACCACACAAAAGAACCTAGGAGGAGTCTCATTTTGTAGTTGGAATATAAGAGGCATTAATGAACCTATCAAAAGGGGTAAGATATTAGCTCAGCTAAAAATGTATAATTCTGACATTACCTTCCTACAAGAAACACACCTAAAACCTCAGGACCAAGTTAGGCTGAGGGCGAAATGGATAGGTCAAACATACCACTCTTCATTCACTTCAAAATCTAGAGGCACGTCAATTATCATAAGAAAAGGTATACCATTTAAAGCAAAGAATATTATAACAGATATAGAAGGGAGATACCTAATAGTTAATGGAGAAATCCATGACACTCCACTTACTTTGGTAAATATATATGCCCCTAACTTTGATAACCCCCACTTTTTCAATAAAATCTTCAATATAATTGCAGAGTCAAACTATCAAAATGTTATAATAGGCGGAGACTTTAATTGTGTTTTAGACCCGTACTTAGATAAATCAAGTCAAAAACAGAGAGGGAATATGAAATCGAAAACTGGGGAACTCCTCAATACCTACATAAACAACACTAATATAGCAGATGTTTGGAGAATTGTGAACCCAACTGGCAGGGAATATTCGTTTTACTCAATGGTACATAAGACATACTCACGTATAGACTACTTTCTGCTGGATACAAAATTAATCCCCCAAACATCTAATGCAATATATCATACAAATTCAATTTCAGACCATTCTCCACTAACTTTCTTTTTAAAACTGGAAGGATTGTCTAAGAATAATTCATTCTGGAGATTTAACTCTCAAATTTTAAAAGATCCACAAGCGAGTATATATTTAAAAGAACAAATGGAGGTCTTTTTTCAAACAAATGATACTTCAGATATATCGCCTACTTTACTTTGGGAATCTTTTAAAGCATACATTAGGGGTATTATAATTTCATATCAAGCTTTTCAAAATAAAAAGAATAAGAATGAACAAAGACAGTTAGAAGAACTTATTAGACAAATGGATATAGATAATGCTAAAGATCCAACAATAGATAAACATAATAAAATAATAATTTTAAAATTTAAATTAAATAAATTATTATCTGCCAAACTTATAAGACTTTTTCAAATTACAAAACAAGAGCACTTTGAATTTGGGGATAAACCGCATAAACTTTTGGCTCGCCAGCTAAAAAAACGAGAAAAGGAACATACTATACCAAAGATCAAATCAGATAAAGGGGAATTATTAACAACACCGAAGGATATTAATAAAAGATTTGCGCAATTTTACGAGAATTTGTATACATCTAAAACGATAATTGATTCCAATAATATCACAAAGTTCTTGGATACCTGTAATCTTCCAAAGTTAGAGCTGAAGGAACAAGAGGAACTGGGTGCACAAATCTCAATTAAGGAATTAGAAGATACAATAAACTCACTAAAAAATGGAAAAACACCAGGCCCTGATGGATTTACTAATGAATTTTATAAAAACTTTTATGAAAAAATAATACCAAGATTACAAAAAATGTACCAATACGCTTTTAAAAAACGAATACTACCTGATACATTAGCGGAATCAACGATTACATTAATACCTAAGAAAAATAAGGATTTAGAAGATCCTGGCTCATATAGAGCTATAGCATTGTTAAACACAGATCAAAAAATATTAGCGAAAACATTAGCCAGAAGATTAAGTAAATACATTAGTAAATTAATAAACCCAGATCAGACAGGGTTTATCCCTAAGAGATACTCTTCTAATAATATGAGACGTCTACTCAACATAATGCACTCACACAAATCTGAAGATCAAGAATTATCAATTATTTCGCTGGATGCTGAAAAAGCATTTGATCAAGTAGAATGGAATTATATGGATAAAGTATTACAAAAATTTCAACTGGGAGAGAATTTTATTTTATGGATTAAGTTACTATATAACAAACCTACAGCTAGAATACTTACTAATAACATATTATCCTCGAAATTTCAACTATCAAGGGGAAATAGACAAGGATGCTCATTATCACCACAGCTGTTTGCTCTCATTATTGAACCGCTAGCAGAAAAAATTAGAATACACCCTGATATTCATGGATATAATACTAAAGACTCATATAATAAAATATCTTTATACGCGGATGATATATTATTGTATATTACAAAACCTCAAATCACTATACCAAATATATTAAATTTAATTGAAGACTTCGGATCTTTTTCTGGATATAGAATAAATTGGAATAAAAGTGAAATTATGTCAATAAAACCGAAAGATTCAACACATCTTTTAAAATTCCCTTTTAAAATAGCTACAGAAAAATTTAAATATTTGGGAATCGAAATTACCAGAGCATATCAAGGTATGCTCAGGGCAAATTTTGACCCCCTACTTAATAAACTGAATACATTAATTAAATTCTGGAAAACGCTTCCGATGTCTTTAATAGGCCGAATAAACGCAATAAAAATGATCTTTTTACCACAAATTTTATACCTATTTCAATCAATTCCTATATACTTACCTAAGAAGTTTTTTAAAAAACTCGACTCAGATATCACTAATTTTATATGGGACTATAAATCACATAGAATACAAAAAACCCATCTGAATAAATCTAAAGTATTGGGAGGTCTAGCACTACCCAATTTTATGTATTATTATTGGTCAGTAAATATTAAAAACATGATTCAACTGATGGATAACTCCGCCCAGCAAGTAGACTGGATTGTAATGGAGAAAGAGGATTGCTCCTCTAGAAACATTGGAGCGATCCTCCTCTCTCCAATGAAATTGAATAACATAAACTATAATAAGAACCCAATTATTCATAGTACAATCCGTATTTGGAAACAAATAAAACAAAATTTAAAATTAAGAAACTTATCACTTTTATTACCTATAGTCAATAACCCTTCGTTTAGTCCTTCTATTATAGATAAAGCTTATACACAATGGGATAGACTAGGAATTAAAACGCTTGGTGACTTGTATGAAACTGGAAAATTACTTTCATTTCAACAATTACAAATAAAATATAAACTCGGAAATAATCAATATTTTAAATACTTTCAAATATGCGACTATTTGAAAAAATATATAAAAGATCATCATAATAACCCAGCAGATGTACTGGACGAGGCAATGCAGACAAAAGCGGAATCAGCAAACTTAATATCATATTTGTACAATATTATCTTAAATGTACAAATACCATCTACGGAGGGTATCAGAAGAGACTGGGAACAAGAGTTAGCTATTAAAATTTCAAAGGAAAGTTGGAATGAATACTTATTAAAAGTACATAAATGCTCGATTAATGTAAGACACACTTTAATACAATTTAAAATTTTACATAGATTATATTATTCGAAAACTAAAATTCATAAAATTTTCCCAAACGTATCATCTATTTGTGATAAATGTCAATCCCAAGAAGCAACTATAGCGCACTCATTTGTCTTCTGTACAAAAATTCAAAAATTTTGGAATGAAATTTTTGAAATCTTTACAAAGTTATTTAAAACAAGACTGATACCCAAAGCAGAATGGATTATCTTCGGAATAACGGAAGATGATCCAGAACTAAATGTGTTTCAAAAGAAATTAATGGATTATGGGTTAATAACTGGAAAAAAGCTAATTCTAAAATTTTGGAAGAAGGCTCCAATACCAACTATAAATATGTGGATTTCAAATATGTTTGA
>CM075982.1:63851870-63916870 GCA_038087875.1 Malacoraja senta
TCAACAACAATGCACTACTTTGGTTCAGGTCCTATCTACACAGACAGAAAACATTTCATCCAGGGAGATAAAGTCACATCCACAACTGCCACAGTCACCCATGGTGTTCCTCAGGGATCGGTGCTGGGGCCACTGCTTTTTATCATCTATATTCAACCTCTTGGCAATATTCTCCGTTATTTTGGAATCAATTCCACTGCTACGCCAATGATACACAACTTTACCTCTCCACAAAACCAAACACCTCCCTTCCCCCAACTGCCCTCACCACCTGTCTTCAAGCTATCAGCAACTGGATGTCACTCAACCTTCTAAAACTCAATGGAAATAAAACAGAAATCATGCTAATTGGCTCAAAGTCACACTCTCCAAAACCCACCCGTTCACCATTTCAGTTGATGGCTCACCCATACCCACCTCCTCCCATGTCAAAAGTCTCGGCGTCATTCTGGACAGCACACTTTCCTTTGGCCCCCACATCAGCAATATCACACGCTCTGCATACTTTCATCTCCGCAACATCTCCAGACTCCGCCCTCCCTCTCCAAAGACAATACAAAAGTCCTCAGCCACGCTCTGGTCACATCCCGCATCGATTACTGCAACGCACGCCCTCCTCACTTGCACCTCCAATAAACGTCTTCATCGCCTCCAATGCATTCACAACTCTGCAGCCCGGATCATCACCCGCACCAGATCATCCATCGGACCACATCACACCCATCCTCACTCAGCTCCACTGGCTCCCTGTGCACCACCGGATTAACTACAAGATTTTACTGCTGACCTTCAAAGCCCTACACCACCTTGCTCCCCAATACCTCTCTGACCTGCTGCTACCATACACTCTTCCCGGTCACTTCGTTCCTCCTCAGCTGCAATTTTAACTGTCCCCACATTTAGACTCAGCACCATGGGTGCCAGAGCCTTCAGCTGCTCTGCCCCACGTCTCTGGAACACTCTCCCATCTCCCATCCGTCACCTGGACACTATCGATCAATTCAAATCACAACTCAAAACACACCTGTTTAGATTAGCATACCCGACATAACTTTCACCATGTTCACCCTGACTTTAATGACTTAAAATGTTTTGTGTATTTTTTGTTTTTAATCAACTAGATTTTAATATTGATAAATGTATTGTGATTTTATGTCCTGTAAGGTGTCCTTGGGTGTCCAGCAAGGCGCCAGCAAATAAAATGCATTATTATTATAAGGAGATAAGGGCAGAGAGACATGAAATGTGAAGCCAGGGAAGAGATATTGGTGGAATGGCATGAGGGGGGTAGTGGGAGTGGGGAGAAATGGTGCACATCCACATTGGTCACAGGGAAGGGGAGTAGGGGGGGGGGGGATGGCAGGGGTTGTTTACCACAAATTGGAGAATTCCGCAGACAAGTTACTTCGGGTCACCTCGAGTGAATTTAGAGATATTTGACCTTCGGTATACTACTCATAGAAGGAAGTCTTCCGGACAAGCGAGATTTGCACGATATGTAAAATCTTCAGGAAGAAATGTTGCGGTTTGCAGGTATGCTTCGCTATGATTTAAATCCTCTGGATAATCTGAGAGGGAAGGGAGTGCGCTTTAGCAAATGCAGTACGTGACAGGTTATCACACAACTCTGACTTCTCAAAATTCTTGCCTTTTAAAACATGCATTCAACAAAGTTAATTTTAAAAATGGCTCTCATCCCACAAATCGTCTTGCAAAAGTAAAATTAAAAATAGATAAGTTACTGAGTGGTCAAACAATGGCAATTGAAGTCACACCTGATTTTATCAGAAATCAGTATGGGAAGGAGATACAAGATCACTCACAAATTACTTATAACTATGACACAGAACTATCAAATGTTTAATAATTTCAAGTTTAGAATATGAGAGGGCGTACTTTGTGCAAAGGTTTTGTCAAACCATGACTGAATTTGGACACCACGCAAGATATTGAACTAGAGATTCCACAGGTTCATTCAAATAGTATTCAAGGGTTGCATAACCATTGCTTCTCTGTGGAAACAAGGAAATGCAGATGCTGGTTTACCAAGGAAAGACACAAATGCTGGAATAACTCAGTGGGTCAGGCAGCATTCCTGGAGAACACGGATATATAAGATCATTAGTGATAGGAGTAAAATTAGGCCATTCTTCCGGGGTGGAAGATTGCAACCTTCACATGGTCCGCCCTGTTTCGACTAATGCAATCAACTCGACGTGCACAAACGGAAGATCAAATAGAACAAGTTGTCCAACAACTTTAGGCTGTGCACGCCACACGAAAGAAGAAGGCCATTCTTCCCATCAAGTCTACTCCGCCATTCAATCAAGGCTGATCTATCTCACCTTCCTAACCCCAATCTCCTGCCTTCTCCCCACAACCGCCGACACCTGTGCTAATCAAGAATCTCTCTATCTCTGCCTTAAATATATCCACTAATTTTGCCTCCACAGCCTTCTGTGGTAAAGAATTCCTCAGATCCACCACCCTATATAGCCCTTTGGGTCGGGACATAGGCTGACTGATCCATGTTCTCCGGGGATGCTGCCTGACCCACTGAGATACACCAAGATTTTGTTTGTTGGCTTCTCTGCAATGCAGATGGCCATACACCTGATATAGAGTTTAAAATGCTAATAAAGGATTCCATAGAGCAGATAAATATAATTGAAAATGTAATTGAATCGCAAGTGTAATCATAAATTTAGAGTTAAGCCATTCAGGAGTGCAATTGTAATGCACATTTGCAGATAGAAATCTATCAGATCAATCTCCCAAAATATCAACCAGAGCTTTGAACATGGATATCAACTTTTTTTGTAAGCAGATCCAAAGAATATGCATCAGGGTCAGATGATTGTGTTGGCCCACAGGCAACCTGCGATAGAATATAGAAAGAACATAGAGCAACAAAGGAATGGCCCACAATGTCTCCGCTGAACACGATGCCAAAACTAATTCTTATCTGCCTGCACATAATCCATATCCCTCCATTCCTGCATATTCCTGTGTTCAGTTTAGTTTTAGTCTAGAGATACAGCACTGAAGTTGGCCCTTCGGCCCACCGAGTCCATGCCGACCAACGATCCCTGCACACTAACACTACTCTACACACACTAGGGACAATTTATAATTTTACCAAAGCCAATTAAATTACAAATCTGTACGTCTTTGCAGTGTGGGAGGAAAAAGGAGATACCGGAGAAAACCCATGACGAGACAGGGAAAACGTAGAAACTCAGTACAGACAGCACCCGTCTCTTCAATGCCACTTGACCAAAACATCTCTTAAATGCCAATATCTTACCCGCCTCCACCACTGTCCCCAGCAGCTCCCTCCCAAGTAAACACTACCTTCTCCGTAAATAAAATTCAGTGAAAGAACTCAGTTCAGATCATGGGGCTGAAGGGCCTTTACGTTCAGATCCATTTTGTGGGACTTATGTACCAGTCAGGATTTAATTATCCATGTTGGCCTGTTGGCCTTTATATCAAGAGTCGTCAAGTATTGGAGCAAAGAGGTCCTTCTGCAGTTGTACAGAGCCCTAGTGAGACCACACCTGGAGTATTGTGTGCAGTTTTGGTCCCCTAATTTGAGGAAGGACATTCTTGCTATTGAGGGAGTGCAGCGTAGGTTTACTAGGTTAATTCCCGGGATGGCGGGACTGTCATATGTTGAAAGAATGGAGCGGCTGGGTTTGTACACTCTGGAGTTAGAAGGATGAAAGGCTATCTTATTGAAACATATGATTGTTAAGGGTTTGGACATGCTAGATGCAGGAAACACATTCCCGATGTTCGGGGAGTCCAGAACCAGGGCCACAGTTTAAGAATAAGGGGTTAGCCATTTAGAACGGAGACGAGGAAACACTTTTTCTCACAGAGAGTTGTGAGTCTGTGGAATTCTCTGACTCAGAGGGTGGTAGAGGCCGGTTCCCTGGATACTTTCAAGAGAGAGCTAGATAGGGCTCTTAAAGATAGCGGAGTCAGGGGATATGGGGAGAAGACTGGAACGGGGTACTGATTGGGGATGATCAGCCATGATCACATTGAATGGCGGTGCTGGCTCGAAGGGCCGAATGGCCTGCTCCTGCTATTGTCTATCCAAGGTCAACAAAACATTGGTTTCGCATTCCTATAATTAAGCCTCCTATAAATAGAACTAATTTGAATTAAAAAGCCATTTGCTCTTATAAACTACTCAAATGATCTGATGAGCCACCTTTTATGACCATGGTTCCCTTGAGAGCATTCAACAATCCAAAGGGAATTCGATGAACAAATGAACAGGGATCTGTTCTAGACTGGATAACTCAGTACATGCTTACACAAGGGAAATCACAAATACCAGAGAGGAAAAAATATATTAATTTATTTAATTCTGTGTGGTACAAAAATAATCTATAAACAAGACATTGAGAGGAAACCTACTCAGCGTGAAACCTCAGAAAGAAAACAGCCCCAATTCAAGCAGTCAGGGCAAAACATAACTTGACAAATTTGAAGAGAGACACAAAATACTGGAGTAACTCGACAGGTCAGGCAGCATCTCTGGAGAAAAGGAATAGGTGACGTTTCAGATTGGAAACGTTCTTTATAGTTCCACTTGAATCTTCATAACTGTGTATCCTCACACAATCCCACCTTTTCCAGCCTGGCGACTGGGAGGCTGAAGCAGGCCCACAGTTAACACAGGGATTAACCAGTGACTGTAACACGACAATATCCACTTCCATTGCATTGCCCAACTCCACTGCAATCTGAACCGTTATGGAGGCTATGGATGAAGGCATGAGAATGGGGTTTGGAGGGGAGAGATAGATCAACCATGATTGAGTGGCGGATAAGAATTAATGGGCCGAATGGCCTAATTCTTCTCCTATCACTTCAGATCTTATGTTACTCCGCTGCTGACACTCCTACCACGTTAGGGTAGTGCAAAGATAGAGTTGCTGCCTTACAGCGCCAGAGACCCGGGATCGATCCCGACTATGGTTATTATCTGCATGGAGTTTGTCCATTCTACCTGTAACCTGCATGGGTTTCCTCCCACAATCCAAAGACATACAGGTTTGTAGGTTAATTGGCTTCAGTATCGCTGGGCGGCACAGACTCGGTGGGCCGAAGGGCCTGTTTCAGTGCTATATCGCTCAAAACCAAAAAAGGGCAACTTGGCATTGCCCAGTATCCAAGGTGAAGAACAATATCTTTAATTGTACAGTTAAATAAATAAATAAATCAGGTTACAGGCCCTAATAAAACTCCAGCAGATACATCTATTGGCGTGAACATTGTACAAGCAACTTTCCTCTGTCGAGTGTTGCATATCTGTAGTGCTATGATGATGGCATATTAAGGTCTGTCCCCATATGCAAGGAACAAGAGTTATTTTTGCTACTTTAATTACATTTCTAGTAAATCAAAGGTATTTTAGGTGCGTAAGATGTAGATGTCAGTTGTTATATTCCAGCCAATAGATATTCTGCATGGGCAGAACCCACCAAAAAAGTAAAATATGAACAAAGCATTTTGTCATGAAAATATATTTGATAAGGTGAGCATCACTTGATCAAAATTTACAAAGTACTCCTCCTAGCAGGTAAACCAGATCACTCACCTGACGTGGTCTGCATTTATAGAATTATTACAAACATAGGGTGCAAAAGTACTTTAAAAAAAATAAAAAATTGAGGTCGGGTAAGGGGGGGATGATAGTTGAAGAGTTGGTATGTCCTATTTACGTGATGCTCAAAAAAAAAAAAACATTTGTTTCTCTTTTTTCTCTTTCTCTTTTCTTTTCTTAGGGCCTATTTCTTAACTCTTTTTCTTTTTGTTTTTAATTTCGCTCTTATAGGGTCTTCGTCCTTTTTTGTTGTTACATTTTCTACACTTTTCTACACTTGCACTTTTTCCTTCACTTTCTTCTCTCTTTCAATCTTTTCTTTCTCTAGTGTAAAAAAATAAATAAAGGGAGTACATTAATTGTAAGATGATATAAATGATGAGTATTAATGTATGTGGTTGTAATGTAATGTACTTCTAATAATAAAAATTAAAAAAAAAAAAAAATTTACAAAGTACAACGAGAAATAATTCCATCTTGTCAAACAATGACACTGCAAATACACGGGCAAAGTTCAAGATCGCAAACTTCAAATTTCTTAATTGGGAGTGCCATTAACAGTTAGCAGAGGAGCAGAGGAATGGATGGTGTGACGTGCTGATAAGACAGCTACTAACAGACTGAGCTAGACAGTCGCTGGAAAGTCCAGTTGGTGAGAAGAGATCATTCAAAAATGAAAATGCCATTATCTTACAATCAGGTTTCCATAAAACCGACAATTTATTTTAATGAGGTACAGGCACAATGAAAATCTTGCTTGCAGCAGCATCACTGGCACATGGGCTCGGACGATAAACAGAACATAAATTATAGAAGACTGTGAAAATTAAAAGATTGTGCAAAAACACAATTGGAAATAAAATGTCCATCGCTGTGGGCAGGAAGCAGGCTGCAGGGTTCCATTGGTGAGCTAGGATTAGGGTGGTGACAGTTCGGTTCAAGACCATAGAACGGGAAGAGGCCCTTCGGCCCACAATGTCTGTGCTGAAAATGATTCCAAGATAAATTACTCTCATCTGCCTGCACAAAGGTACCAAGGCCTTGAAGGAACAAATTTTATTGTGCTGCAAAAAAAAAAGTCAACATGGCATAATAAAACTTCAGAAGATATATCTATTGGCATGCTCAATCTTGTATAGAACATATTTTTGTGTAATGGATGTTACCATGGCGACTGTATAAATACCTGTACCATTAAGACTGTTGTTCATCTTGACATAAGTGCCACGAACCACTTGTTCATACATCTGAGATCCCATCGTTTTCACACTCTCTCTAATCATGATGCCCTGGGCTTGCACCATAAATAGGTAGGTGTTCACTGGAAAAGAAAAAGGCACCATTAAAAACGGTTCACGGTTGCACAAGTTCAATTCATATGATTAGCAAGTACTGTACAACAATTAGTAATTCCGGCCAACCCGAATTCAAACAAAAAAAGTACAAACTCTAACCTATTGACACAACTTTGAAAAGGCACCCACAATACTATAGGCTTAAAATTCAAATGTTCTACATACTACATTCCTAATCTCAGACAATTCACAAATGGCATAAGGTGTACCTTAACAAAAATATATTTATTTAAATGCACAAGAGAAAGGCAGAGGAGCAGGTGGGCACAATAACAAAGGGGATAAAGGGGCAGACACTGATTCCATTGGTGAGAGGGTTAAGATATTGCAGCTAACCAGTCAACAGAAAGACTATAGATGATTACAATCAAGCCGTCCACAGTGTGCAGATATTAGATAAAGAGAATAATGTTTAGTTCAAGATAAAGTCCAATAAAGTCCAATTAAATATAGTCCAAGGTCTCCAATGAGAGGTCAAGACCACTCTCTAGTTGGTGATAGGATGGCTCAGTTGCCTGAAAACAGCCTTTAACAACGGCCTTTGCTTCACCCAGAGTTGTGAATCTGTGGAATTATCTGCCACAGAAGGCAGTGGAGGCCAATTCACAGGAGATTTGATTTAGCTCTTAGGGCAAAAGAAATCAAGGGATATGGGAAAAAAAGCAGGAACGGGGTACTGATTTTAGATGATCAGCCAATATCATATTGAATGGCAGTGCTGGCTCAAAGGGTCGAATGGCCTACTCCTGTACCTAATTTTCTATGTAAACTGAACTGATGCCTCTACTAATTTTATACATTTTTATCGTCTCCCTTCAACCTCCAGCATTCCAAAGAAAACAATCCAAGTCTGTCCAACCTCTCCCTGTACCTAATACAACCTAACCAAGCATCATTCTGTATATAAATAAATATACACAATATGAATCTAAGGAAATGTCCCATGTATTAAAATATTTTTGAGAATAGAGACTTTTCCACCTCCGTCACTCTTTCTTCTCCCTATTCCCGTCCAGCAGACGGTACAGAAGCTTGAGAGTGTACACCAGACTCAGGAACAGCTTCTTTCCCGAAGGGCCGAATGGCCTACTCCTGCACGTATTTTTCTCTGTTTTCAATGTTTCTATGTCTTTAGACTTTAGCAAACTTTATACTTTGTCCTTTAACAAAGGACAATTCATGGATGAAGCTCAGGACCAACTTGGTCTGCTCACCTGGAGATGAATTAAGGCAGACAACCTAAAGCTACAGCCATTTAATAATTGTGCATTTACAAAGTGGTAGATTTGAGCTATGAATATCATGATCCATTTTACATTACAAATTACCAGATGTGGCAGAGGTTCACCTGCACCTCCTCCAACCTCATCTATTGCATCCGCTGTTCTAGATGTCAGTTGCTCTACATCCGTGAGACCAAGCGTAGGCTTGGCGATCGCTTCGCCGAACACCTCCGCTCGATTCGCAATAACCAGCCTGATCTCCTGGTGGCTCAGCACTTCAACTCCCCCTCCCATTCCGAATCCGACCTTTCTGTCCTGGGCCTCCTTCATGGCCAGAGTGAGGACCACCGTAAATTGGAGGAGCAGCACCTCATATTTTGCTTGGGCAGTTTACACCCCAGCGGTATGAACATTGACCTCTAATTTCAGGTTGTCCTTACTTTCTCCTCCCCTTCTCAGCTCTCCCTCAGTCCTCTGGCTCCACCTCTTCCTTCCTTTCTTCCTCCCGCCTCTGCCCCCCCCCCCTCTCACATCAGCCTGAAGAAGGGTTTCGACCCGAAACATTGCCTATTTCCTTCGCTCCACAGATGCTGCCTCACCCGCTGAGTTTCTCCAGCATTTTTGTCTACCTTCGATTTTCCAGCATCTGCAGTTCCTTCTTAAACCAGATGCTGATCACTGGTCGGGTTTTACATGCGTGCTTATCAACCAGTAAACTATATATGTTTCACTTTCAAATTGACAGGAAAGCTTGACACGAGAAATGAAAGTGAAAAGTTCTTGCTCAAGACGACAATTCATTGTACGCTGACTTGTGGTAGCCGCTAATTACATCAAAATGGGTGGCACGGTGGCGCAATGGTAGAGTTGCTGCCTTACAGCGCTTGCAACACTGGAGACCCTGGCTCGATCCCGACTACGGGTGCTGTCTGTACGGAGTTTGTACATTCTCCCCGTGACTGCATAGGTTTTCTCCGAGATCTTTAGTTTCCTCCCACACTCCAAAGACGTACAGGTATGTAGGTTAATTGGCTGGGTGCGTGTGTAAATTGTCCCTAGTGTGTATAGGATAGTGTTATTGTACGGGGACCGCTGGTCAAAGCGGACTTGGTGGACTGAAGGGCCTGGTTCCACGCTGCGTCTCTAAAAGCTAAAAAAAAATGTTTAAGCATCATTTTGAAACAAGTAGGAAACCCGGCAGTAAGAAAATAAAAATATACTAAAAACTGTACATAAACAGATGAACTGGTACTGGAGAAAGCTTTGTTTCAAACAATGTAATATTTCTTCAGTATCACTCAATTTTGTGAATGAATATTTTCAAGATACATGAGGAAATGAAACAATCAGTTTGGGGCACAAAGCAGACAGTTTCAATATTGATATTAGTTTTGTGAATAGGGAAGAACTGTAGATGCTGGTTTAAGTCAAAGATAGACACAAAATGCTGGAGTAACTCAGCGGGACAGACAGCTTCTCTGGAGAGAAGGAATGGGGGATTTTTCATGTCGAGACCCTTCTTCAGACTGATGTCAGGGGAGTGGGCGGGACAGAGATAGAATGTAGTCGGAGACAGTAAGACTGGTGGGAGAACTGGGAAGGGGAGGGGAAGGAGAAAGAGGGAAAGCAAGGGCTATTTGAAGTTAGAGAAGTCAATGTTCATACCGCTGGGGTGCAAGGCACCCAAGCGAAATATGAGGTGCTGTTCCTCCAATCAGAAAGGTCAGATTGGGAATGGGAGGGGGAGTTAAAGTGGTGAGTATCAGAACTTGGTAACCCCAGGATGTGACTCGTCTAGTGACTCATAGATGACATTTCACTGCCTTGGTTACTAATGATCTTTTCTATCCACAGACAAACTTTTTTAATGTGACTCATGTTGGTCGGTATGGGAAGGTCGAGTCGAAAGGCCGGTTTCCGAGCTGTATGACTAATAGCTTCTATGCCGACTTCTATATAAACCATAGCTACTACCAGAACTTGACATACAATTCATGAATTCAGATAAATAGCTTTCCATGTCTGCATCGGAACTGGCCAGGTTCTGATGCAAGGTTATCACCTGCAAAAATAATTCAGATTTCATTACTGTAGAAAATCTGTCTGATTTGCTGAGCATTTGTAACCTTCTTCTTTCAGTCTTCCATATATCAAATTTCCACCCGTCATCGGTTCACCTATTCGCTGTCACACTATTCGCTTGTCCTAGCCCTCCTCCCCCCCCCCCTTAACCACAGTGAAGAAAAGTCCTGAAACTTCACCTATCCATGCTGCCTGACTCGCTGAGCTACTCCAGCACTTTGTTTCTCTCTTTGTAAACTAGCATCTGCATATCCTGGTTGCTAAATATATTCCACATATTCCACATTCCCTCAACTTGTATTATTTCCCACATCTCCCTATTTTCTATTCTGGTGATGATCATCTGACAACTGATCACGAAAGCAGTTTGTCACTCATCCTTTTGTGTCAGTGCCTGGCACTCTGCATGTACTGTTGGGAGCTGCGAAACAGGTGTTCATTCATGCCCATGTAACACCATGTGTGCATTCAACTCAGCTGGCTCACACCAAGGTCAAGCAGAAACTGTTTTGGTCCAGGAGACTTTGAAGGTATGAGACGGGAATTGCCTCGGACAGACTGGTGAATTATACTTAAAGGGTTGACAGTGGAGATGCAATGGCCAAGATTTAAAGACGGCATGGACGAACTCGAAAAATTGTTCATCCCTCTCTGGCGGAAAAAAAACCCCAGGGAAGGCAGCTCAACCGTGGCTAATGCGGGAAATCAAGGATAGCGTTAAATCCAAGGATGAGGCATAAAGGGCCTGTCCCACTGTCACGAGTTATTCATGAATTCTCCCGAGTTTTCCCCTCGATTCAAACTCGCAGAATGTTCGCAACGAGGTCGTAGGAGTTCGTAGATATATCGTAGCGGCTCGTTATGCTAACCGTAGGTACTCGTGGCATCAGGTAAGTCGGGATGTTTTTCCAGTCCAAAAAAAAAAATGTCCACGAGTAAATAAATGGTCTGGATGAAAGAAATTGCAACTTTTTACTCGTAAGGACGGGAATTCGTAGACATACTCATTTGAGTTCGTGAACATAGTCGTGGAAAGTCGTAGGAGTTCGTAGATTACCACGATCTTGATTTTTTTTTTAGGTCCTTTAAACTCGGCAGAGGCTTTGAATTCAGTTGTGAAAGTGGGACAGGCCCTTAAATTGGCCAGAGGAAGCAGCAAACCGGAGGACTGGGAGAAATTTTGAGCTCAGAGGTGGACAAAGGGGTTAATTAAGAGCGGGGGAAAAGACCATGAAAGAAAGCTCGTGGGGAATATAAAAACTGACTCTAAAAGCTTCCTTAGATATGTAAAAAGGAAAAGATTAGTGAAGACAAATGTCTTCTAGTGGGAGGAAGGAACTGAAGGGAATCCACATTAGCCAGGACATGGTGTTAGGTAAACTGTTGGGACTGAAGGCAGATAAATTCCCAGGGCCTGATGGTCAGTATCCCAGAGTACTCAAGGTGGCCCTAGAAATCATGGATGTCATTGGTGATCAGTATCCAATGTTCTCTCAACTCTGGATCAGTTCCTGTGGACTGGAGGGTAGCAAATGCATCTCCACTTTAAGAAAGGAGAGAGAAAACGGGGAATTATAGACCAGTTAGTCTTACATCGGTAGTGGGGAAGATGCTCGAGTCGATTGTTAAAGATGTTACTAGACCAAGTGCGGACGCATTGGGTCCCGTTCCCCCAACGCAATATTCCACCAAACTGCGCATGCACGGCTGACAGGCCAGCACTAACAGCAGAAATTAACTGCTGTGAGCCCCCCATTCCCCCCTCCTCTACCTCTATCACCCGCCCCCTCCTCCCCCACTCTCCCCTCCCCAGGATCTCGAGCGCGGGCTCAGAGCAGCAGCGCCGCCACCCCCAGACCCAGCCCCCGTGTCCCCAGCACAGCCTCTCCCCGCCCCCAGACACAAAGCATGGATACCTGGCCCACTGCGCATGCGCAGGGCTGACGGGCTTCCCCCAACTGTGCAGGCGCGGCCGACAAGTGTGCGGCGCTGTTTTAAGTTATTAAGTTTTAAATGTCAATAACTTGTAAAATATGACATAAATCTTTACAAAACTTGTTTCTTTTACATCCCAGGACAATGGCAAGTAAGGTGGGCCAAAAATTGTAGTGCTATCGTGTATGTTTTGGCAGAGTTTTGGAATATCACGCACACAAACAAGATGAGAGTTTTAGTAATATAATATAGATAGCAGTCCATTTGGAAAACAGTGACAGGATCGGTTAAAGTCAGCATGGATTTATAAAGGGGAAATCATGCTTGACAAATCTACTGGAATTTTTTGATGATGTATCAAGTAGAATGGAAAAGGGAGAGCAAGTGAATACTGTGTAACTGGACTTCAAAAAGCCTTTGACAAGGTTCCACACAAGAGATTAGTGTGCAAAATTAGAGCACATGGTATTGGGGGTAGGGTATTGACATGGATAGAGAACAGGTTGGCAGACAGGAAGCAAAGAGTAGGAATTAACGGGTTATTTTCAGAATGGAAGGCAGTGACTAGTGGGGTGCCGCAAGGTTCGATGCTGGGACCCCAGTTGTTTACAATATATATTAACGATTTAGACAAGGGAATTAAATGTGACATCTCCAAGTTTGCGAATGTGGCAGTGTGGGCTGCGATGAAGATGCTATGAGGCTGCAGGGTGACTTGGATATGTTGGGTGAGAGGGCAGATGCAGTTTAATGTGGATAAATGTGAGGTTATCCACTTTGGTGGCAAGAACAGGAAGGCAGATTATTATCTGAATGGTGTCAGATTAGGAAAAGGGGAGGAGGATGCTATGAGAATGCAGGGTGACTTGGGATAAGCGGAGGAGGATGCTATGAGAATGCAGGGTGAATGGTGTCAAATTGGGAAAAGGGCAAGTACAACAGGATCTGGGGGTCCTTGTTCATCAGTCAATGAAAGTAAGCATGCAGGTACAGCAGGCAGTGAAGAAAGCAAATGGCATGTTGGCCTTCATAACAAGAGGAGTTGAGTATAGGAGCAAAGAGGTCCTTCTGCAGTTGTACCGGGCCCTAGTGAGACCACACCTGGAGTATTGTGTGCAGATTTGGTCTCCAAATTTGAGGAAGGACATTCTTGCCATTGAGGCAGTGCAGCGTAGGTTCACAAGGTTAATTCCCGGGATGGCGGGACTGTGATATGCTGAGAGAAGGGAGCGGCTGGGCTTGTATACTCTGGAATTCAGAAGGATGAGAGGGAATCTTATTGAAACATATAAGATTATTAAGGGTTTGGACACGCTAGAGGCAGGAAACATGTTCCCGATGTTTGTGGAGTTCAGAACCAGGGGCCACAGTTTAAGAATAAAGGGTAAGCCATTTAGAATGGAGATGAGGAAACACATTTTCACACTGAGATGTGAGTTTGTGGAATTCTCTGCCTCAGAGGGCGGTGGAGGCCAGTTCTCTGAATACTTTCAAGAGAGCGCTAGAAAGGCCTCTTAAAGATACCGTAGTCAGGGGATATGGGGAGAATGCAGGAACGGGGTACTGATTGTGGATGATCAGCCATGATCACATTGAATGGCGGTGCTGGCTTAAAGGGCCGAATGGCCTACTCCTTCACCTATTGTCTATTGTCTAGTTGGCCTTCATTGTGAGAGGATTTGAGTTTAGAAGCAAGGAGGTCCTACTGCAGTTGTACAGGGCCCTGGTGAGACTGCACCCGGAGTATTGTGTGCAATTGTGGTGTCCTAATTTGAGGAAGGACATTATTGCTATTGAGGGAGTGCAGCATCGGTTCACCTGGTTAATTCCTGGAATGCGGGACTGACATATGATGAAAGAATGGGTCGACTGGGCTTGTATTCATTGGAATTTAGAAGGATGAGACGGGATCTTATAGAAATATAAAATTCTTTTTTACAGGCTGGATGTAGGAAAAATGTTCCCGATGTTGGGAGAGTCCAGAACCAGGGGTCACAGTTTAAGAATAAGAGGTAGGCCATTTAGGACTGAGATGAGGAAAAAATAATTCACCCAGAGAGTGAATCTGTGGAATTCTCTGCCACAGAAGACAGTGGAGGCCAATTCACTGGATGTTTTCAAGAGTTAGATTTAGCTCTTAGGGCTAAAGGAATCCAGGGATATGGGGAAAAAGCAGGAATGCGGTACTGATTTTAGATGATCAGCCATGGCTCGAAGGGCCGAATGGCCTACTCCTGCACCTATTTTCTATGTTTCTATGTAGGAGAATAATTTTTTTACAGTGCAAGCCGAGAACTGGCAGAGCGGTGGCGCAGCATGTTAGCGCAGCGGTAGAGTTGCTGCCTTACAGCGCCAGAGACCCACCCGGGTTCGAACCCGACTTCTCCCTATGACTGCGTGGTTCGTATATTCTCCCTGTGACTGCGTGCGTGGCTCGTCTCCAGGTGCTCCCGTTTCCTCCCACACTCCAAAGGTGAACAGGTTTGTAAGTTAATTTGCTTCGGTAAAATTGTAAATTGTCCCTAGTATGTGTAGGATAGTGTTAGTGTACGAGGTAATCACTGGTCGCCGGCATTGGGTATTTTTTAACATAGATCAATAGGTTCTGGATTAGCAAGGGCGTCAATGGTTACAGGGAGAAGGCAGAAGAATGGGGTTGAGAGGGATTAGCCATGATCGAATGGCGGAGCAGACTCAATGGGCCGAATGGATGAATTCTGCCCGTCTTATGGTCTTAAGTATGATAGTGTCTACATATAGGATTTTTACTGAACTGTGGGCAAAAAAGGAATTTCTCGGTCCCGAGGTACATGTGACAATAAAGTATCAGAACCACAGCCTGAAAGATGGACATAAACATGTGAACTAGAATGTTTTCTATTCGAGTTTAGTGTGGCAAAATTCCATCCAGTGGCAAGAACAGTCACCTGCAGCTCCACAGCTGCCAGTAAATCCATCCCGCCAGTTTCCCAAATGCTCATCCGTACATTCGGGTGACACATAAAGTGGGCTTTCGGAACCTGGGGAGGGACTGCATCTTAAGCCACTAAATCAGCTATTGCAATATCATGCTTCAGACTTTTTTCCTTCGCTCCATAGATGCTGCTGCACCCGCTGAGTTTCTCCAGCATTTTTGTTTACCTTCATGCTTCAGACTGTTGGATACTGTGTGCTGTTATAAACCGATTGCAAAATAGCCACAAGTGAATGAAGTAATGTGCCACAGAACAAAATACGCCCAGCACATTACAATTCACTATGTTCAAGGTCAAATCCAAAGCATGGGGATTTGTATTCACATAATCAATACAAGCCGAGTAACATTACCTTGAGTAACACTACCTTGAACAGCACCTCATATTCTGCTTGGGTAGCTTACAACCCAATGGTATGAACGGCAAAATCTTCCAATTTTATGTAACCGCTCACCCCTCCTCCACTTTCTTCCTCCTCGCCTCCCCTGTGCCCCACCTACTCACACCCATCTCTCCCTTCCTCTTATATTCCTCCTTGTGTCTTCACGATTTCCAACTCTTCAACCTTTCGGTCTCAAACCTTCTGCTTTAATCTCTGGCCTTTGCTCCAGCCATCCACCCATCAGTCCCAACCCAAAACAACGCCTATCCATGTTCTCCAGACATACTGCCTGACCCGCTGAGTTACTCCAGCACTTTGTGTCCTTTTGCAACCATATTTAGGTTAGGATTAATAAAACTACAATGATTTGTCCAAAATTACAATAAATGGGAAGCACACACAAGAATCTGGTGTACACTGATGATAAAATCTTTCAAAAAGAAAACAAAAAATTTGAAGGAAAGGTTTCAGTGTCTTTTGAAAGGAGGGCCCTACATTTTGCTTTCACCACACTAACGAAACAGTGGTGTAACTGGTAGAGCCTCTACCTCACAGCGCCAGAGATCTGGGTTAGACTGGTGCCATCTGTGCAGAGTTTGGACGTTCTCCCTGTGACTGAGCGAGTTTCCTCTGGGTGCTCCGGTTTCCTCCCACACCCCAAAGATGTGCAGGTTTGTAGCTTGCCTCGGTAAAGTTTTAGAGCAGTATTGGCCAAAAGCAGGGAGGTGGGACTAGTGTAGATGAGAAAAGATGGTCGGTGTGGGAAAGTTGGGCCAAAGGGCCCGTTTCAATGCTGTCTGACTCTAACAAAGACCACCTTTCCAGACTTGCTGGCAAATGCAGTTCGAGAAGGCAATGGGTGACAATGTCATCTGCACTGTAAGCACTCTGAGGAGTGCGGATGTGTGATTGAGAATCGGGCTCTGCACAACGGATTCAGCAGGAAAGGCCTCAGGAATGAGTAGGTTAACCTATGATGAGCGTTTGACGGCACTAGTCCCGTACTCGTTGGAGTTTAGAAGAATGAGAGGGGACCTCATTGAAACATACAGAATAGTGAAAGGCTTGGATAGAGTGGATGTTTCCACTAGTGGGAGAGTCTAGTTCTAGAGGTCATAGCCTCAGAATTAAAGGACGTTCTTTTCGGAAGGAGATGGAGACATTTCTTTAGTCAGAGGGTCGTGAATCTGCGGACTTCTTTGCCACAGAAGGCTGTGAAGGCTAGGTCAGTGGATATTTTTAAAGCAGAGGTAGATAGATTCTTCATTAGTACAGGTGCCAGAAGTTATGGGGAGAAGGCAGGAGAATGGGGTTAGGAAGGAGAGATAGATCAGTCATGATTGAATGGCGGAGTAGACACGATGGGCTGAATGGCCTAATTATACTCCTATTCCTTCTATGACCACCAGCACAGCACGTTCATGGTATTTGAGAGTCCTGGAGGTGAGGCATTTCACCAGATGACCTTGACGTTCTGCTCAGGAAGGTGTGAAATGCAACAGTGCAATTCATATACAATAGACACTGCCACAGTTCACCAATCATTGTGGGAAATGAATATACAGCACATTCACATCAATTGACATCAGACCAAGTTGGGATATTGTAGAAACAAGGAGCTGCAGGTGTTGGCATACAGTTAAAGGCCACAAAGTGCTTGAGTAACTTAGTGGGTCAAGCAGCTTCCCTGGAAAACATGATACCCATCCATGTTCTCCAGACATGCTGCCTGACCCTCTGGGTTAATCCAGCACTTTGTGTCCAAGCCTAGGTGTTGTGTGTTGGTATTCTGCTAATGGGAAAGACCCACTTCTTTGTCAGTGGAACTGAATACTTTCTAGACTGACGCTCTAATGGAGACATGTTGTAGAAGCAGCTGAAGCAAGCAAGCTAATCTGAGAACATCTCAGAACTCTTGGAAATTATTTCAGTGTCTTCAGTTTCTGGGCGGCACAGTGGCTCAGTGGTAGAGTCACTGTCTTACAGCATCAGAGACCAAGGTCGGATCCTGACTACGGGTGCTGTCTATGTGGAGTTTGTATGTTCTCCCTGTGACCGCATGGGTTTTCTCTGGGGACCCCTGGTTTCCTCCCACTTTCCAAAGAGGTACAGGTTTGTAGGTTAATTGGCTTCTGTAAATTTGTCTCTAGTGTGTAGGACAACGCTAGTGTACACTGCACTGGTTGGCAGGGACTCACTAGGCCAAAGGGCCTGTTTCCACACAGCATCTCTGAAGTCTTAAACAATTGCTCTGGGCAGTTATTCGGTACAGCCCTCTTTGTACTTTACGCAATACGCCACAGGCATGGAAACTTGGAATGCAACAAATGCTGCGACCAGCCTGAAAATCAGGCAGCAGAGTGAGAGAGAGAGTTAATGTTCAAGTACAATTATCTTTCATCACATGGAATTTTTTTTATCTGTATCACATTCAGAAACATCTATTGAAGGGAGAAATACCTGCTGAGTACAGGAGCGGGGGAACAGGGCAAAGATTAGGCCCAGAAATTTGGGCCGTCACACCTGTGTAATGGCCGTTCCTCACCTGTAGCATTGTAACACACATTCTTTTTTTAGTTTTTAGAGATACAGCACGGAAACAGACCCTTCGGCCCATTGAGTGCGTGCCAACCAGTGATCCCCGCACATTAACACTATCATACACATGCAAGGGACAATTTTCACTTATACCAAGCTAATTAACCTATAAACCTGTACGTCTTTGGAGTGTGGGAGAAAACCAAAGATCTCAGGGAAAACCCACGCAGTCACGGGGAGAACGTACAAACTCCGTCCAGACAGCACCTGTAGTCGGGATCGAACCTGCATCTCTGGCGCTGGAAGCGCTGTAAGGCAGCAACTTTACTACTGCGCCCTCAGAGAAAAAAAAAGTGCAATCAGCAAGCCTACCTCTCTGCATATTTTTGTATCCAAGTGCATTGTTCAAGGCCGCTGTGAAATGATTTGGTTCTGCACTTTGCTCTTTTGTGGCTGATAGGGGCCCAATGTTGCAGACAGAAAAAACTCTCCTGAACATGGTAAGATTGAATAAACTCAAGCTTAAGGAACTGAGTTTGTTAAGTAGTATTAAAGTCCACCCCGATTCACTATTTATACCTTCCTATGATGGTGTGGGTTGCCACTGGGCACTCTGGTTTTCTCCCACATCTCAAAGATATGCAGGCTTGTAGGTTAATTGCTCTCTGTAAAATTGTCCCACATGGATGTAAAAGTGGGATAACATAGAACTAGTGTAAATGGATGATCAATGGTCAGCATGGACAGAGCCAAAGGGCCTGTTTCCATGCTGCATCTCTAAATTAAAATAGCATTCTGCAGAAAATATCCACTCCACTTATTCAATATTCCAACTTTCTATTAAAAGGTGTTTTAAGAAAATGTCTTAACCATTAGGCAGCGACATCTTCATCAAGCTCTTCTTTTCCAGCATAAAACTCTGAGAAATGTTGACAGGTTTCCCCCAGAAAGCCTGGCAAACCACATAGCCTGTTGGCACCGCACAATAACAGTGAAGAGTTCATAAAATCAGTGAAGGCTGCCTTTATTTATCTCAGCTTGCAGCCTGAACCAATGTTCAATAATCAAATGCAGAAAAGCACCTCCCCCCGGGGTGAACTAGCTATCATCTGAGTACTGTACAAATAAACCGAACATACTATTAAATATGCTGTGTGCAATATTCTATTTTACCTCGAAAGTTAAAGAGACTTGTAAATTCTTACAAAAAGAATAAATAGAAAAACATGTACATTGTCCAAAAGTTATTTTTAAATTCCTGGGAAAACATTAATGTATGAAACATAGAAGGGTCTCGACACAAAATGCCACCTATTTGATTTTCTCCAGAGATGCTGCCTGACCCACTGAGCAAATCCCACATTTTGTGTCTTATCTTCACCATTAGTGTATTGTCCGAAGAGCCCTGACCCAAAACGTAACCTATCCATGATCTCCAGAGATCCTACATTCCAGCACTTAGTGTCACTATTTTAGAAAACTGGCACCTGCAGTTCCTTGCATCAACATTACAATGTTGTTATTGTGGAAGGAGACAAATCTTGCTTGAAGTATAATTTTTTGCAAGACATTTGTCTCCCTATCAAGGACCAAAACTAAAATAGCCCAGACTAAGTGCATAGAAAGGAACAGCAAATGCTAGTTTGTACCAAAGATGGACACAAAAACTGCTGGAGTAACTCAGGGGGTCAGGCAGCATCTCTGGAGAAAAAGTATGGGTAACATTTCGGGTTGGAACCCTTCTTCACACAATACATTAATGTTGAAGAGAGACATAAAATGCTGGAGTACTGAAGGAGGGTTCCAGCCCAAAATGTCACCCATCCATTTTCTCCAGAGATTCTGCCTGACCCACTGAGTTACTCCAGCACTTTGTGTCTAAACCCAGATCAAGGCAAGCCATTAAAATCCAAGATTCTCCCTTTCTTTTCTGCAGAGGTGACAGAAGGCAGTAAACTGCTACTGCAGCTCGTGCAATCTTATATTATGGTACACAGAGAGTTCCTAAAATAAACTGCTCAGCTGCCAGCCTCTGCACATAATTATCCACTAAATCCAAACTATGCACAAAAGTGAACAAAATTAGCTTTATTTTTTGCAACACTGGAAACGTTGAATCAATTCTTCACGAAGCCTCTCAAACCCCACACAGAGCCACAAAGATGTAGTCACACACTCATTCATAATCAAATCAGACCAATTCCAAGAAGCACCATGCATCACGGGCATCCCATACGTAGACCATGTGCCAAATAAGTCTGCAGTTCATTACTGCAGACATTTACAATGTTCAAGATCGTATACAGCCTCATCCACCCACACATTTTATTTGCGTCGACTAAGACACGGCCAGTCTGTGAGCTTCAGGGTTTCACCCAATACTTGGCCTAAAAGATGGATTATCTCTGAACTGAGGCTGCAGATGTCAGCAGCTTGACCATACCTTTCCACAATGCCCACTGTGGAGGCGGCACAGTGACACAGCGGTAGAGTAGCTGCCTTACAGCACTAGCGTCCCAGCTTCGAACCCAATTATGGGTGCTGGCTGTGCGGAGTTTGTATGTTCTCCCTGTGAAGGCGTGGGTCCTCCGGTTTCCTTCCACATTCCAAAGACAAACAGGTTTGTAGATTAACTGGCTTCTGTAATTCGCCCCTAGTATCAGATAGACTAGTATACGGGCGATTGCTGGTTGGCATTGACTCAATGGGCCGAAGGAACTGTTTCCATGTTGTATCTCAAAAGAAATCCGAAGATTTACCAGATGGAGACACAGCAGATTGTTTTCCTGCACCTTACCTAGCCAAGGATAATTTCACACTCCAAACAACAAAGTTCAGCTAATTTGGTACTCACTGGGATCCAATCCATATGATAACAAAGATGATGGGGTACTGTTCAATTCACCTCTACCCCATTGAGGACATTCATGCTCATAAGTGATAGGATCTTAATTAGGCCATTCGGCCCATCAAGTCTACTCCTCCATTCAATCATGGCTGATCTATCTTTCCCTCTTAACCCCATTCTCCTGCCTTCTCCCCATAAACTTCCATTACATTGGACTTTGTCAATTTTTGCATGACAATGCTGAGAACTATATTCTACACTCTGTATCTACCCTTTGCTCTATCCATTGAACGAGTTTGAACTGATTGTATCTATCTATGGTGTATCTGATCACTTTGGATAATATGCAAAACATTTTTTCACTGCACCTCAGTACACATGACTAAGCCTAAATCTTAAAGTTAATTACTCTTAACTATGTTTTGTGAATATTTTGTAGTAAATCAATCTACACACCAGTTGAAGTGCAATTTGTTAATTGAAGAACTGAAACAAAAGCTGCGAGGCCGGGGTTATCTTTGAGTAGTCTACCTTTCGGACGATCACTTAACCAAAATTGCAGGATGCTCAAGGTGTCCAGAATTTTAAGATTCAAAACAAAGATAGGAAAGAGGTGTGAACGCAATTAAGAGGAAAGCAGAATAATCGGTCCAACACAGGTAATGGCATGGTGGAATGACTCCAACACATTCCAAACAAAAAGGATGAAATAGAAATAAAGTGTATCCACATCTGATAGGATGGGCAATGTGGAAGAAAGTAGGCAGGAAATAGGCAGAGCGACAGGGCAATGAAAGAACTGACAAAAGCATAAAGGATTACACAAAACGGCAACTGCTAATTCCTGCACAATGGCTTCATGAAAGGCCCCCATCTCCATGCCATGCCACCACTCTCACACTGAGCACCATCTAAATTCCAAAGATGTGCATGTTACCAGGGTAATTGTTTTTTGTAAGTTCCTCCCAGTGCATAGGGAATGGATATGAAAATGGGATAATATAGAATTAGTGTGAATGGGTGATAGATGCGCAGCATGGACTCAGTGGGCCAAAGGCCCAGTTTCCTTGAAGATGGACACAAAATGCTGGAGCAACGCAATGGGTCGGGCAGCATCTCTTGAGGAAAGGAACAGATTTTGTTTTGATTACGTGTCTCGACCCGAAACGTCGCCTATTCCTTTTCTCCACACATGCTGCCTGACCCACTAAGTTACTCCAGCATTTTGCTGTCCATCTTTGGTGTACACTAGCAACTGTGATTCCTTCCTACCCATCTTTAAAATGTTACATTCGGTGCGAAAGATAGACACGTTTTAAGACACAATGCGCTGAAGTAACTCAGCGTGCCAGACAGCATTTACGGAGAACATGGATAGGTGACATTTTGGGTCAGGACCCTCCCACAAAAACACATTTTGCCTTTTTTTTTTTTAACTTCATGCTCGCTAGGGTGGTTTACAGTAACTATCGAGTCATATTCAGAAGGCTGAACAAGTTTGCATTTACCATTAGCCTGCATTGTCATTGAACACAGGATATTAAGTTTATTTTGAAAACATATCTTCTCACCAAAGCACATCTTGGATCATAAAATGCCATCAATTTATTTCTAATCAAGTTTTAAAAGCATCTGCTTTCGAATTTAGTTTAAAGATACCGCGCTAACAGGCCCTTCGGCCCACCGAGTCCGCACCTACCAGCGTTCCCCGCACACCAACACTATCCTACACACATTAGGCTCAATTTACAATTATACCAAGCCAATTAACCTACAAACTCATACATCTTTGGAATGTGGGGGGGGGGGGGGGGGGGGGGGGGGAAGAACCGGAAATCTTTGAGAAATCCCACGCAGGTCACAAGGAGAACGTACAAACTCCATACAGACAGCACCTGTAGTCAAGATCAAACTCGGGTCTCTGGCGCTGTAAGGCAGCAACTCTACCACTGTGCCACCGCGCCGACCTGGTACACAATTTTCCAGTATGTTCCTTTGTACCGATTGTAATTTTAGACACATAAAACAAGAGTGTCAATTAGGAGCTTGGTCAATAACGTGCACAATTTCCCCCAGATTATGTTGATTTTGTATTCCTAATCCAAATTACTGGTGAAAAGACAGCAGCTGAATTAGGAGAATACTGTTGCATGGTGATAAATTTGATAAAGGAATTGACAAAGAAAGGACAGTGATTTCAAGTTTATTTACAAATAAATCGGAACACTCTGTCGATATACATTAGTCATAAAAAGCAAAAACAACATGCACCAGATTAGATTTGGTGCCTTTTGTTCTTATTATTTGTACCACATTACCAACAAGGAAGTCATCAGAGGTATGCAAATAAAATTTAAAGCCAAATTTCCCCATAAAGAGCTCAATCAGATTCGCTTCAGGAAATAGGAACTACATCTATGCAAAAGATCCAAATCGGAACTGTGCTATAAATCTATTGTTCACTATTTAATTGCAGCTTTCATTAACACAATCAAACCTACAGATTAAGGCATCACAGGGTAGAACAAACTTCAAAGAGTTTTTTTAAATCCCTCAGGTGTTCGTTTAAAATTGACTCGAGTGTCTGTACAAATATGAACACATGTATGGTTCCTTGAGTGGCTAAAATATCAATTTAATCACTTCTTCAGATAGTCTGATGAAGGTTCTGGACCTGAAACACCCATTCCTTCTCTCCAGAGATGCTGCGTGTCCCGCTGAGTTACTCCAGCATTTTGTGTCTACCTTAAATTTAAACTAGCATCTGCAGTTCTTTCCTACTCAATTTAATCCCCGCAGAATGCAAGACTTCTTGAAGCTGGCAAAAATCCAATCTCCAAGTTCCCATACTTTTTAACTCCTCTTCCCACACAGACCATTCTGCCCTGGGTCTCCTCCACTGTCCGAGTGAGGCCAAACGCAAAATTGGAGCAGCAGCACCCCATATTTCGCTTGGGCTGGGAGATTTAATTCCAACGCCCACAAAATACAGTTCAAATACACTGTCTCCACAAATCATGGAAAGGAGAAACAGCAAAATGATTGTAAAACTTAAAATCCGACGAGCAAAAAGTTTCCATCATAGACTGCTGCAGTCCACAAAAAAGTTATTAACATGTACAAAACTGTATGGTGCAACTGTAGCATGGACTTTATGATAAATATGCCACCACCAGTGTTCATTAATATAAATATTTGTCATTAGAAAAATAATGGTATCTCATATGTTCCCATTGATGCATCTTCACGCACCAGTATCTTTGGTGTGAAAAGACAAGTTCACAGATTTTCTCGGGTAGACGATATACCATAATTATGATACATTGTCAGATAACAATACTTTGCCTTAAGCTACAAGGTATTAGGTATTAATAACACGAATGTTCAACACTTTAAATATAATGTTACGGCATGCAGGTTAACATTCTGGAGAATAGGATATCCCAAATGGAAAGCATTCAATAATTTAAAATATATTATCGCATCATTTTAAAGGGATTATTGTACCAAAACCAAAATACAATCTACTGTTAATGTTTAACTTGTAGCAACCCATTTCATTAAACTACTCAAGTCGTGAAATACCAATAAGGCAAGGTACTACAATGCAAAAAAATCTATAATAAGCAACTGTTAAGATATTCATGAGATCCTTGGAACCCAGAAACATAGAAACATGGAAAATAGGTGCAGGAGTAGGCCATTCGGCCCTTCTAGCCAGCACCACCATTCAATATGATCATGGCTGATAATCCAGAATCAGTACCCCGTAACTGCTTTCTCCCCATATGCCTTGATTCTGTTAGCCCACATAGCCACATCCAACTCTCTCTTGAATACATCCAGTGAAATGGCCTCCATTGCCTTCTGTGGCAGAAAATTCCACTCAAATGTCAAAACATAATATGCCTTGATTTTTCACCAACCATTTGTAAGCATCAGTCAACAAACAAAAACTGCTTCAACCATGCAAGCCATTAAAACAGAGTTGGCAACCAATTAAAAAAGAAACATTCCCTGGAAATGACAATATGCCAGAAAAGTGTAATCAGGACAAACTGCACCAGCATGGAACAATACTATTAACCTAACATTCATGATCTGGCCTCACAATCTTCTATACTTCTATGAGGTCACCCTCAACCGCCTTGTCTCAAGAGAAAACATGCTCAGCCCATGTGATCGTTCTCCATCTAAAGTCTTCAAATCCAGACAACATCCTGGTGAATCTCCTCTGCACTGTTTCCAGAGCAACCACAAGTGTGGCTTAACCTGTGTTTTGCAAAGTTGCATTACAATGTTCCAATTCTTATATTCTATGCCCTGGTCAATAAAGGCAAGGCAAGCACTCTTTGAGCCTTCTTCACCACCCTATCAAATTGTGCTTCCTTTTTCAGGGAACTATGAACTTGGACCCCATGCCTCCACCCCCCCAGTTGTTTGTTCATTAAAATTCTATAGCACCCGACCATTTACTTACTGGACATGTCCTATCTCTATTTGACATCCTAAAATGCATGGCTTCACACGAGATTAAATTTCATCTGCCAATTCTCTGCCAAACTTTCCATCTAATCGATATCTTGCTGGAGTCTCAGACAACCTTCTTTGCTATCCACAACACCACCAATTTTCACATCAACAACAAAAACACTAACCACCTACATTCTCATCCAAATTGTTAACGCACATCACAAACAGCAAAGGACACAGCTCAAATCCCAGCAAAACATCATTAATCACAGGCAATCCATGAGGGAAACATTCTTTGACCACTGCCCACTGCCTCCTATCACCAAGCCAATTTTGAATCCCTTGTGTCTTAATCTACTGGACCAGACAATCATGTGGAACCTTGTCAAATACCTTAATATTGTCCATGTAGACAACATCTGTATCAAAAAGAACGCAGAGAAAATTTACAAAGATGTTGCCAGGACAAGGGGCAAGCTATTTAGAATGGAGACGAGAAAACACTTTTTCTCACAAAGAGTTGCGAGTCTGTGGAATTGTCTGCTCAGAGGGCGGTGGAGGCCGGTTCTCTGGATACTTTCAAGAGGGAGTTAGATAGGGCTCTGAAAGATAGCGGAGTCAGGGGATATGGGGAGAAGGCAGGAACAGGGTACTGATTGGGGATAATCAGCCATGATCACATTGAATGGTGGTGCTGGCTCGAAGGGCAAATGGCCTACTCCTGCACCTATTGTCGATTGTCTATTGACTCATGGGGCTTAGCTGGAGGGAGAGTTTGGGCAAGCTGCAACTTTAATCCTTCAAGCACAGAAGATGAGGAGTATTCTTAGTGTATAAGATCATGAGAGGAATAGATAAGGTAGGTACACAGGGGTTGTTTTTTTAACCTAGAGTAGGGAAATCCAAGAACCGGAAGACATAGGTTTAAGGTGAGAGTAGAGAGATTTAATAGGAGCCAGAGAGGTAACCTTTCCCCCACAGAGAGTGTGGGGGTTATTTGGAAGGAGCTGCCAGAGGGGGCTAGACTTTAGACTTCACTGTGGACACTAGAGATACAGCGCAGAAACAGGCTCTTCGTCCCACTGAGCCCATGCTGACCAGTGATCACCCCGTACACTAGCACTATACGACACACTAGGGATAATTTACAATTTACAGAAGCCAATTAACATACAAACCTGTACATCTTTGGAGTGTGGGAGGACACCAGAGCACCCAGGGAAAACCCACGCAGTCATTGGAAGAAAGTACAAACTTCATAGACATATTTGGTGCCTTGTTACTATTTGTAACGCCAGGGAAATTGTTAGAGGTATGCAAATAAAATTTTAAGCCAAATTTCTCAGAAAGAGCTCAATCAGATAAGCTTTAGGAAATAGGAACTACATCTATACAAGAGTTCCAAATTGGAGCTACTGTGCTATAAATTCATTGTTTAATTGCAGCTTTCATTAATACAATCAAACCTGCAGATTAAGGCGTCACAAGGTAGAACAAACTTCAACGAGTTTTTTTTCCCCCTCAGGTATTAGTTTAAAAATTATAGTCGGTACAAACATGAATACATGTACGATTCCTTGAATGGTGAAAATATTTAATCCCTTCTTCAGACAGTCTGAAGAAGGGTCTGGACCCGAACGTCACCCATTCCTTCTCTCATCGAGGCAGAATTTCTGGTACAAAAATCAAGTTGACTTTCGCAAATCAATCGCTTCCTTTTGCAAATGTATATTAACCCTGTCCCTTAGAATATTCTCCATTAATGATACAAGGCTCAACGGCCTGTAATTACTTGGCTTATCCTTGCTGCCCCTCTCAAGCAAAGGAACAACATTAGCTATCTGTGGTTTGGATTATTCTGCAGCAACACTGCAATATTATGCAAGATACCTGCCAAATCTAACAACCGCATTGAAGCCAATCCATTACTTTAAAATGGTGTCATGTTGGCTTGGAAGGAAGCCCAAAGGAAAACGTTTGACGTATGCAAAAATTTCTGCAATGTCTCATCACTCACACCTTTTGATCTAAACAGATGAGGGAGGCCTCAACCAGAAGGCTGTCTTGTGGCAATCTAAGTCGAGGCAAGATAAACACAAAATGCTGGAATAACTCAGTGGGTCAGGCAGCATCGCTGGAGAAAAGGAATAGGCGACGTTTCAGGTCAAAACCTTCCTTTAAACCATTGGAGGCTCTTTGGTCATCGGTGCCGTCCCTGATCTGTTCTGTACCTTTTCATACCCCTAGTTTCCATCTCTCCTAACTCTGTGTGCAGAAGGGTCTCGACCCAAAACGTCACCCATTCCTATTCTCCTGAGATGCTGCCTGACCCGGAGTTACTCCAGCAATGTGTGTCTATTTTTTGTGTAAACAAGCATCTGCAGTTTCTTCCTACACATTAAGTCAAGGTTTAGTTCAGTTCAGTACCTTCAGCAACAGACTGGTTCCACCAAGATGCAGGACAGAACACCAGAGGAGATCCTGTAGAGCCGTGCATGTTCCTTTAACATAATGACCTCACCACTACTAACCACTCCCCATTATCTTCAGTATAATTGTAACCTTCCCACCCCTAGCTCGCTCTCTAGCTCCGGTAATGGACCACGAACAGCTAGGGCAATATGTGTGTATACGACTACAATGTATGCAATAAACTAAGAGTGAAGACTACGTGTTTGACAAGTCTTTACAATCCTTCTTCCCTGTGGCTATCAAACATTACAACTCTTCCCCCTTCTGTCATGGGGTAGACAGAAACTGAGACTGACTCCCCTCTGAGGATGTAACAAGTAGAATGGAGAAGGGAGAGCCGGTGGATGTGGTGTATCTGGACTTTCAAAAAGCCTTTGACAAGGTCCCACACAAGTGTGCAAAATTAGAGCACATGGTATTGAGGGGGGGGGGGTAGGGTATTGACATAGATAGAGAACTGGTTTGCAGACAGGAAGCAAAGAGTAGGAATTAACAGGTTCTTTTCAGAATCGCAGCCAGTGACTAGTGGGGTGCCGCAAGGCTCGGTGCTGGGACCCCAGTTGTTTACAATATATATTAATGATTTAGACGAGGGAATTAAATGTAACATCTCCAAGTTTGTGGTTGACACCAAGCTGGGTGGCAGTGTGAGCTGCGATGAGGATGCAGGGCGACTTGGATAGGTTGGGTGAGTGGGCAGATGCATGGCAGATGCAGTAGAATGTGGATAAATGTGAGGTTATCCACTTTGGTGGCAAGAACAGGAAGGCAGAATATTATCTGAATGGTGTCAGATTAGGAAAAGGGGAGGTGCAATGAGACCTGGGTGTGCTTGTACATCAGTTAGTGAAAGTAAGTATGCAGGTACAGCAGGCAGTGAAGAAGGCTAATGGCATGTTCACCTTCATTGTGAGAGGATTTGAGTTTAGGAGCAAGGAGGTCTTATTGCATTGAGACTGCACCTGAAGTATTGGGTGCAATTTTGGTTTCCTAATTTGAGGAAGGACATTATTGCTATTGAGGGAGTGCAGCGTAGGTTCACCAGGTTAATTCCCGGGGTGGCGGGACTGACATATGATGAAAGGGTCGACTGGGCTTGTATTCACTGGAATTTAGAAGGATGAAAGGGGATCTTATAGAAACATAAAATTCTAAAGGATTGGACAGACTAGATGCAGGAAAAATGCTCCCGATGTTGTGGGAGTCCAGAACCAGGGGTCACAGTTTAAGAATAAAGGGTAGGTCATTTAGGACTGAGATGAGGAAAACTGCTTCACCCAGAGAGTTGTGAATCTGTGGAATTCTCTGCCACAGAAGGCAGTGGAGGCCAATTCTGTGGATGTTTTCAAGATCTAGCTCTTAAAGGAATCAAGAGATATAGGGAAAAAGCAGGAATGGGGTATTGATTTTAGATGATCAGCCATGATCATATTGAAAGCTGGCTCGAAGGGCCGAATAGCCTACTCCTGCACCTATTTTTCTATGTTTCTAAAAAGGCAGCAAAGGATCAGACCTTTTTTTACAAAGAAAATCACTGGAAGTATCTGAATCTTACTCCTCCAAAGAAAAACTCTTCATTTTAGAGTTTTGATTCTGAATGGTCTTCCTGCTTACTCTTCAGAAGAGTCTCGACCCGAAGAATCTGAAGAAGGGTCTCAAACTGAAACGTCACCCATTCCTTCTCTCCAGAGATGCTGCCCGCCCCGCTGAGTTACTCCAGCATTTTGTATCTACCTTCGATTTAAACCAGCATCTGCAGTTCTTTCCATCACATTAGCACAAAACAACTTTCGCATTCCTTTACACTTGAAGACAACCCCAGTCACTAAATAGCCATGTCCCCAGGGAGAATTAATCACCGTCACAAGTTTCTACTAAATGCTCTAATTTGTGGGGCTTTGCAGAGGTTCCACAACTAAGCAGGCTCTTTTTGGTCAAGGACGTTAGCTGTCACATTGTATGCCATTCTAGTTTTCCTCTTACTTCATAAATAATAAGTATACACAAATCCGACCAGCAGATGAATCAGCTCAAGTTAATTCAATAATATAAAAAGTCAGATTACTCACAAGAGACAGACTGAAATTTAAATACTCACCATTACTGCTGCTGCAAGTAAGAATTTCATTGTTGTGTTTGGGACATATGACAATAAAACACCGTGTAGGAAGGAACTGCAGATGCTGGTTTGCACCGAAGATAGACATAAAATGTTGGAGACAGTGGGACAGGCAGCATCTCTGGAGAGAAGAAATGGGTGATGTTTCGGGTCCAGACCCTTCTTCAAACTCTCGACTCTAGATGGTTCCATGTCGTTATGAGAACTGCAAGTTACCACGCAAATTTGCATCAATGATATGTTCGAAACACTGTCAACTACCTTGGCTCAAGGCAATGAAGACTAAAAAACTGGAGATGCTGGAAATCACATACGAAAACAGAAAAAGCTTGAAATATTTAACTGTCAAGCAGTATTTATGAAAGAGAAAGAGTTAACCTCGCCGGTTGATTAGAAACGGGAAAGTCCAAAGTTTCCAACACTTCGTTCCTGTACCTGACAGATGTACCTTCCACGCAAATGGCAAATGAGCTTGACCAATGATCAATCGTATTGGATCTTGTGGATTGCATGGGATCCAGAAGGAACTAGCCAACCGGATTCAGAATTGATTTCATGGTAGGAAGCAAAGGGTAATGGTGGAAGAGAGACAAAATGCTGGAGTAACTCAGCAGGACAGGCAGCATCTCTGGAGAAAAGGAATGGGTGACGTTTTGGGTCAAAGCCCTTCTTCAGATATTCGGTTTAAACCAGCATCTACAGTTCCTTCCTACGTAATGGTGAAAGGTTGCTTTTCGGATTGGTGGCTTCTGACGAGTGGTGTGCCTCCGGATTTGGTGTGGGGCTCATTGCTGTTCGTCATCTCTATTAATGGGTTAGATGAGAATGTACAAGGCACAATTAGAAAGTTCGCAGTTGACACTAAAATAGATGGTATTGTAGAAAGTGAAGATGGTTGCCAAGACTTACAGTGGGAACAGCTAGGCAAGTGGGCTGAGGAATGACTGATGGAGTTTAATTGGAATAAGTGCGTGATGATGTATTTTGGGATGTCAAACCTCAGTGCAGGATCTTAGTGGTGAATGGTCGTGTCCCATGTAGCGTTGTAGAGAAAAGAGTACAAGTGAAACTGGCATCACAGGTAAATAGGGTGGCACTTAGACCTTCATAATTCAGGGAATCATGTACAGAAGTTATGTTACAGTCGTACAAGACACTGGTGAGGCAGCGCTGAGTATTGTGTTCAGTTTTGGCCACACTGCGAAAGGTAATATGCTATTAAACTGGCAAGAGTGCTGAAGATTGACAAGGATGTTGCCAGGACTCAAGGGCCTGCGCTTTAGGGAAAGGTTGGCAGATTAGGACTTTACTCCTTGCAGCATAGGAGGCTGAGGAGAGATCTAAAAGAAGTGTAGAAAATCATGAGGGGGATAGATATAATGAATGCAGAATCTTTTATCGCATGGTAAGGGAATCAAGAACTAAGAGATAGGTTTCATGTGATAAGGGAAAGATGTAGGAAGCTCAACGGCAACCGATTCACACAGTGGGTATGTGAAACAAGCTGCTATGTACAAAAACAGGGATATAAGTAATGCCGAGGCTCTCTAAAGCGCTGGTAAGGCAGCATTTGGAATATTGTGAGCAATTTTGGGCACCATATCCGACGAAGGGTGGTGAATCTGGGGAATTCTTTGCCAAGGTAGGCTGTAGAGGCCAAGTCAGTGGATATTTTTAAACGCAGAAATATATAGATTTGATTAGTACAGGTGTCAGAGGTTATGGGGAGAAGACAGGAGAATGGGGTTAGGAGGGAGAGATAGATCAGCCATGGACATCAGACTATTAAACACAACTTCAAACAAATTATGAACTATAACCTATTGCACTTTATCTGTTTACTGATGTGTTCAATGGGGCCCTTCAGCCCAACTTTCCCACATCGACCAACATGTTCCATCTACACTTGTCCCACCTGCCTGTCTTTGGCCCATTTCCCTCCAAACCTGTCCTATCCATGTACTAATTGCTTCTTAAACGTTGCAATAGTCCTTGCCTCAACTAAGTCCTCTCGCAACTCTTTCTATGCACCCATCACCCTTAAACCCGTCTCACTGTGCGAGCTGACCCACGTGGTAATCACGTACAATTAACGTAGCGAGAACGTCGGAACTCGTGGACGCAACTTAGCGACTCTTGGCGCTAACGGCAGGTACCCGTGAAACTTGTTAACTCTTGAAAAAGTTCAAACATGTTTAAACTTTTCCACGAGTAAAATGCACTCTTGAGGTTAAAATTTAACATTAAACTCATTGTAAGAACGTAGTGGCCCGTGCGTTTACCTTTGTGACTCGTGAGTCTACCGTGGGAACTCTTTTTAGAAACAATAATCAGGGACAGTAATATCAGTTACTTGGATAAGTATGGATCAGTTAAGGAACACCAACATAGACTTTTTAAAGACAAATTCTGCTTAACAAAGTTAAGCAAGTTATTGATAAGGTGACAGAGTGGGTTGAAAAGAAAAAATTGCTTGAAGTTTATATATTGATTTTGTGTATTTGGGACTGAGCTCACAACCTTAAGACAAACCAGTATTGAGGAACAGCGTGAGAACATTTTATGACACTTCATGGCAGCCTAATCTGAGGTTTGCCAGTCACGTCCAGAAGCCATCTCTACCAGTGCTGTTGAAGAAGACAGGGTTGTGTTCACCTCTCCTGCACCCCTGTTCCGTAGGACAACACCAACTCTTTCTTTATGCGGATGTTAAAGGCTGGGTTTTACTCCTCAAGCCATGATGCCAGATTCCCGATCTCTTTACTGAACTTTACTGAATCAAAGGGTTCTATAGGAGGTGCGGCCTCAAAAAGGCAGCCAGCATTGTCATGGACCCACACTACCCTGGCCATGCTCTCATTTCATTCCTGCTGAGCAGAAGGTATAAGAATCTGAAAACCATGACCTCCAGGTTCAAGAACAGCTTCTTCCCAACAACCATCGGGCTCTTGAACGCTACAAATGCTAACTAAACTATGAACTACAAACTGCCTTGGTTGCACTAAGGACTTTGGACTTTGGGATTTTGTCTTAATCAGAAATCACCTATTCCTTCTCTCCAGACATGCTGCCCGACCCGCTGAGTTATTTATTGTGTCTATTTTCGGGCATTCATCGAACTAATTTCAACACATACACAACAAAAGTGAATTAAACAATGCCAGGATAACCACACTATAATGTAAACCACCCAACCACATTGTACATAGCCCAGCTTATTGAAACGTGAAGTAAAAGCAATCCTGGAGCCTGCATTCCTGCTTTCACTTATTTGTGTTAATTATTGAAATAAGCTCCTGGGGGGGGGGGGGATATTGTGCACCAGCACTTGAAAGTCAGGATCCAACTTTTACAGCTTTATTTTGATCTGGCAAAACAAAAAAGGCCTTTTCAGTCTAGAAGTATTTAAAAATAGTTCACAAGCTGATTCAGGCGATGTAGATTTCTCAAAATCACTCACTGGCATGAAGGTTCTTAGATCTTATGAAAATTTACATTTGTGTCAACTTAAAAAATAAAAAAAAAATTGGCATTTCAAATTCAGATGAAAGTATTCTGACGCTCTTTGCAGTCTTTAATCTGCCAGAAATTAGAGGCTGCAGTTGAATCACTATTCTTTAATTATATACAAAATCCATATACAAGTCACTCAGCTTCAACAGAAAATCCCAAACTTCCAATTTTTAATAATTACAGTGGGATTTACATTTCTGGCCAGTATCTACTGTTTAAAGACAACAAGGGAGGGGGGGGGGTCTTTTAAGTGATGGCATCGTCTGAACCGCCCGCAGTACTTTAATCACAAGATTGGATTAGTTCAGAAATTGCAGTGAATTGTGGGCACAGCCCAGATCGTCACCCAAACCAACCTCCCTTCTTTGGACTCAATTTATACCTCACGCTGCCTCGGCAAGGCCAGCAGCATAACCAAGGACAAGTCGCACCCTGGCCACTCTCTTTTTTCCCCCTTTTCCATCAGGCAAAAGATATAGAAGTGTGAAAACACACACCTCCAGATTCAGGGACAGTTTCTTCCCAGCTGTTATCAGGCAACTGAATTATCCTACCACAACCAGAGTCCAGTGCTGAACTACTATCTATCTTCTTGGTGACCCTCATACTATCCATGATCGGACTCTGCTGGCTTTACCATGCACGAAACGTTATTCCCTTATCATGTATCTATACACTGTAAACGGCTCGATTGTAATCATGTATTGTCTTTCTGTTGACTGAATAGCACACAAAGGCTTTTCACTATACCTCGGTATACATGTGACAATAAATCAACCTAAAATCAGTACAAGATCAATAAAACAGCATTTAAAACTCTGCTATAGTAAAGGGCTTTGAACACATCTTTGCAGAGCACCGGTACGGAGAATTGCCGTGGAGAATGTTTCAGTCAGAGAATCCAGTTTCCAAGTTGCAAATTTTACAAACTAATGTTTCCTCCTTGAAAGTGGCATCACACGTAGATAGGGTGGTCAAAGAGGCTTTTGGCATTTTGTCCATCAGTCAGAGTATTGAGTGTAGAAGTTGGTGGGTGGAGGGGGTCATGCTGCAATTGTAGAACACTTTGGCGAGTCCACATTTAGAATATTGTGTTCAGTTCTGGGAACCCTGTTGAGGGAAAAATGTTGTCAAGCTGGAAAGGGTGCAGAGAAGATTCAGGAGGATGTTGCCAGGACTCTAGGGTGTGAGCTACAGGGAGGAGTTGAGCAAGCTGGGGCTTATTCCTTGGAGCGCAGGAAGATAAGGGGTGATCTTTGTAGAAGTGTACAAAATCACGAGAGGAATAGATTGAGTAAATGCAGTTGGCGAATCGAGAATCAGAGGACAGAGGTTGAAGTTGTAGGGGGGGAAGATTTAATGGGAACCCAAGGGGTAACTTTTGTTTTTACACAAAGGGTGGTAGGTGTCTGGAATGAGCTGCTGCAGGAGGTGGTTGGGGCGGGACTATCGCAACATTTAAGAAACATGTAGACAGGTACATGGATAGGATAGGTTCAGAGAGATATGGGTTAAATGCAGGCAGGTGGGACTAGCGTAAATGGAATATGTTGGTCGGTGTGGACAAGTTTGGCCAATGGGCATGTTTTCATGCTGTATGACTCCATTACTCCAAGACAGGCACCAAAAAGGTTTCAATTCCATCCTGAAGTATAAATCATTGAAATTAGAAACTGCTAAAAGCAGAAAAGCATTTTAAAGAATTAATTAAAACGTCAAGTCTGGTATTAATGTCAACTAGCGCCAAGTTTAAGAATGAGCTTTGAATGGATACAAACTGCTTGGAGGGTTATTTTTACATCGCTAAAGTTGTCTGCTTCCTGGGTAATTGAACCATATTATCAAGAGCTGGAAGTTAGGTTGCAACTCGCCCAAGGTAATTTCCCCATTTTACATTGAAATAGCACTGTACACAAAATTTCCAGAGTTTCCAGTCAAATCACAAAAGTATTTCAACATCAATTTGAAGTCTTAGAGGTATTAAGTTTAGTTTTAGTTCAGTTTAGAGATACAGCGCAGAAACAGACCCTTTAGCCCACCGGGTCTGCACTGACTAGCGATTCCTGCACATTAACACTACCCGACACACACACACACTGGACAATTTACATTTTATACCACGCCAATTAACCTACAAACCTGAACATCTTTGAAGTGTGGGAGGAAACCGAAAATCTCTGAAAAAATCCACGCAGGTCACGGGGAGAACATACAAACTCCGTACAGACAGCACTCATAGTCAAGAACAAAGCCGGGTCTCTGGCGCTGCAAAGCAGCAACTCTACCACTGCGCCACCATAGCAACACCGTGACAGACAAACAATGCAGCCCATGACATTTTGGCAAAATTGGTAACATTATGATCTGAATCTGAAGGTCAGGACTTGAACCCTACAAGGACAACAATTTTTCCCAACTTTGGGAAGGCCGCATTATTGAAGCAAAACTACCAGGAAACAGACAAACTGCTCATTCAGTGTATCTTACTTTAATAAACAGTCCTATGTAGCATCAACTTGCATCATAGCAAATGAGTATTGAAATTCATTGGGACCCAAGCGCTGAAATGGGCTCTATACATATCAACATACATGCAAATCGTTTTAATCTTTAAGGAAGAATTAAGTCACAGATATGGGTTTTTGTTTCCTTAGACATCGCTTACGATATGATGCAAATGTGCCAAAAATATGATTTTTGAAGTGGGAAAATATTAACTCCTTTGAAACAACTGATTGAGGGTAGATTAACATTACTTAGCACAGATTTCTGAGATAAGAAATGTATTGAATACCTGAAGTAATTCATAAATTGTAAACAAAATCAACATGTTACATTGTTTAAGAAGGAGCTCCAGATGCTGGAAAATCAAAGGTAGACAAAAATGCTGGAGAAACTCAGCGGGTGAGGCAGCATCTATGGAGCAAAGGAAATAGGCAATGTTCGGGCAGAAACCCTTCTTCAGACTGATGTGAGGGTGGGGGGGGGGGGGGGGGGGGGGGGGAAGAAGAAAGGAAGAGGTGGAGCCAGTGGGTTGAGGGAGAGCTGAGAAGGGGAAGAGAAAGGACTACCTGAAAATAGAGAAGTCAATGTTCATACCGCTGTGTACATTGTTTATCAGGTGGCATGGTAGTGTAGCGTTAGAATTACTGCCTTACAGCACCAGACCCATGTTCGATCCCGACTACATTTGCTGTCTTTAGAGTCTCCCCGTGACCTGCGTGGGTTTTCTCTGAGATCTTCAGTTTCCTCCTACACTCCAAAGATGTACAGGTTTGTCGGTTGCTGTTTGGTATAAACGTAAAACTGTCCCTAGAGTGTGTAGGGTAGTATTAATGTGCGGGGATCGTTGGTCAGCGCGGACTCGGTAGGCCGAAGAGCCTGTTTCCGTGCTGTATCTCTAAACAAAACAAAAATTGTCCTGACATTGAATGAAGTAAGCATGTCCATATAAATTTAACTTAATTTTAGGGCAATTAATTTCCAGACCTGCTAGACTATAGCGCACAGAATTGGGTTATTGCCTTGCGTTTTCAGTAGATGGTAGTCATCTTTATCCCCGAGGGAATTGTGGAGAGAACAAAAATCGAAAGAATTACATGACTGTTAGAATGATGTGACTGTTGTACAGAAGTGGACTCACATCATGTGCTCAAGGATTCCAAGGTTACATCAGCAAGAGGTCATCAGGGAATGAGTCAGAGATCTAATTGCACATTTTTTGTTATTAACAACGATTTATTTGTAAAAATAGTATACTAGCTGTATTACAAGTTAATATTCAATGATACTGATAATTACATTTTGCTTTACAGCAATTTCTAAAATAACATTAAATGAAACAAGCACTCTCACCTGCACCATTATTTATACTCTTTAAACCCCTCTTGTAGTTATAATACAGCATATTGGACTAATTGCTCACCTTACTGTAATGGAAATCAATAGCATTCTTTGACATTTTGTCGTGCAATTGACATCAGGATTCACTTTGCACATATGGTTTAACGTAGAAATCCCAAAGATGATGCCAATTATTTGGCTCCGCAGCGAAGACAACATTGCTAAGCAGCGTTCGAGTACAATAAAAAATAATTAACCAAATCGCTGAAACTTTTTTTTACTAATCAATGAACTAGAGAAAAGCTCCATTTTATAGCACTCGAAATGTTAATGACTCAACCAGTTATGGTACCGCTCAGCATTATCCCAATAAACCTGCATGGTCTGCAATCCCTTCCCATAACTAGATCAAAATAACACTAGGAAAAGATTGATATTTTCCTGTTTCTATCCTAATCTTTATGTTTCAGTCCATATTATTTTATTTCAGTCAATAAAGGGGGACCCAGCAGGAATACAGGGGGACCTGGCAGTGGTTGGGGGGGGGGGGGGGTGGTGGATAGAAAAGTTTTGGTGCTTTTGTAATTTTGTCTGCGGTGCAAGACACGTGCCAACATTTGTGCACTGCCCAAGTTGTATGCAAAACAAAACATTTCACTGTACCTAGGTCCATGTGACAATAAAGTTTCATTCGTTCATTCAATATCTAGGATTACAAAATGTCAAAAATATGTTTCCATCTTTCTGGCTTGCAGTGAGAGAATTACTTTGTGCACTTGAAGGTAGACACAAAATGCTAGAGTAACTCAGCGGGACAGGCAGCATCTCTGGAGAGAAGGAATGGGTGAATGTTTTGGGTCGAGACCCTTCTTCAGACATTGTGCACTTGGTTATTCAACCAGCTCAAGATATCATAGCTGATGATACCAAGTTTCCCTTCACCTAAAAGACTTGCCACAAAGAGGAAGGGGGAAGAAGGCAAGATTAATGCCTCATTATCTGGATGAGCATACTTCAAAGATCCTTAATTCAACAATTACCTCGGCAATTACAGCAAACGTTAGGACAGAAGGAACTGCAGAAGCTGGTTTACCAAATAAGACAAAATGTTGGGAGTAACTCAGCAGGTCAGGCAACATCTCTGGAGAACATGGGTAGGTGACATTTTGTGCTGGGACACTTCACCTGTAGAAGGGTCCCAACCTAAAACATAATCTATCCATGTCTCCAGAGATGCTGCTTGACCTGTTAAGTTACTCCAGTACTTTGTGCCTTGACTTGTAAGCTTTAGTCAGCTAGAATATAATGGTATACCATAAAGTGCCTTTGTACAGTAAAGTAATTGGGAACATAAACTGACACAAGTAGGATAATTTCAACTGCTTCATTCCTCTGTTCACAACTGATTTCAAAGGGTAATTTTATAAAATTAAATTGCATGAAATATGTAAGAGGCAAAATACAGAAAACCAAGAAGTGCTCTCAAATTATCAAACTGTGATCTAATAATCATTGGCATGAACTTGCGTCCACAGAGCAAAATTTAAAGTGCTAGCAGAACTCAATGGGACAGGCTGCACCTGTGGAAGGTATGGACAGACATTTCAGGTCAGGATCCTTCTTCAAACTGATTGTACTGGGTAAGAAAGTTAGAAAAAAGTGGGGGCAAGAGAAAATGTGGCAAGTGATAGGTAGATACAGGCGAGAAAGGTTTTGATCGGCAGATGGTAGGGGCAAGTGACAAAGACTTGAGCTGTAAAGGAGTTAGATAAAGAGAGGAGTGAGGGAGGGGAATTATGCAGGAGTGAAGTGAAAGGGGGGTAATAAAAGGGAAATGAAGGACTGTGAGATGTATGCAGAACAGAGAGATGCAGGAGGGGGTGATGGGAGAAACTGGTGCACACACGATTTAAAATTGGAGAATTCAATGTTCTGATTTTGGGTTATAAGCTATCCAAGTGGAATATGATGTGTTGTTGCTTCAGTTTTGCCTGATGGATGTTCAAATGGGTGTTGTTTCCCTCAACTAGAATAGTAAAAGCAATTAGATTTAAATCATTAGTCAAGAAAGACAAAGAAAATTACATCTGGACTAAAAACAAGGGAGTTAATTAAAACTGTACAATTTATTTCCAAGTATTTACTCCAAATTATAATGCCCCACTATTTGGGGTACGAGAGAAAACTGAGGGAAATGAATTTTACAGAAATAATTGGTTTGTTGAGCAGCATCTGTGTACAGCTCGAGAATATAACTTTAGAAACATAATCGTACCAAAGCTTGAACATGAAAAATACTTCTTGGGGTAGCCCATTTCTCTGGAGGCTCCAGTGAATATTGCACAGTTGAGGACAAAACATTCTTAATTAGCAGCTTTAATACGAAACCATCCCAGTTTTATAGAACAATTGAAAACGCAAGAAACTGATTAATTGCTTGATAGATGCAGCATGGAAACAATCTTTCTGGCCCTGATTCCACATCAACCATTCACACTAGCTCAAGGGTTCCCAACCTGGGGTAAATTTCACCGACCCAGGGGGTAAATCTGTTGATTCTGGATTGGTACATATTTTTTCTCATTGACTGACTGTTTGGTTCTGGTTCATCATTAGTTGTTCATAAATAAGTGAAATAACATTGTTATGTGCTATTAAAGTTGCCGGGGGTAAACGGAACAAAAAAGGTTTGGGAACACCTGCACTAGTTCTATGTTATCCCTCTTATTACATCTGCTCGCTGCACACTTGGGGCAATTTATTGTAGCCAATTATCCTTCTATCTCCAATGATGCTGCCTGTCCCATTAGTCCAGCTGTCGCAAGGAGAATGTGCAAATTCCATACAGACAGCACCCGAGGTCAGGAACAAACCTGGTTCTTTGGTGCTGTGAGACACCAGCTCTACCAGCTGCACCACTGTGACAATCTATTAAGATTAGTTGTGCCTCAAATTAAGAAAGTTGGGGTAAAAGTGAAGATTAAAGTCAGCCAGTAATCCAATTACAATGAAGGCATATCTTTTCCAGCATTTTGTGTCTATCTCGATTTCACGAGACTAGGACAATATTCCTTGTCTGTGAGCTCAATAAATGCTTTGCTAAAAATTGTCCTAGCTCACAAGACCAAGATAGAAAATGTATAGAGTTGTCAGTGCTTCAAGAGCTTTAGCTTGTTTCATGTTTAATCGTTTAATTCATCAAGGTTAATAGTTAATTCACATGTTTAATCAATAATGTTTTATTATTAATGTTTAATGTTTTATGTGTCATTCCTAACTGTCACTATGTCATGTTGTCACTTGCGGGCAGAGCACCAAGGCAAATCCCTTGTATGTGAATACTTGGCCAATAAACTTACTTATTCTTAGTCAAATCCACAATTGACAGCAAGCTAAGGTATAGGAATGGATGGCAATTTCTGGGTGTAAAACATTTATATATAATTTGTGAAACATTAAGTATTCAGATGGCACTTTTTGCAACTAATACTGACCAAGTATGCAGAGTGTTTGGCAAAAAAGTCACAAAGTGCTGGAGTAACTCAGCGGGTCAAGTCGCATCTCTGGACAACATGGATAGGTGATTTTTCGTGTCGAGACAAACTCCATAGATGTTGTCTGACCTGTGGAGTTGCTCCAACACTCTTTTTTATAATCCAGTATCTTAAGTTTGTTGTATCTACATAACATTTGACATCCAGCTTCTATTAAATAGCTTTAATCAACAGACCTAATCCCAACCCTACATCTTTCCATTTAAAACTTTGAAACAAGTATGCAATTAAATTTTCAAATCTGCTACAATGTTACTTTCAGCCACAAAAGTTAAACATTTCAAAACCCTCCAGCCTAATGTCTTCACTTAGAATGAAAGAGTAATCTTCGAGGTACAAGGGTCTGTGAATGCTGGATCTCGAGTGAAAAATAATTTATTGACAAAACGATGCCATTGACAAAAATGACTTCAAAGTGGCTAACTTTGACTAGATTGTATCAGTTATATCAGATACTTCACTGCCACAAGCAATCTTGAATAAACTCAGAACAGGAAACAAAATAAACAGCTGGCACAACCAAAATGTGAATGGCCTTGAAGATTAAACCACAAACTTCTTAAACAGATTGCATTGAGGATAAATGTTTACATTTTCTTTAGCAGTTCAATAATTTTCCATTCAGTTTTTTTCGCAAACGCTGCCTTAAGTTACCACTTAGTCCTGTGTCTGGGGATATGTTACATTTAGGTTCAAGGCATAATTTGGAGAATACTTTTTTTTTTAATTGTAATTATCTATCATGTGACTGGCCAACCAGTGCAGAAAACATGTGAAGGCTCCAGAATGACCAGTCTAGGAAAGAAAACGACTATTTGGAAATTTCGTTGACGAGAGTGTGTCTAAGTGAGTAACTCAGATGTGTTAAAGACTTCACTTCCATCACCACACTCGCCCACTCAACATATTGCAAGAGGCGTCAACCGGCTCCAGAAAAGTTACGACATTCGACAATGTGATTCAACTGTTACCAGTTACATGCTTGAACAAGCCAAATTGTTTTGGTACAAATACTGGTGCTGAACACAATGTTGTCGTGTGTGTGTGTGGGGTGGGGATAGAGGTGGTGAAATAACCCAGAGCAGAAAAGCCACAACTCATTCAGGGCGGGCACCGAATGGAAACAACTATTAAAACAGGCACAGACACATCCTATTTCGTACAAGTAACCGAATTAAAAAATAATCATGCCATACAAAGCATTTTATTTGGGCGTCTCTTCTGCTCGGTGACCAAGTCATGCAGTACTTACGCTCAACCGCATTGGGGGGGGGAGAGAGAGAAAGGGTTTAAAACTTAGCATCCATTTGATTTTTCGGAAGGAAAAGCGGGACGGCTTGCACCTTTTTCCTTGTGGAGGAGAAGGCGTAAAAAAAATATTATTTTCCATGCAGAACTGAGGCGTTGGGCCCGAGACTTGACAGCGGGAGAGGGTCAGACGTCCCGGCCGCCCAGTGGGAGCCACCAGACGGGCAGGAAAGCAACAAAAAAAAAAATACACAGCATTGATTAAATCAAACAAAAACATGTTGTCACACTCACCCAGTCCAGGCGCTACATAGATGAAGTAGAGGAACGATGATGACAAGGAGAAGAGGAAGAGGAGCGCAAACACTGAGCGGTTCGGGATGCGTAAAATTCTCATATTATGCCCCTAACTCAAAGGAGCAGAAATCCCGGGCAGCGGCGGCGGGCGGGCGAGGGGAGGCGAGGGGAGGCGAGGGGAGGCGAGGGGAGGCGAGGGGAGGCGAGGGAGGCGAGGGGAGGCGAGGCGAGAGCTACGAGAGGGGCGGGGAGGGGAGCCGAGCCGAGCCGAGCCTCCGCGGTGCGACAGCGGCGAGACAAGGGCAACCTCCTCCCCACATTCATGGATACCAAACACTCTCTCTAACTTCCGGCTGGAAGCTCAGCACCGCCCTCTGCTCGGACCAAAAAAAAGAGAAAGAAATATTATTTTCTCACATTTCCTGTTTCAGGAGGACTTTCCACATTTTACAAACGCGGACACACTTTTACCTCCGTGTTTTCTGCATCCTTCTCGCTCTCTCACTCTCTCACTCTTCCTCAGACTGCAGCTTATATTTCTTTATCTCAATATTTCTCTCCGCCTCCCCAGCCTTTAGTTCTCTCTCCTCCCTCATTAAGATTGTAGCCTTTATTTTTCTTATTATTTATCTCTATTTCTCTTCCTCCTCCCCATTAAGATTGCAGCCTATATTTTTATTTCTATCTTTATTTTACTTATTATTTCTCTCTCTATATCTCCTCTCCCATTGAGATAAAAGCCTTTATTTGTATTTCTTTATTTTACTTTATCTCTCTCCCCTCTCTTTCCCATTAAGATTGTAGCCAGTAATCTTTTCTTTGTTTCTCTTGCTTCATTTCTCCCTCTTTCCCTTAATTTGATTTGCAGCCTTTATTTATTTATTTTCTCTCTCTCCACCCCACCCACCCCATATTAAGTTTGCAGCCTTTAATTGCACATGGATTCAAGGTTAAAACCCCAGCATTGCCCTCCCTTCAGGTTAACGCAGCAAATTTTGTTTTTGTAAATAAAAGAATACTTTTGCGTCCGTGTTTGAGTTGACTGTGTATGAGACAACATATTAATATGCTGAGTGTGCTATCAGTGTATTCGTGGTGTCCCGGCCTTCCCCTTGATTAACTTCAGCGATAGCGTCACTGCCGAACCCAGGGCGGTTCCCTCTGCCTTTGCGTCAGAACACCAAGGTTACGAGAAGACTCCAAAACATGATACCTCTCCCACGACTGATTCAGAGCAACAACAAAAAATAACGCGTTAAGATATATTCTGTGGACGGATTCAATGCAAGCGATATTAGGAATGACTGTCGTGCAAACTGCGACCAATATTGAGTAATATAGTGGGCATGTAATTCACAACACTGAACGAGTTCAAAATTTCACCACAGCTGGTGGGTTTCAACTCGGGTAGTACCAAGTAAAAAGACACCAGTAAGCCCTGTTCTTGGGCAGTCCCTCGGGGATTAAGGATGATTTGCAGTTCTGGAGTAATTGATGTTGCAACTGCAAACTCTTTGACACGTTGGGCTGGGAGGGTGGGCGGATGCAGGGTTTGTGAGGTGTTTTTTGTTTAAACTCTGCTTTCTGTGTGCTCTCGATACGGATTTTAGATTCTTAATTAATACTCCAGCACCTGTTTTTTTTTTGTAAAGCAGCAACTGCAGTTCCTTGTTTCCACAACAAACATATAGTTTGGTTTAGTTTAGTAAACAGGAACTGCAGATGTTGGTTTGTACTGAAGGATACACACAAAATGCGGGAGTAACATAGAAACATAGAAAATAGATGGAAGAGGAGATCATTCGGCCTCTCGAGCCAGCACCGCCATTCAATATGATCATGGCTGATCGTCCAAAATCAGTACCCCGTTCTGGCTTCTTCCCCATCCCTTGATTCCCTTTGCCCTAGGAGGGAACTCAACGGGTCAGGCAGCATTTCTGGAGAAAAGGAAGAGGGACAGACCAAAGATGGACACAAAATGCTGGAGTTTGTTTTGTCTTTGAAATGCAATGCAACAAATCCGTACTCATTTTGGGAATGCAAGGGACGAGAGAGGGGAGGAAATCAGCATTAATAAAGAAACAGCGCCAAGGAATACTAATGGGCTATAGGCTAACAAATTCCCAGAGCTCATTTGTCTACATCCTATGATTCAGGGAGAGTCATCTTGTACAAAACATATAACAAGGTTGATGTCTTAGAGCCATGAGGTACATTTTGAAATGAAGTCATTGTTTTAAAATAGAAAGTATGGTCGCTAATTTGCTCAGGGCAACCCCATCAAGAAGCAATAGATCTATTTGGAAATGCCCAGATGTTTTTCATGTTCCTCGTTCATTGTTTCTGTCATTAACTTTCACCCGCTAAAATCGATGTGCTTCCCCCTTTACTGGCTTATTGCGTGTTCCAACATTTCATTGCTTCGTGGCTTGGGGTAGTGTCACTGTTTACATAGTTTCTGAAATTCCCTCACTACGAACCTCTGGTCCTCTATTCCATGTCCTGTCCACTTGTAACACACACTTTTTGATGAAGTGTTTTTTTTCCTATTGTCTTCACACTTCCTGTTAAGGCTTGATGTCAGATTTTACTTTACAAATCTATTGCATAATGCCTTCGGGTATTTCACTATTCAGTTTACTTTAGAGATACAGCATGGAAGCACACGCTTCAGCCCACCGAGTCCACGCCAACCATCCATCATCCATTCATGCTCATACTGTTATCCTACTTTCTGCATTAAAAATGCTTTGAGAATTCAAGTATTTATATTTGTTAATTGAAAAGGTCAAGTAATTATGGATCTTATGTGATCTTTCAAGAGAGAGAGGTTTAGCTCTCAGGGCTAAAGGAATCTGGGAATATGGAGAAAAAGCAGGAACGGGGTACTGATTTTAGATGATCAGCCATGATAATATTGAATGGCGGTGCTGGCTCAAAGGGCCTACTCCTGCACCTATTTTTCTATGTTTCTATGTTTAAAAAATGGTTTAATAAGGCATTTGAAATATTCATTATTTGAATTATTTTCATGAAATTATTAATGGATAACTCATGGCATTGTTTAATACTATGTTATGTGCCTTCTGCAATGTAACCCTTCCTTGAATCCTTTACTGTACTCATGATGATGTACTGGTCATGGAAAATCCCATGTGAGAATCACTTCAGTCTCCAATACAAAATACTTTTCTCGAAAAAGAACTAAACATCATATGGAACTATCATAACAGCACGCCTATCAGCAAAGCTTGAGAATGGTTTAACATCCAACAACTTAGAAATGCAGAAACAAGGAACTGCAGATGTTGGTTTACACAAAAGGACAAAGTGCTGGAATAACTCTGCAAATCAGGCAGCATCACTGGAAGACATGGATAGGACGTTTCGGGTTGGGACACTTCATACTTAGAAATTTAGGTGGGCAATTGGGATGGTTCTCTTCGTCAGGACAAACTTTCATATTGGAAAGCTCATCAACATAAAATAGTGATAAGTTTTATAGAATTCATGTTGTTGTTGCATCTTAAATAACAGCTAACCAGAAGTGGGAAGAAACACTTTGTCCCTGGCAGCGATTGTGACTCCATCCAATCCTTGGATCATTGACTATTTTTATTTTTACAGATACACTTTAATCAGAATTTAAAAATATACAAAACAAAATATTAGAGAGTGAGAGGGGCAAGGTTTAAAGGAGATGTGCGGGATGAGTTATTTTTACACAGAGGGCGGTGAGTGCCTGGAAAGTGCTGCCGGGGTGGTGTTTGAAGCAGATGCATTAGTGGCATTTAAGAGACTTTTAGATAAGCATATGGATATGCAGGGAATGAAGGTATATAGATTATGTGCAAGCTGATGAGAGATGGTCTTGGCATTAAGTTCAGCACATACATTGTGGGCTGTAGGCTGTACTTGTGCTGTACTATTCTATGTTAAAGACCAGTAAAACCTCTTAATGCATTCATTATTGCTAATGTTATACCCCCCACAAAGAAATATAGTGCTGGAGTAACTCAGCAGGTCAGGGAGCATCTCTGGAGAACATGGATGTGTGACGTTTTGGGTCAGGACCCTTTTTCAGACTGATGAAGAAGGGCCCCGTCCCTAAATGTCACCTATCCATGGTCTGATGAGTGACTCCAGCATTTGCATTTCATTGTTTCTCATGTTATACCCAGTAGCTTAACACCTCCCCTTTTTCATACACATAACACCATAGCCACTCTCCCTCATGTAATATCTCTTTCATTGACTATGCACAGTATTGCTATTTAGTGAAGCTAAGTAATTCCAGGGCGAATTCTGCTGATAATTAGTGTTCAAGAAGGAACTACAGATGCTGGAGAATCGAAGGTAGACAAAATTGCTGGAGAAACTCAGCGTGCGCGGCAGCATCTATGGAGCGAAGGAAATAGGCAACGTTTTGGGCCGAAATGGTCTGAAGAAGGGTTTCGGCCCGAAACGTTGCCTATTTCCTTCGCTCCATAGATGCTGCCGCACCCGCTGAGTTTCTCCAGCAATTTTGTCTACCTTCTGCTGATATTTAATCTGGTTATCTAATTATCCGTTATAGACACAAAAAACTGGAGTAACTCAGTGGGACATGGCAGCATCTCTGGAGAGAAGGAATGGTTGACGTTTCTTCAGTCTGAAGAAGGGTCTTGACCCGAAACATCACCCATTCCTTCTCTCCAGAGATGCTGCCTGTCCCGCTGAGTTACTCCAGCTTTTAGTGTCTATCTTTGGTTTAAACCAGCATCTGCAGATCTTTCTTACACATGGTTATCCATTATTCCAGGTATGGACTCTTACACATTGGTAAGACCAAACATAGACTTGGCAATCATTTCGCTGAATACCTTCGTTCAGTCTACCTTGGCCTATGTGATCTCCCGGTTACCAAACACTTTAACTCCCCTCCCCTTCCCTGGGCTTTCTCCATTGTCAGAGTGAGGCCAAACGCAAATTGGAGGAAGAGCACCTTATATTTCGTTGGGCAGTATGAATATTGATTCCTCTAACTTCAATTAACCCTTGCATCCCCTCTCTCTCTGTCCCTCCCCTCACCCTAGTCATTGTACGATTTCACTGTCGTCCTGGTGAATTTCATTGTCTGTATAACTCATTGATACCTAATACACAGCCAACAATGGACCGTTTCCTTGATCATTGTTTCTTTTTTGCATATCTTTCATTCATTTGTTCTCTATATCACGGTCTATATCTCTCCTTTCCCTCTCCCCTAACACTCAGTCTGAAGAAAGGTCTCGATTTTGAAACGTCATCTATTATTTTTATCCAGAGATGCTGCTTGACCCACTGAGTTACTCTAGCATTTTGTGTCTACCATCGGAGTAAACCAGTTCTTTACTCCATATTTTGTCTGAAGGTAATTACCTCGGCGCAGTGGTGCCCACTGTAAGTTGCAGTCCAGCCTGTGATTGGCAGACTCTATCATTCGTTTGGGCAGTTTACAACCCAGCTGTATGATTATTGATTTCTCTAACTTCAAGTAACCCTTGCTTTCCCTCTCTCTCCATCCTTCCCCTACCCGAGTTCTCCGACTAGTTTCACTGTCCTGATTAATTTTACTGTTTGCCTCCTTGTCATCTTCCCCTCAGCCAACAATGACCCATTCTACATTTCCTAGGTAGACAAAAATGCTGGAGAAACTCAGCGGGTGAGGCAGCATCTATGGAGCGAAGGAATAGTCTGAAGAAGGGTCTCGACCCGAAACGTTGCCTATTCCTTCGCTCCATAGATGCTGAGTTTCTCCAGCATTTTTGTCTACCTTCGATTTTTCCAGCATCTGCAGTTCTTTCTTAAACATTCTACATTTCCTTATCATCGTTTGCTTTGATCTGTCGTTTTCACACCTTACCCTTCCATATCTCTAGCCTCCTTCTCCCCTGACTCTTAGTCTGAAGAAGTGTCAGGGGAGAAAGAGGTGACCCAATAACGTCACCTATTCTTTTCTCAAGAGATGCAGCCTGTTCCACTGAGTTACTCTAGGATTTTGTGCCCAACATCTCTGCAGGTGATTACCTGGGCGCCGCGGTGCGCGCTGGGAGTTGTAGTCCTCGATTGTGATTGGCTGACTCTATCTCCCAGAATGCCGAGCGGGTAAACAGCTACGAAGCCGGAAGTGCGGCGGGAGTCTTGACCAGGCGGGGAGAGGAGTGAAGTTTCCTTCATCCTCGCTGGACACGGTCGGTGGCGATGAGGTGGTCGTGTGCTGCCATCGCGGCGCTCACCCTGACCGTACTGTGGTGTGGTTGCCTCTGCCTGGAGCCCCCGCTGGGTGAGGTTGCGGACCAGACCCCGCAGGATCCGCCGAGTGGCCGGTCTGCGGCTGAAAGCAGGGGAGCCCCTGGTGCAGAGCAGGACAGGTGAGTGCTCCAGTGTATAGACTAGACACCTCTGCCAATACTTTGGGGACTCCCTCACAAAAAATTATTATCATTTATGATGTGCTTGCACTTACAGGAGAGGTGGGTTGTGCAGTAATATTTCAAAACTCACTTGCAGCATTACTTTATGTGGAGATGGAGGAGGAAGCCATTCGGCCCTTTGAGCCAGCACCGCCATTCACTGTGATCATGGCTGATCATCCACAATCAGTAGGTAGACAAAAGTGCTGGGCGGGTGCAGCAGCATCTATGGAGCGAAGGAAATAGGCAAAGTTTCGGGCCGAAACCCTTCTTCAGACTGATCCACAATCAGTACCCCGTTCCTGCCTTCTCCCCATATCCTTTGACTCTGCTAACTTTAAGAGCGTTATCTAACTCTCTCTTGAAAGCATCCAGAGAATTGGCCTCCACTGCCTTCTGAGGCAGAGAATTCCACAGATTCACACAGCATTTAGGTGTCTACCTTCCTGGACGGAGCTTAAGGTAAGTACTTGGACCACTGGAGATGTGTCGGAAGGAAGTGCAGATGCTGGTTTAAAAGTAGGGGCTCGACCCACAACGTTACCTATTCCTTTTCTCCAGAGATGCTCTCTGACCCGCTGAGTTACTCCAGCTTTTTGTGTCTATCTTCGGACCATTGGAGAGGCAGGTTGTGCAAAGTAATACTTCATAACCCAGTTGTGCAGAGTAATATTTCAAAAAGATAGACACAAAATGCTGGTGTAACTCAGCGGGTCAGGCATCATCTCTAGTGAATAGGTGACATTTCGGGTAGAGACGTCGTTTCAACAGACCAATATTTCATGACGCAGTTGTAGACTTCTACTTGTTGGAGTATGGAAGGATGAGGAGGGGATCTCATTGAAGCCTAACGAATAAAGAATGGCTGAGAAAGAGTGAATGTGTAGAGGAGGTTTCCAGTAGTGGGACAGCCTTAGAATAAAAGGACAGACCTTTGGAATGGAGATGTGCAGGAATTTCTTTAGCCGGAGGGTGGTTAATCTGTGGAATTTGTTGCCATATACATATGTGGACGTCAAGTCATGGGGATCGATAGCTTATTGATTAAGGTTATAGGGAGAAGGCAGGAGAGTGAGGTTGAGAGGGAAGAATAGATCAGCCATGATCAAAAGGGGTGGCGCAGCGGTAGAGTTGCTACCTTGCAGTGCCAGAGACCTGGGTTTGATCCTGACTATGGGTGCTATCTGTATGGAGTTTGCACGTTATACCTTTGACCGTGTGGATTTTCTCCGGTGCTCTGGTTTCCTCCCACAGGTGTGCTGGTTTGCAGGTGAATTGGCTTCTATAGATTGTCACTGATGTGTGGGCTCAAACTGGAATACGGTTGATTACTGGTCAGCATGGACTCGGTGGGCCGATGGGCCCATTTCCATGCTGTATCTCAAAACTAAATATAATTATGTACTGTGTTATTGGATTATATGATTTATTTGAATAAATGCAGTTTGCAGATTGAGGTGGATGAATAATACCAGTTCAACTTGAAAAATATTAAAACATTCATTTTCCAACTGTTTTGTGTTTGCACATTTCAGGTTATCAAACAGTACTGGGGACCAAAATGGCACATTGCAAGTCACCTCCGTCCCCATTATCACAGTCGCCACTTCAGAAGCTCCACCAAAACCTATACTGCCCCTGCAGACAGGGGCTGAGGCACAACAAGAAGAACAATCAAGTGGGATGACTATTTTCTTTAGTCTTCTTGTATTAGGTACGTCACCGGTACAACGTTTTCTTAATTATTATTCCAGATGTATTATTCTCGGAAGCAACTCACAATCTGCTGGATGAAGGAGACACGTCAATCATCGTCAAATGCTGCTCAGCTCACCGGTTAGAGTCATAGTGTCATACAGCTTGGAAACAGGCCCTTTGGCCCAACTTGCCCACGCCCTCCAACATGTCCCATCTGCACTAGTCCCACATGCCTGTGTTTGTCCCATGTCCCTCTAAACCTGTCCTATCCATGTACCAGTCTACATGTTTCTTGAATATTGCAATCGTACCTGCCTCAACTACCCCTGCAGCTCGTTCCATGCACCCACCATTCTTTCTGTAAAAAAAAAGGTACCCCTCAGGTGCCTGTTTAATCTTTCCCCCCTCACCTTGAACCTATATCTTCAGGTTCTCTATTCCCTTACTTTGAGCAAGAGACTCTGTGCATTTACCCGATCTATTCCTCTAATGCTTTTGTACACCTCTATAAGATCACCCCTCTTCCTCCTGCACTCCAAGGAATAGCTCAGGCCCTCGAGTCCTTGCAGCAGCATCGTAAATCCTCTCTGCACCTTTTTCCAGCTTGACAACATCAAACATGGTTTTTCCAGCAGATTGCTTACTGCAGCAGATTCTAGCTTCTATATTGTGTGTCTTGTTTTCCTCTCGAAAGTTATGATCATTAAAATATTAGTAGCTGCTGATTTAGTCTAGTTTACAACTACCTTTGTAATTCTCATTGTAATATTGACATTTAGTAAGTAAATGTTCATCACATTAAGTAATCCTATTTCCATAACTCTGGATCTGCATAATTGAAGTATTTTCATAACAGTTCTCAAACTGCATAACATTTAAAGAGAGCTGCTTTGTTTTTGTTACCATCTCTCTTATCAACCAAGTTTTTCCTCTTTAAATGTATTGACTATTTTCTTTGAGCTCATCTAGCCTTATTATCTTTCTTTTCTTTAACTTTCAAAAGAAAGCTGATAAGCTGTAGAAATGCGAAAGATAGAAGACTTCAGGATATCTGTGAAAGTCAACTTTATACGCACTAACTTGTATCAGGTCATGAGCGATCATTTCTATTGATTATCAACCAAATATCTGTTTTAAAAAAAAAAAATATTGAATGCAATTTATTTTGAAAACCTGTTTTAAAAAAAAAAAAATTAAAAAAAAGAATGATAAATACTATATTCTCTATACACATAGGACTATGCGGCCAAATTCTGCTCCAGTTCCATTTACAAATTTGCAGTGACACCCCTGTAGTGGGCTAGATCTCAAACGATAACGAATTAGAGTACAGGAAGGAGATGGAGTTAAATAGCATGGTGGCAAGACAACAACCCCTCCATCAATGTCAACAAAGGTGAAGCGGCTAGTCATTGAGTTAAGGAGGTGAGATGGTATACACACCCAACCTGCATCAATGCTGAAGTAGAGATTGTCAAGAGCTTCAAGTTCCTAGGCATAAATATCACCAGATATTTGTCCTGGTCCAACTGCTTTGATGCTATAGTAAAAAAAAAAACGTCAATGCCTCCACTTACTCAGAAGACTCTTCTTCTTCTTCTTGCGAATGAAACATAAACCAAAGGAATAAACCAAAGAAATTTGGCCCCAATGACACTTAGCAGTTTCTACAGATACACCGTGGAAAGTATCCATGGAGATGCATCACAGCTTGGTTAGGCAACCACACTGCTCGAGACTGCAGGAAATTGCAGAGAGTTGCCTGGTCCATCACGTAAGCCAGCTTCCCCATATTCTGCTCCCCTCCATCTACCCTATCTGCACATCACACAGCTAACATAATCAAGGACAACTCACAGCCTGGTCACTCACTTATCTCCCATCTACAGTCAAGCAGAAGATACAAATGCTTGAAAACTTGTACCACTAACTTTTTGATGCCTTTGATTTTTCTGCGTTCATAGGTAGACAAAAATGCTGGAGAAACTCAGCGGTTGAGGCTGCATCTATGGAGAAAAGGAATAGGCGGCGTTTCGGGTCGAGACCCATATGTTTCTTTAAAATCCTCCAAATTTCTCTGGACCAATTCCTTTGGTTTAGTGGAGTAAGGGGGCGTGGTGGATAAGCAGATGGTCTGAGATGAAATGAGAAAAAGTGTGAGATAAGGATAGAAGAGGTGCAGATTATGAAGCCTGAAGGGGTATATAGGTGGGAGGGAATGACATGGGAGGGTGGAAGGGAAGAACTGGGTATGAGTTTAGGTAGAGCAAAAAAAAAAGGGGGGGGGGCAAGATTGATTGTAGGTTAGTTACCAAAGCACACCTCCAGATTCAGCGGCAGTTTTTTTCCCCCATCTGTTCTCAGGCAACTGATCCATTCTGTCAACAATTAGAGCACGGCCCTGAGCTACTGTCATCCTCATTGGTGGCCCTCGAACTATCATTGGACTTCACTGGACTTTATCTTGCACAAAACGTTATTCCCCACATCATGTATCTGTACCATGTGGATGGTTCGATTGTAATCATGTGTACTCTTTCTGCTGAACGGTTAGTAGGCAACAAAAGCTTTTCACTGTACCGAGGTACACTTGACAATAAATTAAACTAAACCCAAAATTGAAGAATTCACTGCTCATACCATTAGGTTATAAGCTACCCAAGTCAGAGGGTGGTGAATCTGTTCAGTTCATTGTTACAGAAGGTTGTGGAGGCCAAGACAATGGATATTTTTTAAGGCAGAGATATATAGATTCTTGATTAGTACAGGTGTCCAGGGTTATGGGGAGAAGGTAGGAGAATGAGGAAAAGAGGGAACAATAGATTGCCCATGATCGAATGGTGGAGTAGACGAGAATGGCCTAATACTGCTCCTATCACTTATGAACATAAATATGAAGTGCTCTGCCACCAATTTTCAATTGGCATCTCTGCAGTCCAGCCTCGCAGCTTCAGATCTTTTTTCCTTGCTTGGTGTTCTAACAATGTCAGCCATATCTTTCATATCTAACCTTGTTTTCTCTCCCCCCCCCCCCTCATTTTACAGCTATTTGCATCATATTGGTGCGGCTGCTGATCAAATACAAACTGCATTTTCTTCCAGAAAGTGTGGCCGTAGTGTCTTTAGGTAAGCTTGCTATTTATTCTATTTGATACATTTAGCAACATCAAACATAATTGAAAGAGTGATGTAGGTGTCTCGCTAGGAGGAAAATTGTTTTGAGGTCATCTGTTATCCTGTTTGAAATGTCCGAGCGCACAATGGAATATATTTGATGTTCACATTTCTGGGCAGCCCTAGGTCAGAATCAGTCACTTTCTGATACATCAAGGTACAATCATTATTAAACCCAATATTGATGCCTGATTGTTAACTCTCACTTTGTTCCAACCATGTATCATTTTATGCTGTGGAGGCAAAGTACTGGAGTAACGCAGCGGGACAGGCAGTATCTCTGGAGAAGGATCTCGACCCAAAACGTCACCCATTCCTTCTCTCCACAGATGCTGCCTTTCCTGCTGAGTTACTCCAGCTTTTTGTGTCTATCTTCGGTTTAAACTAGCATCTGAAGTTCCTTCCTACACATCTCTGGAGAACTGGATAGGTGATGTTTTGAGTTCAGGTCGAACAGCATATTATTTTTTTTTATTTTTAATCCTTTCTTGAGTTCATAATTTTAATTACTTACTATCTCTGTAATCTCCCCAGGCCAACAACTCCCTGAAACATCTGTGTTATCTTAATTCTAGTCAAGTTATGCCAAATGCAATCATTCCAGCATCTTCAGACTCTGTACAGGTATTCTTCACATTTTCACCACAATGCCGTTCACTAGTCACTGCAACAAATGCTGCACCACTCTCTGCACCAAGGAATACACTGGATCATAAAGCATTTTGCTCAGCTTTTTCAACACTGTAAGGGGATTTTCTGATGCTCATGTGGAATGGCTCTGAATGTTAACCAAATTAAATATTTGCCACTTGTATGCACCCAATCTAAGTTATTTGCTCTTTCTTAATCTATCCAACCATTTTCTTTCTATTTTTCTCATAGGAATCTTAATGGGTGCTGTGATTAAAATTATAGAATCGCAACATTGGGCGAACTGGAAGGTAATCTTCAAGCGGTATTCTTTTAGTAAAATCTTCCTTTGTCTGAAATCTTCCCTACAGTTTACAGTTTAGTTTATTATCACAAGTACTGAGGTACTGTGGAAAGCTTTTTGTTGCGTGCTATCCAGTGAGCAGAAATACAATACATGATTACAATCGAGCCATTTACAGTGTACAGAAACATGATAAGGGAATAATGTTTAGTGCAAGGTAAAGTCAGGAAAGTCCAATCAAGGATAGTATGAGGGTCACAAATGAGGTAGAGAGTAATCTATAAATGTTTTAATCTTCAGCTCCCTAAAACAAAGGCTATTACGTTTGAGCTAGCAGTGACAACAATATTGAAGCAAAATGCTGAAATTCCGGTCTTTAGGTTTTCCTCTATTAAAGTACTTTGAATACTCTTTGACAACTTATTGTGAATGCCAGGCCTCAATAATCGCAAATAACCAATTACTAACCACGGATAGTACACAAATATAATTTGTATTGTTCCATACACAAAACCATGGAACAAAAATAATGACCAAATGTTATTGTTGCCGTGAGCTCCTAGTTTTACTGTTAGAAACTAATGCTTAGGAACACTTTTTGATTTCAACCTTTAAATCAGGTTGAAGGACATTCGTTTGGATGAGTGCAATGGACATTTGAGAAATATGTTAGTTGCTTGCCCTAGACCTTTTTTAATTTACAAGCAAATCTTACAGTCTAATTATGCGACTGTTTCCACTTCTGCAATTCTACCTTGAAGTTCGTTCCATGCTTTGCCCTTTTTTTAAAATCATGAGTTACCTGATACTCACATTTTACAATGTCACCATGTTTTGAATTTACAATCTTAATTTAAAGTAGCACTTATTTGGCTTCCATACTGCAGACTTCTTTTGTATACCTTTTTGAAAAAATGCATTTTAGTCTACAGTGATGCACATTTATATATAGGTCATTATGTCTTGGACAGATTATGGTCCCTTGATTTTGCGATGGGTTAAAATTTATTTATTACATCTTTAGCAATATTATTTTTTAATATATTCATAACTATAACCTGTGAAATGTGAAAATTGCTGAGGACAACTCTAAGATGAGAGTTTATTTGTACCTTGATTGGAAAGGATTGGGTGCATACAAGTGGCAAGCATTTTATAGTGAATGCTAAGTATCAGTATTTTTCAAAGGTAATCCTGTACATGGCGTGTGCGTGTGCGCGCTCGTGTGTGTGTGTGTCTCTATTCCCTTCCAAGTTATGATTTAATTACCAATTTTAAGTTCTACTTATGAGATAGAAAGATTGAGGGGTGATTACACTGGAGCTTATAGACTGATTAACCTAACACTTATTGCTTAAATTACTGGAATCTCTAATTAAGATTAGAATAAATTGAATACCTTAAATTATTTTTAGAAAGAACCACGTCAAGTTATGAATTAAGAGGGTCATGCCAAGCAAGTAAGTGCAGGTACTTTGAAATATACTGAATTACAAGAATACTCATCAGTTTTTCTGCCAGAGGAAGTGGAAGAGATGGGTACAATTGGCCATCCAGGATAAAATTAAACCTGAGGCATCCTCTCTTTTTGTACTGTCTTTGTATATTCTAAACATCTCCAAGGAGCTCAATGTTTATTAATTGGTGCCACAGTGGGCGGCATGGTGGTACTACGGTTGAGTTGCTCCCTTACAGCGCCGGAGACCTGGGTTCGAACCTGACTGCGGGTGCTGTCTGTACGGAGTTTATACGTTCTCCCTGTGACCATGTGGGTTTTACCTTGGTGCTCTAGTTTCCTCCCACATTCCAAAGATGTGCAGGTTTGCAGATATATTTTGACTTTGGTAAAGATTGTAAATTGTCCTAAGCGTGTGGGATAGTGGGACTGTGCGGGCTGTTCGTTGGTCGGCACAGACTCTGGGCCAAAAGGCCTCTTTCCACGCTCTATCTCTAAACTAAACTAAACTTTATCAAACCGCATCCATTGGAGCCAGGTGTAGGAGTAATGTACATGAGAAGTTGGACTTCCCAGAGTTGTCCCCAGAATAGCTGCCAGTCTTCAGTCAATTCAATTCACTCCATGTGATTTCAAGAAATGGTTAAAGCTATTGAATACAAGACCCTTGCTGCTGAACCATAATCTATTTGTTTTTTATTCAATAGGAAGAAGAAATGTTTCGGCCAAACATGTTTTTTCTTTTGTTACTTCCACCCATTATATTTGAGTCTGGATATTCACTACACAAGGTAGGTGAAGCAGTGAAGGAAATGTAAGAACTGCAGGACAACGCTTGATCTGAATCTATTGTTAATTTTCATGTTGTAAGCAAAAATACATACAAATTTGGCAAACAATGCACTATATTTATGACTTTATTTAGAGACATTGAATTGATTTTTTTCATGTGAGCAAATACTGCAGATTTCCACCATTTCTGTTGTGCTGGAGGGGCCTAAACTTCACTCCCTGCTGTGTTGATTATCATCAACGGGCCCATTCTTTGGAAAGTGAACCAACATGTCACACACGTGACCAGATGTCACCACAAAGTAGCACATTAACACATTCTTGTGAGAGATTAAGATATGAACATTCTAGCTTTTAAAAACTCACAGTTTGTGTAATGCTTCCGTGTGGTGTCACGCACGTGACCAGTCGTATTTGGCCTCTGTCCCTACACTAACATTGTCAGCATTTAACATATTAAAATTTCACTTGATAAACTGAAAAAAATATGAATCATATATACACAAAACAATATACCTGTAATGCTTTCAGAATTAGAAGAGATGTATTCCACAATTTTTCATATTTTCTGGTCACATACATGACTAAGACTAAATTAAGAAGCTGACTTCTATGTGCTGAAACACGATGGCCGGCTGATATTTTAATCGTCCTGTGTGAAGCAGGTCGATGGTGTTTCAGTCAATTCTCTGTGACAGCAACTTAGCCTGCTATGGTGATTGGGGGAATTGAGAAAGGGAGGTTGTTAATTCATGTATCATTGTGTGATAGATATTATCTCATAGTCTTACAGTGTGGAAGCAGGCCCTTTGACACAACTTCCCCACGCCCACCAACTACACTACACTAGTATCTACACTAGCCCCATAACCCTCCAAACCTGTCCTATCCATGTATCTGTCCAAATGTCTCTTAATTACTATGATAGTACCTGTACAATAGGATTGTGCTTGTGACCACCACCAAAGGTGACTGTTGTAACCACAGATCACAATACATAGTCCATGGATGCTGTAGTCTTTGTCAGTGTCCCAAATTTGTACACTATTGTGGGAGAGTTAAGAATAATCGGGGAATCTTTTAATCCACTGTAGTCTCAGACTTTCTGCCTGGAGACCTGTCTTATTCTTTTTGTATTAGTGACCAACAAAGATCTAGGGAGAAGCCTTTAATGTTCATTTTTTCAGTCAGTAGGGTAACTGCGCCATTACATGTGTGAATTGCAGTGGTGAAATGACGCTGGTGTTAGGGTGAATCACGACAAGAGGTGCTGGTCTGAATTTCAGCCGAAAATACAATTGCCAGGCAAACTGGCCATATGATTGTTTGACGTTCAGTTTCTTCAGCAGAAAATGTCATTTTAACAATGTGAACAGTCTAATTCACACAATTCCCACAAAAATGTTTCACTTTCTTTTTACTTTCTTAAAGAGTATTTAAAGTCTGCTTGAAATTAGAGTTTTTCCTTTCCTTGTTTCTCAAATTGCAGTTTATCATCTAAAGCTTCTTTTTTTCTCTATTTAAGGGAAATTTCTTCCAGAATATTGGATCCATTACCCTCTTTGCTGTATTTGGTACAGCAATTTCAGCTTTCGTTGTAGGTGGTGGAGTGTACTTTCTTGGTAAGGTAAGTTGACTAAACATTTAAACATAGAAAATAGGTGCAGGAGTAGGCCATTCAGCCCTTCGAGCCATGGTTGATCATGCAGAATCAGTACCCTGTTACTCCTTTCTCCCCATATCCCTTGATTCTGTTGGCCCTCTCTCTTGAAAAACATCCAGTGAATTGGCCTCCACTGCCTTCTGTGGCAGGGAATTCCTCAGATTCACAACTCTCTGGCTGAAAAAGTTTCTTCTCATCTCAGTCCTAAATGGCCTACCCCTGAATCTTAAACTGTGACCCCTGGCTCTGGACTCCCCCAACATAGGGGACTACAAAGCGACCTTGGTTATTTGGCTCAATCTTCTATTCGATCTGGTCCTTTAAATTGAAACTCAGAGCAACAGCAGAAATGCATAGAAGTTATCATAATTTATATCATGCGTGCTTATACATTCTTTATTAGAACATGTGTCAAGGGTTATGGGAGAAGGCAGGAAAATGGGATTAGGAGGCAGAGATCAGCCATGATTGAATGGTGGAGTAGACTCGATGGGCTGAATGGCCTAATTCTACTCCTATAACTTGTGAACTTATCAACATTGCCAATGTACCTGGAATATTGAGGAACTAAAATCAGCAATTGATTAAAGTTGGTGCAATTTGTTCTGTTTAGTTTAGCTTATTATTGTCACGTGTACCGAGGTAGTGTGAAAAGCTTTTTTGTTGCGTTATCTGTTCAGCAAAAAGGCTACACATGATTACTATCAAGCTGTCCACAGGGTATGGATACAGCATAAAGGGTATAACATTTAGTGAAATATAAAGTCCAATTAAAGGTAGTTTGAAGATTTCCAATGATGTAGATGAGTGGTCAGGACCGCTCTCTAGTTGGTGAGAGGACTGTTCAGTTGCCTGATAATAGCTGGGAAGAAACTGTCCCTGAATCTGGAGGTGAATCTGTGTTTTCAAGATTTTGTACCTCTTGCCCGAGGGGAGAAGAGGGAGTGACCAGGGTGAGAGTAGTCCTTGAACATGCTGGTGACTTATGTGAAGCAGGTGTGAAGTGCAGATGGGGTCAATGGATGGGATATTGATGTGCTCGTTGGTCTAAGCTGCGTCCACAGCTCTATGCAATTTCTTGTGGTCTTGGATGGAGCTGTTCCCAAACCATGCTGTGTAAGATTGGCATGAATTCTTTCTTGTTTGTCCTTGTTAAATTAATTTCTGAAAGATATTCCATATTAAGAGCTTAAGAAGGAACTGCAGATGCTGGAAAATCGAAGGTAGACAAAAATGCTGGAGAAACTCAGCGGGTGAGGCAGCATCTATGGAGCAAAGGAAATAGGCAACGTTTCGGACCAAAACCCTTCTTCAGACTGATAGTTTGATGAAAAATCGTTATAAATAAGATTTCTGATATTTTGAACGTTTTCCTGTCTACCAAAGTCATGCTAACTGTTTTCATGGTAAGATTTTGTAGGTGCCATAATAGGTTCACGCACTGTCAACTTGCAGCTTGATTAAGGATTAAAATATATGGCTGCCTTTTTTCAAGTTATCTCATGGTTCTAGTTGTAGCATACAACACCTGCCAGACCTTTGGCCGGCGGTTGAGTTCCTTACTTTTCATAAGAAGTCCATGACGGGAGACTTTTTCCTTGTTAATAAAACAGTATATCTAATAAAATGTTATCGTTAAAAAGAATAGGTTCCATTTATAGGCAAGATCATGTTTAACTATCAGCATTGCATGGGGAAATGGATGCCAGATATTCTGGAAGGTACTGTGATTAATGACACTCAACTGTGCCATCATTACTTAATAGAGTACAGAATTAGGCAAGCAAATTATATCAGTCCATTGGATATTGTTACTTTGTGCTTTAAGTGCAGCTAAAAAATCAATAAACTAGAAATGGATTGGCAATGTACAACATGCTGCCTGTCCCGCTGAGTTACTCCAGTATTTTGTGGAGATGCTGCCTGTCCCACTGAGTTACTCCAGCATTTTGTGTCTACCTTCGATTTAAACCAGCATCTGCAGTTCGTTCTTACGCATGTGTAGGAAGGAACTGCAGATGCTGGTTTATACTGAAGCTGGATACAAAATGCTAGAGTAACTCATCGGGTCAGGCAGCATCTCTGGAGAAAAGGAACAGGTGACGTTTTGGTTCAGAACCCTTTGTCAGACTGAATGATAGAGGTTGGGGGGGGGGGGGGGGGTGGCGGGAAACAGAAGGCGAGAAAAGGCAAGAACAAATCAGGGCCAGCAACAGGTAACATCGGGAGCTAATGAGAAGGATAGGATGCAAAGAGTGGAACTGTTAAGACGACTAGGTTGGGGAGGTAGGGAATGCAGGAGATGTATGATATGATAAATCAACGTTCATAAACACTGGATTTTAAGCTGACCAAGCTAAATATATCTGCATGTGTATTGTGGATCTGATAAAGTGAATATGTTGCTTTGCGAGCCGTCCTCCTAATTATTGTTGTATGTCTCCGTGACAGAGTCCACAACTGTTGTGGTGTATAAAACCCATTCATATTTTCAGCAGAGGTGGCTGAATGGTGGACATGGAACAAGAGGATAAGACTAACCCTACATCCTAGTGCAAATTAATTGAATCAATGTTACTCGGATATAACAAGTCAATATGTATACAGCAGGACTACCTTTATTCATTTTCATTGTATCAACATGTATTTAGTACATTGTTGATCCATCATGGTTCCTTATCAAGTCTTTGACTCAATTTGGCACAGAATCAACCAAAATCTGACGGCTTCAGAGAATATTTTCATCTCGACACCACAGCTGAATTATTTGCCTTGATGGGCTTCAGTCTCGTGGTGCAGTCCTTTCCTTTCAGTTTCTCCTTGATAATTGACTACAAATTCTCAATCGGTTTCGGGTCTTGAGTTACCAGGCCAGTCCGAAACACTTATCCATATTCTGCTGGAAAAATTGGGTCACAGTCTTTGATGTGTGGCACGGAGCAGGAATATCTGGAACATCCCAGATGCATCTGGAAAAGTCTTCACCATCTCCAGCACCACTCTTCTCCACAATAGACTGATATATATCGTGGCGGTCTCATCATTCCAGCAGACCAAGACGGTAGTCGCCAATACAACCCCAGAACATCTTCTTTTCAGGATGTTTGATGAACTGATCGATGTGGCATTTTCTCACCGGCTCTCCGACTGATCTCCAAACATGATGGCTACGTTGGCCCTGAACCAGGAAATAGTTCTCGGCAATAAATGACTCCTTTCTCCAGTTCTCCCATATCCAATCTTCATATTTTAAGGCCCACTGCTATCATTTCAACTTCATTGCAGCTGTTAGAAGTTGTTTTTCACATGTTTTTTCACAACTGAAAGCAAATTTCATAGAAATCACTGGAAGTAATACTCAGCGAATAAAATACGGCGAGAATAACTGTTTTTTGAAGAGAATATAGGGTTTCAGAAAAATATCAGAACAAATGGTGAACACAGAAACTCATCATATTGAAAAAATTGCAAAATCGACCCGTGATTCAATTAATTTGCACGGGGATCTAGAGCTATATTGATGATGACTCTTGAGGCTAATGTGTTAGGAGATACTTTATTATTGCAATAAAACAGATACATTGACGAGCATTATCCCAGCACCCCAGCACTAGTCACCCCAGCCCATGTATTGTTGAATTAGTTGTGTGGTAGATCTTTTGGTTCGGATCATGGCTTGCATACTATCAAGTCAAGTCAAGAGAGTTTATTGTCATGTGTCCCAGATAGGACAATGAAATTCTTGCATTGCTGCTGCACAACAGGATATTGTAGTCATAAATACAGATCAGATCAGTGTGTCCATATACCATAGAATATATATATATATATATATATATACACACATCAGTAAACGGATACAGTGCAATAGGTTGTTATAGGTGTGTTATTAGTCTGATGGCTGTGGGGAAGAAGCTGTTCCTGAATCAGGATGTTGCAGATTTCAGGCTCCTGTACCTTCTACCCGATGGCAGCGGAGAGATGAGTGTGTGGCCAGGATGGTGTTGGGCATGAAACAAACACATAAAATAGAGACAAATTATTGAATGGAAGAAGTTAAGCACAATGCTCTACTGAGCTAGTGTTTAGTTTAGAGATACAGCACGGACACAGACCCTTCGGCCCAGTGTCCGCGCCAACCAGCGACCCCCATACACTAGCACTATCCTACACACTTGGAACAATTTACAATTTTTACCGAAGACAATTAACCTACAAACATGCACATCTCTGGAGTGTGGGAGGAAACTGGAGCACCCGGGGAAAACCCACATGGTCACAGGGAGAACATACAAACGCCGTACAGACAGCACCCTTAATCAGGTCCGAACCCGGGTCTCTAGCGCTGTAAGGCAGCAACTTTACCTCTGCACCACCGTGCCACCCCATAGAGACCTTCTTGCAATATTTGGGCTGAAAAGTGCTGCTTCAGCTGTAGGACTTGTGCAACTTGGCATTGTAGCAATGTTGGTGCATTTGAATTTAAGTTATGGAGCAAAAATATAAATTATAAGTAAATACCATGACCGAGCCAAGTTAACAATTGTCTTGAGCACCGTTGATGGATGAATCATCTCAATTTCAATCACCATCCCCCAGCACTGCTTTAAAAAAAAATCATCTAAAAGCTTAATTTAATGGTCACATTTAAAGATTTTTGTTTTATGCTGTTTTGCCATTTGGCAGAAAGTTTGACTTTATGCTTGTGAAATATCCCTGCATTGATTTCAATCTTAATACTTGTTTTTCTCTCTCATTTAGGCTGAAGTTATCTATAAGCTCACAGTGACAGACAGGTAATTATTTCCGCACTCTTCTTCATTTTTATTCTTTAATTTTTAAAAAAATGTATTTATTAAATTCACAACTCTTTATCCTGTTGGGGTCACGCCTGTCTTTTTATATCTGGCCTTTGTCTGAGCTTATCAAAATATCCCCTTGTTCACTTATTACCGGCCATGCCCTGTCGCGCCCCTCCTCTCTTCCAGCTTTCTTTCCTGCCCCCACCCCCATTTCATTCTGTCTGAGGAAGGGTCCCGACACAAAAACATCACCTATCCATGTTCTCCAGAGAATTAGTCCTGCTGAATTACTCCAGCATTTTGTGTCCTTCTTATTAAACCAGCATCTTCAGTTCCTTGTGAAAATATTTCCATGTAATTATTTTGAGAGATACATTCTAGGCTTGTGGAATACTTTGAAGTATTTTTAAACTGATTCATAGCCATGTTACGGCAAAGGGAAACAGAAATTGAACGTTCTGCGCACTATGCCCATGGACATGATGTGAAACAGTGTTAGCTGGGTCCCATATCGGATGACGTGCTGAAACTGGTAACGTTTTATCTTGAAGATAGACAGCGGGATAGATTGAGTAACCCCAGAAGGTCAGGCAGCATCCCTGGAGAAAATGATTAGGTGATGTTTCAGGTCGAGACCCTTCTTCAGAACTGAGAGTCAGGGAGAGGGAAACTAGAGGTTTGAAGAGGTGCTAAGAACAAATTAATGAAAGGTATGCGAAAGGACAAATCAAAGGCAGCAACGATGATCACGGTGGAGCCCACAATGGTCCGTTGTTGGCTGTGGAGAAGGTGATAATGAGTGAAACTAGGAGGATGACAGTGAAACTTGATGGACGACTCGGGTGGGGGAGGGGACGGAGCGTGAGGGGATACACTGGTTAATTGAAGTTGAAGAAATCAATATTCAACTCTAGGTTGTAAGCTGCCTAAGCAAAATATGAGGTGCTCTTCCTCCAATTTGCATTTGGCCTCACTCTGACAGTGGGAGACCCAGGACATAAAGGTCAGTATGGGAATGGGAAGGGGAGTTTAGGTGTTTGGCAACCAGGAGATCAAGGTGGACTGAGTGAAGGTGTTCAGCGAAAAGATCACCCTGTCTGCACTTGATCTCACCGATATATAGAACTCCTCGAACAGCTGATGCAGTAGATGAGTTTGGAGGAGGTGCAAGTTAACCTTTGTTTAACCTGAAAGGACTGTCAGGGTCCCTGGACAGAGCAGAGGGGAGAGGTATAGGGACAGGGGTTGCATCTCCTGCGGTTGCAGGAGAAGTACCTGGGTAAGGGGTGGTTTGGGTGGGAAGGCATGAGTTAACCAGACAATTGCAGAGAGAATGGTCTCTGTGGAAAGCGGAAAGGGATGGAGGTGGGAAGTGGCTAGTGGTGGGATCCCGTTGGAGGTGACATAAGTGTTGGAGGATTATGTGCTGTATGCAACGGTTGATGCGGTGAAAGGTGAGGACTAGGGGGACTCTGTCCCTGGTGCGACTAAGTGGAGCGGGAACAAGAGCAGAGCTGTGGGATACCGAGGAGACGTGTGAGGGCCTTGTCTGTGATGGAAGAAGGGA
>CM075982.1:63917070-63952070 GCA_038087875.1 Malacoraja senta
TTGGCAAGTGATAGTTTAGCGAGGAAACCGGCTTTTCGGCCCACCGAGTCCGCGCGGGTCAGTAATCGCCGCACACTAGCACCATGGTACACACAAGGGGTCATTTATAATTATACCAAGCCAATTAACCAACAAACCTTTGGAGTGTGGGAGGAAACCAAAGTTAGAATAGTGAAAGGCTTAAATAAAGTGGATGTGGAGAGGATGTTTCCACTAGTGAGGAGAGTCTAAGACTAGAGGTAATAGCCTTAGAATTAAATACAATACAATACAATACTGTTTATTGTCATTTGAACCTCAAATGAAGTTCAAACAAAATTTGGTTTCTGCAGTCATACAAACAAGTAAAAAGAACCAAGACACAACACAATTTACACAAACATCCATCACAGTGAATCTCCTCCTCACTGTGATGGAAGGCAAAGTCTTATCCCTCCCCTGCACTCCACATTCTCCTCCCGATGTCAAAGTCAAAGCTCCCGGCGGGCGATGGTAAATATGTCCCGCGGCCATTAAAGCCGCGCCGGGCGATGCAAGGCCATGCTCCGGGTCTTGATGTTGGAGCCCCCGGCGGGCGCTAGCAAGTCCAGTGGCCATTTATAGCCGCGCCGGGCGATGTAAGACCCCGCTCCAGGTCATCTTCAACCCCGCAACTCGGGCGGGAGAAGTCACCGTTGCGGGAGCCCTGAAAAGCGGTCTTCCACCAGGGACCCACGAGCTCCTGATGTCACCGTCCACCGGGCCGGCGGCTGGAGCCTCCGAATCTCCGGGGTCGGGCCGCAGCAGCGCGCCACCACAGCTCCTCCTGTTCCGAACTTGGCCAGCTCCACGATGGTGAGTAAGTCCGCCGGCTCCGCGACTGGAGCCCCAGGTCGTTCCAGTTGGAGGCCTCTCCACGGTGCTAGGCCCCAACGACAACGGAGACCTGACTGAGAAAGGTCTGGTCTCCCATGCAGGGAAAAGATTTTAAAAGTTTCCTCCACCCTACCCCACCCCCCGCCCCCCACCCCCCGCCCCCCACACATACCCAGTTAAAAAAACACTATAAACAAAACTCAAAACGAAAAAATAAAATAAAAAAGACAGACGGACTGCAGAGGCCGCTGCGACGTGAGTCGCGCTGCCCACCCAACGTGGGCACCACTGACCAGAGTCGCGCCGCACCTACCCAAAGGAGGTCTTTTAGGAAGGAGATTAAAAAAATTGGTCAGTGGAATTCTATGCTACAGAAGGCTTTAGAGGCCAATTCAGTGGATATTTTTAAGGCAGAGGTAGATAGATTTTTGATTAGTACAGGTGTCAGGTTATGGGGAGAAAGCAGGAGAATGAGGTAAGGAGGGAGAGATAGATTAGCCATGATTGAATGACGATAGGCCGAATGGTCTAATTCTTCTATCATTTATGACATTATTACCATATGATCCTGGAGGAAAGCCACGGGTATGAAGAACGGTCTCGACCCGAAACATCACCCATTCCTTCTCTCCAGAGATGCTACCTGTTCCACTGAATTACTCTAGCATTTTGTGTTTAACTTGCATACCTGCACGTCTTTGCAATGTGGGAGGATATAGGAGCATCCGGAGAAAACCCATGCAGTCACAGTGAGAACGTAAAAACAGCAGCCAGAGTCGGGATTGAACCCGGGTCCCTGGTGTTGTCAGGCAGCAACTGTACCACTGTGCCACTGGCCTGTTAACTGAAGGGTGCTCGCCTGAAGCGTCACCTATTCCCTTTCTCCAGAGATGCTGCCTGACCCTCTGAGTTACTCCAGCATTTTGTGTCCACTTCTAACTGAATTGTGAAAGAAACCTTATAAGATTTCTGAAGATGGTTGGACCATTGTTGCCTTGCTATTTAACTGTTGTTTCTGATGTTCCTCCACAGAGGGCCCAGTGGATGTAAACATGACTGAAATTTCTTTGGAGGAGATCGAGGAATTATTTAGTAAGGATCCTTACATGCAGATTGGTGGTCATTGGAAACCACGGGATTGCATACCACGTTGGAAGGTAGGAAACTGTAGTTTAGTTATGAACTAGTAAAGCTTTGACATTTTATAGAGAAACTTTATGCCCAAACAAAAGCATTGGGCACATTGACATTTTGCATGATGAATTATACAGTGAGTAACCTCAACTTTGAGTCTCCTTTCCTGAATGATGATGATATTCTTGAATTCCGAGTGCCCCAAAAATATATGAATCTCTGACATGATTATAGTAATTCATTGAAATTCCACATGTCTTTGAAGGAGTTGTACTAAGATTCACGTCCATCTGATCAACTTGATGATTAAAGTTAAGTAAATGTAATCGCCCTCACATCACTAACTTAACATTGAAAGTTATTACTGTGACTTGTATTGACAATCAAAGACTACTTCAAAGGTAGACAAAAATGCTGGAGAAACTCGGGGGGTGGGGCAGTTTCTATGGAGCGAAGGAATAGATGACGTTTCGGGTTGAGACCCTGAAGAAGGGTCTCGACCCGAAATGTCACCTATTCCTTTGCTCCATAGATGCTGCCTCACCCGCTGAGTTTCTCCAGCATTTTTGTCTACCTTTGATTTTTCCAGCATCTGCAGTTCTTTCTTCAACAAAGACTACTTCAAATCCATTTTATCCTAAATTAATTTAGTTCTTAGTTTAGTTTTAGAGATACAGCATGGAAACGGGCCCTTTGGCTTACCGAAGTTCACGCAGACCACCAATCCCCATACACTAGTTCTATCCTACACACTAGGGACAATTTACAGAAGCCAATTAACCTACAAACCTGTACGTCTTTTGAGTAAGTAACCGGAGCACCTGGAGATAACCCACGCGGTCAAGTGAAGAATGTACAAACTATATGCTACAGCACCCGGTCAGGATCGAACCCGGGTCTCTGGCGCTATACAGCAGCAACTCTACCGCTGTGCCACTGGGCTGTCTGCTCTTACTGTATTTACTGATTCACATGAGTTCATTTGATAGCATGAGCTATTGTGAATGAAGGTCGTTAAAATTCTTGGAAAAGCTAATTAAGCTTTGAGATCTCAGGTAAATCTAGAGCTGCCACCTGGAAATGATTGTGAAATTTTACCCTGGGCTGAATGAGGTAGAAGTTGATGCAAGTTTTTGATTAGATATGAATTCTTGTGTTGCACTTAGTACTTTTTTTAAGATACATTTTTGTCAAGCTTGGCTGCAGCAGCATTTCCAGTAACTGCAAATGGTAATGTGCCTGGGGATGTTGAATAAAAGGTTCCAATTAGCTCTGCTAGCCTATTGACGTTTACCCATGTAAGAAGATTGTAATCTGAGCAATGAGCATGAATACCAGCGCCCGTAGATCACTTTCTGAAAATGACTCATTTGATTTCTGAGCAATTAGATTATCATGGATGGAGGATCATTTGTTTGTTTTTTCCAACCTATAGAATTTTTTTTAAATATTCTCATTTTTCAAGTTTGTTTTCACTGAACTTTACCCCAAGAAAAATCTTTCTATTATAATCTCACTGCACAAATCATTTTCTCTGTGTAGACCTGTTCTTACTGTATGTTCTCATGCAGTTTCAAAGCAGTATTTTTTCAATGTTTGATTCCATATTCATGACATTTAGAAACAAAAGCCGGAGTTTTGCATGAAAGTCAATAGCAATCAACTTTTTGTGAATTTTTTGAGGAAGGGTTTCGACCCAAAAGGTTGCCCATTCTTTCTCTCCAGAGATGCTGCCTGTCCCGCTGAGTTACTCCAGCATTTCGTGTCCACCTTCGATTTTAACCAGCATCTGCAGTTCTTTCTTACAAACTTTTTGTGAAGTTAGCCATGCTTAATTCGTTTACCTCCTTTTAAAAATATTGGTAACATTGTTGACTTTGAGGAGTTTATCCTTATCATTACATGCATGGGCATTATTTCCATTCATGTGAGGGGTGATTAATATCCAGTTTAACTAAAATTAAATTCATATTTTGTAAACTAGTGTTTCTGCCTTCACGTTAGATGATTAAAAAAAACACACAAGTTTATTTCTGAAGTTTACTTTGCTATCTCAGTAATTTTGAGTCTGAAGAAGGGTTTGACCTGAAAAATCACCTATTCCTTTTATCAAGAGATGCTGCCTGAACCAGCATGTTGTGTCCATCTTTAGTGTAAACCAGCATCGTGCGTTCCTTCCTACACAGTAATTTCTGTGTTTCGCAACTATTAACATTTTGAAAAAATATCCAATATTTGATCATTTTAAACACCTTTTAATCTTAAAATTTGCTGTCCTGAAGTACAAAAATGTTCCATGTTATTGTTTTACCAGCATAAAAGTCAGTTCCTCATTGTTAGCCTGCCAAGTATTTGTGCTTTCAATATTTCAGAATGTTTCTGGTATTGATAGAAACAAAATACTGGAGTAACTCGGCGAGACAAGCAGCATCTCTGCATAGAAGTGGAGTTTCAGATCGAGACCCAAAACATCACCCATTACTTCTATCCAGAGATGCTGCCTGTCCCGTTGAGTCACTCCAGCGTTTTGTGTCTATCTTCGGTGTAAAACAGCATCTGCAGTTCCTTCCTACACATTGTATCTTGTATTGTGTAGGAAAGAACAGCAAATGCTGGTTTAAAACGAAGTTAGACACAAAATCAGCATTCCAGAGAAGGATGGGTGATGTTTCGGGTCGAGACCATTCTTCAGACTGTTGTATCTAGTACTTCTTTGATGTGCAGTAGAAATTGGAATAATTTCACTTGTGGAGTTATTTCTGTACTAAAGATAGCAATGGCAACTCTTCCTTTCTGGAGCACACTTGAAAATGAAATAAGGTGTGCTCAATTGCATCAATCCAGCCTGACCATTATTGGAGTAATCGTTGGTTGATGCCCTACATTTCAGGTGGCCATTTTGATCCCATTCCGTAATCGTCATGAGCATCTTCCTATCCTGCTGAGGCATCTGATTCCATTGTTGCAGCACCAGCGCCTGGAGTTTGCTTTTTATATCATTGAACAGGTGAGTGGTGGAAAAATATTCATCTTTTAAAAGGACTGGAAAATTTCAAAATACACCTTTAATAGCATATCCATTATCTAGATCTCAATGAATTAAAAAAAAATAGTGCATTCCTGGAAAATAAAGCGATATCACGTTTTAAGCTGTAAATTGTTGGATGAACAGAAGGTCTTTGACCTGAAATATTGACTTTCTCTTTCCATAGAGGCTGCCTGGCCTTCTGAGTGTTTCCATCATTTTCTTTTATTTAACCTAAATTTCTTGTTTCACTGAAATTATTTTCTGAAAGCTGTGTGAAACAAGAAATTTCAACAGTTTTTATTGTTTGCTGTGAGCAAAGTTTCTCTTTGTAAGAGAGTATGCCCGAGGTTCTGTCTGCCCACTCTCTCCTCAATCATCCCCCAACACCTACTCCCCTAATGCCACCTTCCTGTGCAGATACCAAAGTTGAAATGTCTATTGCTTGCCTTCCTTTTCTTACCACTGTCAGGATCCCAAGCATTCTCTGAAAGTGAAATGGTTAAAAAAAGCGGTCACAATCGCAGAATGTAATAAAGACCATTTTAAAATGGGACGGGGCGAAATGTATTCACTCAAGCTGGTGAATTTGTGAAATTTGCTGCCCCTAGAGGGCTGTGGGGGCACAGTTATTGAGTTTAGTCAAAAAGGAGATGGATTGATTTGGATATTAAGAGAACCAAGGTACACAGAGAATTAGTGAGGAAGTGGATCAATAATCACCGTGATAAATGATAAGGCAGGTGGCCCTATTCCAATAGCTAAACCTTGTGTTTTTGTGTTAAAAGATATTTGTGTGTGCTTAAACAGAGCAGTTAATCTGAGTTTGATTTCTCTTTCACTAGGCTGGGTACCATCCATTTAACCGTGCAATGCTCTTCAATGTTGGATTTATGGAGGCTTTGAAAGACATGAACTGGGATTGCGTAATCTTTCATGATGTGGATCATATACCAGAAAATGACCGCAACTACTATGGTTGTGGAGAGATGCCAAGGCACTTTGCGGCCAAGTTAGATAAATACATGTACCTGTAAGTCCTGTCATTATTCAGACGCAGCAATGTAGAGCATTCCTCATTAGCCGTAATGTTGTTATTTCCTTCAATCTTAGCAACATTCAATGTAAATGGAATTCATTAAATATTTAATTTACATTTTATTTGCCTCGTGCTCTCAAATAGATCTGTACTCTGCAGCATTCTTTACCCAAACCTATAAGTAATTGATTTGTTCTGAGATTTTCTTGTACTGTTTTGAAGTATCCAAGGTAATTCAAAAAAAAAATGTTGCGACTCATTACATTTTTGTTTCCTTTTTTAAAACCCTCTTAAAAAGATTTGTGGCTCACATTTTGTTATTTTTCTTCCTGCAGACTTCCTTACAATGAATTTTTTGGAGGAGTGAGTGGATTAACAGTGGAACAATTTAAGAAAATCAATGGATTCCCAAATGCATTTTGGGGCTGGGGAGGAGAAGATGATGATCTTTGGAACAGGTTGGTTAAAGTTTATGTGATGATAACATTTGTATTGTTCATATGTTTTTACAATAAAAGGAACCGCACATTTTCCTGCGAGTGAAAGATTTGAATACTCGACTTCCAACAGCGTTTGCATATAAGTGTTTCCAACTGACACTTTGCATATAATATTCAATTGATCCATATGGATGTTGGTGGCAAGGCAGACACAAGATGCTGGATAACTCCGCGGGACAGGCAGCATCTCTGGAGAGAAGGAATGGGTGACATTTCGGGTCGAGACCCTTCTTCAGAGTTGTGCTGACTGTCCCGCTGAGTTATGCAGCATTTTGTGTCTATCTTCGAGTTAAACCAGCATCTGCAGTTCTTTCCTACACATTGTTGGCAAGGCTACCTGGCTTACCTCGAACTTCCTTTGGGGATGTTCGCTTGAACTGCTGTAATACATGAAAGTACTCCTGCAATTGAAGAAGTAATTGAGGATGGTTGGGCATAAACTATGCCTCGACAATCATGTATTCCTGAGTAGTAAAGAAGGAACTGCAGATGCTGGAAAATCGAAGGTACACAAAAATGCTGGAGAAACTCAGCGGGTGCAGCAGCATCTATGGAGCGAAGGAAATAGGCAACGTTTCGGGCCGAAACCCTTCTTCAGACTTCCTTACTTGGCTGATACCACATATTTTTGCACATGCCTCGAACTTATCGGAACTATTTTTCTTTTACCCTAAATGACTGTAGTCAGTGAATCTTTCTACCCGGTTTCCAATTACTTCCATTTTGGTAGCACCATTTGGTGTTACGCAGTACTTTGCGGCCTGTATAATCAGTCTTGCTTCACTTCCAATTTGAATCTTTTTCATATATTTAGATCAAAGCTATTTGAAGCCAAATATTCAAACTGGGGATTGATTCTGTGAGGATTGCAGAAGGGTTGGGTACTACTTCAGATATTCCTGAAAATGATGAGGTATCAGCCTGGTGAAAAGACAAATGTAGGACAACTTATTTGCAAGCATGAAATAGACGGAGCTAAGTGATCTCACACCCAATGGATCAGTTCGTAGCTCTGCGGTGCTATCGCATCTCTTCATGAATGGAGGTGGACAGTTTAACCAGATAACTTGGGGTGAATGAGAAAAATCCCCATCCTAAACAATGGCAGTGTCCAGCTTGTGAGTGGTAAATAAAAGAGGTCTTTGCAAGCGAGTTCAGCCAGAAATTCTGCATCGATGATGCATATTGGCTTGCTCCTGATACTCCACCATCATATGAGCCCGTCTACTGCCAGTTCAACTCACTGCAGTAGTGTCAAGAAATATTTGAGATCTCTGGATAAAGCAGCAGCTGTGGTCCAGCCAACATTCCTACTGAAGATAGATACAAAATGCTGGAGTAATTCAGTGGGACAAGCAGCATCACTGGAGAGAAGGAATGGATGACGTTTCGGGTCGAGACTCTTCTTCAGACTTCAAGAGATGCTGCATGTACTGCAGAGTTACTCCAACATTTTGTGTCTGTCTTCGGTGTAAACCAGCATCTGCAGTTTCTTCCTACATGTACAGTACTGAAGGTTCTCAGTCAAAATCTGCATTTGGCATTTGTAAATTTGGAGAGCAACTTCAGCTTGATAATTAGAAAAACATCGATTCATTTCTTGACAGTCAATGTACAGTAATTTGAGTGGTAATTTGCCAGTTAAGATCGATTGAGGTTTTGTTTGTGGTCATCTGGTTCATTTTGCACTTTGGGGAAATCTGTGAGCTGTATTGAAGCTTGTTTTGGACACCTTAAGTATTGTAGCCTGGATGTTGTCAACATTCACAGCATCTGATGTGCCAAATGTACTTTTTAAAATATTACCTACATGAATTGGAAGAAGATATGCTTCTGTGTTGGTGTACAAAAGTGTATAATCTGGAATAGATTCATCCACTGAGTACTCTTATCTGAAAACAGTAACAAATGCTTTTGGACTTATCTGCCATCACTAAGAATAAATTTTCATCCAACTCATCCACTCCCATTCTCTCAGTTGAATAGTTTAGATCAGATTGTATAGAACTAATAGAAATGCTTAGTCTTTCATTCATACTTATGGCCTAAAATCCCTGTCTAGACTGCTGGTTGAAGCAGCTCATCGTGTTTGCTACTTTATACATAAAATTATTTCAACTGATTCTAAATATTGCAGCACATGCTTTAATTCTGGTTCTGAAAATGATTCTAATCCTTCATTGTTTCTCGTTCAAAGTCTTGCAGGCTGCTATAAAATCACAATTGACTAAAATCTTCAGGGAGGATTAGAAAACATTTAATGGGACGTCAATGCAGCTGGTATAAAACATACAGCAGAACAAAAATATTGCTGCCCAATTTAACATGTCGGACCTGTTTGAGCGAGCAGGCTTGGTGGTATGGATAGTTAGCAGATAGATCCCTGAGGAGTGGTGGACATTGTCTGTCGTCAGTAAATGCCATGTTTGGAATCTGGGATAATAATTATCTTAAAAACCTTTGTTCCCGTTACAGAAATATTTTAAGATATATGATCATCAAGTATAGAGGGGAACTTATCTCTGTAATTTGCCTGGGAGTGTGGATGCTATTATTGAAACTTTTGCTTTAATTTTGGGTCTTTCCCTTTGGAGTCTCAAATTGTGCTTTTACATGATTTACAGTTCTTTTTAATTATCTTCGACAAGCTTGCAAGTTATTATTCTGTAATACTTTTCAGCTGGAGGTTCTCCTCTCAAAAGTAGGCGAAGATATTAATAGTAACATCAAGTGCTGGAGTAACTCGGCGGGTCCGGCAGCATCTGTGGAGGCGACATTTCGAGTCGAGGCCTTTCTTCCGTCTATAGAAGGGTCGGGACCTGAAATGTTGCCTGTCCATACCCTCGTATGATGTCTCACCCGCTGTGTTAATCCAGTGCTTTGTTTTTTGCTCAGGATTCCAGCATCTTCATTTTCTCATGTCTCCAATAGTCTTCGTCTTCTTCTTGCGTATGGCGTGCACAGTCTAAAGTTGTAGGACAACTTGTTCTATTTGATCTTATTTGATTGTGTACGCCGGGTTGATTGCATCCGTTGAAACAGGGCGGACCATGTGAAGGTTGCAATCTCCCACCCCTCAATTCTGAGATTAGGGAATCACACTTGGAAAACCATTTTTAGATCAAGTTTCTTCCGATTTCTTTTTTCCCCTCCATTACACGCATTGGAGATACAAGGCGGATAAATTAATTTGAAGAATTAAACTGCACTTATTGTTGAAAGTGAATATCCGTTATCTTTCGGGTCTATCTTTCCGACAAATTTGTTTAACTTCTAGTTCTTCATAACAAAACTCTTCCTGAGGGTGTATAACATTTGTATTGGTTACCACCAGAGGGCCTCCACATGATAGCAGCCTCGCCAACAGTCTAGCTGTCCCTTCGTCTTTTATTTTTATTTTTAATGTGTTTTAAAAGTTTGTATTAATGTTCTTTGGTTTGTTTTATGTGGGGGAATGGGGTCGGGGGAAACTTTTTGTTCAATCTCTTCCCTTGTCGGAGATGCGATTGTTTTCCGGATCGTATCTCCGGTCGCTCTGTGGCCTAACATTATGGAGCTGGAGGCTTTGCTCGGGACTGACTTTGAGCCCCACCACGAGGCTGTGGACTTGCTATCGGAGCCTGCAACCCTTGCCTGGGATAGACACTCGCCTACGGATTTCACCATCGAGGAGCTCGCAGTCTCGGGTAGAGACCGATGTCGGGAAGCTCCAAACCACATAGAAGGTTTCGACCAGCCGCGACCCGGGGTCTGATCGTCCGGCATGGGAGCCGAGATTACCCCCCCCCCCCCACCCAATGCAGAAGCTTGATCGCCCAAACGCTGCCCGGTACGGGAGCCAAGATCGCCCCGTCAATGGAAGGCTCGAGGCCCCCGACCATGGGAAAACAAAGAAGGGAAGAGATTGAACTTTTTTTCTCCTTCCATCACAGTGGGGAATGTGGAGGAGTCACTGTGGTGGATGTTTATGTTAAAATGTATTTAGTGTGTTCTGTTGCTCTTTATTAGTATGACTGTATGGCAAATGAAATTCCTTGTATGTTACAAAACATACTTGGCTAATAAAATATGATTGATCATGATATCTTTTTTTTTTTAACAACCTCAATTTGCATTTAATTAAACACTAGGACAAGGTGATTTAAAAATTAAGTCACTAATTTTCTTGCTTTTTTTTTTTAGGGTACAATTTGCAAAACTTACAGTAACAAGACCAGAAGGTGATTTAGGAAAATACAAATCTGTCCCTCACCACCATCGGGGAGAAGTGCAATTCTTGGGAAGGTGAGTACAAGTTTTAAAAAAATAATACTGTACTTATGCAAGCCTGTGAGTTTTGTATTCTGGAAACAATAGTAGAAAATCTTTAGTTGAGTTTAGAGATGCAGCCCTTCGGCTCAATGGGTCCACACTGACCAGCGATCCCTGCACATTAACTACACGAACTATGGACAATTTTACATTTATACCAAGCCAATTAACCAACAAACCTGTACACCTTTGGAGTGTGGGAGGAAACCGAAGAACTCGGAGAAAACCCATGCAGGTCACGGGGAGAACGTACAAACTCTGTACAGACAGCACCCGTAGTCAGGATTGAACCCGGGTCACTGGCGCTGTAAGGCAGCCACTTTACCACCGTGCCACCATATAAATTCTTTAATAATTTAAATGATGTCTTGCGATTACGTAAAAAGATGGTTGATCTTGTGACTACCAGTTACAACTTTGTCTCGCTGGTTGAGCAAATCGAGGAAGAAATTGTTGGAATTTCTAGCACTAGTTTACAAAATGATTGACTGCTGGGTAAAAGACAAATGTTCCATACTTGAAGGATAAACATGAAGATACAGCAAGGTTCATGTGGGATGTCAGTAGCAAATGGTCTAGCAAAGAAAAATTACCCCTTAAATAATTTCATCATAAGTAATCATCTATAATTATCCGAGCCACTCCTTATTTGATTGCTGAATTTTGTGGTAACATTCCAAGCAGCAGAGGCATTGACATGTTACCAATTAAAGAAAAGCAGTTCAAATTTGCACTATATTTTAGTAGCAGAGTTTAATTTGTATTGCGACAGAATTCTATTAACCGAAGAAGGTATTGATAGTCCATTCAGCTGTATTTATTCCTTAATTGTTTCCAAATTCATCAAAGCATGGATACTGTAACTCTAAGTACAGAACACCATTTGAAATACTGCAATTCATAACATGTTACTGCAATTCTTAACAAATTGCACTTTGGGTAATAACCTTCCATAGACCCTAGAAAAGTTAGCAATGAAGGTTTTAAGTTGCAATGGAGGTCAAAGGGGGGAAGGTTTGTGGTAAGCAGAAGGCCAGGAGAACTTGAATGATATAATTTGTGATCAAAGCAAGCAAAGAATAGAAGGGATGTTAGGGAGAAATATGGGAACTTGAATAAAATCTGCAATTAGCAGAAGAATGGGGTAGTGAAGAGAGATGGATGCTTTACCAGAAGCACATTGTTTCTATTATTTCCATTCCATGCACAGCATTTGGTTCATTTTTACATTGGTAAATCAATTGGTTGGCTGCTTTAGAGAATTCAGTTGCAAGAGTGGTTTTGGCCTTCCTGTTCTATCATTTTGATTCTTCCTCCCACTCTTTAGTAGCTTGGCGACATATCACTAGAAAATGTGCAGTGCATTTTCATAGATTGACACAGGGTGGAAAAAGGCCCTTCGGACCAACTTGCCCTCGCCAGCCAACATGTCCCAGCTACATTAGTCCCACTTGCCTGCGTTTGGTCCATATCACTCCAAACCTGTCCTATCCATGAACCTGTCTGACTGTTTCTGAAACGTTGGGATGGTCCCTGCCTCAACTACCTCCTCTGGCACCTCGTTCCATACACCCACCACCCTTCGTGTGAATAAGTTATCCCTCAGATTCCTATTAAATTTTTTCCCCATCACCTTAAACCTATGTCCTCTGGTCCTCGATTCACCTACTCTGGGCAAGGTTTTATTTTATTAATCTAGTAAACAGACTTCCCATAAAATGAGCGTTCAGTTTACTTGATGCTATATTATTGCTATGCCTTAACCATCCAATAATGCTTATTGATGTTGTCTAAAACACTTAAGTAAAATGACTGATGCAAATAGTAACTACATATTTATTAAATATTGTCTCGGTTTTTAGAAATATACTCTGTGCGTACACTGATTAATGCACCATAGCACCAGAAATCCTTGTAGCCTTATGATTTTCCACATAAAGTGGAAATACCAAATGTGTGTTTAATGTGTTCACTATGTATATTGATTTGTTGTTTCAGTTTTTTAATTTTTATCAAAATGATTTAATATCTGTAGGATTGCTTTGACATTACCACTGTGCAGTTACTTTTAAAAACACATGCACGTAATGTTTTGGGAAGAATAGCTAGAATTCAAATCGGACTTTTGGAAACAAATCTTAATCATAGACCAGACTGATTTTCTAACCCATCAGGCAAATGAAAAGCATATTTGCAGAAACAGTGAAGACTGGATAAAAAAAATAGTCACTTAAGTGATATTGAAAAATTCTCATCACTTGAATGCTTGCTGTCTGTCTATTCAACCTGATTTTAGCACAATGATCAAACTAATATTTGAAATGTAAACCATTTATTTAAGCTGTTTCTAAACATTTTAATTAAAATTTGCCTACCAGAACCATATTTGTAAATGTGTCCATTATCAGCAATTAGAGCAGTGTTTTTTAAACGGATGTGCAAGAATCAGTGGTGAAACGTTATATCTGATTTTTCTTCCATGTTTTTTTGTTGCAGATATGCTCTATTGAGACATTCGAAAGAGAGGCAGCTGCTCGATGGTTTGCAAAACTTGAAGTACTTTCCAAACATCACAGTTGAAGTCTTATATAAAAACATAACCGTAAACTTGACACCGGAGCTGGCTCCAGTGAGCGATTATTAAGTAATAATAATCAGAGCAGTTTAGTGAGGGTTAGGGTCCTTTTTCAAGAAACAAATAATGGATGTGGAACGTTTGCTGGTTAAAACAAATCTGCAGTAACAACACAGGACTGTGTGATTGTGAAAAATACATCAAAGGTTTGGTTGTGCAGAGGTTGGTTTCCGTTCAAAGCCAGTGCAGAAAGAGCTGATGGATATGAAACATCAGGTTTGAAATTCATTGTATCATGGACACCTTCAGTGTAACCTCTTATTCCCATTTTCCCAATTGGATAATAGGACAGCCAAGGTAGAAAAGTGAGCTGATGAAACCAAGAATAATTCCATAGTAATGAGTCAAACTGAATTTTTAGGCTGCAGAACCAAATGGAAACTTGCATTGCACTAAGCAGGTTATTTTCCAATCACTTGATTAAATTAGCTAAAAATCATACCATTACCAATTTTTTTTATTCACTAGCAATTGTTAATTTACTTCTCGTGAATGAAGTTTTTTTGTAAATAAGCTGTGAATTGCCAGATATTTTTTTATTTATAGTCTACTAAACCACAAAGTTTACATGTTGAGATCAATGATTATGTGTCTGATGCTATTGTCTAATTGGGCACGGAATACTCTGGACATCATCCCTTTAATTTTAAAAGTAAGGGGATTTGATTAGTGCGTGTCTCTGTACATATGATTTAAGATGTTTTGTTTTCATTGTCTTTACTGCTACACATTCACGCTGCTGAAATCCATGGATTGTTCCCAGAAAGGTTGCTATTTCTTCTCCAAGCTGAAATGCTCCATTTTGGTTGCATCAATTTAGTTAGTGTAGCTGTTTTTTATTTGAATCGACTATGTTTTGTTACAAGAAAACCGTGCGTGCCAATGATGCTGTGGCATTCTGGTAGCCGTTAATAAATTGCAAGTATTGACATGCTGAATATCGTGGCCACATCAACACTGCTGCAGTATTTGAAACTGCTGGTGATGCAATTTAGCAACTTGCTGATTTCCTCTTTTACCATAATGTTCCGTTCTGAGGGTCCAAACATCTTCTCTGATCCACAGCAGCTGATAAATTTGGTTTATCTGTCTGAATAAATCAGGGATTTCCTTTGTCCTTTCCCCATACTTACCCCTCCTTCCACCAACTCCACAGCCAGCATATTTATACAGATCTGTGTTATCAAGTCGGTGCTAAAACCTGTTCGCATGAATAGCTTTTTGAAATATTTCTACAATCAGATGTCATAACAGGACACTACATTAGGCTGTGGTATGATATGGATGTCATACCCAAGATTCCTACAAGTTTGTGCCAAGGATAAACGAGGCATTTCTCCACGTTTTAGCTCTTCTGCTGGAGGTCTGTTATGCACACCAGGAGAAAGGATGAGCAAAAGAGAATGTTTAAAAAAAAAATAAAAAAATAAAAAAATTGTGAAGTTTATTTATCTGTATATTTTTGTATCCATCTTAGGTTTGCACCTTTTATGGTTCATAATCTCATCCACAATGAATGGTAGTGACATTGCATAGACCCCATCTCTGGAGTAAGGAGCAATCCATGTGAATAACCTTCTGAGCTTTTGTTGCTAGGTCATGATCAGTCCATATGAGAGGACGTCTAGGGATGAAAATTTTCATGTCCATTCTTTTTTAGCGTAAAGGTTGGTTTGAGTCCAAAGTGAAATTCTTTTGGACTCTGACAATTTTTTTTGTTAAAATTTTCAAGACAGAATTTCATTCAATTAGACTTCTGTCCTTGAAAGGCTGATAGCCTTATTCACTTTATTTGCATTTAAAGCTGATGTTTCACAAAAGAGAATTTTATATATATATATATATATATATATAAATAAACATGAGGAGTATGATGCAGGTAGAGCGTGTGGCAATAAAGAGAATATTGATTGCTGTTGGTAGCGGTATAAAATAATATATTGCTATTTCTGAATCCAGTATACTGCTTTAAAACAGAAAATAAGCTTATAGTTGTATTTCATTTCGATTATTGCTGTATGTAACTATTTTGTGCTTTCCCTTCTTTCTATTCCTTTCTAAGTTCCTGCATTCTTATTCCTCGCATCTTTTTTTTTCCTCTTCATACCTCTCTTCCCCCAACCAAAATCATCCTTTCCAGTGGCTTTGATGAAGCACTTAAATATATACAGTTCATGTTTAAGTGTTTTTTATGCTATTTAAGTTTTGTGTATTTCTATAAAGGATAAAAATTTCACTTGCATGTCCCAAACTACTATAAAAAGCATCTTAAAAATGCAATACAGGTTATCCGTTGGGGAAATGCAGTAAGGCAGAGCGCACACTAAACTATTATTGCTTGTGGTAATTTTCAGTTTTAATTCTTAGTGTAAGTATAAAATAATTTGAGCCATAGGAAAATCTTTAAGGACAAATATATTTTTCATTCATTTCATTTAGGATTCCATTTTGACACAGGCACATTCTGTGTTGTGGCAAATCCTAGTTCCCCGTTTCGATCATTATTGGTGCACCCGTCCCACTACGCAAACATTTGCCACAAATTGTCCCGGGTAGCAAGGAGCAAAAGGAGAGCCAAAAATCTCTTAAATTTCGACGAAACACTGCAGGCAGTTGTGTAAAACACCTAACAATTCAATCTTTTCTCCAATGTTGGCATGAATTGTTTATAGAATACTGTTTAACTTTTTGTTGTTCCGTTTAGTTTTTGCATGTTTTCGAGTAGAGCTGGACAAATCAGCAAAGTTCTCAATCTGTGCACTGAAAAGCATCAAAGTATTACTTCTCACCTCAAAGCCTTCTGTCTTATCTTTCACACGTTTGATCATTTGTTTATACATTTTTGTATTAATTTATGGATGATTTTCAATAAAAAGTGACACATGCATTGAGTTGGCGTAAAATTTCAGTAATTCATAAGGCTAGGATTCATAGTACTATTTAAAATAAGCAAACTTGGTTGTTCACAAATTAAACCATAAGTATAATCTCAACAACGTCATTGAAGGTGAACTAGGCAATCCATGTTTAAATATAGGACCACAAACAGTTGGGGGTTGATTTTCTTCAGCATCAATGAGTGGCAGAGGGGTGCAGATGGAGAGCTGCTACCTCTCAGCCCCAAAGACCCAGGTTCAACCCTGACCTTGGCTGATGTCTGTGTGGAGTTTGCACATCCTCCCAGATCCCAAAGACGTGTGGGTTTGTAGGTTAATTGGCCTCTGTAAATTATCCCCAGTGTATATTGAGGGGATGTAAGTGGGATAACATAGAGCTAATGTGAGTGGGTGATTGATGGTCGCATGGAATCAGTGGGTCGACGGGCCTGTTTCCATGCTGTATCTCTAAACTGATTGCAGGTTTGAAGGATTCATTTTCAACAATTGTTGCCTGAAGCCATTTGGAACAGGTCCTGTTGAAGTCTGCCACAACCACATATTGTCTACAGAGGAAGAATTATGGCCCTTCTGCAAACTTGTATGGGCGGCTGATCATTCATGAGCAATGACTCATGGATTCCAGGAAAATTTCTTTTTCTTGTCGGTTTCCAAGTATTGCCAATGAGAAATATATTTGCAAATGGAATTACAGTACTTGTTTTCAAATGCACCAGATCTTGCAAAATATATTGCATTCATTCAGAAGGTCACAAGAGATAGCAGAATTAGGCCATTTGGCCCATCGTCTGTTCTGCCATTCAATCATGGCTGATCTATCCCTCCCTCCTCACCCCATTCTCCTGCCTTCTCCACATAACCCCAGATACCCGTACTAATCAATTGGCATTTACCCTGTATTGTGCAAAGGCGTTGCACACTCAATTGGGAAATAAAAACAGGTGTTTGAGCGAAAAGCAGGAATTGAAGTAATTGGATAGCTTTTTCCTAAGATCTCGACCCAGTTCAACTGCTTTAAAATATGCCCCACTTTCAAAATGGCACTAGAAATTGTTTAATTTTGTTGCTGAGAAAAGAAGATATTGATCTTTAGAAGTAAACCTCACTGTTGCTTTAATTTCATCCCCCCCCCCCCCCCCATTTTTGTATAATATGAAGGATGCATACAGTGCTCTTTTATTCAGCAGCGTTTAGTTAATTTGTTTGCCATCACAATCGTTACCGTAGTTTAACATTGTTTGTAAGATGGCTCACGTTAAAGTGGGTGTTTGAGTGAAAAGCGGGAATTGGTGCAATTGGATGTCTTTTTCTACTAGTTGAATTCTACTGGTTGAAAGTCTGCACCAATGTTAACCCTTTAAGCAGCGTGTCATAAAAGTATTGTAGACTAATTATACAATCAGTGTTTTGACACAAAAAAATGTAGCTGTTGCTAAATTTGGAACTGATGGTGTTCTACCTCGGAATGGAAGACGTGATGTAAACATGGACATGGTGGGCTTCTGTGTTAAATCTCTCTGTGTTAAATCTCTCTGCGACTTGGAGTGTTTTATTGTTGATATTGTTAACCTAGGCATATGCTTCCAGTCTCCGATTATAGAAACAATGGTCTGGTCCTTGACTATTTTCCAAGCAACATGGATGATCATAAAGTTCATAAATGATAAGAGTAGAATTACGCCATTCGGCCCATTAAGTCTACTCTGCCATTCAATCATGGCTGATCTATCTTTCCCTTGCAACCCCATTCTCTTGCCTTCTCCCCATAACCCCTGACACCCGTACTAATCAATAATCTATCTATCTCTGCCTTTAAAATATCCATTGATGGCCTCCACAGCCATCTGTGGCAATGAATTCCACAGATTCTCCACCCTCTGATGAAAGAAATTCCTCCATTTTCTTCCTAATGGGACATCCTATAATTTTATGGGCTGATCTTTGGTCCTAGACTTTCCTACTAGTGGAAACATCCTCTCCACATCCAATTAAATTGATCATCTAATTAAATTGTAGTATTGTATGACAAGATTGTTAAAAATCTAGCTTCTTAAAAAAAAAGCTGCACCTGTGGGAACTTTTGGTATGTAACCTGTATTTGAACTAATTTTTGGGACTAATATTAATGCAGAGATTAAACGCATTCTAAAAGTTGTTATTTTGACGGTTTCAAATATTAATTATTAAAAAATATGTTTGCAAATTTTTTTGGTTGACAAAAATATAGACAAAAGAGGACAATAAAATGCATGTAAAATATTTATACTTGCCATTTTTAAAGCATTTGTTCAAATTGATTATCCCTTAACAGATGTCTTTAACAAACTGTCTGCTCACATCTGTTTTTCTCTTATAACCTGTTCCTTATTAGTGAATGGTTCAAAGGAATGATAAATTCAAAGATGATATTATTTGAGTGCCAAGTTGATTGCTGGAAACTAAATGAGAGAAATATTTAGGTAATCCAAAATGACGACTACAAAGTTGTCTTTGATGTTGATGGCATCGAAAATACTTGATTTAAAACAAAAAAAAACATTTTTACTCAATCTGGGTTTAGCTGGCAAGGCCAAAATGTATTGCGCTCACTCCAGCTCCAACAAGATTCCACCCCCAGACTCGTCTTCGATTCCTCTTTCAGTATTTCAATGCAATTCCGTTATTTACAATGTGTAGGAAGGAAGTGCAGATGCAGGTTTGTACTGAAGATAGACACAAAGTGCTGGAGTAACTCAGCAGATCAGGCAGCATCTTCGAATAATAAGAATAGGTGATATTTTTGGTCGGAGCCCTTTTTCAGTTTTCAGACTTATTCAGTTCGGATGGTTGAGCTGCAAGCACAACAAATAACGTACCAGTGCACATTATTGCTACATTTGGTTAAATGCTGCCTTGATATTGAAGGGCTAACACTCACCAGACCTGCAGAATTGAGCTTTTTGACATGTTTGGACCAAGGCTACGTTTAATTTAGTTTAGTGACAGCAAAGAAACAGGCCCTTCGGCCCACTGAGTCAGCGCAGGACAGCAATCCCTGCGCACTAACACTATCCTACACACACTACTGACAACTTACAATTTTACCAAGCCAATTAACCTACAAACTTGTACGTCTTTGGAATGTGGGAGAAACCCACGCAGGTCACGGGGAGAATGTACAAACTCCATACAGATATCACCCGTAGACAGGATCGTGCTGCACTATTATGTTGCCCATTATAATCTGTAACTTTATAATTAGTTACAAGTGATCCTACGCTTGAGCATTTTACTCTGGGTCTTTTAAAGTGGATCTTTAAGGTCGTGCAGTCAAAATTTCTATTATGGGCACTAGTTCTTCTGCCACTGATGTGCTTAATGTCATTGAGAATATAGTATGAGTTTTTAAGACATCGGGAAATGAAGCAAGTTTTATTAATATTCTGAAGATAGACACAAAAAGCTGGAGTAACTCAGCGGGACAGGCAGCATCTCTGGAGAGAAGGAATGGGTGACGTTTCTGGTCGAGAAACTTCTTCAGATAGAATTAATATTCTGTCAAATAACCTTACCAGAAATTGTATTGACAATTGGAGGGTTTAAGTTCATGGCCTACAAATTATTTCTGTGGATATGCTCTGCCACTTGTGTTGAAAAAAATTAAATATTTGAAAGACACATTTTTCAATCAAATTTTTTTTGTGTTTGTGAAGAAATCACTTGGTAAAATGGGTAGCATTTTTCTTTTATGGAAAATTTGGCATTTAATGTGGAGTTAGCTCACCAGGATCGATCCTTTTACTTTTGACGTTATTACGCAATTTCACTTTATTGCAATGCTTCAGGTTAACTCGGGATTTACAAACATAACAAATATATTAAAGTGTAATTTTAAGAGTAATTTTCAAATATCCATGGATGGTTGCATTGCATAGCACATTGCTTGCAAGGAGGGATCATCTTGCAATTCCTGGTGTTTGTCGGGTTAGGAGTGGTAACTGGCAGCTTACCAACTACAGAGAGGAAGGAGAGACAAGAAAGTTTGTTTCATACTGAAGGCTTCTGTTTGTAGGTGCTACATGACTCTAAAGGTGCATAAAATGACTTTGTAATCGTACACGAAGATAGACACAAAAAGCTGGAGTAACACAGCATGTCTGGAGAAAAGGAATAGGTGACGTTTCGGGTCGAGACCCTTCTTCAAACTGAGGGGAAAGGGAGGGGTGGAAGATTGCAACCTTCATGTAGTCCGCCCTGTTTCGACAAATGCAATCAACCCGGCGGTCACAATCAAATAAGATCAAATAGAACAAGTTGTCCTACAACTTTAGGCTGTGCACGCCATATGCAAGAAGGAGAAGAAGGTGAAAGGGAAATACATGCAAAAGATTTCGATGATCAAGGAAACTCAATTGTTGGCTGTGGGTTAGGTGATGTAATTGTACAGTTTAATTAAATCACCTACTGCCTTGATGTGATGCAAGAGGGACAGAGTTTCCTAATTGAAATATATCACTTGTTAGACTCAATCACTCCTTGCATTGCAATATAATCAGTAGAAACTCGTTCCTTAAAAACACATAAATCCTAGGATAATATACTCTAAGAATAATTATACATAAACTACATCATTCAGTCTGGAGGGTGCATGCCGTAGATGAACATTTCCTTTTCTAATCTATGAACATTCAGCTATTACATTTTGACCAACCTGACAGTACACCTTGCCCCTGTCATGTTTCGTAACAAAATCATCTCTTCAGTCAATTCAACGGTTCTTTATTGTCACGTACACCAAACACAGGGAAATTATTCTGCACAACCACAAAATGCACAGTCGCCACAATTTTGGCTCTGTTTGGTTCAGTCGGTGGCATTTACCTTTAAAGTTTATTTGTTCACAAAAGGTCTATCATTTATATTTGTGATTCACAGAACATAGAGCACAGTACGGCAGGCAAACAGGCCCTTCGGTCAACAATGTTTCTGCCAAACCTGATGCCAAGTTAAACTGATCTCCTCGACCTATACACGATCCATATCCTTCTATTCCTTGCACTTGCATGGGGCCCCAACTAAAAGCCTCCTAAATGCTACTATCATATGTTGCCTCCACCACCATCCTTACCAATGTGTTCCAGGCCCCCGCTACTCTCTGTTTATAAAAAATACTTGCCCTGCACATCTCCATTAAAGTTTTGCCCTCTCACCTTATAGCTATGCCCTCTTGTGGTGAACATTTCCATCCTGGGGGATAAAGGTTCTGACTGTCTTCCCAATCTATGCCTCTCATAATTTTATATCCTTTTATCGAGTCTCCCCTCAACCTCCGACATTCCAGAGAAAACAATATAAGTCCATCCAAACCTCTCCCTGTCGTTGAAGCCCTCTAATCCAAGCAACATTCTGGTAAATCACCTCTACACCTTCCACATCTTTCCTGTCATAGGGTGAGCAGAACTCTACGCAAAACCCCTACACAATGCAAGCTTTTTGATGCATGCGATCCAGTCGAGTACAAAGATTATTCATAATTACAATCAAGCCGTCCACAGTGTACAGAGACATGGCTGCAAGAGGGCCAGGGCTGGGAACTGAATATTCAAGGGTATACCTCCTATCAAAAAGACAGACAGGTGGGCAGAGGTGGTGGGGTAGCTCTGTTGGTGAGGAATGAAATTCAGTCCCTTGCAAGGGGTGACATTGAAACAGGAGATGTGGAGTCAGTATGGATAGAACTAAGGAATTGTAAGGGTAAAAAGACCCGAATGGGACTTATCTACAGGCCCCCAAACAGTAGCCTGGACATAGGGTGCAAGTTGAATCAGGAGTTAAAATTGGCATGCAGCAAAAGTAATGCTGTGGTTGTTATAGGAGATTTCAACATGCAGGTAGACTGGGAAAATCTACCTGCATGTTGGAACCCAAGAAAGGGAATTTGTGGAGTGCCTTCATGATGGATTCTTGGAGCAGCTTGTATTGGAGCCTACCAGGGAGAAGGCAATTCTGGATTTAGTGTTATATAATGAACCAGATTTGATAAAGGAACTTGAGGTTAAGGAGCCATTAGGAGATAGTGACCATAATATGGTCAGGTTTAATCTACAATTGGAGAGGAAGAAGTAACTAGGAAAATGGACAAGGGAGAGCCAGTGGATGTAGTGTACCTGGACTTTCAGAAAGCATTTGATAAGGTCCCACATAGGAGATTAGTGGACAAAATTAGGGCATATGGTATTGGGGGTAGAGTGCTGACATGGATAGAAAATTGGTTGGCAGACAGGAAACAAAGAGTAGGGATTAACATAGAAACATAGAAAATAGGTGCAAGAGGAGGCCATTCGGCCCTTCGAGCCAGCATCGCCATTCATTGTGATCATGGCTGATCGTCCACTATCAATAACCCGTGCCTGCCTTCTCCCCATATCCCCTGACTCCACTAGCCCCTAGAGCTCTATAACTATCTCTTAAATCCATCCAGTGATTTGGCCTCCACTGCCCTCTGTGGCAGGGAATTCCATAAATTCACAACTCTCTGGGTGAAAAAGTTTTTTCTCACCTCAGTCTTAAATGACCTCACCTTTATTCTAAGACTGTAGCCCCTGGTTCTGGACTCGCCCAACATTGGGAACCTTTTTCCTGCATCTAGCTTGTCCAGTCCTTTTATAATTGTATATGCTTCTATAAGATACCCCCTCATCCTTCTAAACTCCAGTGAATACAAGCCCAGTCTTTTCAATCTTTCCTCATATGACAGTCCCGCCATTCCAGGGATCAATCTTGTGAACCTACGCTGCACTGCCTCAATGACAAGGATGTCCTTCCTCAAATTAGGAGACCAAAACTGTACACAGTACTCCAGATTTGGTCTCACCAGAGCCCTATACAACTGCAGACGAACCTCTTTCCCCCTATACTGAAATCCTCCTGTTATGAAGGCCAACATTCCATTAGCTTTCTTCACTGCCTGCTGTACCTGCACCCCAACTTTCAGTGACCGGTGTACAAGGACACCCAGGTCTCGCTGTACCTCCCCCTTACCTAACCTAACCCCATTGAGATAATAATCTGCCCCCTTGTTTTTGCCGCCAAAGTGGATAACCTCACATTTATCTATATTATACTGCATCTGCCACGCATCTGCCCACTCACTCAACCTGTCCAGGTCACCCTGCAACCTCCTAACATCGTCTTCACAGTTCACACTGCCACCCAGCTTTGTGTCATCCGCAAACTTGCTAGTGTTGCTCCTAATTCCCTCTTCCAAATCATTAATATATATGGTAAACAGTTGCGGCCCCAACACCGAGCCTTGCGGCACTCCACTCGCCACTGCCTGCCGTTCTGAAAAGGACCCATTCACTCCTACTCTTTGCTTCCGGTATGCCAACCAATTTTCTATCCATGTCAACACCCTACCCCACCAGTCTCCCGTGCGGGACCTTATCAAAGGCTTTCTGAAAGTCTAGATACACTGCATCCACTGGCACCCCTTCATCCATTTTACTTGTCACATCCTCAAAAAATTCCAGAAGATTAGTCAAGCATGATTTCCCTTTCATAAATCCATGTTGACTTAGACTAATCCTTTTACTGCTATCCAAATGCCCCATTATTACCTCTTTAATAATTGACTCCAGCATCTTTCCCACCACCGAAGTCAGGCTAACTGGTCTGTAATTCCCCGTTTTCTCTCTCACTCCTTTCTTGAAAAGTGGGATAACATTAGCTATCCTCCAATCCACAGGAACTGATCCTGAATCTATTGAACATTGGAAAATGATCACCAATGCATCCACTATTTCTAGAGCCACCTCCCTGAGGACCCTGGGATGCAGACCATCAGGCCCAGGGGATTTATCATCCTTCAGTCCCATTAGCCTACCCAATACTATTTCTCGCCTAATGAAAATTTCTTTCAGTTCCTCTACCCCCTTAGATCCTCTGTCCTCCAGTACATCTGGGAGATTGTTTGTGTCTTCCTTAGTGAAGACAGATCCGAAATACCTATTCGAGACCGAGATGAGGAAAAACTTTTTCACACAGAGAGTGGTGAATCTCTGGAACTCTCTGCCACAGAGGGTAGTTGAGGCCAGTTCATTGGCTATATTTAAGAGGGAATTAGATGTGGCCCTTGTGGCTAAAGGGATCAGGGGGTATGGAGAGAAGGCAGGTACGGGATACTGAGTTGGATGATCAGCCATGATCGTATTGAATGGCGGTGCAGGCTCGAAGGGCCGAATGGCCTACTCCTGCACCTAATTTCTATGTATCTATGTATCTATGTATTCAACTCTTCTGCCATTTCCTTGTTGCCCATAATAATTTCACCCGTGTCTCCCTTCAAGGGACCCACATTTTGACTTTGCTACTCTTTTTCCCTTAACATATCGAAAGAAAAATTTCCTTGATTATAATAATTGGGAAAAAATTAATATTAAAATGTTGGAAATTATAGAATTATAGAATTATTACAAACATAGGGTGCAAAAGTACTTAAAAAAAAATAAAAAATTGAGGTCAGGTAAGGGGGGATGATAGTTGAAGCGTTGGTATATCCTATTTACGTAATGCTCAAAAAAATATTTTTTTTTCTTTTTTTTTCCTCTCTCTCTTTCTCTTTTTTTTCCTAAGGCCTATTTCTTAACTCTTTTTCTTTTGTTTTTAATTTCGCTCTTATAGGGTCTTCGTCCTTTTTTGTTGTTACATTTTCTACACTTTTCTACACTTTCACTTTTTCCTTCACTTTCTTCTTTCTTTCAATCTTTTCCTTTTCTAGTGTAAAAATAAATAAATAAAGGGAGTACATTAATTGTAAGAAGATATAAATGACGAGTATTAATGTATGTGGTTGTAATGTAATGTACTTCTAATAAATAAAAATTTAAAAAAAAAAAAAAAAAATGTTGGAAAAACAATTAAGATGTGGATTATGGAGATGTCGGAGACCTGACATTTGGAAAAAATTAGATATGTCTTAATTGACAAACCAGAATTATTTACTAAAATATGGTCTCCATTTATAGGAGGGGGTAGACTGGGGTTATGAAGGGGTATTTGAAGGGGTAGACTGGGCCGGCGCGGAAGCCTGACTGAAACCTGAACCCAGGACTAGATGAATAGTTATGTTTTCTGACCTACGGACCTATTTCCTAAGTTGTATCATTGATAGTTTATCTTATTTTTTTCTAATTTCTTCTCTTTATTTTTTTATTTTTCTTATCTATAAACATAAATAAATAATTAGAGGTAATGTTAATATGTAACCGATAAAGGAGGATCCCAGCTACTTTGGTAACTGGATCCCCGGAACCCTGGATACTTAATATGTAGTCGTTAAACAAAGTTCGTATTGGTTTGGACTGTGATATGCAGATACCTCTAATAAAAATTTAAATATTAAAAAAAAACATATCTAAAGAAGCTTTTACTGTCCTTCTTTATATTCCTGGCCAGCTTCCCCTCGTACTTCATCTTTTCAGCCCGTATTGCCCGTTTTGTTTCAGAATGGCAGGCAGTAACTAGTGGGGTACTGCAAGGCTCGGTGCTGGGACCACAGCTATTTACAATATACATCAATGATTTGGATGAAGGGATTCAAAGTAAGATTAGCAAATTTGCAGATGACACAAAGCTCGGTGGCAATGTGAACTGTGAGGAGGATGCTATGAGAATGCAGGGTGACTTGGACAGGTTGGGGGAGTGGACAGATGCATGGCAGATGAAGTTTAATGCGGATAAATGTGAGGTTATCCACTTTGGTATCAAAAACAGGAAGGCAGATTACTATCTAAATGGCGTCAAGTTCGGAAAAGGGGAAGTACAACGGGATCTGGGGGCCCTTGTTCATCAGTCTATGAAAGTAAGCATGCAGGTACAGCAGGCAGTGAAGAAAGTGAAAGGAATGTTGGCCTTTATAACAAGAGGAGTCGAGTATAGTAGCAAAGAGGTCCTTCTGCAGTTGTACAGAGCCCTAGTGAGACCACACCTGGAGTATTGTGTGCAGTTTTGGTCCCCTAATTTGATGAAGGACATTCTTGCTATTGAGGGAGTGCAGCGTAGGTTTACAAGGTTAATTCCCGGGATGGTGGGACAGTCATATGCTGAGAGAATTGAGCGGCTGGGCTTGTACCCTCTGGAGTTTAGAAGGATGAGAGGTTCTCTTATTGAAACACATAAGATTGCTAAGGGTTTGGATGCGTTAGAGGCAGGAAACATGTTCCCGATGTTGGGGGAGTCCAGAACCAGGGGCCACAGTTTAAGAATAAGGGGTAAGCCATTTAGAACAGAGACGAAGAAACACTTTTTCTCACAGAGAGTTGTGAGTCTGTGGAATTCTCTGCCTCAGAGGGCGGTGGAGGCCGGTTCTCTGGATACTTTCAAGAGAGAGCTAGATAGGGCTCTTACAGATAGCAGAGTCAGGGGATATGGGGAGAAGGCAGGAACTTCTACTGATTGGGGATGATCAGCCATGATCACATTGAATGGCCAAATGGCCTACTGCACCTATTGTCTATTGTCAGTTAATTTTGACTAGATGCAGAGAATCTCTTGCCCAGAGTAGGGGAATCGAGGATCAGAGGACAAGGTGAAGGGGAAAAGCTTTAATAGGAATCTAAGGGGTCACTTTTTCACACACACAAAGGGTGGTGGGTGTATGGAACAAGCAGCCAGAGGAGGTCGTTGAGGCTGGGACTATCCCAACGTTTAAGAACCAGTTAGACAGACACATGAATAGGACAAGTTTGGAGGGATATGGACCAAACAGGCAGGTTGGATTAGTGTAGCTGGGGCATGTGTGGGCAAGTTGGGCCGATGGGCCTGTTTCCACACTATATCACTCTTGGTCTATGACTATGATTACTTTCTGAGAATTTCCCAGGTAAGTGATGCATCAATCAGTCACCTTCTCAAGTGTGACATTCGATGTTATCCACTTTATTTCCTGGAATTGCTTGTTCACAAGGCATTTGCTTTGGTTTACATGCCATCAATGGGAAATGTTCCGAAGCTGGGTTTGTGTGTGTTTAAGCACCAGTCTTTGTGACACAAAATCTAGGCTAATATATCACATAGGTGTGCTGAACTTTTGGAACTTGCAACTGGTCAAAAGAAATGTTCAATCTTTAATGTCTTCTTGTGTAGACATAAAAAATCACGCCACGGTGGGGAATCGGAACAAAACAGTTGTCCAGAGAGACAAGGATCTGCAGATATTGAAATCTTGAGTAAAACACCAAGTGCTGGGATAACTCAGTGGGTCAGGTAGCACCTCTGGATGAAATGGACAGGCAATGTTTCGGGTTGGGACCCTTCTTCAGACTGGAAATGGACAGGAAACTTACACTTCCTTTTCTCTACGTCTCCCTCTCCACTGACTCACTGACTGAAAAAAGGTCTCGACCCGAAACTTCACCCATTCCTTCTCTCCAGAGATGCTGCCTGTTCCGCTGAGTTACTCCAGCATTTTGTGTCTATCTTCTGGACAGGACAGTTTATTTTCAGACTGGGAATGGACGGGCAACATCAATACCTTTTGGAATTTTTGAAAATAATAGGAAAACCTTTAAAATAGTAACAAACTCGACAGCAAAAAGTCTGGACATTCTTGGTCTCTGGAAATGCTAATAGTTGGATGATGTTTCAGGTAAAACCCATGCAGCCAAACCCAAACGCCATTATATGATGAAAATCAGTTTATTGAAACGAGCAATACTTCCTATGATGGACGCAAGATTCTGGAGTAACTCAGCGGGTCAGGTAGCATCTGTGGGGAGAAGGAATGGGTGAAGTTTCGGGTCGAGAACCTTCTGAAGATGGGTCTCGACCCGAAATGTCACCTATTCCTTTTGACTTGAGATGCTGCCTGACCTGCTCAGTTATTCCAGCTTTCTGTGTCTATCTGCAGTTCTTTCCTACACACTAAATAATACTTCCTATGGCTAGTTTGTCTACTTCAGTGGATTATATTAAACAATATATGATGGAGATGCTTGCATGCCAAATCACTTGATGTAGTTTATGACTGAATTTAATGGCTGAATTTAAATGTAAATGTGCAACATGTTAAAATTAAAAATCTGGCTGATAAAGATACCAGAGAGATAAAGCAGGGGTGGTTCTCATTCAAGCATAAGGGAAGGCAGGGCTGTATTTAGGGAGATGGTGTGAAGCTTAATGGCCTGTCCCACGGGCATGCGACTCCATGCGGCAAGCGCGATCTAACCGCAAGCGGGGGCCGCGCGGAGGTCGAGTGCCGTCAAGACGGTGCGTACGGCGGCGAGGTGGTGCGCACGGCCTCGATGCGGCTGCGTCTGGCGTCGAGGCGGTGCGCACGGCCTGGAGGCGGTGCGCACGGCCGTCGATGCGGCGCGCACGGCCTCGATGCGGCGCGCACGGCCTCGATGCGGCTGCGGGGCGGCAGGCCGTTGCCGCACGGAATTTTTGAACAGTGTCAGTTTTTCAGAGCCCCACGCGATGTCGGGACCAGCCCCGCACAACTCCATGCGGCTCCCGCGATCGAAGTGGGACCGTCCCCGCGACCTCCGCGCGACCTCCGCGCGGCCCCCGCACGGCACCCGCTTGCGGTTAGGCCGCGCTTGCCGCGTGGAGTCGCATGCCCGTTGTTACCATTAAATATGGTATGAAGCTAATGTCACAGTTGATAACAATCAGCACTGTTTGACGGTGCAATGGAGTGCTTGCACTTCTAATCATCTCAATCACCAGCAGATGGCAGCAGATGGAAATAAAAGGAGACAAATAGAACTGCAGATGCTGGAACCTTGAAAAAAACACAAAGTGCTGGAGTAACTCAATGGGTCAGACAGCATCTGTGGAGGGAAATGGACAGGCGACGCTTCAGGTTGAGACTGCAGATGACTTCAGGCAAAGGTGGGCCTCATTGAAACTTACAGAATAATGAAAGGCATAGATAGAGTGGATGTGGAAAGGTTGTCTCCACTGGTGGGAGAGTCTCGGACCAGAGGTCATAGCCTCAGAATTAAAGACGGCTCTTTTAGAAAGGAGGTGAGGAGGAACTTCTTTAGTCAGAGGATAGTTAATCTGTGGAACTCATTGCCACAGAGGGCTGTGGAGGCCAAATCAGTGGATATTTTTTAAGGCAGAGATAGACAAATTCTTGATTAGAACGGGTGTCAAGGGTTATGGGGAGAAGACAAGAAAATGGGATGAGGAGGCAGAGATCAGCCATGTTTGAATGGCGGAGTGGCGGATGGTCCGAATGGCCTAATTCTACTCCTATAACCTGTGACCGTATGACCCAGTCGATGACCGGAACTTATGCCTTGGGATCATTGGTGGATGACTCCCAAGACAGTGGTGAGTATGCAGGGTTTAGTACTCATTAAAGACAGTTAGATGAAGTTGTCGTGTCAAATGTCAGATTATGACGACCATCATTTTTTTCGGAAGATCTCCAATTCCAATCAAAATTCTTGGCTGTAGAATAAACATTTCTCTTATTGTTGGTTCAATCCCCAAATTAGACAAGTTGCACAAGTCGTAACAATTCAATGAAAGGCCCATTATAAGTACTGGTAGACATGAGGGAAACAGTAGTTTTATAAGCAGTCTTAATTATCTTCTTTTATAACTAAAGGACAATACAAATAAAAGGTGGAGTAGGTTAAACAGCCTCTTGGCTTGTTCTGTTACTCAAATATATTGACTGTTCTTTTACTTCAGCTGCAGTTCCCTGCAATATTTCCACTTAATGTAATTCCCTCAACATCCAAAAATGAATTGATCTGTCTCTTTACAATAGTAGAGTTTCTACAGCCCTCCTTGGCAGATAATTTGAACGTTTTGTGAGTCTCTGATTGAAGAGATTTATTTTCCTCCTTTCAGTTGTGTATGGCCAGAATACTTTAAAATTTTGAGCCTGGTGGGGAAACATCACCCCTACATCTATGCTGTAAAGCCCTGTAAGTGTTTTATACATTTCCTTTGCTAGATAAAGTTTACCCACTAAATTCTGGTTATCTGCAAAATGAGCCGGGTAATAATAGCAAGTGGACAAAAAGCTGACAGGTGGGACATGCCTTTGCCTTCCCATTTAAACCGCAAGAAATTGCGGATGCAGCCCAGACTATCACACAAGCCAACCTCCCTTCCATTGACTCTGTTTACAACTCAAGCTGCCTCGGCAAGGTCAGCAGCATAATCAAGGACAAGTCGCACCCTCGCCATTCCCTCTTTTCCCCTCTCCCACCGGGCGAAAGGTATAGAAGTGTGTAAACGCACACCTCCAGATTCAGGGACAGTTTCTTCCCAGCTGTTATCGGGCAACTGAATCATCCTACCACAACCAGAGAGCAGTGCTGAACTACTATCTACCTCTTTGGTGACCCTCGGACTACCCTTGATCAGACATTACTGGCTTTACCTGGCACTAAACGTTATTCCATTATCATGATCTATACACTGTAAATGACTCGATTTTAATCATGCATTGTCTTTCCGCTGTAGATAGACTCAAAAAGCTGCAGTAACTCAGCCGGACAGGCATCATATCTGGAGAGATGGGTGACGTTTCGGGTCGAGACCCTTCTTCTCTCTGCTGACTGATTATCACGCAACAAAAGCTTTTCACTGTACCTCGGTATGCGTGACAATAAACTAAACTAATTTTGTATTATCTACAAATCTGGACATTGTGCAAACATTTCCCTCTAAATCATTACTATAAACAGCTGCAGTCACAGCATTGATCCCTGCCATACTCTACTGGTCACAGTTATAATAGATATAATAGATATAATAGTAATTTTATTGTCAATTCACATAATGTAACAAGTAGTTACACAGAGGATTGAAATTGCGTTTCTCCATACTCCAATGTGCAAGTAATATTTATAAAACAGACAGACAGTATACCAATAAAAATAGACAATGGACATATACATTATATAAAATATTCATTAATAAAAGGTGCAATATAGCATACTGTGCAAGTAGCATACTGCAGACATTGTGTTAAAGTTAATTAGCTGAACTGTAAATGATTCTCGCCCATAAACGTTTCAAAGTCCTGTTATTAATTGCAGTTCATGATTACGTTGCCTGTTGGCTTTGGTTTGGTTATAAAGTTTTAGCACGGTTGTATAGAGATAAAACCATCCCTTCTCTTTGTTCTTGCTGATAAACTGGTGAGTTGCCTGGCGCGTTCAGTCTAGCGTAAAGTACAGGATACACCCACTTCCAATGTGTTCGTGACAACTTTTGTACCTGCTGATCCACTTTATTTTTCTTAGAAAAGACTGATATCATCTGACAATAAGAGGGTGCATATCATTTGCAATTCTCATCACTGCATCATGTATGCCAGTGTGGAAATATGGATTTTGCTCTTTGTCTATCCCGCGGTAAGCATTACCCTTTTTCTATCTTTAATTTAGCAGCAAGATACATGGGTGATTGAGAAAATTGACTGCAGTTAAGATCACTGTTAGAAATAAGCGTTTAAAAGATGAACTATTTTCATTCTATTTATTTATAATTTTAATGGATGGCTATTTGTTGGTGTTGGCGCATCGTCAGTTGAGAGCACTGACCTTGATAGTTGAACTTTGTAAGTGGAGAATAATATGGTGAAGGCACATTACTTGCGATATGCTGAAAATATGAACGCTGTAATCGTTCATAAGTTATATTTTTTGTTATCTCTGCATCCAATAGTGACATTTATAATGAAAACAAATCTTCCTAAATTTACCGTGTCAAAATTACCATCTTACCATAAATAGTTTTATTTAATCATACAGAGGCGTTTATGAAATTGGAGTAGGGATAGGCTACTCAGCTGCTTATGTCTGCTCCGCCATTTAATAAGAACATGGTGGATTTGATTGTTAGCTCAGCTCTACATTCCTGTCTATCCCTTGATAGCTTCCGAACTCTATCTACGTCTGCCTTAAGATTGTTTAAGGACTTTGCTTTACAGCTAATGTTCCTTTACCAACAGAGTTTCAAGGATTCTCAGGGGAGGGAGGGAGGGATGGAGGGAGAAAGAGAAAGAGAAAGAGAGAGGGAGAGAGAGAGAGAGTGAATACCCTCATCTCCGTGTTAAATGGTTGACTCCTTATTTTCAGCAGTGAACCGTAGACTCTCCCACAAGAGCAAATGCATTTCCACGTCAACTTTGACAGGATCCCTCATTTGAAGCATCTTTCCCTCTTCTGAACTTCCAAGGATATAAACCTCCAAAACTGCCCATTCTTTTCTCATGAGGTAACCCAACCATTCCAAATAATAGTTTTGTCAATCTTTTTAAATTGCTTTAAACACATCAATACCCTTTCTTAAATAAGGAGAATAATGTTGTTTAGGTTATTGTCACATGTACCGAGATACAATGAAAAGCTTTTGTTGCATGCAGTGGAAAGACTTTCCATGACTACAATTGAGCCATCCACAGTGTACCGATACATGAAAATGGGAATCATGTGTAATGCAAGATAAGATAAAGTCCAGTGGATAAAGTCCAGCAAAGACTTCTACATAATCCTGCAGATAAGGTCTTACCAACTCCCAAAATATTTAAAATACCGATGCTCCCTGACTTACGTAAGGGTTATGTCCTGCCGACCTTTGCATCAGTCAAAGTGCTACCGCGCATGCGTAAAATTTACTATTTGACGCGGAGACCACATGGGAGCATCCACGAGAAGTGACCATTTAGTTTATTGTCACGTGTACTGAGGTACAGTGAAAAGCTTCTTGTTGCGTGCTGTAGCAACGAGACAATACATGATTATAATCGAGCCATTTGTAATGTCGGGACTATCCCGACGCCGGAGCAACATCACCCGGCGAGAACGGCCTGGAACATTGGGTCTCCGTAGAGGCAACTGTGCAGGCCTCAATGGGCCCGACTATGGGTGAACTGGGGTTGGGGACTGGACTTTGTGCCTTCCCTCATGGTGGGAGCCATTGTGGGGGGATGTTCAGTGTTAAGACTATCTTGGTGTTATGTCTGTATTCTCTTTTTTGTGTGCTGCATAATGGCAAAAAGCATTTCACTTCACTACACCTGGGTGTATGTGAATGTGACTAATAAAAATACCTTGATACCTTGATACCTTGATGTATAGATATATGATAAGGGAGTAACGTTTAGTGCAAGGTGAAGCCAGCAAAGTCCGATTAAGGATACTCCGAGGGTCACCAAAGGAGCAGATAGTGGTTCAGCACTGCTCTCTTGTTTGCTGACTGGCTTGTGTTAACCGCCGCATGCAACAGCAGTAGCTACTGATACCACCGTGATGCGCAGCTCGGAAATAAGGCAATGGGCTTAAAGAATTGATTACATAAGTGTGAGTTTATATAGGTCACCTATTACGTAAGTTGGGGAGTGCCTGTATTGTACCCCAACTTTTATATTCCATTCCCCAAGCAATACATCATAACGCTAAACTTTATTAAAAGTTGTCTGGCTTCTTAAAAGTGTCTCCACCCCTTCTTTCCCCTTCTCTCCCACTCTCTCCCCCCTCCGCGCTCTCTAAAGGACTTACCGTACACTGTGGCTGCCGTCTTTTACCTTCCTATTCATCGCGGGTGTGAATTTCAGACCACGCTCCCCCGCTTTCCCTGGCCCTCGCCTTTGCTGTGTCTGTCTGTCTGTCTGTCTGTCTGTCTGTCTGTCTGTCTGTCTGTCTGTCTGTCTGTCTGTCTGTCTGTCTGTCTGTCTGTCTGTCTGTCTGTCCGTCTGTCTGTCTGTCTGTCTGTCGTTCCAACTCGAGGTTTTTCAGGCGAGTGCCCTCGAGCTTGAAGGTCGAAGACAGTCGCTGAAAAGCCGCGTTAGTGGGACAGGCCCTTAACTTCAAGTCATAAACAAAGTCAGCAATCCTGGCCTGTGTTTTCAAGTCATTTTGATAAACTTTAAAAGTTGACCCCCAGCACTAATCTCATGGCCCACCACTCTTTACACCTTGCCAACCAAAGAAAAAAATACTAATGTCCCCTCTTTATGGGGTTATGGTTATGGGGATAAGGCAGGAGAATGGGGTTGAGAGGGAAAGATAGATTAGCCACGATTGAACGGCAGAGTAGCCTCGATGGGCCGAATGGCCTAATTCTGCTCCTATCACTTACGAACATGAACTTTATTACCTGTTAGCCGGTGCATCTTCTATCCACACCATGTTATCTCCTGCAGCATGAGCTACTTTATGCCATACAGCACCTTATCACGTGCCTTCTGGAAGTCAAAGTATAATGTACCTATCCACTGGTTCCCCTCATCCTCAGCCTATTGCCTATTGCTTCTTTAAAGAACAATACATTGATCAACATAATTTCCAATTTATAAAGATAATAATACAATCTCAGAGACACTGGGGATATCTGCTTTATTTTGGGGCGTCTCTTTGCTCTTCCACTGAAAAATTAATTTCAATATCACTTATTTTCCATGTTTGGCTGATTTCTATGACTGACCATGAGAGAAAGAAATATACTGCAAACTAACTTCAAAAAGCAGTGGGCAATATATTAATTGCAATGTCAATGTGCACATTTGAAAGTTGATGGTCTCATCTTTCTCCTGCATTTGTAAATTAATTACCAATAAATATCCATCTGCTTGATTTTTATTTTTTACCCT
>CM075982.1:63957070-64076578 GCA_038087875.1 Malacoraja senta
CAACCCCCCCCCCTCCCTTTTAACTTCTGTGTTTGACAATAGACAATAGGTGCAGGAGTAGGCCATTCGGCCCTTCGAGCCAGCACAACACCTGCTCTGTTATGGTTAGTTTCTATATTCTGTTGCTCTTTTTATTGGAGTCGGAGTGATAAAGCGTGGAAACTGGCACTTTGGCCAAACTTGTCCACACCGGACAACATGTCCCAGCTACACCAGTCCCACCTGCCTGCGTTTGGTCCATATCCCTCCAAACCTGTCTTATCCATGTACCTGTCTAACTGTTTCTTAAACATTGGGATAGTCACTGCCTCAACTTCCTCCTCTGGCAGCTTGTTCCATACACCTGCCACCTTGAGGATTTTGTGAAATGATACACCACACAATTTGGCATTGACTTTTCGGATACTTGCTCCGTTATGATCAGTTTCTATATATTGAACTATGAAATAAGAGGGACTTGCATTTTAATGATGATGGTTTAATGGTGGATAGAAGAGAACTGGATTTGAAATGGAATCATTGGAATAATTGTGATTTTTCTTTTGTTTTTCAGGTAAACAATGACAAGACCCAAACACAGAATATCATATTTAAACTAAGTGGCAATGGAGTTGCTAACGGCTTGTTTTTCCTGGATAAAACTTCAAACACAATCATGGTTTCGGGCAAAATTGATCGTGAGAAAACACCCGTCTTTGCAGTAAAGTTTAACTCTTTTGCATCTGTTCATGTTCAATAAATTGCATGCTGTTAAATTGTTGTGACAAAATATTTTTTTATTTTGTCGGGTGCTCCGGTTTCCTCCCATACTGCAAGGATGCACAGGTGTGTAGGTTCATTGGTTTGCTGTAAAATTGCCCCTTGTGTGTGTAGGGTAGTGTTAGTGTGCGGGGATCGCTGGTCGGCGTGGACTGGTGGGCCAAAGGGCCTGTTTCTGTGCTGTATCTCCAAAATAAACTAAACTAAAAATATACAGGGTAGACTTTAAGTGCAAAGAAAATATCTCCAAAAACTCATTGAGTAGTAATATGGATTTCCTGGGTGCTGTGCAGGTGAATGGTGAACAGGTGAACAGGTGAACGGTGTCCCCGTAAAGGAAGCTGCCAAACAATGCATACATTTTATATGGAAACCCAATTAAAACATTGGCACAGTGGTTAGATTACTGAACATAGCCTAGGAGCCATGACAAGAGGAGACACAAGAGTCTGCAGATTCTGTAACCTTGACCAAAAGACAAATTGCTGAAGGACATAAAGCGATGGTGTAACTCAACGGGTCAGGCAGCATCTCTGAAGAACTCCTCATGTTCTCCAGAGATGCTGCCCGACCCACTGAGTTACTCCAGTGCTTTGTTGCCTTCTTTTGTAAACCAGCATCTGCGGTTCCTTGTATCTACAGTGCCACAGGAATTCGGTAGGCCAGTCAGCATCAATGGAGGGAAATGGACAGACGATGTTTCAGATTGGAACACTTCTGACTTGAATCTGCAAAAGGGTTGTAAGCTGTTTTGTTTCCCCATTTCCATCCATAGATGCTGCCTGGCCTGCTGAGTTCCTCTTGTGTTTTGTTTTTAGCCTAATGAATGGCATTAAATGCAATTAATAGATATGAGGAAAGTATCAATATTGATGAGCATGAAACCACTGGATTATTGTACGGGTAGCACATAGTGCCGTGGTAAAGCAACTGCCTTACAGCGCCAGAGACCCGGGTTCAATCCGGACTATGGGTGCTGTCTGTACGGAGTTTGAACGTTCTCCCCATGACCTGCATGGGCTTTCTCCGGGTGCTCTGGTTTCCTCCCACACTGGCAAAGACGCACAGGTTTGTAGGTTAATTGGCTTTGGTAAAATTGTAAATTGTCCATAGTGTGTGTCGGATAGTGTTAGTGTGCGGGGATCGCTGGTCGGTGCGGACTCGATGAACCAAAAGGCCTGTTCCCATTCTGTATCTCTAAATTAAACTAAACCCCATTTGGTTCATGTGTACCCTGGGTAGAAAGATAAATCTTCCCTCCTAAACCATCTTCCAGGCATAAAACTCTAGCCTGGTGGCAATTTGGTTCACAATTGGTTCTCACGCACTATTTTCTTTTAAATAGTTTCAATGGTAAAATGGACATTTTCGATGGCCTGCCGAACCGCTCAGTTTTTGATCAATAAGGATGACAATAAATTCTGTTCTAGATGTTTTGACCGAAGAGACTGAATAAAATTCAAAACATGATAAATTTTAATTTTGATTTCATTACCTCTGACTTACCGTAATGCTTATTTATTGCCCATTATTTTTGTTTATTCAGATAAATATTCATGCTTTCGAAACACAATCTTCTGAGGAAGTAGATCAAATTCTGAAGTATCATGTTAAAGTGAAAGACATCAATGATAATCCACCAGTCTTCAATCAATCTGTGTACAAAGTAGAAATACCAGAAAATATTAGTGAGGGTAAGTAGTTTTGAGTTCACTCTTTGACAGAAGCAATTAGACAAAAGACAAAAGAGTAAAATTCCATAAGCTGTCATTTTTTAAGTGTAAGATACCATTGGGCTAATGCAGATGTTAATGTAAAGGACTATTGAAAAAGTGCACCCAGATAATTCCAATACAGCACCTTGTTTTAAAGTATCTTACATTCCTAAATCAACTCCAAACCAACTTCAGAAGCAAGGAACCGCAAATGCTGGTTTACAAAAAACACAAATTACTACCTGATCTGCTGAGTTACTCCACCATATTCTTCTCTGATCTACCCACCACAGACGGGTGAAAAAAATTGCCCCGGGTAGGACAGTACTGAACAAGTTCTCAGAAGCTACAGGGAAACAAGCTTCTCACTGATCACAGCTCGCCGGAGAGTCATTGAAATGAAGTGCGATGATCCACCAAGAAATGGTTCTGATAATTTACAAGGCTTAGTGGTGGTGAAGATACAATTTAATTAAATGTGCCTACTAGTTAAAGTGTGGTCTACAACAGTGCCACAAATTTAAAAAAAGATACTGCACTCCAACAAAAAAATTCCCACGCACTATTTTCTTTTTAATAGTTTCAATGGTAAAAGTAGTAAATTTATGAAGATTATGTTATCATACATTTGAAAAATATTGAACAGGATGGACACAATAGATTAAATTTCAACACCTCAAAAACAGATTGATTGATATTAAATCAAGTTAAATTTCAAAGAACTATATGATCCCTTAATCTCGATTATTATTAACACAGATTGTGAACAGTTGGGGCTTGATCAACTGATCACAGCCTTCCGACCTGAATATGCCTCATTTATTACTACTGTTTGCTGTCTATAAAATCAATCCTCGATCCATTCAATATATATAACTGTCAATACTGTGTGTTTTAATTGGGTTAATAATCTCTTGAACGGCACTTATCAGAGGCCTTCTAAAAATGTCCAAAAAAATCAACCCATCAATTGATTCACACTTACCTAATGTGATAGTGCAACCTAAAAGAAATGTAAAAGGATTTGTTAAACTTTTCCCATTTTATGTTCACATTGGTTCTATTCAGCCCTGTCATTATTTTCCAAGTACCCTGTTCTATCAATCTGAAGAAGAGTTCCGACCCAAAGCGTCATCTATCCATTTTCTCCAGAGATGCTGCTTAACCTGCTGACTTTCTCTTGCACTTTGTGTCTTTTTTTTGTAAACCTGGTTCTACAGTCCTGTGTTTCTATCCTGATCTTTCTCTTCCTTTAGGCAGTCCCTCAGCACTGGCAAAGACTTTGCTTTTCTCTCCGATTCTGTGGGTGGATTGAGAGGTGATTGATGGTCAATGGGGGAACTGTGTACTTTTACGCAAATGGAGCTTTTGATGGGTGTGCGTCGTTTGCCGATTACACAGGGATTTGTGTGCTCCCTGCTCCATTTTAAAGTGCTAATGTAAATAGCTCATTCTAAGCTTCCCCCCAGTCTAGTTTCAGTCAATAAAATACTGAGTCAAGCGCTTGCGCATCTAAACTTTATTTTGGAAAAACACAATAACAGTTCCCCACTATTATACCTAACCACCGCGGGTTTGATCCTTGTATCTGCTTGGCCAAGCCCTTCAAGCCTCATGCAAGCAGAGACACTCCAAAAGGTCATGCAGTCCCAAGCGTTCTCCCAGAAGATCGAAACAGGACCTCGTGGGAGCTACCTTTTATAGGTCCCCGAACTTTGAGCAACCGAAGCATATGGGAGTGGTCCTTTACAGTCCAATAACAGATATTGATGAACACAGTACATGATAGACATTTCCCTAACCCAATAACACAGTAACTAATACAATGTATTCAAATGGAGCTTCTGGAAGGAAGCAAACCTAGCAACATTTGCCCAGATATTTAAGAAACCCAGACAAGGCTCAACACTTAACCCAATCAACATCTAGCAAAGTAAAGCTTTGCAACAATATTTACAATGTGTATGTCTGGTTTGCATTCATCCAATCCGTTTCATGCAATTTACACCTAATTGTAGGAATCTGCAGAAGTCCCATTCTTTCCCTACAACTCTTATCTAGGCTCCAGACAAGCTGGCACCATTCTGCAGCTTGTCCCATTTCTGCAGAAGGCACATTTAAATTGATCAAATGGCCTAACAGCACAGAAGCCTTTACTCAATGTTAGTGTCCTGGCATCTCCAATTTGGCCAGAATAAACACTAAGAAATGTGTTGCATCCTCGATTAAGTTTATTTTCTTCAAGCCTATAAGCATGGCCCTTGCACGATCAACCAAACTGTCTTCTACGGTTAGAAACAGTGACACAAGAGAGATCCCAAAGAGCACCATAACCTTTGCTGGCATGGGTGAGAACAACCATCAACTAAATAGATTCAATTAACTCTACGCAAATCATGTACATTTCTGGTGCATGGACTTGAGGTTTTCAATATCATTGTGAATGATCCTTTTCCAGTTTGAGCAATCATGGGTCAGAATTCTACCTCAGACAGGGAGTTCCCCTGCACCTCTAGAAATGCATTATCGTACACTTCTCTGAGTTAAATTCCACTTGCCCTTTTCTACCCAACTGAACTAACCAATCTACATCTCCCTGAAGTCTAAAGGTTTTCTCCTCACTGTCAACCATGGGAGTATCGAGGTACAGTGAAAAGCTATTGCCGCGATCTAACCAACCAGCAGAAAGACTATACATCTCATTTACACGCAGAGATGATGCAGTGATATCTAGTGTGACAGCTAATAGCTTTTTTTAAGCAATGTTAAAAAGTGCAACTTTATGACAAAGAGGATTCAAGAGAGTTCAATGAAACATGTGAACATCAAAATAAATTACCAGAAATTCTTCTGATGCTCAAAGATATAATAGCACTATTGCTGGGAATATGATTTGACAAGTAAATAATTTTTATTAATATATTGCGTTCCGTTTAGGTAAAGAATTTTACAGAGTTATTGCCACAGACGCAGATGAGATAAACCATCCTAACTCACTTATTGCATACTCACTGATTGCTCAGAAATCCTCAAAGAATTTTCATATCAACCATTCAACCGGAGTGATAAGTTGTACAAGATGTCTAAATTATCAGGTATACCAATGCTCAAATGTTCCTTCCAGTGTCTGTGTGAATAGTATTTATAAAATTTTACAGGAAATGTAAAATTCACCCTCTTAAATTACATTGTGAGAGCAGGTTTTGAGGGGGAATGGTTCTGGGACGCCAGAACTAACTGTTGAGCCTTCCCGAGGTGTCGTGGGGGTTACCTCAATGAAATACCAGTGAATGGAGTTGCCCACTCGATAACCCCAATGTTATACTGGTATCTACACAATAAACTTGTAGTGTGCTTGTTAACATGTAAATAGCTTGTTATTGCATATGGAGTTAGTTATTGTCCTACAGCATAAGTGTGTATAGGTCATAAGGTCATAAGTGATAGGAGCAGAATTAAGCCATTCGGCCCATCAAGTCTACTCCACCATTCAATCATGGCTGATCTATCTCTCCCTCCTAACCCCATTCTCCTGCCTTCTCCCCATAACACCTGACACCCATACTAATCAATAATCTATCTCTCTGCTTGAAAAATATCCATTGACGGCCTCCACAGCCTTCTGTGGCAAAGAATCCCACAGATTCACCACCCTCTGACTAAAGAAATTCCTTCACATCTTTCCTAAAGGAACATCCTTTCATTCTGAGGCTATGGCCTCTAGTCCTAGACTCACCCACTAGTGGAAACTCCACATCCACTCTATTCAGGCCTTTCACTGTTTCGGTAAGTTTCAATGAGGTCCACCCTCATCCTTCTAAACTCCAGAGAGTACAGGCCGAGTGCCAACAAATGCTCAACATATGTTAACCCACTCATCCCCGGGATCATTCTTGTAAACCTCCTCTGGGCCCTCTCCAGAGCCAGCACATCCTTCCTCAGAAATAGTTCCCAAAATTGCTCACAATATTCCAAAAGCGGCCTGACCAGCGCCTTATAGAAGAGCCTCAGCGTTACATCCCCGTTTGTGTATTCTAGCCCTCTTGAAATAAATGCTTGCATTGCATTTGCCTTCCTAGTATCTATATGCAGTTTAGATACTACTTTGGCATTGGGTTTGGTTTTCTTGGTTGAGCACGTATCCTGGTGTTATGGCACAAGTAATTTGTGTTTTAATAGTAATTTGGGGTGATGTGTTGAGATCATAAATGACCCCAATTCCAATGAAATTCTGCGAGCATGCAGTTGCGCAGTTTGCCTGCAGAGGGTGATGTTGTGCTCTGTATTTTGACAGATGTGCTTAAAAATCTTTGGTAGATCAAAAAATTCAGTACAAGTTCTCTGGTACGATAACAATACTGAATGTCTATTTTCATAGAATGCATTTATTTATTAGTGGGCAATATGTACAGTTGTAAAGAAACGGGTGCTGCATTTCTAGAAAAGAAAATTCTAGCTTACCTGTACAGTCACCTTCAAATAAATTTAATGCACAGTCGATTTTGTCTAAGTTCGACTATCCAGACCATGTCAGGAATTTGGTCACAAAATGCCTGATTTTTGATGAAGTGATACACTAATGACGTTAGCCTAGCCGTCCTAAAGCTGACTGAAATGATGTCCTAGCCTCGTAGCTCTGGGTTTGATATCAACTTACTCATGTTCAAATGTTCATAAGTTGTAGGGGCAGAGTTAGTCCATTCGGCCCATCAAGTCTATTCAGTCATGGCTGATCTATGTTTCTTTCCGAACCCCATTCTCCTGCCTTGTCCCCATAATCCTGACACCCGTACAAATCAATTATCTAAAGTTTTGTTTCTTCTCTTTTCTCTTCCTTGCGTTGATGCTTTGAACATAGTTTTCATGCATCTATTCTTCCAAACATAAAACCTCTTGGTTTAATTTGGACATATTTTATTTTTTCAGGAGGAGAAATCTTACGTCCTGGTAGTGAAAGCAAGAGACAACGGTGATGTTATTCTCAGCAGCACTACAACACTGCAGGTTAATGTGGTGGCTGGTAACAACAACCGCCCTGTTTTTAGGAGAGCGGGCAATGTAAGTCTCATTTTGTTTCATGCATCTAGTTGTAACTGTCGACTGTGACTGAAATATCTGAAGTATCTGTGACTGTGACTGTGACTGTTGATAATATTGAGCAAAAGGCAAGCTGCTCAAGGAAGCTAATGGTCAGGAAGCATCTGTGGACACAAAGGGATGGTCGATATTTCGGGAAAAAGTCATTAGCATGCTTTTCTCAGACAAGGTGTACAGGCAGCTCACCTTTTACGCGGGAGTTACCTGCTTGAAAAGCAGCGTGTAATTCAAAAGATTGTAAATTAACATATACGTGACTACGATGTCAGGCGTAAATTTGAGCGCATTATTAGTGTCATAGTCATAGAGTGATACAGTGTGGAAACAGGCCCTTCAGCCCAACTTGCACACACCGGCACAACATGTCCCAGCTACACTAGTTCCACTTGCCTGCGTTTGATCCATATTGATTAGATTTTTTGATTGATTAGGTTTTTATTGTCATTTGAACCTCAAAGAGGCTCAAACGAAATTCCATTTCCACAGCCATACTAACAAAACAATTCCTGCAAGACACGAACAATTCAATCTACAGAAAAACATCCATCACACAGTGAATCTCCTCACTGTGATGGAAGGCAAAGTCTTTTCTCTCCCCTACACCATTTTTCTCCTGATGTTGAAGCCCCAGGCGGGCAATGTTAAGTCCCACGGCCGTTGAGGCCGCGCCGGGCGGTATACGGCCTCGCACCGGGCCCAAAAGTCGCCAAGTTGGAGCCCCTGGCGGGCGCTGGAATGTCCCGCGGCCATTAAAGCCGCGCCGGGCGATTTACGGCCCTGCTCCGAGTCGTTCCAACCCCGCGACACGGGCGGGAGAAGTTGCGTTGCGGGAGCTCCGGAAAGCGGTCTCTCACCCGGACCCGCGAGCTCCCGATGTCACAGTCCACGGGTCTGCAGCTGCAGCTGGAGCGCCGTAGTCGGGCCGCAGCAGCGAGCCACCACCGCTCCTCACGCTCCGAGGACGGCCAGCCCCACGATGGTAAGTTCGCAGCTCCGCAGGCTCCGCGACTGGAGCCCCCCAGGTCGTCCCGGTCGGAGGCCGCTCCACGGAGCTAGGCCCCAACGACAACGGAGACCCGACAGGGAAAAGGTCGGGTCTCCCGTGCATGGGAAGAGATTTTTAAAAGTTTCCCCCTCCCCCCCCGGCCCCCCACATATACACAATTAAAAACAGTATAAAAAAACACAGACAACTACATTTAACTAGACAAAAACAAAAAAAGACAGACGGACTGCAGTCGAGCCGCTGCCGTTAGGCGCCGCCACTTCCTCTAAACATGTCCAATTTATGTACCTATCTAACTTTTTAAAATATTGGGTTAGTCCCTACCTCAAATACCTCCTCTGGCAGCTTGTTCCACACACCCAACACCCTTTATGTGAAAAGGGTGTTATTGCAAAAATATCAGCACGTAACTCAAGCTTTAGGATTAACTGATCAAGCTTGTTATTTCAAAAACACATCAATCAAATACAACAAATGAGAGGTTCTGTCCTTTAAAAAATGATTTAATTCATTGGATTAGAAGTACAAAATCACATTTATAAAACAATATTTTTTTCCAAAACACATACATTAAATATGCGCAAAATGTGAGGTGCCTGTACTCCTAAAGGCTTAAATACACTGGATTAGAAAGTACAGAATCATATCGATAAAACAATAGTTTCATTGATTTAAAAAATAATTCAGATTAATTTTTCAATAATTATTCTGAAATAAAATTGCATGATTTCAGTACCATAGATAAATAATTACTGGGTTCATGGACAATAACTCCTGTGCACGAATTTCAATGAAAAGAAAAGTATAGATAGACACAAAATCCTGGAGTAACTCTCAACGGGACAGGTAGATCTCTGGAGAGATGGAATGGGTGACGTTTCAGTTTAAACCAGCATCTGCAGTTCCTTCCTACACAAAAGAAAAGTATAGTTCACATGTAGAAAGTATAAGTGGCTCAAGAAGAAAAATGTCTTTAACTTTCAGTTGCTTTAAATTGCAACAGAATAGATTTAAGTAGAATAGATTTTATTTTGTTATCAGTTTGGTTTGGTTGAATGTACTCGACTGTATTTCCAAACCAGTGTATGACATATTACAAATTACTGGTCTTAGTGGAATTTGATCTTGTTGGATCAAATGGTCAAAGTCCATTTGAAAAAGACTAGAACTGCATAATTGAAGGGAAGTTTGGTTTTTCTGAATATTTATGTGTTTCAAATAGCTCCCTATTTTGAACAAAAATATATCTACTTTGCTCCTGAAAACGATTTCATGAACTTCTCTTTCTCAACTTGCTGCATGGGGCTCGTTGGGTCTCATTAAAGGCAGTGCCAGTGAGTTGCAAATTATCCGCAATCTGAAAAGAATGCATGTGAAACGAATTTTCAAGCAGTTACAAGCTGTAACTTATGACAGTCAGTACCTTTTCCCAGGGTCGAAATGTCAAATACTGGAAAGTATACGATCAAGGTGAGAGGAGCAAAGTTGAGCGGGGCAAGATTTCACACAAAGAATGACGTGTGCCTGGAATGGTAATGGTGGAGGCAGAGTCAATTGTGGCATTTGAATCTTTCAGATAGATACATGGATATGCAGGGAATGGTAAAATATGGATTAATTGCAGGCATTGCAAATTAGTTTAACTTGGCATCATGTTCGGCATAAGGTCATAAGTGATGGGAGCAGAATTTGGCCATTCAGCCCATCAAGTCTACTCCGCCATTCAATCATGGCTGATCTATCTCTTCCTCCTAACCCCATTCTCCTGCCTTCTCCCCATAACCCTTGACACTAGTGTACATTGCTTGGGGGCCAAAGGGCCTATTTCTGTGCTGTACTGTTCTATGTTCTATTGTCAGATTTGTAGAGCTTTGCATGTTCTAAGAATGGAGAATCAACATGGATTTGTGCCTGGAAGGTCATGTTTGACTAATCTTCTTGAATTTTTTGAAGAGGTTACTAGGGAAATTGATGAGGGTAAAGCGGTGGATGTTGTCTATATGGACTTCAGTAAGGCCTTTGACAAGGTTCCACATGGAAGGTTGGTTAAGAAGGTTCAATTGTTGGGTATTAATGGTGGAGTAACAAGATGGATTCAACAGTGGCTGAATGGGAGATGCCAGAGAGTAATGGTGGATGGCTGTTTGTCAGGTTGGAGGCCGGTGACTAGTGGGGTGCCTCAGGGATCTGTGTTGGGTCCACTGTTGCTTGTCATATACATCAATGATCTGGATGATGGTGTGGTAAATTGGATTAGTAAGTATGCAGATGATACTAAGATAGGTGGTGTTGTGGATAATGAAGTAGATTTTCAAAGTCTACAGAGAGATTTAGGCCATTTGGAAGAGTGGGCTGAAAGATGGCAGATGGAGTTTAATGCTGATAAGTGTGAGGTGCTACATCTGGGCAGGACAAATCAAAATAGGACGTACATGCTAAATGGTAGCGAATTGAGGAATGCAGTTGAACAGAGGGATCTAGGAATAACTGTGCATAGTTCCCTGAAGGTGGAATCTCATGAAGATAGGGTGGTAAAGAAAGCTTTTGGTGGGCTGGCCTTTATAAATCAGAGCATTGAGTATAGAAGTTGAGATGTAATGATAAAATTGTTCAAGGCATTGGTGAGGCCAATTCTGGAGTATGGTGTACAATTTTGGTTGCCAAATTATAGGAAAGATGTCAACAAAATAGAGAGAGTACAGAAGAGATTTACTAGAATGTTGCCTGGGTTTCGGCAACTAAGTTACAGAGAAAGGTTGAACAAGTTAGGTCTTTATTCTTTGGAGCGCAGAAGGTTAAGGGGGGACTTGAGAGAGGTCTTTAAAATGATGAGAGGGATAGACAGAGTTGACGTGGATACGCTTTTTCCATTGAGAGAAGGGAAGATTCAAACAAGAGGGCATGATTTGAGAATTAAGGGACAGAAGTTTAGGGGTAACATGAGGGGGAACTTCTTTACTCAGAGAGTGGTAGCTGTGTGGAATGAGCTTCCAGTGGAAGTGGTGGAGGCAGGTTCGATTTTCGTCTGAGTGCAGGTAGATGGGACTAGGGGAGAATAAGTGTTTGGCATGGACTAGAAGGGCCTAGATGGCCTGTTTCCGTGCTGTAATTGTTATATGGTTATATGGTTATATAATTAATTGTACATAAAGTGACTTTTTTCAAAAAGAGATTTCATGCAAATATTTGGCAGAGAATTTCCTCCGAACCTTCAAAATGTGCCCCTGAAGAACTTGAATGAAAGAAATTAGTTTAGTTTAGCGATAGAGCATGGATACAGACCCTACGGCCCACGAAGTCCATGCTGACCATTGGTCATCCATTCACACCAATAATATCCGTAGAATATCCGTTATCCCTCCTTCTCATCAACTCTACTGCCGCGCCACTGTGCTGCCGTGGGAGTGAGAGAAAATATTGGAACAATGAATCACATTGAAAGGCAAAACATACCCAGGACGTGACAGCCAGGAATCCATGAGTTTGAAGAATGCAGCTATGGAAATGGTGGATGGAAAAGTTGTCACTTTCCAAAACTTCTTAAACTCTTGAGCAATTTCCACAAATTAATATATAACCTTACTATATAAGAAAGAGGAGATGAAGGAAAACAGCTAAAGTGAAGCACAAATGTGCAAATTGTCGTCTCCTTCCGTGATTTCTTATGTTCTTTTGGCCATTAAATGATCTAATCTTAAATATGAATTAGTTTGTTATCGACCATGAGAATTATGTTCATGAGCCGTGATGTTATGAACAAATTTATCTTGAAACCTTCAGTTTTTAGGTAAAGTATATGAAAACGATGAGCACGTAATTATACTGCGCCTGAGCGTTACTGACACAGACGTTCCACATACATCGGCATGGAGAGCCGTCTATAAAATAAGAGAAGGAAATGAAAATGGGAATTACAAGATTGAAACAGATGCAGAAACAAACGATGGCGTTCTCTCTCTAGTCAAGGTAATCGGTTAATCCCAAAAATCTATGCCAAAAATAGTAGGAATCCCTCCAGCAGTTTGTATCAACCCCCTCCAGGTTCCAACATCTACAGCCAATTGTGTCTTTATGTTAACATTGAACTAATGGTATAGTTGTTCAGAGTTGTACCTCACCCCTTGGCTTTAAACCACCGAAACCCGATACAGCAAATTCCATTCATTTGACTTTTGAATTGACTCTGATCCATTTCAATATCACGAGGATGGACACAAAATGCTGGAGTAACTCCGCGGGACAGGCAGCATCTCTGGAGAGAAGTAATGGGTGACGTTTCATGTCGAGACCCTTCTTCAGACCGACGTTTCGGGTCGAGACCCTTCTTCTCGACCCGAAATGTCACCCATTCCTTCTCTCCGGAGATGCTGCCTGTCCCATTGAGTTACTCCAGCATTTTGTGTCTATCTTCGGTTTAAACAAGCATCTACAGTTCCTTCCTCAATATTTACCACTGTGGATAAGAAGTTAATGTACTGATTTTTGCTGAACTCGGTATCAGCATTGCAACAATTAATGGAAATATCTTTCAAGTAGTTGGTTGATAGATAAATGCAGGTCAGGCACGAGGTAGAAAACTCCTGTTAACACAAGACTGCAGATGATGGAATCTGGAGCAAAAAGCAAACTGCTGGAGGAACTCATACATAGATTGATTGATACTTTAATATCACAGGTGACATGTCGCAGCTTGTTCTTTGTTTTGCATACTATACACAAAGTATGCAAAGAGTCACAATCTAAAGGCTGCCAACAAGGTTACACAATGTTGAATGTAGTGCCCAATGATCCCTCTTTGTTCTGGATGGCACGTCCTTGGCCGGTCTCCAGGCACCACCATCGGCTGGTCTCCGACAGCCCACCTCGCTCTCGGCAGTAGCTCTCGGGATGTCAATGGGTCAAGCAGCATCCGTGGAGGCAAAGAGACGGCTGTGTATCTGGTCGAGGTCCAACATAAGGACAGACTGCTCCTGCTCTCTGTGGAATAACATTATGGGTGGTTTTATGACTCACCTAGAACACTAGCCCAAACAGTGCAGCACTCCCTTGATACTAGACTGGTATATCAGCCAAGACAATGTGCTCAACCCTCTGGAATGGGATTTGAATCTGCCTCAGCCGCAGTGTTACACTTAAATCACAGCAAACACGTAGGAATTTCAAGGGCCTGTCCCACTTGCCGATTTTTTTCGGCGACTGCCGGCGTCATTGACTGATGTATCAGGTCACCAAAAAATTTGCGGCATGACGCGGCGTGATGACGTATTGACGCGCGGTGTTTTTACAAGTGTCGCAACATTTTTTTTGTCGCTGCTGGATTTTGAAATGTTCAAAATCTTTTGGCGACACTGATATGACGCCGCCAGTCGCCGAAAAAATCAGCAAGTGGGACAGCCCCTTAAGGCAATAGTTTGTTGAACTGGCTGCTTTATGATGGATTGACCCAATATATTTATGCTCTCTAAATTTAGGTTCTAATTTGGATACTGCAAAAGCTACTGGCTTGAGTTAGAATGAGTAAAGTGTTTTTGATGTCAATTTGAAGACCAGTCTGCTCTGCAATATCGGATGATATTTACTATTGGGGAAAAGAAAACAGGGCCATCATTTCTTTCTGTTTGCTTTGCTCTTTGCTCGGTCAGCATGGTGGCGCAGTGGTAGAGCTGCTGCCTTACAGAGCCAGAGACCCGGGTTCGATCCTGACAGTCGGTACAGAGTTTGTACATTCACCCCGTGACCTGTGGGTTTTCACCGAGATCGTTTGGTTTCTCCCACACTCCAAAGACGTACAGGTTTGCAAGTTAATTGGCTTGGTATTAATGTAAATTGTTCTGAATGTTAGTGTGCGGGGATCGCTGGTCGGCGCTGACTCGGTGGGCCGAAGGGCCTGTTTCTGCGCTGTATCTTTAAACTAAACCAAACTAAACCCTCTAATTAACGTAGCAAGCCAGAGAGTGGATAATTTTGACTTTACATTCGAATAGGATGACTTTTATAAAACAAATGAATGTTGTCCCAGGCTTATTTTCTTTAATTTGCAGCATTTAGATGTTGAAGATAGTCCAAGGAGGTATCTGAATATCACTGTTGAAAATGAGGAACCACTTTATATATGTTCAGACATGGTCAACCAACAAATACCGGCACCAGACAGTATCTCTGTCACCATCATTATGCATGATACCAATGACCCACCTGCGATCCACCCTTCAGAAGTGACAATTCAACTCTATGAAGGTCAGAAGATAGATTCTGACCTGGTGAAATTTAATGCGACTGATGAATCCACTCTGAATAAAATCAGGTAAGATGCAGAAAAATCTGTAGCAGTCGCTTACATTTTGAGAAGAAAATATTTTTGCCTCATTGCATCTAATTATTTTACCTCACAGCCATTCATCACATTTTCTCTGGAGCAAATGCAGCTGCAATTTTCCTTCAGTCACAAATTGGAAATGTTCAGTTCGGTTTAGTGTCACGTGTGCCGAGTTTATTGCCATGTGTACCGAGGTACAGTGAAAAGCTTTCGCCAAAAAAAAGCTAAACTGAACATAAACAGAATAAACTAAACTGAAATGTACTGAATTTGATTGTGGTTTGTGTTATTTAATTGGGATATAATTGATACACCGCAGATTGATAAAGATATTTAAACTTTCAGACGGCTCTAGGCCTATACCCACTGCTGTTTGGAAGAATGAGGGGGGGGGGGGGGGAATCTCATTGAAACCTACTGAATAATGAAAGGCCTAGATAGAGTGGATGTGGAGAGGATGTTTCTGGTACTGGGTGGCTCTAGGACCAGAAGGCACAGCCTCGGGATAAAAAAGTGTACATTTAAAATGGAGATGAGGTGGAATTACTTTAGCCAGAGGGCGATGAACCCAAGAAATCCATTGCCACAGACGGCTGTGGAGGCCAAGTCATTTGGTATTTTTAAAGCAAAGATTGATAGGTTCTTAATTAGTAAGGGTGTCAAAGATTATGGGGAAGAAGTCAGGAGAATAGGTTTGAGAGGGAAAAATAGATCAGCCATAATCTAATGGCGGAGCAGACTCGATGGGCCAAATGGCCTAATTCTGCCCCTTGTGTCTTATGGCCACGCCACACTGTGGTCAGAAGGAACATATTTCTCATTTGTACTCGCCAAGCCTTTAGAAGCTATTGCAACATCTAAAGTTTCATTTCCTGATTGGCAGGCTCTCTGTATCATTTATGTTGCCTACACACCATATACGTGCAAAGAATAAGCATTTACAGTGCTGTAACATTTGCCGTCAGGCTCGATGTGCAGTCATTAACTCAATTCCTCCCATCCTTTGTGGCGAAACTTGTCCGTATTTGCTTTCCTCTCAGGAACATTTTTTTCTATTATAGTCTTTGTTGCCAGGTGACAGTCATTGACAAATGTAACTGGCTCAACATATAAACACTGCACCTGAGCATCAAGGGAGGAGTAAAAACAAATAAAACTGGGCTGAGATACAACTGACCAAACTCTTTTCATTGTAATTCTCAATCATGATGAAAACCTGATTCTTCCTAATTACTGTGGAACGGATCCCTTGAAAACTAAACTTTAGACGTTTTACTTTAGAGATACAACGTGGGAACAGGCCCTTCAGCCCACTGAGACCGTGCCAACCAGCGATCGCCGCAAACTAGCACCATCCTACACACCAAGGACAATTTACAATTTTTACCAAAGCCGATTAACCTATACAAACCTGTACGTCTTTCGAGTGTGTGAAGAAACCAGAGCACCTGGTGGAAACCCACCCTGGTCACAGGGAGTTGGGCTTATAGGACTTGATATTACAATCCCTACTATAATTGGCACCATCTTACTATCTTGAGTGGGGGTAGGGGCAAAAACTTCATTGGGGTCATCAGGTGGGCACCCTCCTTCCTTGGTGTTTCGTTGATAGGCCCACGACACCTCCAGAGGGTTCAACAGCAACACCTGGCATCCCAGGTGCGCTCCCCTCCGTTTTACCCCTCTTGCTGGTGATTTTGCAGCCCAGTTGGAGTCCTTGCTCTTCAGCCACAGCCAGTTGCTGCTTCGCTCGGCAGCCTCTGACAGCGACCTGACGGCTTGCTGGAAGGCCTGTCCTCGAACTCCCATTCCCTTCAGGAGTCTGGTTGTTGACATGGCTACAAACCCTCTACAACCAACCTCTACAGGGAGCACCTGAGTACGCCAGCCACGTTGTTCTGCCTCAGCTGCTAAGTCTGAATACTTCTGAGAACAAACTCTGTACAGACAGCACCCATTGTCAGGATCGAACCTGGGTCTATGGCGCTGGTGGGCAGCAACATTACCGCTGCACCACTGTGCCGCCATGCCAGCAGATCACTGCCAGCAGGGGAGAAGAGTTGTGCTTTAGTTTAGAGATACAGCATGGAAACAGGCCCTTCAGCCCACAGAATCCGCTCCGACCATCGATGCCCACATATTAACACTATCCTACACACACTAGGAACAATTTTTTACATTTACCAAGCCAATTCACCTACCAACCTGTACGTCTTTGGAGTGTGGGAGGAGACCGAGTATCTCGGAGAAAACCCACGCAGGTCACGGGGAGAACGTACAAACTCAGCACAGACAGCATCCATAGTCGGGATCGAACCCGGGTCTCTGGAGCTGCAAGCGCTGTATGGCAGCAACTCTACCGCTGCTCCATTGTGCCGCCTTGAGAGTGATGATAGTGAGAGTCAATGGATGGTGTGAATCAGCTCAATGTGCGTCCTGCCATTGACCTTCCCCTCAGTACCTCTTCACATTGCTTCATGCCCCAATAGCAAACTCCGATTCAGATGGAGGGTTCAATGATCGTGCCCTTAAAAGACAGGGTATGAACTCAGTATCTCAGTAGCTACGTTTCTGAGCATCCTGTTTCCACCTCTGCTGAAGCCACTTGTTGGCTGAAGATCTCATTACATGAATTAGTTCTTCACTTCATGAGCCGAGACAACTTATTCATTCTATTAGAAAAATAAGATAGGCACAAAAAGCCAGAGTTGCTCAGAGGGTCAGGCAATATCTCTGGAGAAAAGGAATAGGAGACGTTTCGGGTCCAGATTCTGAAGAAGGGTCTCCACCCAAAACGTTTCCTATTCCTTTTCTCCAGAGATGCTGTCTCACCCGCTGAGTTACTCCAGCTTTTTGTGACTATCTAAGGTTTAAACCTGCATCTGCAATTCCTTCCGACTCTATTATTAATATAATTGAAAATCAAATGGTAATCATATCAAATAGCACTGCAGTAATTGGGATATTTGCATCATCTTGGATAGTTATATATTTCTGTAATATTGAAGAGTTTGCCTTATGACTTTTTTGAAAGGTTCACAAACGCATATGATCCAGAAAATTGGGTCATGATAAATGCAGAGACGGGGGTTGTTACAGCTTTACGTGAAATGGACCGCGAGTCTCCTTATGTAAATGAAAGTACTTACAGAGTTATTGTTCATGCAATTGATGATGGTAAGTTGATATGTACCGATTTTTTTCATTGTTTGTAATAAGAGATTCATTTTGTGTTTTCTCATTGTTCTCAGTATCAGATGAATTTTAAATGCCATCTTGCTATGAAATTTCAGTAACTTAGTTTAACCTAATAAGAAGGGATTCAACTTTAAATACCACAATGTATCACTTTGGACAATGATCACCAATTTGGTTTAACTAATTGTGCCTGTCATTTCCTTCAGAATGTTGTCCATTGCACATTAGACTTTTGATTAGGAACTTTTAAAATATTCTGTGCAGTGAAGAGTGTCTTTCTAGTTTTATCCCAACTGTTATCAGGCAACAGAACCATCCTACCACAACTAGAGAGCAGTCCTGAACTACTGGAGAGAAGGAATGGGTGGCGCTCCTGGTCGAGACCCTTCTTCAGTCTCGACCCGAAACATCGCCCATTCCTTCTCTCCAGAGATGCTGCCTGTCCTGCTGAGTTACTCCAGCTTTTTGTGCCTATCTTCGGTTTAAACCAGCATCTACAGTTTCTTCCTACACAGTCATGATTATAGAGACCCTCCGATTATCTTTGATCAGAATTTACTGGCTTTAATGTGCACTAAATTGTATTCTCTTATCACGCACCTGTACACTGCGAATGGCTCGATTGTAATCTTGTATTATCTTTCCGCTGGCTGGTTAGCAAGCAACAAAAGCTTTTCACTGTACCTCGGTACATGTGACAATAAACTAAACTAAACTTAACTCATTGGAGCTCTCAACTTTCCCCACCTGAAAGTCGTGTTATTTCCATAATCATTAATCTATTAGATTTTCCATATAAAAATAAAAGATGAGCATTTTAATGGATTTGCCTTTCCAAATTATTCACTTAAACCTGTCATTAGATACTATTCACTTCAAGTCATTGGGTACTTTTAAAGTGGAGGTTGATATGTTCTTTATTAGTGAAGGTGTCAAAGGTTACAGGGAGAAGGCAGGAGAATGCAGTTGAGAGGGGAAAAATAGATCAGCCATGATTGAATTGTGGCACAGCCTTGATGGGCTGAATGGCCTAATTCTGCTCCAATGTCTTATGGTCTAACGCTAATTGTTGCCTTTCTTAATCTGCTATTCGAGACTTGCATTATTTCTTACAATTATTCAAACATGATTTTGTGCACTGTAAGGTGTTCCTCCTATGAATTTATTTAAGTCTTGCTCTTGAAATGAATGTTAGGTGGTTTTATTTTCAGCTTTGGATATCATGGTAATTTGCCTGGGGATTCTACTGGTGCCTTTAATTTGAATACAAATCCCAGGGATGTGTTCAATTTTAATGTGGGCAAAGTGCTAATTTAACGGTCTGGATCTTCTGCTAAAAGACTTTCCACATAGTGCTTTTGGCTTTGACTTAAATAATGGAGCAGAAATTTGAGAGGCCGTACAAAGAGAACAGTCCAACATTTCCAACTGGTGACTGTCATTGTTATTGACTGCTATCCCCAATTGGGAAACTTAAACATGCTGTGGGTTAAAGTCTGCATAAATTAATTTCTAGAACCATTAATGTTAAATTGTTGAACAGTTCCCTTTCCAATCTGGTGTCAATTATTTGTTTATACAGTTGTGTCCAGGTGAATTTGAATTATCCCGGTCGCTAACCATTTTAACTTCCCTTCCCATTCCCACATGGTCCCTGGGCCTCCACCATTACCAGAGTGAAGCCATGTACAAACTGGAAGGACAGCTCTTCATATTTCTCTTGGGTAGCTTGCAATCTAATGGTTTAAACATGGAATTCTCCACTTTCAAGTAATACACCCCATTCCTCCACAACCCTCCTTCTCTTTCCCATGCCTCCTATCCGCCCCCACCCACCCTCTGCAACCTCCACCCCTACCCTGGTGTGCACACAATTCTCACACTATCTCCCATCACCCTGCCCCTTTCCCCTCCTTTGTATACTCATCTTTTTCACACAATGGGTGGTGGGTGTATGGAACAAGCTGTGAGAGGAGGTATTGTAGTTGAGGCAGAGACTATCCCAACGTGTAAGAAACAGTTTTCAGGGCGGAAATCGCTTTTAAAACATGGAGGGGACACAATGGGGCCTGACATCTAGGACAGGTGTAGGCAGCCTACGGCCCACGGGTCGGAATCGGCCCGTAACCCGAAATCATCCGGCCCGCAGGTGGGTTTTTCAATTAGTTTTCGCGACGTGGGAACTGCAGCCAGTCCCGGGGCATGCAGGCGACCTGTGAACTGCAGCCAGTCCCGGGGCAGGCGAGCCAACCTGGGAACTGCTAGATTATAGGAGCTGGCGGCCTCCAACTGGGATCGACCTTGAGGGCTCCGGTCACAGAGCCTGTGGACTTACCATCACAGAACTGGCTGATGGAGGCTGTGGTGGGTTTGCAGCTGCAACTCGACTTCGGAGGCTTCGCTTTTGCTGCAACATGTTTCACAAAACATGGTGGGGATTGTCCCCCACCTCTCAAAACATGGGGGGAACAGGTCCCCCCCCCATCTCCCCCCCCAGGATTTCCGCCCAGTACATGGATAGGGATGGGTTTGGAGGGATTGGACAGTTACACAGAATAATAGAACCCCCCTTATATTGTTGCAGGAGAAGCTTCCAGAAGAAGCTAACTTAACTTGCATAATGCAACATTTACCCTGGAATCCAAACAAACCCGCCAGGGCCTCAACACTTTAACCAATCAACAAACAGCAGGGTAACTGTCTAGCAACATTATTTACAATATGTACACTTAGTTTGCATTAATCCAATCAACTTCATGCATTTTACACTTCCTTGGAGGTCCTCTGCAGAAATCCCATTCATTCTGTCATTTGAATATGCAACACTGATCTGGTCCCTAGACTTACTGGCACCATTCAGAATCTTGTCTTGTTTCTGCAGAGCACATCAGACTTGACCAAAATGGCCTAACAATACACGAGTCCTTACTAAATTTTGGTGCTATGGCTGCTCTGTTTTAGCCATGATTAACAATTACTTATGACTTTTTTCCCCCAGCAAAGCCCCCTCTAACAGGCACTGCTACGCTGAATATTCTGCTGCTCGATATCAACGACAACGAGCCCTATTTGGTTTCTACATATGAACAAATGTGTGATGATGGGAATATTCAGCATATCAGTCTTGAAGCAAAAGATGATGACATGATTCCATATGGAGGGCCATTTAGGTTTGCACTTCTGGATAATGAACCAAACATCAAGGACAATTGGGAACTTCAACCAACGATTGGTAGGTGGTAAATCTGATACTATTGACTGGGATGACTGCATTCTTTTTACTGTGGAAGATGATTGAGATTTAGTTCTGATCAATTGGTCATGACAGCCACATAAATAAGAATGCGCTTTTTCACTCATCGATAATTGCACCCACTGAATATCCTTTGTTGTTTCCATGATGTTTCCACTAGTGGGAGAGTCTGGGACTAGATGCCTTCTTCTTCTTATCGAGTCCACACACAAGATTAGAAGTTGTTCAGCCAGAGCTGAACACACGTCTCGGCATCTGCATACAATGGTGTCTGTCTTGCGCTTCTTGTGCGTGGTGGTGGAAAGATTGGTGAAAACAGGGCCGAGATGTGAATGACCCCAGGACTAGAGATCATAGCCTCAGAATTAAAGGACATTCTATGAGGAAGGAGATGAGGAGGAATTTCTTTAGTCAGAGGGTGGTGAATCTGTGGAATTCTTTGCCACAGAAGGCTGTAGAGGAAAGGTCAGTGGATATTTTTAAGGCAGAGATAGATAGATTTTTGATTAGTACGGGTGTCAGAGGTTATGGGGAGAAGGCAGGAGAATGGGGTTAGGAGGGAGAGCGAGATCAGCCATGATTGAATGGTGGAGTAGACTTGATGGGCCGAATGGCCTAATTCTGCTCCTATCACTTGTGATCTTATGATCCTGGCGTTATTAATTGGTTGTATTATTGTTTATTGCGTATTATTTGTGTGTACTTGGATAGTACATCTATCTGAGGTTGGGCGACACGGAGACATTGCGATAGAGCTACTGCCTTGCAACGTCAGAGACCCAGGTTCGATCCTGACTACAGGTGCTGTCTGTGAGGAGTTTGCACGTTCTCCCCGTGACCGCGTGGGTTTTCTCCAAGTGCTCCGGTTTCCTCCCACACTCCAAAGATGTACAGACTTGGAGGTTAATTGGCTTTGGTAAAATTGTAAATTGCCCCTAGTGTGTGTAGGTTAAAGTTAGTGTATGGAGTGATCACTGGCTGGCGTGGGCTCGGTGGACTGAAGGGCCTGTTTACACATTATCTCTCGCTCTCTCTCTCCCTCTCTCTCTCTCTCTCTCTCTATTTAAAATCTAAATAAATCTAAAAATGCATGGGTAGAAAAGGGTTAGAGTGATATGGGCAAAACACAGGCAAGTGGGACTAGCATAGATGAAGCATCATGATCGGCGGGGGCATATTGGGCGGAAGGCATGATTCCATCTGTGTGTATTGTGTTTATAGGCCTGTTATGCTGCTGCAAATAACGATTTAATTGTTCCGTCATCAGTACAGATGACAATCTTGACTTTCATTAATACAAATTGTTACTTTTATGACAGGTTATTCTGTTAACCTTGTTAGAAAAAAGAAGATTCCCATTGGAAACTACAGCATACCGCTAACCATTCAGGACAAACAGGGTTTGGTCCAGAAGAACAGACTTCATGTATGGGTTTGTCCCTGCGTTGATGGGAGGATGTGTCCAGTTCAAGCGCCACCGTCTGCTGCTTTAGGTGCAGTTGCTATTGGGCTTCTCTTCGGAGCTTTACTGCTTCTGTTATGTAAGTAAATTGTTGCATTACATCGACACACACTTACGTACTTCTCGGTGAAACATAATGCGAAGGATTTCGGGTAAAACACCTTGTGTATCTACCTTAAAAGGTCACTTCAAATCTGAAAGACCGGGGGGACCAATGAGGCTGCTTTATACTTTGGAGCTACCATGCAGAACCAGGCCCGTCAGTCCACCGAGCCTGCGCCGACCAGCGATCCCCGCACATTAACACTATCCAACACACTAGGAACAATGCACAATTTTTTACCGAAGCCAATTAACCTACAAACCTGTACACCTTTGGAAACCGGATCACCCGGAGAAAACCCACGCAGGTCAAGGGGAGAATATACAGCAGCCATAGTCAGGATCGAACCCGGGTCTCTAGAGCTGTAAGGCAGCAACTTTACCAATGAAGCACTACTACGCTTTGCAAAACTATCAGGTTTGGAGTTGAAGGGTCGAATGTTTTCTTTTATTCTGCCATAAGGTGAAAAATTGTTGCTGGAAGCCTGGAATAAGAACAAGAGAACAGCCGGAAATAATCACAAGATCAAGCATTGCCTCTGGAGAGAGAGCAGTGGTCCAATCAATAACTGATCATCGGACCTGATAAATTACCTCAGTTTCTCTCTCTGCAGACACTGCCTGACCTGCTGAGTATTTCCAGGCATTTCTCTGTCTATTCTCTGCAGTTCCAGGTAATGATTAAATTCAGTATTTTGATTGTAATACATTTAAGGGTTAAATTTAGAAAATATTGCTGACCAGAATTTAAATCTTTGTTTATTTCATTAAACAAGGTTTTTTGATTAGCAACCAGATGTGCAGGATTAAGCCAGTGCAGTTGATAATTGAAGGTAAAGGATGAGGGGGGAACCTCATTGAAACTTACCAAATAGTGAAAGACCTGGATAGAGTGAATGTGGAGAGGATGATTCCACTAGTGGGAGAATTCAGGACCAGAGGCCACAGGGTCAGAATAATAGGATGTACCTTTAGAAAGTTGATGAGAAGGAATTTCTTTAGTCAGAGGGTGATGAATCTGTGGAATTTGTTGCCACAGAAGGCTGTGGGGGCCAATGGATATTTTTAAGATAGAGATTGACAGATTCTTGATTAGTACAGGAGTCAGGGGTTAAAGGGAAAAGACAGGAGAATAGGGTTGAGAGGGAAAGACAGATCAGCCATGGCAGAGTAGACTTGATGGGCTGAATGGCCTAATTCTTTTCCTACAATTTATGAACTTATAAATGTTACAAAATTCACGATTCATTTACCAAACCACCCAATTTCCTCTTGAATGATTGCAATTATATTTGCTTCTAATTCCTTGAATGATTTTTTTTCAACTATCATTCGTTCCAGATAGAATTTCTCCTGAACACTGGTCCTAATATTGCTGGCATTAGGAAAATAAACTGCTTAAACCAATCCTATTATTCAGTTTAATTTGCACAAATAAAATATGTACAATTCTTCATATAGTAAAGTTAGCTATTTGTTTCCATTTAATTGTTTTGTGGATATCAGGACAATCTTCATTTACATTTAACATTTTGATATTATTTGGTTAACTTAATAATTCAGTTACTTATTAATCTCTGCAGTCGTAAATAGCATCTGGAGTTCTTTGTTTCTAAACTTTTCTAAATAAATACTTGTTTTTTTTTAACAGTGGGCCTTTGCCTGAGTATTTTAATAGAAAATAGAAGGTTTTTTCCCTTACCTGCTCAGCATACTACTGGGGCAATCGCAAACTATGACCAAGAGGGACCTTATATGGACCTTAAAGTAAGTGCGTAGAACGTAAAGTAAGTTACGGTGCAAATCAAAAGTGTATCAGTCCATGAATTGATGAGATCCATTGATACAAACCTTTATCTGATGCATCAAATGTTTTGTTTAATTTTAGGATCTTCAAAATAAGCTGCCTATGTTTGAAAAATCAATGTTTGATGTAAATGATTACGAAAAAAATAAAGTAAGTAAAATCATGTTCCTTGAAATGCCATGGACGATTTATGACTGTTTTTACTTGTATTTTAATGGTGTTGTTTTTAACCTGCACTTTTTTTTAAAACTATTCCTACTGTTTTTATCAGGGACTGGATTGTTTTTATTATGTGTGAAACGTTTCAGTTTTATGTGTGATGCTCTGGTATTCCCTGGGAAACGCCCTCTCATTTTGCACTGCACAACTGCTGCTTTGCAAGATGACAATAAAGGTTGATTGATTGATTGATTGTGTGTTCTTTGTAAATCAGCATCTGCAGTTCCTTGTGTCTAGGAAAAGAATTTCCCAGGTTTAAGAAAACAAGTTTAAATGATAAGCAAATATAGATGGTAAGGGGGCTAAATAATCACTATGCTTTGGATCTTAATGTGGTTAAATCGTGTTTCACTACTCTTCCTTATTGTTGAATCTACAATCATTTCCAGGCAAAAACACTTGCAGGCCTTTCATGTATACCACCAGTCTCAAATATGTGCATTAACACAGCAGGAGGAGAAGTCTTGAACAGATATACAGAAGAGGTATTGTAGCATATTTCAAGCATGTCATTTGTTGATGTTTGAGTTTTATCTCCTATCTTTTCTAAATACATTGATTCTTGCTACATTCATTTCTCTTGAACGAATGATTTTCTCGGTTAATCAGTTAAGACAGCGAATGGCAGGAAGCTGATTTGATCTTCAAGATCTAAAAAAAAACCTGCAGAGAGTACTGGTGAAACTCAGTGGGTCAGGCAGCATCTCTGAAGAACATGGATAAGCGACTTTTCAAGTTGGGACCGTTCATTAGGCTGATGATAGTAGGGGAAAGGTTTCGACCCATAGCCCCTATCCATGTCCTCCAAAGATGCTACCTGACCTGCTGAGTTACTCCAGTTGAGCAGAATTGTCAATCTTGGTACAATTTGAACTCTAATTTTAATTTATTTTTCGAACGATTTTCCTTGAGATGATTTCGTATCTTTGACCATAGTGTCTTCCATAAACCTATGCAATCGGACAAAGCTTCAGGTCATAATTGCTATTTATTTAAAAGTTGTTTATTTAAGTGGTAACATGTTTTTTTAATTGATATAATTGGAACTATTTTTGTCTCCTAATATTAATGATTTTAATATTTTTAATTTACCACTTGTGAGGAAGCTGATTTTAAATCCAGTCATCCAGAACAGACTGATTGCAAATTTCTTTATGCTTCTCCTCTATATAATGGCTACCTGGTATCTTAGTATCATCAATAAACTTAGATATAAGGCTTTCTTTTCTTTAATTCGTAGCTAAGGTTCCAGTACCAGTTTCTGGAGAACATCACTCAACACTGTACAAAAATTGATTACATTCCAGTAACAATGCTTAATCTACAACACCTAATCGATTGCCTTTCCAATCTAATAGGTTGCCTCTTATTTCATAAACTCTCAAGCTTGGTAGCAGATTTTTAATGTGAAACCTCGATTAGTCCTTTATGGAAGCCAATTCGAATGGCATGGATAAATCCCCTTTAAATCTGAATTCTATTCCATTTAGGAGCGGCTGTTAACTGTGAATGGAGCATGGAGACACATCAACACGGATAACTGTGAATGGAGCATGGAGACACATCAACACGGCAGGCACAATTTAGTAAGAACAAATCCTTGTTTTAAAAAAATATCATGATATTTTCTTTGGACGTTAGGAAATATGTGATTGTAAGTCTCAAAATAAGCCTCAGAGCAAATTTAAATGGAGATAATACTCAACTAGATTCTCGGATCAGTTACTTGGAGGTTCAAGGCAAGGTGTTGGCATTTTCAGCAACATTAAACCCCCAGTTCTGCTTCTACTAAAGTATTCTAAGCAGTTTTACTAATTTTATTAATTGTTCTGATCAATTTTACTGATTGTAGTCCTTGTCACCTTCCCCTCAACTAACAATGAAGCATTCTACATTTCCGTTAACATTGTCTGCTTTGATCTGTCATTTTCACACCTTACCCCTCCATATCTCTAGATCCCCTCTCCCCTGACTCTCAGTCTCAGTCCGAAGAAAGGACTCGATACAAAACATCACCTGTTCCTTCTCTGCAGAGATGCTGCCTGTCCCACTGTGTTACTCCAGCATTTTGTGTCTATCTTAAGTAGTTTTTAAGCTTGTTTCAAAACGGTGAACAAGTTGGACACAATTAGTATTTTAAGCTGTTTCCATTGCAAAGGATAGCACAATAATAGCAATGAGGGTTACACTAAAGGTAACAAGGGCCACCACAGTGGCGCAGGGGTAGAGTTGCTGCCTTATAGCGCCAGAGACCCGGGTTCGATCCTGAGTATAGGTGTTTGTCTGTATGGAGTTTGTACGTTCTCCCTGTGACCTACGTGGGTTTTCTCCAGGTGCTCCAGGTTCCTCCCTCATTTCAAAGACATGTAGGTTAATTGATTTCTCTAAGTGTGCAGGATCGAATTAGTGTACGGGTAATCACTGGTTGCCGCAGATTCAGTGGGCCGAAGGGCCTGTTTCCACGCTGTATTATTAAACGAAATGAAACTAAACAAAACTAAACTGAACTAAACATAACACTGAAATGTGCGTTTCATGTAAAATATATAGTCGAATATAGAAAGTTAACCAATTTAAAAACAAAACTGAAAAGCCATTCAGTTCAATTTTTTTCCTTTCAATGTAAAAAGATATTTAAGATATTTAAGTAAAAGATGTTTACTTGATTAAGGATATAAATGTATATTGACGAGTGTCATTTTGGGTCTGGACCCTAAGTTTGATGAGGGGTTCCGACCCGAAACGTCACCTGTCCACGTTCTCCAGAGATGCTGCCTGACCCACTGACCCACTGACTTACCCCAGCACTTTGGTCTTCTTTGTAAATCAGCATATGCAGTTCCTTGTGTCTAGGAAAAGATTTTCCCTGGTTTAAGAAAACAAGTTTAAATTATAAGGAAATATAGATGGTAAGGGGGCTAAATAATCACAATGCTTTGGATCATAATGTGGTTAAATCGTGTTTCACTACTCTTCCTTATTGTTGAATCTACAATCATTTCCAGGCAAAAACACTTCCAGGCCTTTCATGTGTACCACCAGTCTCAAATATGCACATAAACAGGGCAGGAGGAGACGTCTTGAACAGATATATGGAAGAGGTATTGTAATGTATTTCAAGCATGTCATTTGTTGATGTTTGAGTTTTATCTCCTATCTTTTCTAAATACATTGATTCTTGCTACATTCATTTCTCTTGAACTTGAATAATTTTCCCGGTTAATCAGTTAAGACAGCGAATGGCAGGAAGCTGATTTGATCTTCAAGATCTAAACAAAACTTGCAGAGAGTACTGGAGAATCTCAGTGGGTCAGGCAGCATCTCTGAAGAACATGGATAAGCGACTTTTCAAGTTGGGACCGTTCGTTAGGCTGACGATAGTAGGGGAAGGGTGTCGACCCATAGCCCCTATCCATGTCCACCAGAGATGCTACCTGACCTGCTGAATTACTCCAGTTGAGCAGAATTGCCAATCTTGGTGCAATTTGAGCTCTAATTTTCATTTATTTTTCGAACGATTTTCCTTGAGATGATTTCGTATCTTTGACCATAGTGTCTTCCATAAACCTATGCAAAGCTTCAGGTCATAATTGCTCTTTATATAAAATGTTTTTTATTTAAGTGGTAACATGTTTTTTTTATTGATATAATTGGAACTATTTTTGTCTCCTAATATTAATGATTTTTTCTTTTTTCTTTTTCTTTTATTAGAAGTATTTTACATTACAGTAATCTGCAATAACGTAAATTGATACAGTTCTTGTACCACCTGTTTTTCAACTTTAATAGAAAGAAAGGATAGAAAGAGCTAGCAAAGACAGTCAGTGAGTGAATGAAAAAGTGGTCCAGGAACACACATGTGAACCTAAACCACAAGATGTAGTTAAAGAAGAAAAGAAAAAAAGAGAAAAAAGAAAATAAGAGAGGACAATATGAAAGGGATGCACCTACTTCTTATCTTTACTCACCCCTCGCCAGGTCCTAAAACCGTTTATTATCAACATTTTGTTGCACCCTATGTTTGTAATAAGTCGATATATGGAGACCAAATCTTTTGGAATTGGTCTTGTTTACATGCTAGGAGGAATCTCATATCTTCTAGATGTAACAATTCCGACATATTAGAAGTCCACATTTTTATTGTTGGCGTAGGAGCTTTTTTCCAAAATTTCAGTATCAATTATTTTGCCGTTATTAAGCCATAATTAAGAAAACTCCTTTGAAACGTAGTCAGCTCCAAACTTGCTTCTATTGTTCCAAAAATAATCAATTCTGCATTCGGTTTCAGTTTTATTTTAAATAATTTAGTGAAAATTTCAAAAATTTAATTCCAAAATTTTTGGATTTTTATACAGAAAACAAAAGAATGTGCTATAGTTGATTCTTGGACTAGGCATTTATCACAGTTAGCAGAGGTATTTGGGTAAAATTTACTTCATTTAGCTTTTGAATAATATAATCTATGTACAATTTTAAATTAAATCAGAGTATGTCTTACGTTAATCGAACATTTATGCACATATAATAGATGTTTATCCCAACTCTCTTTTGAGATTTTTATAGCTAGTTCCTGTTCCCATTCTCTTCTAATCCCGTCCGATGATGGAATTTCTATATTTAAAATGGAATTATATAGGTATGATATTAAATTAGCTGATTCCGCTTTTATATTCATTATCCCGTCTAATAGGTCAGGAGACATATTTTGATATTCTCGTGTATTCTTTTTCAAATAGTCACGTAGTTGGAAATATTTGAAATATTGATTACTATTCAAGTTGTATTTAAGTTGTAATTGGTGAAATGTTAAAAAACTTCCATTATCATACATATCTCCAAACATTTTAATTCCTACTCTTTCCCAATTTATAAAAGCTCTATCTATCATAGAAGGTTTAAACGAAGGGTTATTCATTATAGGTGAAAGAAGTGATAGATTTCTTAATTTTAACATTAATTTTATTTGTTTCCAAATTCTAATTGTACTGTGAATAATTGGATTTTTACTACATATTGTATTCTTCATTTTTGTTGGTGAGAGAAGGATCGCTCCTATGTTAAAAGGGGAACAGTCCTCTCTCTCCATTACTATCCAATCCACCTGCTGGGCTGAATTGTCCAACAGGTAAATCATATTTTTGACATTTTTGGCCCAATATAAATATAAAAAATTGGGGAGTGATAATCCACCAAATTCCTTAGGTTTACACAAATGTTTTCTTTGGATTCTGTGGGATTTATAGTCCCATATAAAGTTTGTAATATCAGCATCCAATTAAAAAAAAAAAAATTTTGGTAAGTAGATATTTTCTGGAATAGATATAGAATTTGTGGTAAAAATATCATTTTTATAGCATTTATTCGGCCTATAAGAGACATCGGGAAGGTTTTCCAGAATTTAATCAGTGTGTTTAGTTTATTAAGTAAGGGCATATAATTTGCATTAAATAGAGATTTATATTTTCTAGTAATTTCAATTCCCATATATTTAAATTTTTCTGAAGCGATTTTAAAAGGGAATTTTAACAAGTGTGTCGATTCTTGAGGTTTAATCGTCATAATTTCGCTTTTATTCCAATTTATTCTATATCCTGAAAAGGATCCAAATTCCTCGATTAAATTTAATATATTTGGTATACTAGTTTGTGATTTTGTAATATATAATAGTACATCATCTGCATATAAAGATATCTTATTATTTGAATATTTTGTATTGTACCCATGAATATTTGGATGTATCCTGATACTTTCCGCTAACGGTTCTATTACAAGAGCAAATAGCAGAGGTGATAATGAACACCCCTGTCTATTTCCCCTTGATAACTGAAATTTCGAGGACAACATATTATTAGTTAATATTCTGGCCATTGGCCTATCATATAATAATTTTACCCAAGCGATAAAATTCTCTCCCACTTGAAATTTTTGCAATACTTGAACCATATAATCCCATTCCACTTGATCAAATGCTTTTTCTGCGTCCAGTGAAATAATTGATAAGTCTTGCTCTTCGGTTTTATGTGAGTACATTATATTAAACAGACGTCTCAGGTTATTGCTTGAGTATCTCTTGGGTATAAACCCTGTTTGATCCGGATTTATTAATTTACTAACATAGTTACTTAGCCTTCTGGCTAATGTTTTCGCTAATATTTTTTTATCTGTATTTAACAGCGCAATAGCTCTATAAGAACCCGGATCTTCTAAATCTTTACCTTTTTTAGGTATAAGTGTAATCGTTGACTCCGCCAATGTTTCTGGAAGTGTATGTTCTTTAAAAGCATATGTATACATTTTATGTAGTCGTGGTGTAATTATCTCATAAAATCTTTTATAAAATTCATTACTAAAACCATCTGGTCCTGGAGTTTTTCCATTCTTTAATGTATTTATTGTTTCTTCTATTTCCTTAGTTGAGACTTGTGCACCTAATTCCTCTTGTTCACTCAGATTGAGTTTTGGGAGATTACAATTGTCCAGGAACTCTCTAACTTTGGTACTATCTGCTACCGCTTTAGATGTATATAAATTTTGATAAAATTAAGCGAATCTTTTATTAATATCCTTAGGTAGTGTTAACAATTCCCCTTTATCTGATTTAATCTTTAAAATCGTATGGTCCTTTTCCCGTTTTTTCAGTTGTCGAGCCAGAAGCTTGTGTGGTTTATCCCCAAATTCAAAATTTTCCTGTTTTGTGATTTGAAATAATCTAGTAACATTTGCTAATAATATTTTGTTTAATTTAAATTTCATTATTGTTATTTTATTATGTTTGTCTATAGTAGGCTCTTTAGCATTATCTAATTCCAATTCTCTAATTCGTTCTTCTAACTGCCTTTGTTCTTTCTTATTCCTTTTATTTAAAAAAGCTTGGTATGAGATTATAGATCCTCTAATAACTTCTTTGAATGATTCCCATAGTAGAACTGGTGAGGTATCTGGGGTGTCATTATTCTTTTTAAAAAGTTCCATCTGTTGTTTTAAATATATTTCCCCTTGTGGGTCATTTAAGATTTGAGGATTAAACCTCCAGAACGATTTATTAGAAGGCATTCCTTCTAATTTAAAAAAAAAGGTTAACGGGGAGTGATCAGAAATTATACTATTGTGATATTTTGGATTCATTGTATAGGGAATTAGTTTTGTATCCACTAGGAAATAGTCGATACGTGAATAAGTTTTGTGTACCATTGAATAAAACGAGTATTCCCTTCCGACAGGGTTAGCGATCCTCCAAACATCTGTTATATTTGTATTTTTAATGTAAGTATTTAAGATTTCCCTGGTTTTAGATTTTGTGTTGCCCCTACTCTGTTGTGAAGATTTATCCAAATATGGATCTAAAACACAGTTAAAATCTCCCCCAATTATCACATTTTGATAATTGAACTCTGTAATTATATTCAGAATTTTATTAAAAAATTGAGGATTATCAAAATTAGGTGCATAAATATTTACCAAGGTAATTGGGGTAGCATGAATCTCTCCGGTAACTATAAGGTATCTCCCTTCCTTATCTGTCATGATATTCTTCGATTTAAATGGTATACCTTTTCGAATAATGATTGCTGTGCCTCTAGCTTTGGAAATATATGAAGATTGGTATGTTTGGCCTATCCAGTTTGCCTTCAATCTGGCTTGAGCTTGCAGTTTCAAGTGAGTTTCTTGTAGGAATATTATGTCTGTATTGAGTGACTTCAATTGTGCAAAAATCTTACCCCTTTTAATTGGTTCATTAGCACCCCTAATATTCCAACTGCAGAATGTGATTCCTCCAAATTTCTTTTGTTTATTGTCTTGCATTTTGAGTTATTTAATACCTTTTAAACATGTGGTGCAAGCAATACCTTAGGTCTCTGGCTGTTGGGCGAGCATTTGCAATATTAAATTCAGTTATTACATCCCTCTCAAAATTGTCCTTAAGTAAAGAAACAAAAAAGTGTACATTATTGTGACATTAAAAAAAAATCAAAAAAGTGAGGTTACAGTGTCTAAAAATGACGACACTGTGACCAATTATCCACCTAATGGTGGTAGTTACACAATTAATGACTTCCGTAGTTGTTAATCTACATTTAGCTCCGTCCCCTTGAATAATCTTACAAAAGGGAGTTGGGACCCATTCAAAGCCAAATTTTATGTGTCAGCCTTACCATATCTACCATATCTTTATATCTAAATAGATCTTCTCTAATCTCCAAACTTATCTGCCATTTACTTATGTTAACAATTATTACATCTTCTTCCCCTTCCATACTAATCTGGTTTGGTTGGAAGGGGTTAACCCGATTCAGGCAACTGGCTATTTGCCAAGATTCTGAATCTCATCACCTCCTTCCACACAAAATTTGAACTACAGCTTATCATAATTTCTAAATTAGTTTGTTAGTCTGTTGTAAATCTATTTACTTATATATATTTAGCCCCCCTCCTCCACTACCCTGGGGGGGGGGGGGGGGTCAATCCTTATAATGAATTATTACATTTTATCAATTAAGCAATTCAATTTTAAATCAATTACTATTACTGTTAGTGTGTTAATTTCAATAACTTTAATTACTATTACTATATTAGTTCAGTAGTTTTTGTGTTAGTATGGAATTAGTGTAGGGATAAAATTTTAATAGTCTTTCATTCAGGATTTTTTTTCCATCCATCTTCATTAGGTTGCTCATTCAGCCACGCCCTTGTTATTCCATCTTTCGCTCATGTTGGAGCCAAATTTGTCCTTGAGGAGATAAGAGTATCTAGACAGCCGCACATGGAGAAGCTGCGCCATCTTAATCCTTTTAAAAAAAAGTTTAAAAGATATTTCTATCGACCTTCCCTCAGCCGTTGTCTGTAGAATAAAAACCTTGTCTTGAAGATGTAATGTTTTACTTAAGCCTCTATTTCTTTTACGATGTCTTGAGCGTATTTGTAAGCAGCTTCTGGATCATTAAATTTGCGTTCGGTACGATTATAAGTAATGATCATCTTAGCTGGATATATTATTGCATATCTGATTTCCCTGTGCCCTTTCAAGATATGTTGTGTATTTTTAAATGCTTCTCGTTTTTTAGCAATTTCATAAGGATAGTCTCTAAAAAGTCTGATAGTGTTCGTCCCAAACTTCATTATCTTTCCATATTGAATTTTCCTCATGGCCTCTTCCAAAGCTGAAATGTCCCAAAATTTCACAATGATCTGTCGTGGGGGAGCTCCTCCTGTTTGTGCCCTTGATTTTGGGCGATTCTATTTTCGGTTTAGCTGACAGGTCAAGTATATGTTTAAGTAAGTTGGCAGTGTACTCTCGGGGCTCATTCCCCTCCTCTCCTTCTGTCACTCCAACTATTCTTAAATTCTGCCTTCTTGACCTTGCTTCCAAATCAAGGCGTTTTAGCCAGCTGACCCACGACATCTTCATAATTCTTCTTGATTTTCTGCATTTCTTCAGCCATTTGTAACATTGCTATTTCCATATCTTTCATGGTAGTACAACATGTTGTAACAGTTTGGTGGACCACATCCAACTTACTAGTACAATCTTCTTCCACCTTATCAATTTTCAAAGATAATTCACCATGAACATCGTCTATTCGTTTATTTATATTACCAATTGAATCAATTACTTTCTGATTCCCAATGTTCATGCTCTCCATCATACGTTTATTACATGCCAAAAGTTCATTTTTTAAGTCACTCACCGATGTCTTAATTTCCTCCATCTCTTTGTCCTTTATAACTTTTTCAGCCATTTCATCCTTTGATCTTGTAGTCATTTTCAGGGCTAGTTCAGCAGTTACTTCTTCAAGTTCTTGAATTTTTTCAGGTGGTGACTGTTTTTTCAGAAGTTGCTTGGAGACAGTTCTCTGAGGGCTCTGACAGGTAGTCGTTCTTTTCATTTAAAAATAGCTTAAACCTCCGTTATTTTCGCGGCGATTTCTGATGACGTTTTTACACACGGTCCCGAATTCCAAATCAATTTTTTAAAGCGAAAATTCGCCGATTACGGGCACGGAGCTAAACGCTACGCCTGTTCAGTCCAACATGGCGCCACCGGAAGTCAATATTAATGATTTTAATATTTTTAATTTACCACTTGTGAGGAAGCTGATTTTAAATCCAGTCATCCAGAACGGACTGATTGCAAATTTCTTTATGCTTCTCCTCTATATAATGGCTACCTGGTATCTTAGTATCATCAATAAACTTAGATATAAGGCTTTCTTTTCTTTAATTCGTAGCTAAGGTTCCAGTACCAGTTTCTGGAGAACATCACTCAACACTGTACAAAAATTGATTACATTCCAGTAACGATGCTTAATCTACAACACCTAATCGATTGCCTTTCCAATCTAATAGGTTGCCTCTTATTTCATAAACTCTCAAGCTTGGTAGCAGATTTTTAATGTGAAACCTCGATTAGTCCTTTATGGAAGCCAATTCGAATGGCATGGATAAATCCCCTTTAAATCTGAATTCTATTCCATTTAGGAGCGGCTGTTAACTGTGAATGGAGCATGGAGACACATCAACACGGATAATTCAAGAGTTGATGCCGGCAGGCACAATTTAGTAAGAACAAATCCTTGTTTTAAAAAAATATCATGATATTTTCTTTGGACGTTAGGAAATATGTGATTGTAAGTCTCAAAATAAGCTTCAGAGCAAAATTAAATGGAGATAATACTTGACTAGATTCTCGGATCAGTTACTTGGAGGTTCAAGGCAAGGTGTTGGCTTTTTCAGCAACATTAAACCCCCAGTTCTGCTTCAACTGAAGTATTCTAAGCAGTTTTACTAATTTTATTAATTTTTCTGATCAATTTTACTGATTGTAGTCCTTGTCACCTTCCCCTCAACTAACAATGAAGCATTCTACATTTCCGTTAACATTGTCTGCTTTGATTTGTCATCTTCACACCTTACCCCTCCATATCTCTAGATCCCCTCTCCCCCGACTCTCAGTCTCAGTCTGAAGAAGGGACTCGATACAAAACATCACCTGTTCATCCTCTACAGAGATGCTGCCTGACCCGCTGTGTCTATCTTATTATAAGCAGTCCTGGGTGCCCACAGTTTAGGAACGATGGATGAAGAGGGTGCAGAGATAGGATTCCTGCTTTGCGTTTTCTTACTTATGTGGACGGACTGGTGAAACTGTGGTCATTAAGATCACACTCAGTTCACCACAGATATCATTCGGGGCTTGGCTAGTGTAGAGGGTAGAATAACAATGGTGCGCTGAGGGTAAATAATAGATAGCGGAGGGTGGAGCATGTCAGGTTATGAATGAAGTAACCAACTGTATGTGTGTGTGTGTGTGTGTGTGTATGAAAGAGCAGTACTTACAGTTTAGAGATACAGCACAGAAACAGGGCCTTTGGTTCCACTAAACATTATTCCCTTTACCCTGTATCTGTATACAGTTGACGGCTTGATTGTGATCATGTATAGTCCTTCCGTTGAATAGATAGCGCGCAACAAATTTTTTCACTATACCTCTGTGCACATGACAATAAATTAACTATACTAAACCGAGTTGACGCCGACCATTGATCGCATTAATACTCGTGTGTAGAAAGGAACTGCAGATGCTGCTTTAAACCGAAGATAGACACAAAAAGCTGGAGTAACTCAGCGGGAAAGGCAGCATCTCTGGAGAAAAGGAATAGGTGACGTTTCGTGTCGAGAACTTCTTCCAAATAGTTCAACGTTATCCCACTTTCATTTCCACTCCCTACACGCTAAGGGGAAATTTTACAGAGGTCAATTAAGCTACAAATCTGCACACCTTTTTAGGTTTTGATGTGTAAGGGTTATGGGGTGAAGGTAGGAGAATGGGGTTGAGAGGGACAGATAGATCAGCCGTGATTGGATGGTGTAGATGACTTGATGGGCCAAATGGCCTAATTCTGCTCCTGGAACTTATGGACTTTTGGATGTGGGAGGAAATCGGAGCAACCAGAGGAAACCCAGAGAGAACGTTCAAACTCCGCACTAATAGTAGGCAAGGTCAGGGTCTCTGGCACTGTGAAGCAGCAGCTCTACTAGTTGCACCCCTGTGCTGCCCTTCATGGTCAGCATCTTGCCCTTTTGCCTGTCCTGTGCTAACTCTAGTGCTTTGGCCAAGTTGTGCGGATCCTGAGAATTTGTGAGCTAGTGTCGGAGATGGTTCATTGAGTTTGAATTTTAACAATGAGCTTGTATTGAATAAGCCTTCCAGATGCTTTTCGTGACAACTTAATTTGAAATAAAATACTTAAATTAGTTGTCTAATGATGTGGTGTTTTTTTCAGGATAATTTTACAATTCTAATGGATGTTGTAGGAAGTAACTTGAACCAGGTAAGAGAAGATATGATGAGTGCTATAAAAATAGTAAGATTTTCAAATTCAATTATATCAAGCCAAATGCTCTATTTACCTTTTTCAGGCCAACTGATTATTCCTGTTCATTGTAAATATGTGGCGGTCAGAACTGGCACAGGTTTGATGGGCCGAATGTCCCAGACTGAATGTTTAGAAATCTGTAGAAGTTGGCTCTGTCCTAAAGTCATCTGTGAAAGGTCCAATGATGCAGCACTGGTGCCCTAATACCATATAACCATATAACCATAACAGCACGGAAACAGGCCATCTCGGCCCTTCAAGTCCGTGCCGAACATTTTTTAAATTTTTTTTTAAATTAAAAATAAATACTTCCCCCTAGTCCCATCTACCTGCACTCAGACCATAACCCTCCATTCCTTTCCCGTCCATATACCCATCCAATCTATTTTTAAAGGATAACATCGAACCTGCCTCCACCACTTCCACTGGAAGCTCATTCCACACAGCTACCACTCTCTGAGTAAAGAAGTTCCCCCTAATGTTACCCCTAAACCAATGTGTAAGAAGGAACTGCAGATGCTGGTTTACACCGAAGATAGACACAAAATGCTGGAGTAACTCAGCAGGTCAGGCAGCATCTCTGCAGAAAAGGAATAGGTGACGTTTCTGACCGAGGCATTTCATCAGACTGATAAAGGGTCTCGACCGGAAGCGTCACCTATTCCTTACCTCCAAAGTGCAGACCGACCTGCAGTTACTCCAGAGTTTTGTATCTATCTTCTCTGGCTGGATGACAAACTTTGTTGACTTGAATTAATAAGGGGTTATAATGTCCTACTCTTCTTTATTATGTGCACAAGGTTAAAAAAAAAACAGTGCTCTTTTAAGCTTGGGAAAAGATCTGACTATAAAGTGAATGATAAAATAATTGTCAATTGTCAACCTGACAAAAAGATAATTGTCAAGCTGGAAAGGGTGTAGAGAAGATTTACGACGATGTTGTCAGGACACGAGGGTGTGAGCTATAGGGAGAGGTTGAGCAGGCTGGGACTCTATTCCTTGGAGCGCAGGAGGATAAGGGGTGATCTTATAGTGGTGTATAAGATCATGAGAGGAATTGATCGGGTAGATGCACAGAGTCTCTTGCCTAGAGTAGGTGAATCGAGGGCCAGAAGACATAGGTTTAGGGTGAAAGGGAAAAGATTTAATAGGAACCTGAGGGGCAACTGTTTCACACAGCGGATGGTAGGTGTATGGTATATGCTGCCGGAGGAGGTAATTGAGGCTGGGACTATCGCAACATTTAAGAAGCAGTTAGACGGGTACATGGATAGGACAGGCTTGGAGGGATATAGACCAAACGCGAGGAGGTGGGACTAGTGTAACTGGGACATGTTGGCCGGTGTGGACATGTTGGGCCAAATGGCCTGTTTCCACACGGTATCACTCTATGACTATAATGATTAATTGCTCTGTGATCATTAATACCTTTTTTCCCCTTGTCCTATTTGTCAGAAGCTGGATGTGTACAATGGCATGGACACTGTTACTGAATGTGATAAGGTGACCATTTATAAGCACGAAGGTGAAGAAAGCAGAAGAGGATCTTTGGATTCACTTACGACTGTTGGAAGTGACAGCGGATACAGTTTTCTAGATAATTTGGAGACAGATTTCACTCCACTGGCAAGGATTTGTCAACAAAAAGGTCAAAACTAACTCGTGGTTGAACTTCACCGAAATTAAAATGTTCTCAAAATTAGCAAAGGTCCTCCCGTAAACTGTTTTAGGAAATTCAATTACATCTTTCCTTTTTATGTATTTTCTAAAAATAAATATGTTCTATCAGGATTATTCCTGTCAAGAAACCATGCTGATGTTATATTGTATCAGGAGAAAATATTCTTTCTGATTGTACAATAAAATATATTTTACCCAAATCATCTTCAATTGCCCGAAAAGTCCGGCACATGGCTGTAACTGTTCAATGAATGTTCTTAGATTATTAAGTACATAGCATTCAGTGAGACCAAAGATAGACACCAAATGCTAGAGTAACTCAGTGGGACATGCAGTATCTCTGGAGATAAGGAATGGGTGATGTTTCAGGCCCAGACCTTTCATCAGTCTGAGAGTCAGGGGGGGGGAGAAACTGGGTACAAAGAAAAAATAAGGTGTGAAAACAACAGATCAAAGCAGATGAAGCTCAAGGAAAGGTAGAATGGTTCATTGTTGGCTGAGGGGAAGGTGACAACGAGGCATACAAACAGTATAATTAATCAGGAGGACAGTCAAACTAGTGGGAGAACTAGGGTGGGAGAGGGACAGAGAGTGAGGGAAAGCAAGGGTGACGATGTTAGAGAAATCAATATTCATACCGCTGGGTTGTAAGATGCCCATGTAAAATTGGGTTGTTACCCAGTGGCATGTTAACAAAAGGACATAGTGTTGTTTCTACTTATTGTGGCACTTGGTTGACAACTGAAGTGCATGCATGTAATATTACAAAATATGATAATTCAACATTCTCTTAACTAAGTAGCAATCCACAACTCTGCACATTGTTGTTTACTGCTAATAGGCAAAGAGCACAATTACAGATAAATCTCTTTCCAATTCTTGGTGGGGCAATATTACCAATGTGTCATTAACTGGTCTAAGTTGATTCTGCCAATTTAGTCCAACAAAACATTCGCCATGGCAGATTTTTAATCAATGCAAATGTGCATTTTTGATCTAACGTAATTTGCAAATGATTCTGCATTGGACAGAGATGAGGTAACATCCCAACAGTAAAGGCCTCATTGCCCTCCCCACCACTACCCCCATCACCCCTGATCTCCAGCTTCCTTGGGATGGCCCTCCACAATGCCACAATGCCAGATACCCTCCAGATGTAGCCAGGCGTTACGCACACTGGTGCCTCGTGCCCGCTCTGCCATCTTGTGTTGCGTCCCCATTCATTCACACACTGTGCTCCTAACCCTCCATGTCACTGCCCCAGACCAGCCCTCAGCTGATCGCCTGACTGTGACTTCTCCGAAGTAACTTGAACCAGGTAAGAGAAGATATGATGAGTGCTATAAAAATAGTAAGATTTTCAAATTCAATTATATCAAGCCAAATGCTCTATTTACCTTTTCCAGGCCAACTGATTATTCCTGTTCATTGTAAATATGTGGCTGTCAGAACTGGCACAGGTTTGATGGGCCGAATGTCCCAGACTGAATGTTTAGAAATCTGTAGAAGTTGGCTCTGTCCCAAAGTCATCTGTGAAAGGTCCATTGATGCAGCACTGGTGCCCTAATACCAATGTGTAAGAAGGAACTGCAGATGCTGGTTTACACCGAAGATAGACACAAAATGCTGGAGTAACTCAGCAGGTCAGGCAGCATCTCTGCAGAAAAGGAATAGGTGACGTTTCTGACCGAGGCATTTCATCAGACTGATAAAGGGTCTCGACCGGAAGCGTCACCTATTCCTTACCTCCAAAGTGCAGACCGACCTGCAGTTACTCCAGAGTTTTGTATCTATCTTCTCTGGCTGGATGACAAACTTTGTTGACTTGAATTAATAAGGGGTTATAATGTCCTACTCTTCTTTATTATGTGCACAAGGTTAAAAAAAACAACAGTGCTCTTTTAAGCTTGGGAAAAGATCTGACTATAAAGTGAATGATAAAATAATTGTCAATTGTCAACCTGACAAAAAGATAATTGTCAAGCTGGAAAGGGTGTAGAGAAGATTTACGACGATGTTGTCAGGACACGAGGGTGTGAGCTATAGGGAGAGGTTGAGCAGGCTGGGACTCTATTCCTTGGAGCGCAGGAGGATAAGGGGTGATCTTATAGTGGTGTATAAGATCATGAGAGGAATTGATCGGGTAGATGCACAGAGTCTCTTGCCTAGAGTAGGTGAATCGAGGGCCAGAAGACATAGGTTTAGGGTGAAAGGGAAAAGATTTAATAGGAACCTGAGGGGCAACTGTTTCACACAGCGGATGGTAGGTGTATGGTATATGCTGCCGGAGGAGGTAATTGAGGCTGGGACTATCGCAACATTTAAGAAGCAGTTAGACAGGTACATGGATAGGACAGGCTTGGAGGGATATAGACCAAACGCGAGGAGGTGGGACTAGTGTAACTGGGACATGTTGGCCGGTGTGGACATGTTGGGCCAAATGGCCTGTTTCCACACGGTATCACTCTATGACTATAATGATTAATTGCTCTGTGATCATTAATACCTTTTTTTCCCCTTGTCCTATTTGTCAGAAGCTGGATGTGTACAATGGCATGGACACTGTTACTGAATGTGATAAGGTGACCATTTATAAGCACGAAGGTGAAGAAAGCAGAAGAGGATCTTTGGATTCACTTACGACTGTTGGAAGTGACAGCGGATACAGTTTTCTAGATAATTTGGAGACAGATTTCACTCCACTGGCAAGGATTTGTCAACAAAAAGGTCAAAACTAACTCGTGGTTGAACTTCACTGAAATTAAAATGTTCTCAAAATTAGCAAAGGTCCTCCCGTAAACTGTTTTAGGAAATTCAATTACATCTTTTCTTTTTATGTATTTTCTAAAAATAAATATGTTCTATCAGGATTATTCCTGTCAAGAAACCATGCTGATGTTATATTGTATCAGGAGAAAATATTCTTTCTGATTGTACAATAAAATATATTTTACCCAAATCATCTTCAATTGCCCGAAAAGTCCGGCACATGTCTGTAACTGTTCAATGAATGTTCTTAGATTATTAAGTACATAGCATTCAGTGAGACCAAAGATAGACACCAAATGCTAGAGTAACTCAGTGGGACATGCAGTATCTCTGGAGATAAGGAATGGGTGATGTTTCAGGCCCAGACCTTTCATCAGTCTGAGAGTCAGGGGGGGGAGAAACTGGGTACAAAGAAAAAATAAGGTGTGAAAACAACAGATCAAAGCAGATAAAGCTCAAGGAAAGGTAGAATGGTTCATTGTTGGCTGAGGGGAAGGTGACAACGAGGCATACAAACAGTATAATTAATCAGGAGGACAGTCAAACTAGTGGGAGAACTAGGGTGGGAGAGGGACAGAGAGTGAGGGAAAGCAAGGGTGACGATGTTAGAGAAATCAATATTCATACCGCTGGGTTGTAAGATGCCCATGTAAAATTGGGTTGTTACCCAGTGGCATGTTAACAAAAGGCCATAGTGTTGTTTCTACTTATTGTGGCACTTGGTTGACAACTGAAGTGCATGCATGTAATATTACAAAATATGATAATTCAACATTCTCTTAACTAAGTAGCAATCCACAACTCTGCACATTGTTGTTTACTGCTAATAGGCAAAGAGCACAATTACAGATAAATCTCTTTCCAATTCTTGGTGGGGCAATATTACCAATGTGTCATTAACTGGTCTAAGTTGATTCTGCCAATTTAGTCCAACAAAACATTCGCCATGGCAGATTTTTAATCAATGCAAATGTGCATTTTTGATCTAACGTAATTTGCAAATGATTCTGCATTGGACAGAGATGAGGTAACATCCCAACAGTAAAGGCCTCATTGCCCTCCCCACCACTACCCCCATCACCCCTGATCTCCAGCTTCCTTGGGATGGCCCTCCACAATGCCAAAATGCCAGATACCCTCCAGATGTAGCCAGGCGTTACGCACACTGGTGCCTCGTGCCCGCTCTGCCATCTTCTGTTGCGTCCCCATTCATTCACACACTGTGCTCCTAACCCTCCATGTCACTGCCCCAGACCAGCCCTCAGCTGATCGCCTGACTGTGACGTCTCCAAAGACTAGCTGGTGGCGCATTTTTATCGAGGGTCACCACATTTAAATTTATTAAATAGGGAAAGGCTTGGATACAGTGGATGTGGAGAGCATGTTTCCCGTGGTGGGAGAGTCTAGGAACAGATGTCATAGTGAAAGAGCTAATAGTCAAATCTAATAGTCAAATGTAAAATGGAGTCGTTCTTCTACAAAAGCATGGTCTAGTAAAACAAAAGAATGGCTCGGTGCCAAGTCGATAGATGATAGGTGCAGGAGTAGGCCAGCACCGCCATTCAATGTGATCATGGCTAATCATCCCCAATCAGTACCCCGTTCCTGCCTTCTCCCCATATCCCTTGACTCCGCTATCTTTAAGAGCCCTATCTAGCTCTCTCTTGAAAGCATCCAGAGAACCTGCCTCCACTGCCCTCTGAGGAAGAGAATTCCACAGACTCACAACTCTCTGTGAGAAAAAGTGTTTCCTCATCTCCGTTCTAAATGGCTTGCCCCTTATTCTTAAACTGTGGCCCCTGGTTCTGGACTCCCCCAACATCGGGAACATGTTTCCTGCCTCCAGTGTGTCCAAACCCTTAACAATCTTATATGTTTCAATAAGATACCCTCTCATCCTTCTAAACTCCAGAGTGTACAAGCCCAGCCGCTCCATTCTCTCAGCATTTAACAGTCCCGCCATCCTGGGAATTAACCTTGTAAACCTACGCTGCACTCCCTCAATAGCAAGAATGTCCTTCACCAAATTAGGGGACCAAAACTGCACACAATACTCCAGGTGTGGTCTCACTAGGGCTCTGTACAACTGCAGAAGGACCTCTTTGCTCCTATTCTCGACTCCTCTTGTTATAAAGGCCAACATGCCATTCACTTTCTTCACTGCCTGCTGTACCTGCATGCTTACTTTCATAGGCTGATGAACAAGGACCCCCAGATCCCGTTGTACTTCCCCTTTTCCCAACTTGATGCCATTTAGATAGTAATCCGCTTTCCTGTTTTTGATACCAAAGTGGATAACCTCACATTTATCCACATTAAACTTCATCTGCCATGCATCTGCCCACTCCTTCAACCTGTCCAAGTCACCCTGCATTCTCATAGCATCCTCTTCATAGTTCACACTGCCACCCAGCTTTGTGTCATCTGCAAATTTGCAAATGTTACTTTGAATCCCTTCATCTAAATCATTGATGTATTTTGTAAATAGCTGCAGTCCCAGCACCGAGCCTTGCGGTACTCCACTAGTCACTGCCTGCCATTCTGAAAGGAACCCGTTAATCCCTATTCTTTGTTTCCTGTCTGCCAACCAATTTTCTAACCATGTCAGCAATCTACCCCCAATACCATGTGCCCTAATTTTGCCCACTAATCTCCTATGTGGGACTTTATCAAATGCTTTCTGAAAGTCCAGGTACACTACATCCACTGGCTCTCCCTTGTCCATTTTCCTAGTTACATCTTCAAAAAATTCCAGAAGATTAGTCAAGAATGATTTCCCCTTCGTAAATCCATGCTGACTCAGACCGATCATGCTACTGCTATCCAAATGTGCGGCTATTTCATCTTTTATAATATGCTCAAGCATCTTCCCCACCACCGATGTCAGGCTAACTGGTCTATAATTTTCTCTGTTTTCTCTCTCCCGCCTTTCTTAAAAAGTGGGATATCATTAGCTACCCTCCAATCCACAGGAACTGATCTTGAGTCTATGTTTCTTGTGGCAGTAGATGAAAAAGAACTGTTGGCAATTGTTAAAACAAATAAAAACAAAATGTCTACTGATTTCAACGACATTGACATGTCCTTAGTTAAGATGGTCATTGAGGGGATTTCCAAACCTCTAACATTTATTAGTAATTTATCTTTCCAAACCGGTACTTTTGCAATTAAAATGAAAATAGCAAAAGTCATACCAATATACAAAACTGGGAACAAGCATCATTTCACAAACTACAGACCTGTTTCTTTACTCCCTCAATTCTCCAAAATACTAGAAAAAATGTTCAATAATAGACTAGACATATTTGTAGAAAAGCATAAACTAATCACTGAAAGTCAATATGGATTCAGATCAAACAGATCAACATCACTTGCAATAATAGAATCAATTGAAGATATCACAAACGCTATTGACAATAAACTATATGCAGCTGGGATATTTATTGATATAAAGAAAGCATTTGATACGATTAATCATGATATTTGGACATTGCTTGTGGTGTCCCCCAGGGGTCAGTGTTGGGTCCAAAACTATTCATCATGTATATAAACGACATTTGTAATGTGTCCAACGCCTTGAGGCTGGTCTTGTTTGCAGACGACACAAATATTTTTTGTTCTGGGGAGAATTTAAAACAACTACTGGACAAAATAACAAAAGAAATGGGCAAACTGAAAACATGGTTTGACAGGAACAAAATATCATTAAACTTGAGCAAAACCAAAATAATGTTATTTGATAATTGCAGAACAAATACACAAGCAAATATAAAGATAAATGGGGTTGAAATTGAACAAGTTCATGAAAATAAATGTCTTGGGGTTATAATGGATGATAGAATCAGCTGGAAATCACACATTAAACATGTACAATCCAAACTGTCTTAGACTTAGACTTAGACTTAGATTCCTTTATTGTCATTCAGACCTTTCGGTCTGAACGAAATTTCGTTGCCTGCAGTCATACTTATAATAAATAACAAAACACACAATAAACACAAATTAACATCCACCACAGTGAGTTCACCAGGCACCTCCTCACTGTGATGGAGGCAAAAGTCTTAAAGTCTCTGTCTCTTCCCTCTTTGTTCTCCCTCTGCGCTGAGGCGATCCATGCTTCTGATGTTGTGACCCCGCCGGGTGATGGTAAGTCAGTCCCGCGGCTGAATCCGTGCTCCGTCCGCGACGGGCCGGTTCAAACTCCGCGGCCCGGGGTGGCCGAAGCTGCCGAAGCTGCCGCCCTCCAGTCCAGCGGACGCAGCTGTAGTTGCGGGAGCCCCAGAAAAACAGGTCACCAACCTGTGACCTGCGAGCTCCTGACGATGTCGTCCACCGGGCCCGCGGCCGAGCCTCCGGACTCAGGTCGCCACCAGTGTCCTCAGTCGCCACCGCCGGAACGCCACCGCAGCCCCGAAGCGGGCCAGCTCCGTGCTGGTAAGTCCTGGCTCTGCCTCCGGAGCCTCGAGGTCAGTCGGTCGCAGTTGGAGTTGGAGGCTGGCAGCTCCGCCATTTTAGCCGCAGCGCAGACGGAGGCAGAGAAGGGGGATACGACAGAAAAAGTCGCATTCCCCCGAAGGAAGAGACAAAAGTCATGTTTCACCCCCCCCCCCCCCCACCCACACGTACACAACCCAATAAACCAAAATTTGACTAAAACAAGACAAAAGAAAACAACAAAAAAAGTAAAAACAGACGGACTGCAGGCGAGCCGCAGCCGTGCAACAGCGCCGCCACTTCCGGAGACTTTGACACTTCCTGTCAAAAAGCATTTCGGTATTACACAAAGTTAAGCAGGTTCTGGATCACAAATCACTCCGCATTCTCCACTGTTCACTCATCTTACCCTATTTAAATTACTGTGCAGACGTCTGGGGCAATAACTATAAAAGTTTGCTACATTCATTAATTATTCTGCAAAAAGAGCAATACGTATTATTCACAAGGTCAGGTATCTGGGTCATACTAATGCATTATTCTTACAGTCAAAATTATTAAAATTAGAAGATTTGGTTGCATTTAAAACAGCACAGATAATGTTTAGGGCCAAAAATAAAAAACTTACCTGGAAATATACAAAAATTATTTAATGTGCGAGTGGGGGGTTATAATTTAAGAAGAATATTTAATTTTAAGGTACAAAGAGTCCGCACGACCAGAATACCTTTTTGTATTTCGGTCTGTGGAGTAGGATTGTGAAACAGTTTGAATGTGGAATTAAAGCAATGTCCAAACATGAACCAGTTCAAAATGACATACAAAAAACTTTTTTTCACAAGGTACAGGGATGAAGGGGATGGTTGACAAACAGGGGTTAATGTTTATTTATTATTTTATTTATTATTTATTTATGTCTTTTGGTTACTTCATACATATTACTTGTATGTGTATATCAGTTGTATGTATATATATGGCTATATGTATCTCTAAAAATTGTCTGGGGTATTATTATTATTAATTAATTAATTATTAAATATGGAAGAAGGGTTTAGGGCGAAGGGGTGAGATTAAATAAGTTATTCTTCTTCTCACTCCTTTTCGAGCTTGTAAAGAAAAAGTGTTGGACATTTAAATTTTGCATTATGCTTTTCATTGCATTGCAAATATTGCCTGGAATGTCCAATGTTTGACTATTTCAATTTTGTTGTTGTTATTTATTCCTATTTATGTCTTTACTTGTTCGGAACAAATAAATAAATAAATAAATAAATAAATAGAACATTGGAAAATTATCACCAATGCATCCACGATTTTTAGAGCCACTTCCTTAAGTACCCTGGGATGCAGACCATCAGGCCCTGGGGATTTATCAGCCTTCAGTCCCATCAGTCTACCCAACACCATTTCCTGCCTAATGTGGATTTCCTTCAGTTCCTCCGTCACCCCAGATCCTCTGGCCACTACTATACTAGGAAGATTGTTTGTGTCCTCCTTAGGGAAGACGGATCCAAAGTACCTGTTCAACATCTGCCATTTTATTGTTCCCCATAATAAATTCACCTTTTTCGGTCATCAAGGATCCAACTTTGGTCTTAACTAATTTTTTTCTCTTCATATATCTAAAGAAGCTTTTACTATCCTCCTTTATATTCTTGGCTAGTTTACCTTCGTACCTCATCTTTTCTCCCCGTATTGTCTTTTTAGTTATCTTCTGTTGCTCTTTAAACATTACCCAATCCTTTTGCTTCCCGCTCATCTTTGCTACGTTGTACTTCTTCTCTTTTATTTTTATACTGTCCCTGACGTCCCTTGTCAGCCACGGTCGCCCCTTACTCCCCTTGGAATCTTTCTTCCTCCTAGGAATGAACTGATCCTGCACCTTCTGTATTATTCCTAGAACTACCTGCCATTTTTGTTCCACTGTCATACCTGCTAGTGTATCTTTCTAGTCAACTTTGGCCAGCTCCTCCCTCATGGCCCCATATTCCGCTTTATTCAGCTGAATCACTGATACCTCCGATCTACCCTTCTACCTCTCCAATTGTAGATTAAACCTGACCATGTTATGGTCACTACCTCCTAATGGCTCCTTAACCTCAAGTTCCTTTATCAAATCCGGTTCATTACATCACACTAAATCCAGAATTGCCTTCTCCCTGGTAGGCTCCAATACAAGTTGCTCTAAGAATCCATCACGAAGGCACTCTACAAAGTCCCTTTCTTGGAGTCCAGTACCAACCTGATTTTCCCAATCTACCTGCATGTTGAAATCTCCCATAACGACCACAGCATTACCTTTGCTACATGCCAATTTTAACTCCTGATTCAACTTGCACCCTATGTCCAGGATACTGTTTAGCGGCCAGTAAATAAGTCCCATTAGGGTCTTTTTACCCTTACAAATCCTTAGTTCTCTCCATACTGACTCCACATCTCCTGTTTCAATGTCACCCCTTACAAGGGACTGAATTTCATTCCTCACCAACAGAGCTACCCCACCACCTCTGCCCACCTGTCTGTCTTTTCGATAGGAGGTACACCCTTGAATATTCAGTTCCCAGCACTGGCCCTCTTGCAACCATGACTCTGTAATTCCCACAACATCCTACTTGCCAATTTCTAACTGAGCCTCAAGCTCGTCCACTTTATTTCTTATACTTCGCGCATTCATATACAACACTTTGACCTCCGTATTCACGTCTCCCCTCGCACCGCTCGCAATTGGCCCTGACCTTACTCTTTTATCCCTTCTCAAACTTTCCTTCCCATTAATTAGAGAATATTTTGTAATTTTTCCTGTAGTCACTTCCCCTTCAACTCCATCTTTATACTCCCAATTTGCCAATCCCTCCCCCCCCCCCGCACTATTTAGTTTAAAGCCACACGTGTAGCCCTAGCAAACCTGCCTGCCAGAATGCCGGTCCCCCTCCAGTTAAGGTGTAACCCGTCCCTTTTGTACAGGTCACCCCTACCCCAGAAGAGATCCCAGTGGTCTATAAATCTAAATCCTTGCTCCCTGCACCAGCCCCTCTGCCACATGTTCAGATCCCCTATCTCACTGTTCCTGTCCTCACTGGCAAGAGATACTGGAAGCAATCCAGAGATAACCACCCTAGAATTCCTGCCTTTCAGTCTTCTTCCCAACTCTCTGAACTCATGTTGCAGAACCTCCTTCCTCTTCTTCCCGATGTCGTTTGTGATATACGTGCACAACTACTGCCGGCTGTTCACCTTCTCTCTCTCTCTCTCGAATGTTCTGAATTCGGCTCGTGACATCCTGAACCCTGGCACCAGGGAGGCAACAGACCATCCTCACGTCTCGTCTGCCGCCACAGAATCTCCTGTCTGCTCCTCGGACAATGGAGTCACCCACAACTATGGCTCTGCACGACGTCGGTCTCGCCGGTCGAGTCCCATCTCTAGGATTGGAGCCACCGACGTGTCCGCCGCTCAGACTGGAAACATCATCTCCCCCAACAGTTCCCAAGAGGGCGTTCCTGTTTTCATTAGGCACAGCCACCTGCGTCTCCTGCACTCCACGATTACCACACTTTCTTTCAGTCTGAATGACTTTGTAAATTATATGGAACACAATATGGAAGACAGGTTGTCTTTTCAATAAAGAATCTAATAGTCAAATCTAAAATGGAGTTGTTCTTCTACAAAAGCATAGTCTAGTAAAACAAAAGAATGGCTCGGTGCCAAGTCTGAATTACTTTGTAAATTATATGGAACGCAATATGGAGGACAGGTTGTCTTTTCAATGAAGACATTAAGATGGCAGCCTGCAGTAATAACATGTGCTTCATTCAAGGCCATAAAGAAGCCAAGATTGAATAAAATAGCTGACGCTCCAGAGATAAGTAATAACTTGTTATTGGATGAGCTTAATTTGGACCCAACTTTTCATATATTCTGAAAGGCTACAGAATCTTTCAATCATGCCATATTCAGACTTGGTAGGAGTGTTTTACTGATAAGGAAAATGTATAATTGTGCTAACTCTTCTTTGTTCTGTGAGTGGGAGCCCGAGAAGCACTGAGCAACGTTTGTGCTCATTTTAGATCTTTGCCACTCCCGTCTGACGAATCAATTAAAGATTTCCACGGTTTACCTTTAACAGTTTTTGTTGCTATCTGCTTTTTAAGAAACAAACTTTGTCAATAGCCTCAGAATAAAAGGATGTTCTTTAGTTTTGTTTCGTTTAGTTCAGAGAAACTGCATGGAAACAGGCCCTTCGGCCCACCGAGTCCGAGCCGACCAGTGATCCCTGCACATTAACACTATCGTACACACACGAGGGACAATTTACACATGCACATACACCAAGCCAATTAACCTACATATCTGTACGTCTTTAGGAAGCAGATAAGGAAGAACTTCTTGAGTCAGAGGGTGGTGAAACCCTTCTTCAGATATTTAGGGAAAGTTTATTATTTTTGGCCTTGGGTGAATAAGAGGAATAGCTGAGGCTACAGATGTTCAATAATACTCTGAACATGTTGAACTCTGGCACAAATATGCGGTCTCCATGGTAACCACATATTCGTATCCCAGCACTGCCTCCTCTTCTGTCCACTACCTTTTTCCAGCAGCTTGGTTTTGCCTTCCAGATCTAGCTTTACATATGATATCCTTGCCTGGAAACAACTCCTCCTTTGATGGCATGGTGGCACAGCAGGTAGAGCGTTTGCCTCAAAGGACTGGAGACTCACGTTCGATCCTAACCTCGGGTGCTGCCTGTGTGGAGTTTGCACGTTCTCCCTGTGACCGCATGGGTTTCGCCCGGGTGCTCAGGTTTCCTCCCACACCTCAAAGACGTACATTTTTCTTTGACCTCTGTAAATTGTCCCGAGTGTGTAGGGAGTGGATGCGTAAATAGCACAACATAGAACTAGTGTGAATGGAAGATCGGCGTGGACCCAATGGGCCAAAGGGCCTATTTCCATGCTGTATCTTTCAAGAATTAATCAATCAATAGTGATTTTAGAAGTCGACAACATTATTGAAGAACGGTGGACAAATACCCAAGAACTCCAGTCTCAAAACGAGTTAGAAGAACAATGATTAACCAGCAAATACTGCTTGATCCCATGAAATAGCTCTTAATTCATCTGAACTTTGCTTGCTGCCGTGCCACGTTATGACAGGATAGTGTGGATTCAGGAAATGACAGAAATACCTGCAAGGAAAACTGGATGCATCTCTGCTCTGCACCATTCTATACCTTTGCATCTCCGTAATTGGTAAGGACCTCTTTTATGGAAGTCTAGGTTGGAGCTGTAAAAATATGGCATTGACTCCACCCACACTCTGAACGGAGAGCAAAGAACCTGCAAATTTATTCTGCTAAGCAAATTTTCATTATTTTCATATAAATTCGCATCTGACTCAAGCCTCTCTGTGCCGTTTACTGAATGCAGCACCCAAATGCATATGAGCCTCGGGATGGCATGCCAGTTTTTTTAAACACATGACAAATGATTAATGTTCACATGCATGCCAAAAAAATCCAGTCACAAAACAAAGCAATATTCCAGGAAAGATTAAATCTTTGTTGTCACAATTATTGAAATACATTTGTGATCGACTTCCAACCATTACAAGTCAAGTCAAATCAAGCGAGTTTATTGGCATGTCCCAGATAAGACAATTACATTTTTCCTTGACTGAATTGTTGGATTTACTGTTGAAACGTAACAAATCAACATAGTATTCGAGTCAGATGTAACTTTATAATAAGTGAAGAAGGGTTTCAGCCCGAAACGTTGCTTATTTCCTTCGATGCTGACTCACCCGCTGAGTTTCTCCAGCATTATTGTCTACCTTAGTAACTTTATAATAGCCTGGAGAAATGCTCTTAGGTTCTGTAATCTGCAATTACTGGTGGAGTTCCAAAGCGAGAAAGAACCTGGAAGTACTGCAATTTGCTCGTCATTAGAAACAGGAATTTCAAGTTATGGCATTGGATCTTATTGTGCCGTAACACAATAAATAAGCCAACGGCAGCTGCGATTTGCAAACCAAATTCTGTATTCTGTATCGCATTTGGTGTAAAGCATTTCCATCATGGTGCTTGGTTTCTATGCATTGGTGCTTTTCTTCATAACTGTAAGTAAGCTTCATTTACTAATTGTTTCATGTTGATTGTTAAATCATAACGAATCACCTTGTCCTTCTATCTGGGTTGGTATATCCATGTTAATACTGCTCATTAAGTAAATATCAATTTCCTATCGACTCCAAGTTTTCGTAAAAATGTTTGTTCGTAGCATTCCTTATACTTATAAAATTTTAACCACGGGCATGATGGCAAAGTGTTGTTTTTACAGATATAATGTGTTAATCTTGGAGTACTCAAGGATAACATTTGGGCTTTTTTCCTTGTTTATGAGTAGGTAGAAAGGTGAAAGATAACCTGTGAATGGTGTAAGATTTTTATAAAATTACAGATTTCCTTCTCCTAATTTCTTTATGATGAAAAAGTTAATTAGCTAAGCGTAATCAACAAGTGTATCACTCCTCTCTCTGACCAAATTTTCAGCTATTCATCATGGAAATCTCAAATACACCTATGCAAAATATTTAACTTGAAAGAAAAAAAGGTCATTTTAACCCGAACATTCTGATTTCAGATGTGTGGCACCAAAAATACTAATTTGCCAATTCTCAGTTTAAGCCAATTTCAAATAAAGAAAAGTTAAAACACCTATATTATTCAAGTTAGACGCAAAAAGCTGGAGTAACCCAGTGGGACAGGCAGCATTTCTGGAGAGAAAGGATGGGTGACGTTTCCGGTCGAGTCCCTTCTTCAGACTAGTCAGGGAAAAGGGAAACAAGAGAAAAAGACGATGATGTAGAGAGATAAAGATCAATAAATGAAAGATATGCAAAATAGTAACGATAATAAAGGAAACATGCCATTGTTAGCTGTTTGTTGATTGAAAATGAGAAGCTAGTGCAACATGGGTGGGGGATGGAACGAGAGAGAGGGAATGCCGAGGTTACTTGAAGTTAGAGAAATTCAATATTCATACTAGTGGGCTGTAAGCTGCCCAAGTAAATATGAGATGAGATGAATATATTATTCAGATCCTACCACTGTGTTCTGTCAAGGAGTCTTGATTTATTTGTAGTGGTTTAAATAATATATTTTTAATATGTTTCCATTCACACTGTCAAAGAACCCGAATTGATTATTTGTAAATAGATTTCTCTCTTTGCTGGTTCAGTATTTACTCCATGGATTGTATATTGGATAGCTTTGATGTGAAGTAAGGAGCTTACATATTGTCTGAAGAATAATCCGAAGAAGGGTCTCGACCTGAAACATCACCCATCCCTTCCATCCAGAGATACTGCCTGTCCCGCTGAATTACTCCAGCAATTCGTGCCGCTTAGCTTTAATATTGAAATTGTTTTGCTGTAAGGCCACAACTCTACCGCTGCATCATAGTGCCGCCTATATATTGTTGTTGGGCAATACATGGCAGGCCGAGGCATCAAATGTCTCCAGATAAGCTTCCTATTTGGATTTGCAATGCTAGTTATTGTGTTAATCCACAACCATCTTGTTGTTCCTTGGGCTGGCCATCTCAGCACTGCCTCTCCCCCTCCCCCTCACCTCCATATCCCCTCACCCACCCCCCCTCCCCTCCTTCATCGCCCTCCAATGCAGTGTCATTTTAATCCATGTTCCAAAAAGTGTTTGTAGTTTCTAACGACTGTAAGACTTTCAATTTTCTTTGTTTGGCATGAACAGTGTTACGCCAATCTCAAGTTTAGACCAAGGCGCATACTAATTAGGACCAGCCATTTTGAAACAACATTTCTACAAGATGTCGGAAATTCGTGTCTGTTTCAGGAAGGATCCTCTCTTTTGTGAAAAAATATATATTTAGATGTAAATAAGAAACTGATTTTCACTTTCAAAGGTGATGAGTTGTGGTCTTTCATGTATAGGGTACCTATCATTTCTCCAGCAAGGGTTCGGTACAGTCAAGTTCTGAATTACTTCAGTGGAATCTCAAGGCTCCGGTATAATGTTCCAAGCTGGTTGGCTGGGCCATCTGTAAAAAGTAGATCTCAATCCAACAATTTGTTCAGGTGAATTGTTTCACACAAAGCAGATTGTTGACTCAATATAAACACAACTGAAGCCTAAATGTCATGGCTTCCAGCTGGCGTGTTCAGTTCTCTGCTGGATACAGTCCGGGTTTAACTCTTTCCCACCATTCACCCCACACGGAAGGCCAAGCTCAATGAGGATTAAGACGAGATTTTCCATTGATTTGCAGCACGGTGGTGCAGCAGTAGAGATGCTGCCTTACAGCACCAGAGGTTCCATGCCGATTACGGGTGCTGTGTGTATGGAGTTTGTACATTCTCCCCGTGACCGCATGGGTTTGCATCGAGATCTTCAGCTTCCTCTCACACTCCAAAGACGTACTGGTTTATAGATTCATTGGCTTGCTATAAATGTAAATTGTCCCTAGTGCGTGTAGGTTAGTGTTAATGTGCAGGAATCGCTGGTCGGCGCAGACTCAGTGGGCCGAATGGCCTGTTTCAGCGCTGCATCTCTAAACTAAACTTGGAGAAATTGGATTTAACATTCCAACAGTTATTGGAGATTAGTTCAGAGGTATGGCACAGAAACAAGCCCATTGGCCGATTGTATTTATACCACACACACACACACACACACACACACACACACACACACACACACACACACACACACACACACACACACACACGCACACACACGCACACACACGCACACACACACACACTCTCTCTCTCTCTCCCTGCCCCTCCCCCTCTCCCTCTCCCTCTCCCTCTCCCTCTCCCTCTCCCTCTCCCTCTCCCTCTCCCTCTCCCTCTCCCTCTCCCTCTCCCTCTCCCTCTCCCTCTCCCTCTCCCTCTCCCTCTCCCTCTCCCTCTCCCTCTCTTCAGTGTATACCAGCATACACACTGAATTTTTTTTGTAATTTAATATGGAGAATACTATAGGGCCTGTCCCACTTGGCCGTCATTTGCGTGCCATTTACACGACCTGGTAGCGTGTGGGTAACGCGGGACGGGCGCATGGAGTGGCATGGAGGAGTGTGGAGTTGCATGCGGTATCGTGCAGCGTGCCAGGATTTCGTGCTGCACGAAATCTTCGTGCGCCACCGGTCTGTCGCGTAAATGACAGCCAAGTGGGACACCCTGGCGCGGCGCAACGTCTCACCTCCAACAGCAGCAGAAGCAGGCAAGCGATCGCCGAGCTCGGCCTGGGGCTCACGGCCGTTGCGGATCCGGATCTGCCCCCACTCCTACACCCAGAGCGGGGCCAGGTGAGGAGCTGTTCTGCTGGCGGGGAGGATTTGATGAACTTTTTGGAAGGTTTTGTTTGGCGGGGAGAAACAAAAGCAGTCAGACTTTGCAGTTCAGAGCTTTGTCGATCTGCAGAGACTTTCTTTGTTCAAAGATTACTCTAATTAGTGAGGATTTGTCCGTGTATCTGGAAAGTCGTAGGAGCGGCAGTGGCTGGCGGAAGGCCAAGTTACACTTGAACTAGTGGGAGCTGAGTCTGGAGCGGTGATTATGTTCAGTAACATCGGAAAGCTCCCTCCTACACAGACTTGCCCGGTCCAGGTGGGCTGGGTAAGAACGGCAACAGTGCCTTAGATTTCATTGAAGCCAGGGAGGCGACGGAGACCTGGGGAAGAAGCCTCCTGAAGCTCCATTTTTGACGATGGGGAGGATTGGCACGGACATTCCTATCTTATCAGGAGGAGACTGCTTCTGTTGCTTGCCAAGAAAGCCTTCACAAGACTATTTAACTGCTGCAAAAGAGTGGAGGTGCAGCAACAGCAGAAAGACTGCTTTGATTATAAAGTACTGGTACTTTGTGTGTTGTGCCATGCCCTAAAGATGGCGGCCCCTCAGAGTTATGCAGCTGTCGCACGGTCGGCAGTCTCCGAGACTGAGGGCCACGAGTTGATGGGGCGCACATATGGTGTAAAAATGTACATGCAGAGCAACCTGCCCTTAAAGGCCTTTCTAGATGCGCTGGGTGAGACTGTTGGCAAGAAAGCCATAGTCTCGGGCGCGGTGGTCAGTGGGAAGGTTGTGGTTCTACTAAAGACTGAACAGGCGGTGGCTCTGGCTCTGGAAAGGGGGGTAACAGCAGGGGGGATTTTTGCGGCGGTGGACCCATGGGGGGGTCCCGTTTTGCCGGTCATTCTGTCCAACGTTCCCTCTTTTGTTCCGGATGCGCTCCTGCTCCCACATGTAAGGAAGCTGGGGGAGGTGCGGTCAGGGCTCACCAAACTGTTGTACAGGTTTGACGATCCTGAGATGCAGCATATATATACGTTCAAGCGTCGCGTGTATATAGAGTTGGCAAAGGGGACGGACACGGAGGGGAGTTTTGAGGTGGAGGTGGATGATTTCTCCTATCGCATGTTCTGGAATGCGGGCCAAGTGCGTTGTCACGCTTGCAAAAAGGTGGGGCATTTTCGCAAGAACACGCTGCCAGTTCCACCATGATGGCACGGGAAAGCATTACTGGCCCATCTGGGGCTGCTGGTTTTACCACGGTGAGAGTAGTAACCTTCTGGACTCGGGCTCGGACATTGAGTGCGAGGAGGAAGGGTACGCGGAGTCCGTTGACAGTGAGTTGACGGACTGCTCCACCCGCGGCCCCGTGTCTCGACTTGTCGACGTCTGGGAACTTCGGAAGTTCTTAAAGGACACTAGAGGGAGTAGGAACAAGGTGGATTTGGCTGTCGACCGCTGGTCGGACTTGATGGCGCCCATGCAGTCCATTCATGCTATCCTTCAGCAGAAGGGGAATGAGGCGGGGCTAGTAAGAAATGAGAGGCGTCAGTTCCAAGAGCTTTTTAAGGCCCTAAAGAGAGGGCAGAAGGGTAGGGGCGGCTCCAATTCATCACCGGGGACGGGTAAAAGATCTAGTGTACTTTCAAAATGAAGCTCACTATAGCCAGCCTGAATATCAATGGGGGCAGGGGGTCTCTCCGTAGGTTTCACCATCTCTCAGTGCTCAGGGACGGGAGGTATGCGGTGAGCTTCTTGCAGGAAACACACACTGTGGCTAGTGATGAACCCACCTGGCTCCTGGAGTGGGAAGGGCGGGTCTACATGAGTCATCTCAGCTCCAAATCGAGTGGAGTAGCCTTCCTGTTGGCCCCGTCTTTCAAGCCGGAGATCCTCAAAGTGCAGGACGTTGTACCAGGCCGTTTGCTGTATCTGGCCGTGCGCTTGGATGGCGTGCCATTACACTTCGTTAATGTGTACGCCCCCAAGATCGGCGCAATGCAGACGCGCTTAACAAGGGAAGTGACCACGTTGTTGAATACTATCGACCGTGGGGAGTGTGTTTTCCTTGGGGGAGATTTTAATTGTGCCCTCGAGACAAGAGATCGCTCTGGCGTTCAGCGTGACCCGGGAGCAGTAAAGACTTTGAGGGAGATGGTGGACTCTTTTGAGCTGGTAGATGCTTGGCGGAATTTCCATCCTGACTATAACGCCTTCTCGTACAGGTTTGAGGGTGGTGGTTCCCGTATTGATCATTTATACGTGTCCAAGGCCTATGTCTCCTGTGTTTCGGCTGCCTCCATGCAGCCGGCGCCATGCTCGGACCATTGCCTGGTGCGAGTGGACTTTATCCCAGCGCGCACACGGGCAGGGTCCGCGTACTGGCATTTTAATAGCCAGCTGTTGGAGGAGCGCCGATTCCGGGATTCATTCAGGCAGTTCTGGGCGAGGTGGAGAGAGAGACAGGGGCGTTTCCTTTCCCTAAGGCAGTGGTGGGATGTGGGGAAGGCCGACGTCCGTCTGTTTTGCCAGGACTACGCGAGGGGGTCGACCAAGGCGCGGGACTCCGAGATCGGACGGCTTGAGAGAGAGTTGCTCGACTCGGAGGCTCGTCTGGATCAGACTGGTGGGGCTTCGTGTGAGTGGGTGGAATACCAGGAGAAGAAGGGAGCACTGAGGGACTTGCAGCTTAGGAGGTCCCGGGGTGCGTATGTGAGGTCGCGGGTTCAGATGTTGCACGACCTGGACCGCGCCTCCCCTTTTTCTTTTCTCTGGAGAAGGGGCGAGGAGCCCGCAGGCAGTTTGTAGAGTTGCTTGCGGATGATGGCTCCTCTGTCACAGATCCAGAGAGCATTGGTGCCTCGGTTCGGTCTTTCTACAGGACTCTGTTCTCGGCTGGCACATCGAGTGGGGAGGCGCAAGAAGTCCTGTGGGAGGGCTTACCCGTAGTGTGCAATGATGTGGCTGAACACCTGGATGATCCCCTAACTCTGGAGGAGTTGACTGTTGCCCTGCACCAGCTCAGGAGGGGCAAGTCTCCAGGGCTGGATGGGCTGACTGTGGAGTACCTTAGAGCCTTCTGGGATGTCCTGGGGGGCGACTATATGAAGGTCCTGGGGGAGAGCCTGGCGACCGGGGAGATGCCTTTCTCTTGGCGCAGGGCAGTTGTTGTGCTGCTGCCCAAGAAGGGCGATCTTCGCCTTTTGAAGAACTGGCGCCCGGTCTCTCTCCTCAGCACGGACTATAAAGTCTTTGCACGGGCATTGGCGAATCGCCTGGGTCCCGTGCTGTCCCAGGTGATCCACCCTGACCAGTCGTACACAGTCCCGGGCCGGTCCATCCAGGACAATATCCATCTGCTCCGGGACCTGATCCATCTGTCCCAGGGGGCTGGTCAGTCGGTCGCCTTTCTCTCCCTCGACCAGGAGAAGGCATTTGACAGGGTGGAGCACGACTACCTTCTTGGGACTCTGCAGGTGTTCGGATTTGGACCGCATTTTGTGGCCTGGGTCCGACTTTTATATACTGCTGCAGAATGCCTTGTTAAGGTCAACGGCTCTTTGTTGGCCCCCATTCCCTTTGGGAGGGGGGTTCATCAGGGATGTCCCATGTCCGGCCAGCTGTATTCCATCTGTGTCGAGCCTTTCCTGTGCCTTCTCCGGAGGCGGTTGACAGGCCTGGCTTTACCGGGCGCGGGGATGGAGGTGGTTCTCTCGGCCTACGCCGATGATGTCATTCTGATGTTCACCGACCCTGTTGACCTGTGGAGGATGCGTGAGTGCCAGCAGGTTTTCTCGGCTGCATCCTCCGCCAGGATCAACTGGGGGAAGTGTTCTGGTCTCTTGGTGGGTGGGTAGCAGGTGGGCTCTCTGCCGGAGGAGATGGCAGGTTTTGCGTGGAGTACCACGCACCTCCTCTATCTGGGGGTCTACCTGAGTCCCGCTGAGGAGGGGTGGCCGGCGAACTGGCAGGAGCTGGAGGCGAAAGTGGTCGCCCGGCTGGGACGTTGGTCCGGCCTACTTGGTGTGCTCTCTTATCGGGGCAGGGCTGTAGTTATAAACCAGCTGGTGGCCTCTCTGCTGTGGTACCGGATGGCCACTATGGTCCCATCCTCTTATTTTATAACCATGTTACAGAGGAGATTGGTCAACTTCTTCTGTGGGGAGAGGAACCACTGGGTCTCTGCTGGGGTTCTGAGTCTCCCGTTGGAGGAGGGTGGTCAGGCGCTGGTCTGTATTCGTACCCAGGTGGCGGCTCTCCGACTCAGGACCCTGCGGAGGTACGTCTACTCGGACTACCCTCCTAAATGGCATGTGCTGGCGACGTACTTTTTCCGTCAGGGGAGGTGCCTTCAGGAGGGCTCCCGGCTCCCGGTAGCGGGCATGAGTCGACGCGCTAGGCGGGAGTTGCCTGGCTTTTACCGTGAACTCCTGAACGCCAAGAATTTGGTCACCTTCAGCCATGGCCATGCTCCTCAGGGGGAGGGGGGTGTCGTGGCTGGGACGGTGGGTATCGAGGAGAGGCGTGTGCATGGAGCGATTCCGGACGAACTTACCCCCGCTCAGTCGGGATTATTCATAGGGCCCATGGCCCGGGACCCTCCCCGAGAGCCCGCCCCATGCAACATGAGCCTCCTTTCTGAGATGCCCAGTGTGCCGTTCTGTGGCGCGGAGAGGCGCGTACTGTACAGGCTGCTCTTGCACACTCTCCACTTCCTCGCCCTCGTCTTCCGTCCAGACACACCCTGGCGGTCCGTGTACCACCTGACGAGGGCAGCGTTCCCCAGTGGAGGTCTCTCTACAAGGGAGTCCTCCCCCTTTACATCGGGGACGCTATTAATCTATGGGCACCCGGTACAGAGGGGGGAGGGTCGGGAGGGAGGAGGGGGTCTCCCTGTCGGTCTGCTCCTGGGCCTGGCCAAGATGGCCATTCGCGGGTCCAGGCAGCGGGCGGTCGATGGCCGCACAGCAGTCGGCTGCCTGCCCCTTTTCCGGGTTTACGTCCGTGCCCGCGTGTCCCTAGAGAGGGAACACGCGGTGTCCACGGGGACTGTGGAGGCCTTCTGTGAACGCTGTTCACCGCAGGAGGTTGAATATATTATAGATAAAAATGTTAATATTTTAATTTGATAATTTTGTGTAAGTGTTTTTTAAATTGTGTGAGCTTTTCTACCCTCCCTTGTAAATTGTACATTTGTCTAAAAATCGAATAAAAAAAACATTTACGGAAAAAAAAAAAAAAAAGAGCGGTGCCAAGACGATTGGAGATAGACACAAAATGCTGGAGTAACTCAGTGGGACCGGCAGCATCTCTGGAGCACCAGCAATGGGTGACATTTCGGGTCGTGACCCTTCTTCAGACTGAAGAAGAGTCTCGACCCGAAACATCACCCATTCCTTCTCTCCAGAGATGCTGCCAGTCCCACTGAGTTACTCCAGCATTTTGTGTCTATCTTCAAATGACATCATGCGCTCCAGGCAGCTGTGCGGGACGCATGATGACGCTCGCGATAATCGCGCGACCATCGCGCGTCAGTCACTACCGGCCTGTCGCGTAAATGACGGCCAAGTGGGACAGGCCCTTCTGTTTACATATCTGTTCTGGTGATGCCAGTAAGAATTTCATTGTTCTGTTTCATGAGATGAATATAAAACTTCTTGTCTCTTGACATTTGACTCTTGATCGAGTTCACGCTGAATATCGATCACCCATTTGCACTGGTTCTGTAATCCCACTTTCCCCTCCACTCCCTGCACACTCGGGGAAATTTAACAGAGGCCAATTAATCTACAAACCCACACGTCTTTTGGATGTGTGCGCTTGCTGGAAGAAACCCAGGGGGTCACAGGGAGAATGCGCAAACTGCAGGTCACGGGGAGAGCAAACTGCAGGTCACAGTGAAAACTCCACGCAGACATCACTTGAGGTCAGGATCGAACCCAGGTCTCTCGTGCTGTGAGGCAGCAGCTCTACCAACTGCACCACTGTGCCACCTGCAGTGTGTGCTGAGTTACTAATCAAATCTTTAAATTATATTCAAGGCCATTCTGTTGTTATGTGAGTATAAGCATGAATTATAAATTAAAGGATTTTTAGAATCTGATACTATTTAACATTTAGGAAAACTGATATTTTTGACTCGGAAGGTAGACACAAAGTGCTGGAGTAACTCCGCGGGTCAGGCATCATCTCTGGAGAAAAAGGAGTTTGAGGAAGGGTCTCCACTCAAAACGTCATCCGTCCTTTTCCTCCAGAGATGCTGCCTGATCCGTTGAGTTGCTCCAGCACTATGTGTCCATCTTCGGTATATACCAGCCTCCGCAGTTCTGTTTTATCCATGCTTAGAGCAGGAACCTTTACAGATGGATTGGGGGCAACTGATTTGGAAGGGGGCTTAAGGGAAGCTTCCTTTAACAATTTGTTTTGTGTTAATCGTGGGTACTTAACAATTGTTTAAAATGGAAATGCTTAACTTTAGGAAATCTGCAGAGTCGAAGGGCAGGGGTCGATTATACTGCATCGGGAAAAGAGAAGATGGATTTCTGCTATTTATCGGCTGACTGAAAATGATCCTGGGCCTTATCCCAAAGCAGCAATAAAGGTAAGCGCCGTAACGAGAGAATCTGGTTAAAAGAAGGTAGACAACAATGCTGGAGAAACTCAGCGGGTGAGGCAGCATCTAGGAAGCGAAGGAATAGGCGACGTTTCGGGTCGAGTCCCTTCTTCAGACTGAAGAAGATATTATTTTCACTTAGGAACAAACGTGCATGAAACGTGTTTAGGTTTTTCAGGATACGAGGTAGTGCAATAAATTCTGCATCTGTCTCATACAGAGAGTTCATCATTGGCCCAGTTAACCATATGTCAAAGCATTAGAATGACTTCAGTGCCTGAGAAAAAAATGTTGCTCACTATGTTGTATTTAGAGTACTTTGGCTTTGGATACAAGGTTCATGAAATCTCTACTATTCGACTTGTTTAGTTTGGAGATACAGCGTGGAAACCAGCCTTTCGGCTCACGGAGTCCACACCGACCAGCGATCCCCACTGACTCTATCCTACACACTAGGGACAATTTGCAAGACAATTAACTGACAAAACTGTACGTCTTTGGAGTGTGGAGGGAAACTGGGGCAGGCGGGGAAAACCCACGCCGTCTCAGGGAGAACGTGCGAACTCAGTACAGACAAGCACCCGTAGTCAGGATTGAACCCGGGTCTCTGGCACTATAAGGCAGCAATTCTACTGCTACGCCACTGTGCCACCCATGTGTAGAACATAAAATGCTGGAGTAACTCAGCGGGTCAGGCAGCATCTCTGGAGCACATGGATAAGTGGCGTTCAGGGTCAGGACCCTTCTTAAGGACCCTCTGAAGTATCGCAACCCAAAATGTTGCTTATTTGTCAATGTTCTATCAATGTTGTCCGACCTGCTGAGTTCCTCCGCCACTTTGTGTTTGCACAAGATTCCAGCATCTGCAATTCCTTATGCCTATAGAAGGCGTTGTATCCAAAAATTGTGCCTGTGCATGTTTCTAAAATGTCTTTCTTGCGAAACTGCAACCCTGCATAGTTCAGGACCAGTTTTGTCTTGTACCACAAACAGAAAGGTTTCATCTTTCCTCAATATCATAGTGTACATCTTTCAATTGGAGCATGGAAACAGGCCCTTGGCCCCAACTTGTCCGTGCTGGCCAAGATGCCTCATCTAAGTAAGTCCTATTTGACCGTGCCTCATCCATGTCCCTCTGAACAGAGAGAAAGTAGAAACAGAAAGAAGGTGCAAGGAGAGAAGAGAAAAGATTCTGGGAGGCTTCATGATTTTAAAATCTTGGTGTACTTCAGTTGAGTGGTGTTCCCCAAGAAAGACTATGAGAGTTTAACTATCACATGAAAACGATGAGGACAATTAAAATTAAAAAGAAAATTAAACGACATTCTTTTGAAACCCATTTAGTTTCGAGATACAGCAAGGAAACTGGCCCTTCGGCCCACCGATTCCACACTGACCAGCGTTCCCCGCGGATGAAAACACTATCCTACACACACTAGGGACAATTTTACATTTATACCAAACCAATTAACCTACTGTACAAAGATCCTATAGCGAGCAAGATAGTCCACTCCTGTTAAATCCAATGGGCTGACGTGCAGTACGCAACGTAGCGGAATGTGGGCCATTTCTTCGGCCATTTCAGTAACCCGACCCGACTTTGGTTATCCCTCTCGCAGTGTAATCAGCGTTGCGGGGGAACAGTGTGTGTGTGTGATTATGGTGTTAGATTCATAATTCATAATTCTGTCAATTCATAATTCTGTTATTTTTTGTTAATGATTAATATGTTAACATAGAAACATAGAAACATAGAAATTAGGTGCAGGAGTAGGCCATTCGGCCCTTCGAGCCTGCACCGCCATTCAATATGATCATGGCTGATCATCCAACTCAGTATCCCGCACCTGCCTTCTCTCCATACCCTCTGATCCCTTTAGCCACAAGGGCCACATCTAGCTCCCTCTTAAATATAGCCAATGAACTGGCCTCGACTACCCTCTGTGGCAGAGAGTTCCAGAGATTCACCACTCTCTGTGTGAAATAAGTTCTTCTCATCTCGGTTTTAAAGGATTTCCCCCTTATCCTTAAGCTGTGACCCCTTGTCCTGGACTTCCCCAACATCGGGAGCAATCTTCCTGCATCTAGCCTGTCCAACCCCTTAAGAATTTTGTAAGTTTCTATAAGATCCCCTCTCAATCTCCTAAATTCTAGAGAGTATAAACCAAGTCTATCCAGTCTTTCTTCATAAGACAGTCCTGACATCCCAGGAATCAGTCTGGTGAACCTTCTCTGCACTCCCTCTATGGCAATAATGTCCTTATAATTCTGTTAAAATAACATTGCAAACCTCCCCGCAACTTTACCCTGGCGTCCCAGCCGTGCTGATCCGGGCCAGACTTCCCACACGCTGTGGAAGGAACATAGGCATCTTTTTGCTTTTTATTGTGAGGCAGAGAGGCAGAAAGAAAATGAGGAGAAGATTTTTACCAAAGATCTTTTATTTTTACGAGGATGTTTCCGTAACCGTCTCCCGTCTCCGCACTAGTATCTTTGCTCCGCTATGGGATCTTTGGTGTGGAGACAGAAGCCGGTTACAGAAATGGGACCGACTCTGACCATGACTCGGCCCATGAGCGTACTATGTCTTTTTCGTCGCTTGGACTATCTTGCTGCTTTGATGCTGTACGTCTTTGGACGTGTGGGAGGAAACCGAAGATCCCGGAGAAAACCCATGCGGTCATGGGGAGAACGTACTAACTCTGTACAGACAGCACCCGTAATTGGGATCAAACCTGCTTCTCTGGCACCGAAAGCGCTGTATGGCATCAACTCTACCGTTGCGCCATTGTGCCACCCCTAATAATAAGTTTGGAATAATGTTAACAGAGTACTCAACAGAAGGTAAACCTTATCTGACACTTGGACAAGTACATAGATAGGAAGGTTTTAGAGGGATATTGGCTAAATGCAGGCAGGTGGGGCTAGGGTAGATGGGGCATCTTGGTGGCCATGGGCAAGTTGGGGCGAAGGGACTTTTTCCATGCTGTATGACTCTAGGACGCTATGACAATTCTTGGTTAATAGGAACCATAAGTGCACAGATCTTGACACGCTCATCAGATGCTGACATTGAGAAGTTACAATTATCATAGAACATAGAGCTAAACAGCACAGAACAGGCCTTTCCACCCTACCAGTCCACACTGACCATTGTGCCTCATTTAAGCTAGTCCCATTTCCCTGCATTCAGCCCATAACCCTCTGAAACGTTATAAATAACAAATTCCTGCTTAATTAAGAACTATATTTCTCAAAACAAACTAGCATAACTTTTCTTATTTAGTAGAGATTAGCAACTTGATGAGGAGAGGAGGAGGAATTTCTTTAGTCAGAGGGTGATGAATCTGTAGAATTGATTGCCACAGAAGGCTATGGAGGCTAAGTCAATTGATATTTTTAAGGCAGTGATAAATAGATTCTTGATGTGTACGGGTGTCAGGGGTTATAGGGAGAAGGCAGGAGAATGGGTTTGAGGGAAAGATAGATTAGCCATGGTTGAATGGCAGAGTAGACTTGATGGGCCGAATGGCCGAATTTTGCGCCTATAACTTATGAACGTACAAACTTATGAACTTAAATATTTATAAATATTATTCCATAAAGTAAATTTAAAGCCCAAGTTTTTAATGGCACACTATGTTTGAAATGTTAAAAGCCGAGAAATCGTTTCATATTTTAATGAAATGCTGTTAACAGATCACCCAGACTGATTTTCTTGGATAATGATTTCTAAAAGTAACAGATTTCTTTCCTTACAGTTGAGCAATGACAAGTCACAAAACCACACACTGATATTTTCCATTACGGGTGAAGGAGCTGATCAAGATCCTGAGAAAGACTTGTTCACGATTGAAAAAAATACTGGGCAAATATCTATTCATCGCAAGGTCGATCGTGAGGAAACAAATTCATTGACGGTAAATGTTTTCTTTCTTTGATTCTTTTCAATTAAACTTTTGCTGAGAGTTTTAACAAAGTCGAATCCTACATTTTGCATATGTGCCTGTTTTGAGGCATTAAATGAACGAGACATAGAACCCTTGAACTTATTCCAATATCTTAACAGTGCTGTTTAGCAACCAATGTGTTACCAGAAATATTTGGGTGGCACGGTGGTGCAGTGGTAGAATTGCTGCCGTACAGCGCCAGAGACCCAGGTTCGATCCTGACTACGGGTACAGTCTGTATGGAGTTTGTACGTTCTCCCCATGACCTGTGTGGGTTTGCTTTGGGTGCTCCTGTTTCCTCCCACATTCCAATGACGTGCAGGTTTGTAGGCTAATTGGCTTGGTAAAAATATAATTTGTCCCTAGTGTGTGTAGGATAGTGCTCGTCCACAGGGTGATCGCTGGTCGGCGCGGACTTGTTGGGCCAAAGGGCCGGTTTCCGCGCTTTGTCTCTGAACTAACCTAAGTGCCTAGCCCTGTGTTGACATGGGTGGGTCTCAAATGCAAGAGTTCAGGACAGTAAACTATCCCCCTAAGCAGATCTATCACCTTTATTTGCTTCAAAGCTGCCTCTCCTTTTTTTCACAAAGACACCCGAGTTGTAATTTCAAGCAACCCAACCAGTTTGGAACCATCTTGAAAAATCCAACATTGCAATTGGCATTATTGTGGTTGATGTCAGGTCGGGGGGAGTTAAGGGAATTAAGAGATGTGTGGTGCGTCTGTCACCGTCCCCGTCGGAAACCAGCACCACTGCGTCGCTAATGTTTTCAACGACGATGACTGAGTGAATGAGGAACTAGAGATAGACTTATTGAGGACAACCATACTTTTACAATTTGCAGCTTTTCTGAAATTGTGCAGAAGGAAAAAAAATCAATGTTTGCATCTTTTGAATAATACCTACCCAGTGTACAAAATCATGAATGGAATAGATCGGGTAGAGTCTCTTGTGCAGAGTAGGGGAATCGAGAACCAGAGGACCTGCAATAGGTTTAAGTTGAGTTGGGAAAGATTTAATAGGAACCTGAGGGGTAACCATTTGACGTAAATGGTGGTAGGCGTGTGGAACGAGCTGCCGGAGGAGGTAGTTGAGGCAGGTACTATCGCAACTTTTAAGAAACATTTAGACAGGTACATGGATAAGACAAGTTTAGAGGGAAGGGGGGCAAATGCGGGCAGGTGGGACTAGTGTGGATGGAACATATTGGCCGGTGTGGACAAGTTGGGCCGAAGTGCCTGTTTCCACATTGTAAGACTATGAAAGACGGCACCCGGGACAGGCTGGGTTAGCACCCCAGTGTGTGTCTTTCGTGAGAAAGACATCCAACAAAGCTACGGAAAGGCCTAATGAAAAATACCCCCAGGAGCACCCGAGAGGGTGGGAGGATGAGATCTCCAATAGGACGGACCAAAGGTTATTGACCCACGCAAACGACCTGACTACGAGTATAAGATGCATTTGTGGAAAGCTGTGTAAGAACCACCGTGGCCTAAAAATCCATCAGGCAAGATTGAAATGCTCGGAGAAGGAGAAAGAGGTGCAGCAGCACAGGCCTTGAACCTGGTGAGACGCAGGAGGAGCCCGGCCAGGACTCACCCCACAGAGCCCAGTCCCTCCACGTACTAGAGTCTCCCAACCCCTGCAGAGTAGTTCCACAGCAACGGATTGAGTGGCCCCCAGCCAGCAACCGGAATGAATGGCTGCAGTTTGAAAAAGACGTGACTAACATCATTCAAGCCACAGCCAAAGGAGATGTAGATTGCCAACTCCAAACAATGACTGCCATCATAGTCAGTTATGCCTCTGAAAGATTTGGCCATCGCGAGAAAGGTAACACCAAGCCCACCACCTACACCATGAACCGCAGGGCCACCAAAATACATCAACTGCGGCTGGAGCTTTGAACCCTCAAAAACCAGTACAAGACATCTACTGAAGAGGAGAAGCAAGCCTTGGCCGACCTACGAAACATCCTAAGGAAAAGGCTTATGACCCTCCGCAGAGCAGAGTGGCACAGGAGAAGAGGAAGAGAGAGAGCTAGGAAGCGAGCTGCGTTGATTTCCAATCCCTTTGGCTTTACCAGGCGATTACTTGGGGACAAGTGCAGTGGCCACCTCACGTGGTCAACCGATGATGTCAATCGCTTCCTCCATGACACCCTGAGCGATCCAATGAGGGAACAGGAGCTCGAACCCAGCAAAGCTCTCATCATCCCAGCCCCCCCAACAACAGAGTTCAATCTGAGGGAGCCGAGTCAAGGAGGTTGAGGAGGTCATCATGGCTGCACGCTCAGCCTCTGCTCCAGGCCCTAGTGGCGTACCATACATAGTGTACAAGCGCTGCCCACAGCTCCTTCGACACCTATGGAAGGTGGTATGGCGAAGGGGGAGAGTTGATGAACAGTGGAGGTGCGCTGAGGGAGTTTGGATCCCGAAAGAGGAAAACTCAAAGAACATCAATCAGATTCAGTCAATCTCGTTGCTGAGCGTCGAAGGGGTCTATCAGCATTCCATCCTGCCCCGAGTCCTGTGGCCTCTGCTGCTTTACTCTGTTCCATTGACCACAGTTGAGTCCCTCGAAAGGAAGATCAGCGGCTTTCTCCGCAGGTGGCTTGGCCTTCCCCGCAGCCTCAACAGTGTAGCACTGTATGGGACCAGTAACATCTTGCAGCTCCCATTCAGTGGCCTCACGCAAGAGTTTATGGTGGCGCGAACAAGAGAAGCCCTGCAGTACCGGGACTCCAGGGACCAGAAGGTGTCATCGGCTGGCATCGAGGTGAGAACAGGGAGGAAATGGAGGGCGGAGAAAGCAGTGGAGGTGGCAGAGTCACGCCTAAGGCAAAAGGCATTGGTGGGAGTCATGGCAACTGGCAGAGCGGGTTTGGGATACTTCCCTAAGACACCGGTTGGCAAGGCACAGGGTAAGGAGAGACACCATCTAATCCAGGAAGAGGTCCGAGCAGGTGTGGAGGAAGAGCGTGTGAGCAGGACGGTGGGGCTCAGGCAGCAGGGAGCATGGACAAGGTGGGAGAGCATACCGCAGTGTAGGATTACCTGGTCAACCATCATGCAGGCAGACTTCCAGCGCGTCCGGTTCCTTGTCCAAGCTGTCTACGATGCCCTACCAAGCCCAGCAAACCTACACATCTGGGGCAAGAGTGAGACACCTTCCTGCCCACTTTGCTCGGGAAGAGGATCATTAGAACATCTCCTCAGCAGCTGCCCAAAGTCCCTTGGGGAAGGTCGCTATCGGTGGCGCCATGACCATGTGCTCAAGGTGGTTGCTGAGAGCATAGCCACTGCCATTGGTAACTGCAAACACCACCAAGCCCCAAAGAAATCAATCACTTTTGTCAAAGCTGGAGAGAAGCCTCGACCACAACCAAAAACTAGGACAGGCCTCCTCTACACAGCCACTGACTGGCAGCTGCACGTCGATCTGGGCAAACAGCTGAAATTTCCACAGCACATCACAGCAACATCACTCCGGCCAGACATGATCGTCACCTGATGACAAAACAGTGACAAAACAGCTGATCATTCTGGAGCTGACGGTGCCCTGGGAAGAGCGTATTGAAGAGGCTAACGAGAGGTAACGCGCAAAGTACCAGGAACTGGTGGAGATGTGCCAGGACAGAGGCTGGAAGACATACTATGAGCCCATAGAGGTGGGCTGTAGAGACTTTGCAGGACGCTCACTCTACAAAGTCCTCAACCAGTTGGGCATTATGGGGCTGGCAAAGAAGAGGGCCATTCAATCCGCAAGCGAAGCCGCAGAGAAAGCCACTCGGTGGCTTTTGATTAAGAGGGCTGATCCGTGGGCGGTTGCTGCTGGGACGCAGGTCGGGGCTTGATCAACCCCGGCTGGGTCGCCTGGGCAAGGGTGTCTGATGTTGTGAGACCCGAAACACCCGATGACCCCAGATCACATTACTGAGGATGCGTCCCAGCGCATCTAGAAGATGTATCTTTCACACTAAATGTTGTTACGTTGCATTGTTTCCAAGCTGCATATTAACATCAATATTGGGTTTAAATGTTTCATAATTACCATCTTCTCCTAATTTCACTGAGATGAGTCCTGATTTTGAAGTGACCCATTTGCCTCTCTTACAGTAAGAAGTGCCCTTAAATGCCAGCAGTTACAGGAATAACTGCTGTTTGACCATTGCAGTATTTGTCACAATATCTGATGCAAAATGTAGTCTATCCAATAGGACAGTGCTCCTGCCAAGACCATATGCTCTGTCACTAATGTGACGTTTCATCCTATAATGTAGCTAAATCAGGTCAAAGTGCCTTCAACCTAACATTAAAATAAAGGAATGGAGATATGGTGTTAAAGTAGATACATTCAAAAGTGGAGTTTAAATAAATCAATATGAATTATTTTGACAAGTGATAATGCACTTTGGGATATAAATTATGTTTGACATTTAGAGTAAATGGCAGAAGTGTTAGGAGTGTTGATGTTACAACAAGACCGTATGGAGCAAGTTCATAGCTCCCTGAAACTGGCTACACAGATAGGACAGTGAAAAAGACATTTGGTATATTTACCAGAGCATTGCAAATAAACGTGGGATGTAGGTTTATGAATGGCATGGAGTCATGACTATCTCTAGTTCCTGCCATACCATAATATTACTGCAATCAACCACAACAATACCAATTGCAAAGTTGGATTTTATGCTGCGAAGAATCAGGCCTTTGCCCCAAGTCTTCAATGCTGACAACGATGTCTATTGTTTAATGTCTACTATTGATTGAGTACAAGAGTTGGGCCATTAAGTTGTGGATATACAAATGTTGGTTAGAATGCACCTAGAGTCTTGTCTTCTGTCCTGGTCTCCACACTGCACAGAAAAACGTGGGAGCAATAGGGAGAGTGCAGAAGGGATTAACCACAATATTAATTATCCAAATATTATTATGGATAATAATATTATCGAGCATTAATTGGAATGGAGGGCTGTAATTGTAACTAAAGATTGGATTTCCTGGGTTTATTCTCATTGAAACATATTGGGGCTGACGTGTGCCTTTATAGAGATTTACAAAGTTATCGGGGGCTTGGGTTGGGAGGATAGTCAGAATCTTTTTTCCTAGAGCAGGGAGAGGGGGGTGCAGGTAAAACTAGAGGACAAGTGTTGAGTAGGGAATGATTTACAGGAGATCTGAAGGGTAAAGGGCCTGTCCCACGAGCATGTGAATGCATGCGGCAAGCGCAACCAAACCGGAAGCGGGGGCCGCGCGGAGGTCGAGTGAGTGACGTGAAGTTCCGAGTGATGTACGGCGTCAAGACGCTGCGTACGGCGTCGAGACGCTGCGCACGCCCGTCGAGGCGGTGCGTACGGCGTTGAGGTGGCTGCGGGCCGACAGGCCGTTGCCGCGCAGAAATTTTGAACAGTGTCAGTTTTTCGAAGCCCCGCTTGATGTCGGGACCAGCTCCGCACAACTCCATACGGCTCCGGCGATCGAAGTGGGACCGGCCCCGCGAGGCCGTACGGCTCAAGCGACCACGTTAGGTCGCGCTTGCCGCATACAGTCGCATGCTCGTGGGACAGGCCCTTAAGTAGTGATTATTTGGAATAAGTTGCCAGATTAGATTGTGCAGGCAGACATTACAGCATTTAAAAGACACTTGGATGGGTACATGAATATGAAAGGCAAAGGGGGCCATGCAGGCAAATGAGATTTGCATAACGAGACATGTGTATGTCTGGAACAAAAGAGATTTGCTGCAAGGCCTTGTTTCTGTGCTGTACTTTACTATAATTCTATGCGAAATAATATTTATAATGCACAATTTATGGTTCTTTGAATGTGGCATCACATTCTGATTTTAAACCAAATTATTGAAAAAAAATTAATGGATTGATATTTGCTAACTTTTTTTTGTGATATCTAATTCTATCTTTTCTGGCTTATTTAGTTTGAAGTACGTGTACATGAGACAGGTTCCAATGTTGAACTAGATGACCATATGTTGTATAAAATTGAAGTGATGGATCAGAACGATAATATTCCGAAATTCACTCAAGCTGTATATAAGGTGGATATATTGGAAAGTACATTTCCAGGTAGGAATTTCTCCCAAAACGGATCTTGGTTTTAATACTTCATTTCATTTATTCAAAACAAAAAGACCCAGATTTCAGAAAGAAACCTCTGGAGCATTCATTTACTGGGCGGCGCGGTGGCGCACTGGTAGAGTTGCCGCCTTACAGCGCCAGAGACCCGGGTTCGATCCTGACTACGGGTGCTGTCTGCACGGAGTTTGTATATTCTCCCCGTGACCTACAGGTTTGTAGGTTATGTGTGAGAAGGAACTGCAGATGCTGGTTTAAACTGAAGATAGACACAAAATGCTGGAGTAACTCAGCGGGACAGGCTGAGACTGAAGACCGTCAGTCTCCACCCGATACCTCACCCCTTCCTTTTCTCCAGAGATGCTGCCTGTTCCACTGAGTTACTCCAGGTTTGTAGGTTAATTAGCTTGGTATAAAAGTAAATTATACCCAGTGTGTGTAGGGTAGTGTGGGAATTGCTGGTCGGCGCAGACTCAGTGGGCTGAAGGGCCTGTTTCCACATGGTATCTCTCAACTCCATGAAGGTCAGAGAGAAGCAGCAGCTGGAAGTAGTGAGAGAAAGTATTGGCTGTAAGTAGGTGAGAGGGAAAGAAGGTTTAAAGAGAGCGCCAAAGGCCCAGGTTCGAGTAATTTACAAATTAGCCCTAAAGTAGTTGATCGGATAACAGATAAAGAAGTGCAGATGCAGTGGAGCGGCCTTGTCGAGGTGAAGTGCCTTGGTGAGTGGAGTGTGAGTCTTTGGCTCAAGAGTCTTGGTGAGTGGAGTATGAGTCTTTGGCTCAAGTCTTGGTGAGTGGAGTATGAGTCTTTGGCTCAAGAGTCTTGGTGAGTGGAGTATGAGTATTTGGCTCAAGAGTCTTGGTGAGTGGAGTGTGAGTATTTGGCTCAAGAGTCTCCGGTGAGGAGGCAGAGGCAAGGAGGCTACAATTGATTCGAAATTTGTGATTTTTTTTGTCCACTGAAGAAATGGCAGGCAAGTTGGTACAGAGTGTTTCCTGCAGGGTGTGGGAAGTCAGGGACACTGCTGGTGCTTCTGGGAACTACACCTGCAGAAATTATGTCCAGGTGCAGTTCCTGAATAAACATGTTGGGGAACTGGAACAGCAGTTGGATGATCTCAGGGCCATCCGGGAAAAACTAGAGTTTCCTGGACAAGACCTACAGTGAGGTTGTCACACCAAGGATACAGGAAGAGCAATGGTGGGTGACTGTGAGGAAGAGGAGTAAACGTGGAGTGCAGGGGACCCCAGTGGTTGTACCTAGTGAAAACAGATACATCCTCGTGGAACCGGACGACACGACAAGATTGAGTAATTCCAACCCTGATGCCGAGGCTCAATGGGGAAGAGTGACGTCAGGCAGAGTCATAGTGGTGGGAGGCTCCATTGTCAGAGGTGCGGATAGGAGATTCTGCGGCAGCAGGCGAGACTCCAGGATGGTGTGTTGCCTCCCTGGTGCCAGGGTCCAAGACGTCTCGGAGCGGCTGCATGGCATCTTCAAGAGTGAGGGGGAGCAGCCAGAGGTTGTTGTGCATGTTGGCACATATGATATAGGTCGGAAGAAGAAGGATGTTCTGTAATAAGAATTTACAGAATTGGGTAGAAGACTGCAAAGCAGGAGCTGCCAGGTAGTGATCTCAGGATTGCTTCCAGTACCTCGTGCTAGTGAAGGTAAGAATAAGAAGATAGGCAAAATGAAGGAATTGGTGCAGGGGGCAGGGATTCAAATCTATGGGTAATTGGGATCTCTTTCGGGGCAGGGATGAACTGTATAAAAGGAACAGGTTGCACCTAAACTGGAGCGGGACCAACGTTCTAGCGGGAAGGTTTGCTAGTGTTACACAGGAGGCTTTAAACTAGATTGGCAGAGGGATGGAATCTTGTGCAGGGCAGAGGAACGTGAGAGGCTATAAGTTGGTATGGAGGGTGGTGTGGGAAAGGTTAGTGGACTGAATAGGCAGGCGAAAGGCAGAGAGCGAGGAAGGAGGGTTGGTTTAAACTGCACATATTTTAGTGCAAGGGGCATGATGGGTAAGGCAGATGAACTTAGGGCATGGATAGGTACGAGCGACTGGGACATTGTAGCCATGACTGAAACCTGGTTAAGGGTGGGGCAGGACTGGCAGCTCAATGTTCCGGGGTACAGGAGCTTCAGGAGCGATAGGGGTGAGGGAAAAAGAGGAGGGGGGTTTGCATTGTTGGTTAAGGAGGATGTCATGGCTGTGTTCAGACGTGACATTATGGATGGTTCGTCTAGTGAGGCTATATGGGTGGAGCTGAGAAACAAGAAAGGTATGATCACCTTGTTGGGGGTGTACTACAGACCCCCGAATAGTCAATGGGATTTAGAAGAACAAATGTGCTGGGAGATTGCAGACAGCTGCAAATAAGGTTGTTATAGTAGGGGATTTTAACTTTCCCAATATAGAGTGGGAAAATCATAGCGTGAGGGGTTCAGATGGGGTGCAATTCCTCAAAAGTGTTCAGAAGAGTTTTCTTAAGAAGTATGTGGAGGTCCCCACACATGAGAGGCCAAGCTGGATCTAGTATTGGGAAATTGGGAAGGGCAAGTTAATGAAGTGAGTGTGGAGGAGCAGTTTGGGACCAGTGACCACAGTTCCATTAGGTTTAAGATAGTTATGGATAGGGACGGAGAGGGTCCACGTGTTAAAATGCTCAACTGGCGTAAGGCCAACTTTGAGAGTATGGGAGAAGGTCTCGCTCAAATTGACTGGAGCAGGTTATTAGAGGGAAAGGAACAACAGGCCAAGTGGGATGTTTTTAAGTGTACTGAAGAAAGCTCACGATGCGTACGTCCCCGTTAGAGTGAAGGGCAAAGCAGGCAAACGTAAGGAAGCTTGGCTGACGAGGGAAATTGAGATGTTAGTCAAAAACAAGAAGGATGAATGGGACAGGTATAGGCAGCTGGGATCAAATGCATCACTGGAGGAGTTTCGGGAACTGAGGAGTAAACTAAAAAAGGAAATCAGAAGGGCAAAAAGGGGCCAGGAGATAGCTCTAGTGGGTAGCATAATGACAATCCCACAAGATTTTATAAATACATAATGGGAAAAGGGTAACCAGAGAGATTGGGACCTCTCAGGAATCAAAGCGGTGACCTCTGTGTGGAGCCACAGGAGATGGGCAAGGTCCTAAATGAGTATTTCTCCCCTGTATTTACCGAGGTGAAAGACAGTAGGACGGAGGAAATTGGAGCAGTCACTGGAAGTGTCTTGAGAGCAGCCAGGGTTACTGTTGAAAAAGTACTGAAGGTACTGTCGTGTCTGAAGGTAGACAAATCTCCAGATCTGATCTGATATATCCGAGGACATTGTGGGAAACAAGAGAGGAAATTGCCGGAGACCTGGTTGAAATTTACGAGTCGTCCTTAAATATAGGAGAGGTGCCAGAAGACTGGAGGGTGGCAAATGTTGTACCTCTTTTCAAGAAGGGCTGCAGAGAAAATGTTAGGAACTATGAGCTTAACATCTGTAGTTAGTAAGTTGCTGGAGAGTATTCTGAGGCATTTGGGCTGATAGGGATAGTCAACATGGTTTTGTACGTGGGAGGTTGTCTCTCACAAATCTGATTGATTATTTTGAAGACACTACCAAAAAGGTTCCGCATAGTAGGCTACTCTGGAAGGTTAGATTGAATGGGATCCAAGGAGACATATAGCTGAATGGATAGTAAATTGGCTCCATGGAAGAAAACAGAGGGTAATGGTGGAAGGTTGCTTCTCAGATTGGATGCCTGTGACTAGTGGTGTGCCTCAGGGTTTGGTGCTGAGCCCGTTACTGTTTGTCATCTACATCAATGATTTGTATGAGAACATACAGGGCAAAATGAACAAAAGTTAGTGGCTTTGCAGATAGTGACGATAGTTGTGACAGGATCTGGATCGATTGACCAGGTGGGCGGAGGAACGGTTGATGGAAGTGAGAAGTGTTGCACTTTGGGACGTCTACCCTCTGGGTAGTGTTGTAGAGGAGAGGGATCTAGGAGGACAGGTGCATGGTTCCTTGAAGGTTGAGTCGCAGATAGCTAAGGTGGTCAAAAAGGCTGTTGGCACTTTGGCCATCAATCAGAGTATTGAGTATAGAAGTTGGGAGGCCATATTGCAGTTGTCTTAGACATTGGTGAGACTGCATTTAGAATATTGTGTTCGGTACTGGGCACCATGTTATAGGAAAGATATCGTCAAGCTTGAAAGGGTTCAGAAAATATTTATGAAGATGTTGCCAAGACTAGAGGGTGTGAGCTATTGGGTGAGGTTGAGTAGGCTAGGTCTCTATTCCATGGAGCCCAGGAGGCTGAGGGGAGATCTTATAGAGGTCTACAAAATCATGAGAGGAATAGATTGGGTAGATGCACAGAGTCTTTTGCCCAGAGTAGAGGAATCAAGGACCAGAGGACATAGGTTTAAGGTGAAGGGGAAAAGATTTAATAGGAATCCGAGGGGTAACTTTTTAACACAAAGGGTGGTGGGTGTATGGAACTAGCTGCCAGAGGATGAAGTTGAGGCTGGGACTATTCCATCATTTAAGAAACAGTTAGATAGGTACATGGAAACGACAGGTTTTGAGGGATATGGACGGAGCGCAGGCAGGTGGGACTAGTGTAGTTGGGACATTGTTGGCCGGTGTGGGTGAGTTGGGCCGAAGGGCCTGTTTCCACACTGTATCACTCTATGCCTCTATAAACTAAACTAATTCATGTTCTATGTTTTAGGGACAGAATTCTTCAAAATTAAGGCAGATGATCCTGATTATAAAAATAATGGATTAGTCTCATACTCTATTATTTCTCAAAACCCTACAAAACCTTCAAATGTGTTTAAGATTCATCCAAATAATGGATCCATTCTTCTTCAACAATGCTTAAACTATGAGGTATGTATCTGGGAATAGAATACTGTACATCCTTGCTTCGATGATGTGCCACCACGACAATCCAGCCACTGGTCGTTAATTATTGTCCTGTGCTTTTATTTTAAGAGATCGCTTACATGTATGCCTGACTCTTATTTGTGTTTTAGACCCTCAAGTCTTATACTTTGGTCATCAAAGCAAGAGACAATGGACAAAATGTGTTGTCCTCTTCTGCAGAAGTGAGGATCAAAGTGATTGATTCCAATAACAATCTTCCTATTTTCACTCAGAAAAGTGTAAGTATTTTAATGGAAATTTCAAGAGGAATATTAAGTTTAAAGCATTTGGAGAATGGGGGTTAATTGTACTTACTATTTTTTTTTATCAACGTGGCATCAGTTTAGTTTGGTTTAGGTTAGTTTCGGTTAGTTTAGTTTAGTTTAGGGATACAGCGCGGAAATAGGTCCTTCGAATCCCACCCGTTGACTAGTTCTATCCTACACACACTAAGACAATATATAGAAGCCAATTAACCTACAAACCCGCACGTCTTTGGAGTGTGGGAGGAAACCGGAGCACTCGGAGAAAACTCACACTGTCACATGAAGAAAGTACAAACCCCATACAGACAGCACCTGTAGTCAGGATTGAACCTGGGTCTCTGGCGCTGTAAGGCAGCAACTCTACCGCCACCCTGTTCCCTACACACCTTCCTATGCACATTTCACTGTGCTTCGCACCTTTGTATCTGCATTTTGCTGAGTTTGGGCATGTGTAGTAATTTGAATTTGGCTACATTGACCCAGAGCAAATGCAGTGCATCCATCAGATGGATTCCAGAACTTCATTCACTCGCAAGTTTGGTTTCACCTTGGAGAAACAGCATGCATTGAAGAAGGAACACAATTTGCGTGTTGCTTTAAGGCGCATACACACTAACAGGAACAAAAGGGACCATCAAGCTGGGAACGTTAACACATCGTGGAATCCTCGAGGAAAGAAGATCATTTGGCTTTGAAAAAAAATCAACTAAATCCGCTTTTCTGTTTTCATCCACATACTATTATCCACGATATCTTTGGTTTAAGCCAGCATCTGCAGTTCCTTACTACTATGTTTATCCAAGTCTGTTTTCAAAATTATTTTTGGACCTGTTTTCAATCAATGAAAACTCTTGATGATTTTAGACATTTCTATTTCCTTTTCTAATCCAAGGTTTAGAATAAATTCCTTGCATGATGCTGTTTATCCCACATGTTTATCTAACTGCCTTATGTTATCGTGTCACCATCAAAGATTTCCGTACACAAAGCTGTGCCTGCAAATTGTCTAACTATCTACCATTTAGCATTTAGCTTATCTTTTGCACTTTGTATCGTTGCAAAGCTGACACTGCTTATGGCAGTGCAAGATGTAGAGTATAAATGTCCTTTAATATATCAAAACTAATACATCATTTGTTTTAATCATTGAGGCTTAAATATCATTAGAAATGTTAGAAACAAAGAATTTCAGATGCTGATTAATACACAAAAGGACATAAAATACTGGATTAACTCAGCTGGTCAGGCAGCATCTTTGGAGTATATGGATAAGTGATGTTTTGGGTCGAGAACCTTCTTCAGATGATATATTGTATCTATATAATATATCTAATATATGTTTTATTAGATATGTACATAGCATATATTATATGCAGCTTATATAGATATATATTAGAGGCATACAGCATGGAAACAGGCCTTCAAGTCAACTTGTCCAGGCTAACCAAATTGGCATTCTGGGCTATTCCCCATTTGGCCCATAGACCTCTAAAGCCTTTCTCTCAATTTTTCTGCCCAAATGTTTGAAGTCCAAGATTTTGACATTGAGATGCATCAGAGAGGTGAAGTGGAGAACTACCTGGCATATTGATCCAGGACATATGTGTCCACACCTTCGGTTAAGTATTGAAAAATCGATCGGTATATTGCATTAAAAAGACTTATCTCCTATTAATTATCTGCACTCATGTTATTCTGAACTCACATTGGTATGTTAGCAAAGGAAAGAGCTACAGTTTTCAATTTTTAATGAGCATAGCAATATGGAAAATTCACATGAAATACTCATGTCAGCATAAAATGAAACCTTGAATAAAAAAGGTCTCGTCCTTTGCTCAAAGAGTAAAGGATGTGAGAATTTGTGCACCAGAAGGGTCCATATCATTCGAAACATTTATTTTGATGTTAAAATCTAAATGTCTATGAATGCATATGATTGGTGTAGCAACTAATGAACTAATGGCCTAACCCACTTAGGCGACTATTTAGGCGACTGCAGGAGACGTGTTGAAAAATTAGCGCCGACTTGAATGAAGCCACCAGGAGAGTAGCAAGAATATTGCCGTAGGTCCTAATGGGTTGCCAGGAGGTCGAAGGTTCTCGGAGGTTCTCGTAGGTTGTGGCCGGTGCTGACCAGTGAATTTTATTGGCTCATTGGGGGGAAAAAAAAGGTAATTCAGTAGTTTTCAGAACCAAGGATAACCGGCCGGTAATGTTAAATGTCCGCTGAGCTTCACAGCCGTGTATCTCTGGCTTCTTAAAGTTGTCTCCACTCCTTCTCCCCCCTTTCTCCCCTTCTCTCCCCCTCTTCTCCCCTATTTTAGCGGACTCACCGTACACTGTGCTTTAGCCGTCCTTTTACAGCGCCAACCTTCCTGTTCATCGCGGTGTGTGTCTCTTTCACCTTGGCTTTGCACCGTGTGAATTTTTTAGACAGCGCTCCCCCTGCTTGCCCTGTCCCCTGCCTGCATAACAGACTGGTGAAGGAAGCGATGTGTTTGTGTGTGTTCCACTCTGGCAGTCGCCGTTCCAGTTGCCAGATTTTCAGGCGACTGCTGGCAACTTGACAGTCGCCAGCAATCCGCTGAAAAATTGCCTAAGTGGGACAGGCCCATTAATGTTTATTCTATTTTTTAGCATTTTTTTTCCTGTGTCTCACTGATGTTCCTTTCCTTAGGCTGAAACAACTATCGATGAGTCTGATGAGGATGTTGTTATATTGCGAGTGGGCGTTACCGACGGAGACTCTCCCAACACCCCATCCTGGAGAGCAAAGTATCAGGTCACAGAAGGGAATGAACATAAAAATTATAAGATGGAAACAGACCCGGAAACAAACGATGGACTACTGATGCTGATAAAGGTATAATATTTTAACTCAGAAAGATTGCACAAAATCTTTTTGCTATAATTCTGCTTTAACTAAGATAAAGAGTGTCTGGGGAAGCTTCTTATCTTCATTTGTACCTTTCCCAGCATAAATATTTATATATTTCATTTTCTATGTTGCAGCTGAAATCCATAGCTCACCATCTTCCTTTGTTTTTGAATATGATTTAGATGCTATTGTTATGATAATTCAATCAATTGAACCACTGTGAGAGGGGGCGAGGGAAGAACAATGGGGGGGGGGACCGTCGTGAGGCGGGGGAGGGAGGTGAGATCAAAGGGGGAGCCTGTGAGGGTACTTTGTAACTTTGTCCGCTCCTTTTATGTAGTGACTATTTGCATACCTTAGGTGTGCAAGCAAAGAATTTCACTGTGCCATGTCACATGTGACAATAAAGTATTCCATTCTATTCCATTCCGAGTCTATGTTACTACCCTTCAGATTTAGTGATCAAGTGCTTTAATTTAGTTCAGTTTAGCGATATAGTATAGAAACAGGCTCTTCGGCCCACTGAGTCCACGACGACCATTGATGTCCCATTCACATTAGTTCTAAGCTACCTCCTTTTTTCTTATCCTCTACCTTCACACTTGAGGCAATTTACAGATAGAAAGGAAATAGCACATCATTAACTGCTGTATTAGAATAAGAAAAACAGTTATTATGAGAGTTAAACTATAATACAACGGATGATAGACACAAAATGCTGGGGTATCTCAGCGGGACAGGCAGCATCTCTGGAGAGAAGGAATGGGTGATGTTTCGGGTCGAGACCCTTCTTCAGACCCGAAACGTCACCCAATCCTTCTCCCCAGGCATGCTGCCTATCCCGCTGAGTTACTCCAGCATTTTGTGTCTATCTTCGATTCAAACCAGCACCTGAAGTTCTTTCCTACACAAACTACCAAAATGTTTTTGCCATTGCAGCATTTGGATTATGAGGCTGGTCCTGTCAGGAACATTAAGATAAGCGTGGAGAATGAAGAGCCACTATTTATATGTCCTGAAATGAAAGACACCATTAATACGAAACCTCACTATTTAACTGCGGTTATTACCGTGAAGGATTCGAATGACCCTCCAGTATTTTATCCTCCAGTGCTGATCATTTATGAGGTCGAAGGTCAGAAGCCTGGAAAAGTTCTGGGAAAATTCAATGCTTCTGATACAGATGTATTTTACAAGCATTCCATCAAGTAAGTTAACGACAACTATGAATTATAAACGTGTATAATTTTGAAATACGCCGTTACTTCTGTGATTCAAGATTATTGTTTCATTCTTTGATCATGGTATGTGCAGGTTAAACTAAACATTCGCGGCATAAGTTCATATGGGATTGGAGCAGAATTAGGCCATTCGGCCCATCAAGTCTCCTCCACCATTCAAACATGGCTGTTAAGAGGATCTCACTTCTTAACCCCATTATCCTGCCTTCTCCCTATAACCTCTGACACCTGTAATAATAAATAAACAATCTATCTATCTCTGTCTTACAAGTATCCATTGACTTGGCCTCCACAGCCTTCTGTGGGAATGAATTCCACCTAATGAACTGCTGCCGTAGATAACATGTCCCTATAGTTTTGCTCCAACGGAACATGTGAATTTACAGTAAGTCTGTATTTAACATGAATATTGGTTGAAAGAGTCCGAATGAGTCTGTCAACAATTGATCATCCGTTCACACTGGTTCTATGTTTAAGAAGGAACTGCAGATGCTGGAAAAATCAAAGGTAGACAAGAAATGCTGGAGAAACTCAGCTGGAGAAACTGAAAAATGCTGGAGGAACTCAGAATTGGGGATGTTTCGGGTCGAGACCCTTCTTCAGTCTGAAGAAGGGTCTCGACCCAAAACATCGCCAATTCCTTCTCTCCATCGATGCTGCCTCACCCGTTGAGTTTCTCCAGCATTTTCTGTCTACCCACACTAGTTCTATTTTGTTCAACCTTCTCATCCACTCCCTACATACCAGGGGCAATTTAAAGAGGCCAATTAACCCTACAGACCCTCCACATATACAAATGATTAGGCAGTCTATTACAATGTAGCCAGTGTAGCATCTTGTTCCAGGCACTCACCACCCTCTGTGTAAAAAATAAGTTGCCCCACACATCTCTTTTAAACTTTGCTCCTCTCACCTTATCCAGAATTTTATTATCCATATGATACAAAATATTCAGAATTCTGAACTATTGTTCCAGAGACAAATAGTGACCATGAAATTGCCACATTGTTTTAAAAATCTATAAGGGAAGCTTCACCTGGTCTGGTCAACATGTGATTTCAGATTGACCTTTTGGAAAAGCCCTAAAAAGTCACATTCTTTAGTAAACTGCAAGAAATGTTTCCTTTGGCAGTTATCCCCACATCCTGCAAATGAACAAAAAGAAACGTCCAGGGCTGAAAACAAATTCCTCTCCAACCTCCTCAGCTCATACACTCTAGAGGATTTAGTTTAATTTAGTTTAGAGATACAGCGAGGAAACAGGCCCTTTGGCCCATCGCGTCCGCGTGGACCAGCGATCCCTGCCACTCTACACACACTAGGGACAATTTTATATTTATACAATACCAACTAACCTACAAACCTGTACATCTTTGGAGTGTGGGAGGAAACCAAAGATCTCAGAAAAAACCCTCACAGGTCACGGGGAGAACGTACAAACTCCGTACAGACAGCACCCGTAGTCGGGATGGAACTCGGGTCTTCGGTGCTCTAAGGCAGTCACTCTACCGTTGCGCCACTGTGCTGTCCACGGATTATGCAGACTTTTCTGGTTGTGATATGTATCAAACTTGCTCTTTCATTGAGCAGTGTTCATCAATTTCTTGACTAATCTAGCATGTGCTTCTGTTTCAAAGGTACTATCGAGCTTTTGAACCAGCAGAATGGGTGACTGTGGATGTAGACACTGGTGTTGTCACAACAGTGCAAGAATTGGATAGAGAATCACCTTATGTGAATAAAAGTGTTTACACATTTACAGTACATGCAGTTGAAGAGGGTACGTTTTCTTTTCCATTTGTTGGGTGATTGCTGACTTGTTTAAATGCATAGGAAGGAATTGCAGATGCTGGTTTACACCGAACATAGACACAAAATGCTGGAGTAACTCAGCTGGACAGACAGCATCTCTGGAGAGAAGGAATGGGTGATGTTTCGGGTCTGAAGAAGGATCTCAACCTGAAACGTCACCCACTCCATCTCTGCTGAGATGCTGCCTGTCCTGCTGAGTTACTCCAGCATTTTGTGTCTATCATGTTTAAACGTGTTTTTGAGTAATAGAAACAGTGAAACTCAGCAGGATAATGGAGGGTGGTTGATTTGTGTGAACAACTAGGCTGCATTGTCAACTCTTCCTGTTTCTTGCAGCCTTGTAATTGGAGTTGTTCCCAAACCATACATCCCAATGTTCTGTTGTCACGGACCATTTACTCCCCAGCGAAACTTGTGGAAGTAAAGCCATTTCATGTTGGTATTGACTGCATCCCTTTCCACTCTAGGTGAGATTCCTGAGACGGCAACTGGCACAATGTCTCTCTTTTTGGCAGACATTAATGACAACCTGCCATTTCTTACGACAACACACAAAGAGATGTGTGACGAAGGGGAAATCCCGTTTGTAACAGTCGCAGCAAGTGATGCTGATAAGGAGCCCTTCGGTGGCCCCTTTATCTTTGAACTGTTAGACAATGAAGAACATATTAAGAAAAACTGGAAATTAGGCAAAGCCACAGGTACATATGAATCGTATGTTTTCTTTTAAATGCAGTAGAAAGAGGAAAATCTATGTGAGAATAAAAGAAAGATAGGAAACGCTCAACAACTCAAGTACAATCCATGAATTGACAAATTCCTATTTCAGTTTCTAGCATAGAGTCTTCGAGTCATACAGTGTAAAAGAGGCCCTTTGGCCTAACATGCCCACACTGACCAATATACCCAATCTACACTAGTCCCACCTTTGACCCATATCCCTCTAAACCTATCCTATCTATGTACCTGTATAAATGTTTTTTTTAATGTCATGATAGTACCAGCATCAACTCTCGCCTCTGGCAGCTCATTCCATATACCTACCACCCTTTATGTTTAAAAAAAGTAGCAGTTATTTTCTGTTGTTGACTTGTCTCGCTTGACATCCAATGAAGCACAAAGCTGTTCTTATGCAATATACTCTCTCAAACTTCTTAGACTATGTATGAATGATATTTAATGAGAAAAATTAACCATCAAAAGTAAGGGTCGATTCCTCAAACAGATTTCTTGTTATCAGTGAAATAGGCAGTATAAAGAGTCATAGAGTGATACAATGTGGAAACAGGTCCTTCAGCCCAACTTGCCCATACCCAACTTGCCCAACATATCTCAGCTACACTAAACCCACCTGCCTGCGTTTGGCCCATATCCCTCCAAACTTGTCCTATCCATGTATCTGTCTAACTGTTTTTTTAATGTTGGGATTGTCCCAGCCTCAACTACTTCCTCTGGCAGCTCATTCCATACACCCTCCACCCTTTGTGTGAAAAGGTACCTCTCAGATTCCTTCTAAATTATTTCCCCTTCACCTTGAACTTATGTCCTCTGGTCCTCGATTCCACTACAATCGGTGAGAGATTCTGTGCATCTACCCGATCTATCCCTCTCATGATCTATACACCACTATAGGATCACCGCTCATCCTCCTGTGCTCCAAGGAATAGAGACCCAGCCTACTCGACCTCTCCCTATAGCTCAGACCCTCTAGTCCTGGCAACATCCTCGTAAATCTTCTCTGAACCCTTTCAAGCTTGACAATATCTTTCCTATAACATGGTGCCCAGAACTGAACACAATAAGCGATATAGAGTCATACAACACAGTAACAGGCCCTTCGGCCCAATTCATCCATGCCGACCATGATGCCCCATCAAAGCTAATCCTATTTGCCTACATTTGGCCAATTTTCCTCTGAACCTTCCTATTCATGTAGCTATCTAAGGGTATTTTATATGATGTTATCGTATATGTCTCAACTACCTTCTCTGGCAGCTCGTCCTCCTGAGTAAAAATGTTGTCCCTCGGGTTCCTATTAAGTGTTGCCCCTCTCATCTTAAGCCTTAGTCCTCTGGTTCTTAATTCTCTTTATACTGGGCAAAATACTCTGTGAATCCACCCTCTCTAATTCCCCTTGTGATTTTAGACACCTCTACAAGATCACCCCTCAACCTCTTGTTCTCCAAGGAATAAAGTCCTAGCCTGATCAAATGTTCCCGGTAGCCCAGGTTCTCCAGCCCTGGCAACATCCTCGTAAATATAATGCGTGGGTATACCATTTGGTCTAAGTGTCGATATATCTCCTCTCAGGGTATTCTGCATTCTTTGCTGCATTATGCAACCACCAGGTCGTGAGAACAGTGCACAGTGTTGTTAGCTTGTGCGTATCCTAATGCTGCTCTCTAATTTCTTCCGTCAGATCACAGCGTTCAGCTCGAGAGAATAAGGAAAATTCCCATTGGAGATTACGTCATACATTTCAAAATCCTAGATAGGCAGGGAATTAGCCAGGAAAGTTCGATGAATTTACACGTTTGCCATTGTGCTGATGGGATTACATGTCCTCTTCCAAAGCCTGCAGCAGCCACCTTGGGTGGAGTCGCTATTGGACTTCTCTTTGTTGGTTTATTATTCTTGATCTGTAAGTAAACGCTGACCCAAAATATTCATATTACCTGTGAGATATTTTTATATTGCGTTGAAAAAAGGCAGCGTTATTTCACGGTTCTGGGTTATTTTTGGTGATTTGAAAATGCAAAATCTACCCCAGTTAAGCTAACAATATTTAAGAGAGACACAATGTACTGCAGGTGCCGACTGGGTTGGGTAGACGCACAGAGTCTCTTGCCCAGAGTAGGGGAATCGAGAACTGGAGGACATAGGGTTAATGTGAGGCAGGGAAAGATTTAATAGTAACCTGAGGGGTAACCTTTTCACACAAAGGGTTGTGAGTTATGGAACAAACTGCCGTAGTTGAGGCAGGGACTATCGTAACATTCAAGAAACATTTAGACTAGTGCATGGTTATGACAGGTTTAGAGGGATATGGACCAAACACAAGGAGACGAGACGTGTAGCTGGGACATGTTGGCCATGTGGGCAAGTTGGGCCCAAGGGCCTGTTCATGTTGTAACTCTATGGCTCAATAGCTTATAGTTCTCTTTCAAACTGTAAGGATGAAATTAGTGGTCAAATGAACATACACTGATGTATTTATTTTAAAATTTTGCAGTGGGTTTATGTCTACTCCTGTTTTGTTCGTTTACAAAGAACTTTGTGAAGCCTTTCACTGAACCAGTGTGGACCTTGATTAACTACAATGATGAAGGAATTATAGTAGACAGCAAGGTAATAAGTGAAATGTGTGTTAAATATCTGCTTTCTAATTTTATGATAACATATGGCCATTTATTGATCATTCTGCTGAGTAAACGTCAATTAATCAAATTAATCAAATGTAAATCACTATGACCCATTTTCAATTGCGCTATTACATAGAGAGACAAGAGACACAAAATAGCATTTCAGTCCATCAGTTACCCGTGTATGAAGAAGGGTCTCGACCTGAAACGTCACCCATTCCTTCTCTCCAGAGATGCTGCCTGTCCCGCTGAGTTACTCCAGCATTTTGCGTCTATCTTCGGTTTAAACCAGCTGCTGCAGTTCAAATCTGGAATATCATATTAGAATGCAAGATTTGAAGCAGTGTTTGAATGTGCCTATTAGTCAATGTCATGTACAGATTAATGCAACATGCTGTTTAAACCGTATTAGTTAATATTAATTTGGTATTCTAAAGTTGATTGCATCTCAGTCTTTCCCACCATATACTAAATTTGCAATGTGTTAAATTATTTGATCAACATGATTTATTTTTCCCTTACAGGAGCCACCAAGTATTCATTCATCAACAGAAGTTTCCAATGATGTCGGACTGGGTGTTGGAAGTAATTTGCCAATCCGTTCTGACATGCAAGGACATAATTATGGAGAAGTAGTAAGCATTTGGCCTTTACACTTTGAAGAGTTGAACCTTGTGCATGAGCTTACGGTGGGGTAATGGTTAGCGCAACGGTAGAGTTGCTGGTTTACAGCGCCAGAGACCCAGGTTTGATCCCAACTATGGATGCTGTCAAACCTGTCCTATCCATGTACCTGTCTAACTGTTTCTTAAATGTTGGGATGCATGCAGAACCTTGCAAACAATAAGTGGGAATTATTCTTCATATCTACTCCCATGCCTCACCCACAGAATCCTACCTCAAGCCAATACGTCAAACCACATGAGTAGAAAATGTGTAGGAAAGAACTGCAGATGCTGGTTCAAATTGAAGGTAGACACAAAATGCTGGAGTAACTCAGCGGGACAGGCAGCAACTCTGGAGAGAAGGAATGGCGACGTTTCGGAGGAGATGCTGCCCGTCCCGCTGCGTTTCCCCAGCATTTTGTGTCTCCCCACAAGAGTAGAAATATGGCCAAAGTGCATTGAACAGAACCTATACATTTTAATGAAATATCATGCATTTATAAGTCTTCTGCACAGTCTCGTGTGCCGTCTTTCCATTCTTGAAGTGAGTCTGATCCCTGTGTCTGTACCCTGAAACTCTACATTGGTAGATCTTCCACTTTCAAATTAGCTCACCCACCCACCTTGAGAATCTCCACCTGCCCCATCTGTGGCAGAGTCTTCACTTCCTAGATAGGACTGGTGGCTCACACAGAGGGTGCTGGGTATGTGGAATGAGCCGCCAGAGGAGGTAGTTAAAAAAATAAAAATAAATATGAGTTAAATAAACAATAAATTAAATATAAATGTGCGGCAGGGTGGCACAACGGTAGAGACAACGGCCGAGACCCGTGTTTGATCCTGACTGCGGGTGCTGTTTGTACGGAGTTTGTACATTCTCCCTACGACCTGTGTGGGTTTTCTCCGGGTGCCCTTTGGCCAACCAAGTCTGCACCATCGACACCCATTACACTAGCACACACTACACACTAGGGACAATTTACAATTGACAACGTGGAAGATCCACCAATGGAGGCTATCAGGATACAAACACATGGATCAGACTCCCTGAAAGAATGGAAAGAAGGCACACGAGACTGACTGCAGAAGACTTATAAATGCATGATATCTCATGAAAATATAGGAATTCTGTCCAGTGCACTTCGGCCAATTCCAAAAGCATATTTCTACTCATGTGGGGAGACACAAAATGCTGGGGTAACTCAGCGGGACAGGCAGCATCTCCTCTGAAACATTGCCCATTCCTTCTCTCCAGAGAAGTCCCGCTGAGTTACTCCAGCATTTTGTGTCTACCTTCAATTTAAACCAGCATCTGCACATTTCCTACACATTTTCTACTCATGTGGTTTGACGTATTGACTTGAGGTAGGATTCTGTGGGTGAGGCATGGGAGTAGATATGAAGAATAATTGCCACTTATTGTTTGCAAGGTTCTGAATGCATCAGAAACAGTTAGACAGGTACATGGATAGGACAAGTTTGGAGGGATAGGGGGCCAAACGCGGACATGTTGGACTGGTGTAGATGGAACATGTTGGCCAGTGTGGGCTAGTTGGACCGAAGGGCCTGTTTCCACGCTGTATCACTCTATGACTTACGAATCCTTGGTGATAGTGGTTCATTTATTCAAGAAGCTTTTCTTTGGAAAAACTCCAATCACTTGGAGTTCTTGATTTATTTTGAATGGGGACTGTTCACTTGTGCATGACATGTTCTGACTGGCATTTGGGGAATACAAACACATTTCTTTGAGAAAACAAAGTTTGGTATTGGTTCTCATGGAAAGTTGAAAAAATACCATGCCGCCCAGAGATCCAGTGACGATATTCTGCTGCCCTCCCAAACAGTTGTTATCCTGTTTGAAGTTTTGACTATCATCACAGCACGGTGATTTGATGAGGGAAAATCCAGATTTATTTACATTTTGAGTGGATTTCATTCCAGCAATAATATCACATCACCATTACTTTGGGGATAAAATCAACCTGGTGGTGGGTGGCTGTGTAATGGGCCTGTCCTACTTAGGCGATTTTTCAGCGGACTGCCGGCGATCCGGAACTGGAACGGTGACTGTCAGAGTGACACACACACACATACACACACACACACACACACAAACACACACACACACACACACACACACACACACACACACACACACACACACACACACACACACACACACACACACACACACACACACACACACACACAAACACACACACACACACCAGGGGCCAGGGCAAGTGGGGGAGCGCTGTCTAAAAAATTCCCACGGTGCAAAGCTAAGGTGATACAGACACACACCGCGATGAACAGGAAGGTTGGCGCTGTAATTAAGACAGCTAAAGCACAGCAGTAAGTCCTTTAAAGGAGAGGGGGGAGAAGGAGTGGAGACAACTTTTAAGAAGCCAGAGATACACGACTGTGAAGTTCAGCGGACATTTAACATTACCGGTCGGTTCCTTGGTTCTGAAAACTACTGCTTACCTTTTTTTCCCCCAATGAGCCAATGAAATTCACCAGTCAGCACCTGCTACAACCTGCGAGTACCTCTGAGAACCTTCGACCTCCTGAAAACCCACTAGGACCTCCTTGCGACCCACCTACAGCTCGAGAATTCTCGCAACTCTCCATGGAGGCTTCATTCTGGTCAATGCTAATATTTCAACATGTTGAAAAATTCTCGGCGACCATAATGAGGCCGCGACCAGTTCCCAAATTGCGGGAACTCCTCACGACCATGAAGGCGACTCCCCGGCAACTACCCGCGAACATGTGGGGACCATGTGGCGACTGCAAAGTCTCCTGCCATCGCCTAAAAAGTCGGACAGGCCCATAAGTCATATGAACAATGAGATCACAAAGGTTCAACAAAGAAGACAGGACAGTTACATTTATATGAACACATACCAGTGGTGGATGTGATTGCTCCAATTGATTCCTTGGGTTTTACATCTTAGTCCAATGAATCCACCAAGATTCCCTTCAGACAGAATTTATCATTGACAGCTATCAATGACCTGTTTCCTTTATCATCGACCGCAAAATGGTGGAGTAATTCAGCGGGACAGGCAGCATCTCTGGAGAGAAGGAATGGGTGACATTTCGGGTCAACACCCTTCTTCACTCTGAAGAAGGGTCTCAACCCAAAACGTTACCCATTCCTTCTCTCCAGAGATGCTGCCTGCCCTGCTGAGTTACTCTGGCATTTTGTGTCTATCTTGGTTTAAACCATCACGTGCAGGCAGATAAGATTAGTTTATCTTAGCATCATGTTTAGCACCGACATTGTGGGTAGAAGGGCTTGTTCTTCTTCTTGCGTATGGCGTGCACAGCCTAAAGTAAGGACTTGTTCTGTGTAGTACTGTTCTATGGTCCAGGTGGCATTACCTTTCCATCCTTGACAAGCTTGTCTCCATTCTTGGCAATTGTAGGGATGGTCTCTTTGGGTTTTGACTGCTGGTGGAGAATCCTCGTGGGAGTTGCAAGACCTCTTGTGCTCTTCCCAGCCACCATTTAGTCTTTAGGTGATAGTTTTCTGATCGGAAGTGGTTGAGAAGCAATTTCCTTTTCCCTCGAGATCTGGAGGTCTTCTAATCCAAGAGCCTCCTTTCTTTCTCATCAAATCTGTCTGGGTGGTTTCAGGTAGCTTGAAGTAATAAACAAGATAGAGCATTTGAAGGTAGCTTGAAGTTGCTGATGAGGGTCAACCAAACTTTGGAGCACTTTTGCAACATAAAATGTCAGGAGCTCTTCATGGATTAGGGCATGGTCCCAATCAGAAATATAAATCAACACAGTTAAAAGTAGTGAAGAAGGTAACTAGATTTGAAAATGATTAATAATTTATAATTCAAGACAAAGTCTTCTCATTAAATCTGATTAATTTTAGTCTTTGATGAAGTGGGACTCACTTTGATTTATTCATTTTTCTTTTTACTGCAGCAAATGTTCCCATATGAAGATGATAGATGGAGAATGAATAACATGCTACAAAGGCACAGCATGCATGGTTGGACTAACAGGCGCAATTTGGTAAAAATAATTTACTTTGATGGCCAAGCTGTTATCACGGAGATATCAATATTGGTCAGAGGTTGTGGACAATAGGTCTTTCGGTATGTCAACTCAGGAAGACTAGTTTAGTTTAGAGATACAGCTCGGAAAAAAGACCTGTGGCCCTCCAAGTCTGTGCTGACCAGCAATCTCCGCGCATTAAGAGAGAGTTAGGTTTAGATCTTAGGGATAAAGGAAAGTAGGGATATGGGGAAAAAGCAGGAATGGGGTACTAATTTTAAATGATCAGCCATGATCATATTGAATGGCGGTGCTGGCTCGAAGGGCCGAATGGCCTACTCCTGCACCTATTTTTCTATATTTCTATTAACACTATCCTACACTCTAGGGACAATTTATGATCTTTACCAAAGCCAATTAACGTACAAACCTGTGTATTCATGGAGTGGGAGGTGAATGTGGTGGGGAGATGGGCAAGCTGCCAATATTGGTAAAGAATTTAGAAATAGGGAGGGACATTGGCAGCAAAAATAGGTTAAAAATTAATGGGCAAGTTCCAAGTTGGGTGGAGATGACTGTTGAATACTTCAAGGGCAAGGAACTGGTCAGTCCAGATGCTGCAAGACACTGAAAGGTGGAAAAACATCTCGTGACTTATTCTCAAGTATCAATCAGTTCATTCAACACATTGGGTCCGTTCTGGCTACCAGGGGGTGTATTTCCATCATTCCCATTTCCTTCATCTCACCTGAGGTGACCACCATGAAGTCCATGCCAGCTATTGCCAGAGCAGAACTAATTCACTGGCCCCAATCCCACTCATCAGCAAAAGGATTTGAGTATAGGAGCAGGGAGGTTCTACTGCAGTTGTACAGGGTCTTGGTGAGACCACACCTGGAGTATTGCGTACAGTTTTGGTCTCCTAATCTGAGGAAGGACATTCTTGCCATAGAGGGAGTACAGAGAAGGTTCACCAGACTGATTCCTGGGATGTCAGGACTTTCATATGAAGAAAGACTGGATAGACTCGGCTTGTACTCGCTAGAATTTAGAAGATTGAGGGGGGATCTTATAGAAACTTACAAAATTCTTAAGGGGTTGGACAGGCTAGATGCAGGAAGATTGTTCCCGATGTTGGGGAAGTCCAGAACAAGGGGTCACGGTTTAAGGATAAAGGGGAAATCCTTTGGGACTGAGATGAGAAAAACATTTTTTACACAGAGAGTGGTGAATCTCTGGAATTCTCTGCCACAGAATGTAGTTGAGGCCAGTTCATTGGCTATATTTAAGAGGGATTTAGATGTGGCCCTTTTGGCTAAAGGGATCAGGGGGTATGGAGAGAAAGCAGGTATAGGATACTGAGTTGGATGATCAGCCATGATCATATTGAATGGCGGTGCAGGCTCGAAGGGCCGAATGGCCGACTCCTGCACCTATTTTCTATGTCTATGTCTATGTCATCTTATTTTCCTTATAAACCTGCAATGTGTTCTCTCTCAAATCTATTAAGTCCCCCTTTTATTATTTTTCCTCTACACTAAACGGATAATTTAACAGCAATTTGTGAGGCAGCATAGTGGCTGTGGATATGGGGAAAAAGCAGGAACAGGGTACTGATTTTAGATGATCATCCATGATTATATTGATGATCGAAGGGCCGAATGGCCTACTCCTGCACCTATTTTTCTATGTTTCTATGTTACTATTAACACTATCCTACACTCTAGGAACAATTTAAGATCTTTACCGAAGCCAATTAACGTACAAACCTGTATATTCATGGAGTGGGAGGTGAATGTGGTGGGGAGATGGGCAAGCTGCCAATATTGGTAAAGAATTTAGAAATAGGGAGTGACATTGGCAGCAAAAATAGATTAAACATTGTTGGGCAGGTTCCAAATTGGGTGGAAATTAATGTTGAATACGTCAAGGGCAAGGAACTAGTCAGTCCAGATGTTGCAAGACACTGAATTGTGGAAAAACATCTCGTGATGATTTGTTATAGAAAAGAAAAACCTGATTTAGACAGAGTTTTCAAGAATGTTTTTTTTCTGGAGAACTGGCAAATGAAGAAACAAACAGCCTTCATGAAGTTTGAAGAAGGGTCCCGACCCGAAATGTCACCCATCCTTTTCCTCCTCCAGTGTTGCTGCCTGACTCACTGAGTTACTCCAGCACTTTGTCATGGAGTCATAGAGTGATACAGTGTGGAAACGGGCCCTTCGACCCAACTTGCCCACACCGGCCAACATGTCCCAGCTACACCAGTCCCACCTGCCCACGTTTGGTCCATATCCCTCCAAACCTGTCCTTTCCATGTACCTGTCTAACTGTTTCTTAAATGCTGGGATAGTCCCTGCCTCAACTACCTCTGGCAGCTTGTACCATACTCCCACCACCCTTTGCATGAAAAACTTACCCCTCAGATTCCTATTAAATCTTTTCCCCTTCACCTTAAACCTATGTCCTCTGGTCCTTGATTCACCTACTCTGAGCAAGTCTCTGTCTGTCTATCTTTTATGAAGGTAACAGATTGCTGAAGGCTGAAAGGGAGAGACCACGATACAATCAACAAAACTACACATGTAGACAGAAAGTTCACAAGTTCTGGGAACAGAATTTGTTCCTAGAACAGGTCATTCGGCCCATCGAGTCTACTTTTTACAATCTACTTTTGCTAGCTTGAACAAAGTTGCTCCACGAGAAGTTTGACAAGCTATGCCTGAGCTCCTCAATGTGGGTGTAGACTCAAAACGGGTGCTGAAAGGGATCATTTCACTGATAGTAGACAATCTTATACTATTTACAAGTATTTTATAGCTCGTCGGATAAAGCACTCGTCCATTCACATAGAATTAATTTTATTTTCAGGGCCATTACATTTAAAACTAACCATGATTTATTTCCATTGTAGGGAACTTCATCACAGGCAGCCTCGGCTTTCAATCCAAGGTATTATTCGTGCAATTATGGTGCCCAAGGCACGCACACCAGGCAATATTCGGTAAGAATTAATTTTCTTATGTTACTATCCAAAACATTTATTTCGGTTCCAGCGTGCTCAAAGTGGTACAGGAAACTAAAGTGCAAATAGTGATCTTCAAAATAGCTTTTCATAGCTACTTAAAACATTGGTGACCTGACGATGATCATATCTTCTATATTTAATGAGGAGAAATTACTTATTCTCAAGTATCAATCAGTTCATTCAACACATTGGGTCCGTTCTGGCTTCCAGGGGGTGTATTTCCATCATTCCCATTTCCTTCATCTCACCTGAGGTGACCACCATGAAGTCCATGCCATCTACTGCCAGAGCAGAACTAATTCATTGGACCCAATCCCACTCATCTTATTTTCCTTATAAGCTTGCAATGTGTTCTCTCTCCAATCCATTAAGTCCCCGTTTTATTATTTTTCCTCTACACTAAACGGATAATTTAACAGCAATTTGTGGGGCAGCATAGTGGCTGTGGATATGGGGAAAAAGCAGGAACGGGGTACTGATTTTAGATGATCAGCCATGATCATATTGAATGGTGCTGGCCTGAAGGGCCGAATGGCCTACTGCTGCACCTATTTTTCTATGTTTCTATGTTACTATTAACACTATCCTACACTCTAGGGACAATTTACGATCTTTACCGAAGCCAATTAACGTACAAACCTGTATATTCATGGCGTGGGAGGTGAATGTGGTGGGGAGATGAGCAAGCTGCCAATATTGATAAAGAATTTAGAAAGAGGGAGTGACATTGGCAGGAAAAATAGATTAAAAATTGTTGGGCAGGTTGCAAATTGGGTCGATATTAATGTTGAATACCTCAAGGGCAAGGAACTAGTCAGTCCAGATGCTGCAAGACACTGAAAGGTGGAAAAACATCTCGTGATGATTTGTTAGGTAAAAGAAAAACCTGATTTAGACAGAGTTATCAAGAATGTGGTTTTTTTTGGGAAATGGCAAATGAAGAAACAAACAGCCTTCATGAAGTTTGAAGAAGGGTCCCGACCCGAAATGTCACCCATCCTTTTCCTCCTCCAGTGTTGCTGCCTGACCCATTGAGTTACTCCAGCACTTTGTCATTGAGTCATAGAGTGATACAGTGTGGAAACGGGCCCTTCGACCCAACTTGCCCACACCGGCCAACATGTCCCAGCTACACCAGTCCCATCTGCCCACATTTGGTCCATATCCCTCCAAAACTGTCCTTTCCATGTACCTGTCTAACTGTTTCTTAAATGCTGGGATAGTCCCTGCCTCAACTACCTCCTCTGTCAGCTTGTACCATACTCCCACCACCCTTTGCATGAAAAGCTTACCCCTCAGATTCCTATTAAATCTTTTCCCCTACACCTTAAATCTATGTCCTCTGGTCCTTGATTCACCTACTCTGAGCAAGTCTCTGTCTGTCTATCTTTTATGAAGGTAACAGATTGCTGAATGCTGAAGGGGAGAGACCACGATACAATCAACAAAACTACACGTGTAGACAGAAGGTTCACAAGTTCTAGGAACAGAATTTGTTCCTAGAACAGGTCATTCGGCCCATCGAGTCTACTTTTTACAATCTACTTTTGCTAGCTTTATCAAACTTACTCCAGAGAAGTTTGACAAGTTATGCCTGAGCTCCTCAATGTGGGTGTAGACTCAAAACGGGTGCTGAAAGGGATCATTTCACTGATAGTAGACAATCTTATACTATTTACAAGTATTTTATAGCTCGTCGGATAAAGCACTCGTCCATTCACATAGAATTAATTTTATTTTCAGGGCCATTACATTTAATAATAACCATGATTTATTTTCATTGTAGGGAAGTTCATCACAGGCAGCCTCGGCTTTCAATCCGAGGAATTATTCGTGCAATTATGGTGCCCAAGGCACGCACACCAGGCAATATTTGGTAAGAATTAATTTTCTTATGTTACTATCCAAAACATTTATTTCGGTTCTAGCGTGCTCAAAGTGGTACAGGAAACTAAAGTGCAAATAGTGATCTTCAAAATAGCTTTTCATAGCTACTTAAAACATTGGTGACCTGATAATGATCATCTATCTATCTATATCTATACTCTATACTGTTACTAAAACTCTCATCTTGTCCTCTTCTGGTTTGCGTTGTTTTTAAATTTGGGCAAAAATGGTACCGTATATCGTTAGGATTTTTTTGGCACCTTACTCACCGTTCTCTGCTCCAAGCGCACCAAGTTTTGTTCCGATCTGTGGAATATTACAAAAGTTATGCAGGTTAAAAATCATGAGATCAGCAGATTGGTCTTCTCTCCTGTCTGTCACCGGGATGGCGACTCCCCTTCCGGCACCCGCTATCAATCACCGGGGCGAGGAGAATAAAGCCCCAGAGGACGGGCTGAGTCCGTGATACATCCGGAAACCGTCCGGAAGTTGTCCGCATGCCGCCGCCCGCCGTCCGCCCTGAAGCCGTGAGTGAGTGAACTGTGAGTGAACTGTGAGTCCAGAAGCCGAGACTGAGTGAACTGTGAGTCCAGAAGCTGTGACCAGGAGTGGGTGGGTGGGGGGGGGTGAGGGGAAGAGGGGGGGATCAGGGGCGTCACAATGGGAACCCATCAGCCGCGCCTGCGAAGTTGGGGGCTATGCGTAAGTGGTGGAATATTGGAATTGGAGGAGAGGTGAAATATTGTATTGGGGGACCAGGCCTCCCGTGTGAGAATGGGACCAAAAGGGTCCCACTTAGTCTAGTATCTTCTAGATTTATTGAGGAGAAATTACTTATTCTCAAGTATAAATCAGTTCATTCAACCCATTGGGTCCGTTTTGGTTTCCAGGGGGTGTATTTCCATCATTTCCATTTCCTTCATCTCACCTGAGGTGACCACCATGAAGTCCATGCCAGGTACTGCCAGAGCAGAACTACTTCATTGGACCCAATCCTACTCATCTTATTTTCCTTATAAGCCTGCAATGTGTTCTCTCTCAAATCCATTAAGTCCCCCTTTTATTATTTTTCCCCTACACTTAACGGATAATTTAACAGCAATTTGTAGGGCGGCATAGTGGCACAGCTGATAGAGCTGCTGCCTCACAGTGGCAGGGACTCGCGTTCAATCCTGACCTCAGGTGCTGTCCTTGTGGAGTTTGCACACTGTCTCTGTGACCACATGGGGTTTCCTCTGGGTGCTCTGGTTTCCTCTCACATCCGGTGTGCAAGGTGTGCAAGGTGTGCAAGGTGTGCACATTTACAGGTTAATTGGCCTCTGTAAAATTTGCTCTTCGTTTATAGGGAGTGGATGAAACGGTGGGATAACATAGAACTAGTGTGAACGGGTAATTGTAAAATGTGAACAGTAAAATTCAATCCACGGGACCATCTTTCAGGCACAAAATGCAGACCAATGTGATTTTAACAATGTGGGTTTATCAAGACCATCTCCAGGATGAAATTGTGCGCAGTTGGAAATCAGTGTAGATGACTCTTTGGTGCATCTGTAATTAACTGATGTGAATCACATTTCTAATTACAATCACAAACTGGACACACCTTCCATCAACGGCAAGAAGTGGAACTTTCAGGGTAGCCTACATATAAAGCCAAGGGATTGATATTCCTTGGCGATCCACAGTAGGGCTTGAGTTAGAAGATGTGCACTGTGACATTGGCCGTATCTGCCAGTCTTGGTTTTAAATGTTCAGGATAATAAATGTTTAGAATAATGGATATTCTATTATTGCACCCATCCTAATTTGATCTGCCTCAATGGTCATTGGTTCTTCACTATCACATATACTGACTACAGTGAAATTCTTTTCTTTTGCATACGGTTCGGTAAATCATTACTATACAAGAGCACAATCCCAGATTAAGCACAAAGGGTAAAGAAATAGCCGGCTGACACTGTATACAAAAGTCGCCTGGTTTTGGCGCCGTTACCAAAGTCCAAGCTGCAGCTGGCCACAAAGACCCATTGTAGCCATCACCTCCGTCCGAATCATCCAGCGAACCGAAGATAGATACAAAATGCTGGAGTAACTCAGCGGAACAGGCAGCACCAATGTAGAGAAGGAATGGGTGATGCTGCCTGTCCTGCTGGGTTACTCCAGCATTTTGTGTCTATCTTTGGTTTAAACCAGCATCTGCAGTTCCTTCCTACTCATCCAGCAAACCGTTGTCCCTCTCCTCGCCCGGCCACCTAAAGCATTTGTGATCCAGGGGTGCCTCCCGCAGCCGACCTTGAGAGCGCGGAAGGTAAGACCCTGGATCCACCTATCAGCTTTTTGTTCTTGCGCCTGCCATTGTTGCCTCTCTCCACACTCCGGTTATTGCACAACATGCCAGGAAAGTGATCAGCAATAATCAGAGTGCCAATGATCTGGCAGCTGCAAATTTAAGCACATATTGCTGGAAAACGTGTGCATTCTGTTTTGGTGCACGATCCTATGTGTAAATTGTCCAAATGCCATATGTAGCAACATTATCTAGCATCTAGAATACCTAACATCTAGCATCTAGATTTTCAGGTATCACAGGTATTCCCAATGTCACGTTGATTAGTTTAGTTTAATTTGGAGATAGTATGGAAACAGGCCCTTTGGCCCACCGAGGCTACGCCAACCATCTGTTTACACTAGTACTATGTTATCCCACTTTATCATCTACTCCCTGCACACTGGAAACAATTTACAGAGGCCAATTAACCTACAAACCTGCACATCTTTGGAGTGTGGGATTAAACCGGAGCACCCGGAGAAAACCAACCCAGTCACAAGGGAGAACTTGTGAACTCCATACAAGCAGCAGCCGAGGTCAGGATCGAACCGGGGTCTCTAGAGTTGTAAGGCAGCAACTCTCCCACTTCATCACCGTGCCACACTGTTGGCCCGATGTCACGGAAACTCAATGTGTGTTGGCTCTACATGGCGCAGATGGTCATGAGATTAGAGAACGTTTAAAGGGCATGTTTCCAGCCAACTGACTGATAAGAAGAGCAATGGGCACGGTGATGTATGCTGATACAGTGTGTTTCTCAGGTCTACATCAGTGGGAACATGTACAAAACTGGTTCATGATCAGCGTTGGCTAGCATGCTTGATCTTAGTGCGGGATATGGAATTTGGAGTTGTCCTTCTGCACGCACCTTCCCATCACGTGAAAATAGTTATTGGATTTATAAGCATCTTTTGTTCTCTATTGTCTGACATCCAGAATTACAACATTGTCAAAGTTGCCAGTGGCAACGCAAATCAATCTGTTTATTTGGGAACATTGCCGCTATATTGAATCATCGGAAGCAACTCAGACCAATGTCATAATATTACCAGAAGTCCAATTTGAAGACTAATCAGAACATGAGAAATGCCTTTGATGAACCAAAAATGATAGGCAAGAATGTGATGGGCTGAAGGGCCTGGTTCTGTACTGTACAACTTGATAATTATGGATGAGTTGTATAAAGGGCCTGTCCCACTTGGGCGACCTAATCTACGAGTTTAGAAGAGTTTGCCCTGGACTCGCAGAATGTCCGTAACAAGTCAGTAGGAGGCCGTGGATATATCGTAGCGGCTCGTTATGCCAGCCGTAGGTACTCGGGCTGTTTTTTTACTCGTGGACATTTTTTATCAAGCTGGAAAAAACGTCCCGATTTACCTGATGCCCTGAGTATCTACGACTGGCATAACGAGCCGCTGCAATATATCTACGGAGTCCTACGGCCTCCTACGGACTCGATAAGAACATTCTGCGAGTTTGAATCAAGGGGAAAACTCGGGAGAATTTGTGAATAACTCGGGAAAGTGGGACAGGCCCTTAAAACACACACTTTGACACCACTTGTGATAAATTTATTTGGGAGACCAAACTGAGTCAACCACTTGTGCAGAAGAACATTTTTGATACACGTGAAGTCCACATTGTTGTAACTTAAAGGGTACCTGTCTCCTTAAGTCTAAGGTACGGGCGCTGACAATATGGAACCATCAATTCCTTCTGCAGTTGTACAGAGCCCTAGTGAGACCACACCTGGAGTATTGTGTGCAGTTTTGGTCCCCTAATTTGAGGAAGGACATTCTTGCTATTGAGGGAGTGCAGCGTAGGTTTACAAGGTTAATTCCCGGGATGGCGGGTCTATCATATGCTGAGAGAATGGAGCAGCTGGGCTTGTACACTCTGGAGTTTAGAAGGATGAGAGGATATCTCATTGAAACATATAAGATTGTTAAGGGCTTGGACACGCTAGAGGCAGGGAATATGTTCCCGATGTTGGGGGAGTCCAGAACCAGGGGCCACAGTTTAAGAATAAGGAGTAAGCCATTTAGAACGGAGACAAGGAAACACTTTTTCTCACAGAGAGTGGTGAGTGTGTGGAATTTTCTGCCTCAGAGGGTGGTGGAGGCAGGTTCACTGGATGCTTTCAAGAGAGAGCTAGATAGGGCTCTTAAAAATAGCGGAGTCAGGGGATATGGGAGAAGGCAGGAACAGGGTACTGATTGGGGATGATCAGCCATGATCACATTGAATGGCGGTGCTGGCTCGAAGGGTCAAATGGCCTACTCCTGCATCTATTGTCTATTGTCTATTTTCTAATTGGGGGTGTTCTCCTTCATTGGGAGGGGCATTAAGTATAAGACTCGGGAAGTTATGTTGCAGCTTTATAGCCTGAAGGAAGTCTGAAGAACTGGTCCGGAGAAGGGTTCCAAACCGAAATGTCACCTGTCCTTTCTCCCCAGAGATGCAGACTGACCCACTGAGTTACTCCAGCACTTTGTGTCTATCTGCAGCTTTATAGGACTTTGGTTAGGTCAAATTTGGAGTATTGTGCGCTGTTCGGGTCATCCCATTACAGGTAGGATGTTGGAGGCTTTGCAAGGGTGCAGAGAAGGTTTATCAGAAAGCTGCTTGGAATAGAGGACATGTGCTACAGAGGTTGGTCAAACTTGGGCTGTTTTCTCTGGTGGTTGGAAGTTGAGGGGATACCTGAACGAAATATAAAAAATTATAAGAGGCATAGGCAGGGTAGACAGGTCCGAATTTGTATCCTAGGGTGGAAATGTCAAAGACTTGAGAACATAAGTTTAAGGTGAAAGGGGTGAGGAGGGGGGGAATTTAAAGGAGATGTGTGAGGCAAGTTTTTTGCACAGGAATTGGTGGATGCCTGACATGTGCTGCCTGGGCTGGTGATGGTGGCATTTCAGAGGCCTGTGGATATGCAGGGAATGAGGGCATATGGATCATGGGCAGGTAGTGGAGATAAGTTTAACCTGGTTTTATGTTCAGCACGGACATTGTGGGCCGAAGGGCTTGTTCCAGTGCTGGACTGTTGTCAGTTGCGAGGAAAGCACCAAGGCAAATTCCTTGTATGTGCACATACTTGGCTAATAAAATTCATTCAATTCAATTCAATCCTAGTGTTCTTTGTTTTGTGAGGTATCTGAGGCACATTTCATCTTTACTAAATCATCTGCAGTATTCTTACTCTTCCATTCATTGCAAAACTGTGTTTACTTGGCTGCTGTCTCAGTAACATTAGCCTGTAAAACAGGGGAGAAATTGGTCTGGAAAAATAATTTTAGAGCCAATTTCCAGGCACAATCGACCCCGGGAATGGAAAAACTACAATTTCAATTAATAAAGTGATACATTAACGTGCTTCTCAGAATAATTCCGATTTTAATGTTTTGGAACATTCTGATTTAAGAACTATTTCAATGTAAAGAAGTGCAAAAGCATGATTCTAATTTCTAATATCTAATTTGATAATAATTATGTTTTTTAGGATCTGGACAAATATGCTGCAGAGGTTATCCACGAGCCCCGAGCATATAACTATGAAGGAGAAGAAGCAAGTATATTAAGTCTTGATTCCATCAGCAATTTGGATGATAACATTAGTTTGAGCAACTTGAATGATTTGGGACCAAAGTTTAATGCATTGGGAAAAATATGTCAGAAGACCTATCCACAACAAAGTCAACAGCAATAGGTCAAAGTTGTTACACCTGTGCCTATTGCTTAGAAAATGCCCATTTAAGTTACACAATTTCTCTGTGATATTTGGATGTGAACAAAATGAGTTCATCAAGGTTCTATATGCATTAACAGTCTATTAAAGGGTCTTGACCCAAAACGTCACTTATTCCATTTCGTCAGAGATGCTGCCTGACCTGCTGAGTAACTCCAGCATTTTGTGTCTATCTTTAGTTACTACAGTTGTAACTAGATGGCACCTTGAGGTAACCAAACATTATAACTTGAATAACGATTTAATTTCGGCCCTTCAAGCCATCCAATAAGATCGTGGCTGATCATCCCCAATCAGTACCCCGTTCCTGCCTTCTCCCCATATCCCCAGACTCCGCTTTCTTCAAGAGCCCAATCTAGCTCTCGAAAGTTTCCAGAAAACTGGCCTCCACCGCCCTCTGAGGCAGAGAATTTCACAGACTCACAACTCTCTGTGTGAAAAAGTGTTTCCACATCTCCATTCTAAATAGCTTTCCCCTTATTCTTAAACTGTGTTTTATCTTGATGTTTTAACTTTGTACTGATGCTTTTGAGAAATGGGCCATTGCAATGTGAATATTGCGAACTCATGTTTTTAAAGATAGGGGTATTGGAAAATGTATTTGTTTCGTGAATTGGTGAAGTTGGTTTATATTTTATAAGTACGCAGCTTTGAACATTGTGTATTAACATTTGTTATGAATTATTGCTTTATATGAATATGGTGAAATATGATATACTGTACATTTAAATATACCTGAGTCTTTCGGGTTATTCACCAACTACAGACCAGCTGCTACAATCCATTCTTTACAGCTTATTATCACCAGATCATCTGCAGCAGTTGTAACTGTCCTTACCAATACCGGGAGGAGTGACCACTGCAAATGCTTTCCTGAAACAAAGTCCTACTGAATTGTTGTACTTGCACCCTACTGTGGTCTTTGTTAAGGTTGTGTACATTTATGGTTTGAGTACTACTTGTATTTTGGTTTATAATTCATTGGTGGGAGAGCCACTTGGTTGGAAGTTAATTGTCTTCAATAAAGGTTGTTTTATCGTTAGTTCTATTCCATTTATTTAGGCTTCCGAGCATCAACTCCCACACTACATTGTTAAACATGTTTGGGGCGCTGTTGACCGAAGGGGTGGCAGGAATGTGACGAAATGCGAGGCTGACAAAGTAAGCGTTCACCTGGATTATAGTCTTCCACAGTCGACAAGCAAACAGGTTAGCAAGCAAGTGTAAGGCCAGAGGTCATAGCCTCAGAATTAAAGGACGTTCCTTTAGGAAGGAGATGAGGAGGAATTTCTTTAGTCAGAGGGTGGTGAATCTGCAGCATTCATTGCCACATCCACACTAGGGACAATTTACGATTATATCAAGCCAATTAACCTACAAACCTGTAGGTCTTTAGTGTATGGGAGGAAGCTGGAGAAAACCCACACAGATCACGGGGAGAACATACAAACTCCGTACAGACAGCACCCATAGTCAGGATCAAACCCGGATTCCTGGTGCTGTAAGGCACAAACTCTACCGCTGCGCCACCGTGCTGCCTTTGAAAACATCTCAAGGGTCCCGATCCGAAACATCACCTACACTTTTTCTCCAGAGATGCCACCTAACTCTCTGAATTACTCCAACATTTCGTGCCTAGCTCAACATCTACATTGCATTATTTTTACTCATTTGCATTTTTTGATAATTTGTTTTTAACCCTAAGGATTACAAACCTAACCATTATGCAATATCTGCAAAAGGACAACACTCTTATTCCAGGAATTGGCCTAGTTAATCTCTTTGGAGTGCTTCCAATAATAGTATATACCTACTTAAATAAAAGATAAACTAACTGCTCACATTATTTCAGGTGGTGACTAACCATTATCCTGTCTAAATTCAATAGTAATTCCTTTATTGAATGCCAATCCTCATAGTAACAAATACTAACAAGCCATTTGGCACAGTAACCTGCCACACCTGCATGCTAAGTTTGTGTCTCAAACAAAAGAATATCCAGATCCTTCCAATTCCGACTCATTTGCATTTTAACTCCATTTAGCTGGTGGGCTTTTGATTTTCCTACCAAAGTGCACGAACCTTGTGTGGCACAGCAGTAGAGGTGCTGCCTCACAGCCCTGGAGACCTGGATTTGATCCTGACTACGGCTGTTGTACGTGCGGTGTTTGTGACTGTGTGGGTTTCCTCCAGGTGCGCCGGTTTCCTCCCACGTTCTAAAGATATGCAAGTTTGTAGGTTAATTGGCTTCTGTAACTTGGCCCCAGTGTGTAGGATACGAAAGTGGGATAATACTCGGATTAGTGTATGGGTGATCGATGGTCGGCGTGGACCGATGGGACTGTTTCGACGCTGTAACACTAAGCTAAACTAAACTAAATTCTCACTTCCCGACATTAACTATTTTGGTCAAGATTTTGCCCATTCACTCAAACTACCTAAATCCCATTGTAAAGTCCAGATATTCTCATTGCACCGTGACCACCACATGTTTTCATGTCGGCAGCAAATTTGCATATCTACATTCAGCCGCCTCCCTATTTCAGTCATTAATATAGATAATAAATAATTGAGGGCAAAGACCGGTCTTGGAGTACTCCACTCATTATGTCATACAAGTCTGAAAATTATATATTTATTCTTTGTGACTTCATTAATGTTTACTCTGATTATCACATGGAAAATGGTATTCAGTCCATATTAGTATACTTCCCCAAATATCATAAATTCATACGTTTATAAGTACAGGAGCAGATTTGACCATTTGTCCTGTCAAGTACACTCTGCCATTCAATCAAGGCTGATCTATCTTTCCTTCTCAACCCAATTCCCCTGCCTTCTCCCCATAACCCCTGACATCCATACTAATCAACAATCTGTTCATCTCTGCCTCATAAATTCCAATGGCGGCGTCCACAGCCTTCTGTAGCAATGAATTCCACAGATTCACCACTCTCTGACTAAAGAAATTCCTCCTCATCTCCTTTCTAAGCGTATGTCCTTTTATTCTGAAGCTATGGCTTCTGGTTCGAGGCTCTCCCACTAGTGGAAACATCCTCTCCATATCCACTATAACCAGGCCTTTCACTATTCATGAGCTTTTATCCTGTGCGCTAGCCATGTGGCATCTTATCTAATGCTTTTTGAAATACAAATACACCACATCTAAAGCTTTGCCACAATTGATATTGTTTGTTACATCTTTGAAGACCTCCAGCTAATTTATCAAAAATAATTACCCTTCCATAACACGGTGTCCATTTGGTATGCTGGCATTTGGCTTTTTGTAAATGACTGGATAGTTCCTCTTTGGTTATAGACTTCAGCAACAGATATTAAGCTAACTGCTCTGTGATTTCCCACTTTTTGCCCTCCTCTTCTCTGTCACGGAGAAGTACGCAGAGATTGATATGTTCTTGATTAGTACTTCGGGCCGGGGTTATGGGGAGAAGGCAGGAGAATGGGGTTGAGAGAGAAAGATAGATCAGTCATGATTGAATGGCGGAGTAGACTTGTTGGGCCGAATGGCCTAATTCTGCACCTATAATTTATGAACTTATGGATTCATAATTTTTCAAATTATGACATCCAGGGTGAGTTTTGAAAATCTTTAACCAATGGGTCTATATTCTCTGCAGAGACTTCCTGCAAAACCCTTGTGTGGAGGCCATCAATTGATGGTAACTGATTATGTGTAGGAAGGAACCTCAGATAGGCACAAAATGAACAGCACCTCTGGAGAAAAGGAATTGGTGATGTTTCGGGTCAAGACCCTTCTTCAGACTGAGGGTCAGGGGAATGGGGCCTTATTTAAGGAATGGTAACTTAGTCACCTTAGATTTCATTGCTTTGTTTTAAATACTTTATCCCTATTGTTATGTGTTCTGCCTAGCACATCTGTAACCTTGTACTCCACTTGACGCGAATATTGGTTTAGATTATCTGCAATGTCCTTATTCCTCTCATTAATTTGCCAGTTAATCCTCTCCAGGGATCCCACAGTTAGCAACCATTTTAATTTGTAAATATTCACAAGAACTCCTGCTGTTTGTTCTAATATTATTTGTCAAATATCTCTCCAACCCACCCCCCCCCCCCTTCCCACCTAGGCTCCCCTCCGCAGTCACAGGAGGAATGTACAAACTCCATACAGACAGTACCTGTAGTCAGGATCGAACCCAGGTCTCTGACACTGTAAGGCAGCAACTCTACCACTGCCCCACTGTGCCATCCCATTTGGAAATGTTGTATACCCAGGAATGATGAATTCCCGATCTTGATGTTGCTGCAACCATACCTTTGTGACATCTATCACAATGGAATACATTTTCCCATTTTCCCATTTTCCCATCAACTCATCTATCTTGATACATATGTAGCAAGTCACTGCTTGCTCATCTCTTTTTGATTTATTAAGCATCTATTTTTTTAATGCTCTCACCACCCAAACTCTCTGCCTTCAATTAGTTTACGGCCCAGACAGTATTGGGAGAGGCCGTAAATGTGGTATGACCAAGATGTACTTTGAAGAAGATCTTGGTCAATTATATCGAGGACACCATTAGACACCTTGAGACAAATGAGTCAAAGGAGCTAAGTTGAACACAAAGTGTGAGAGGATTAAGAAGTGTAGAAGATCATGTGGGGAATAGATAGGGCAAATGTACTTTTTTACCCAGAGTGGGAGAATCAAGAACCAGGGAACATAAGTTTACAGTGAGAGCGAAAATAGGAACCTGAGGGGCAACTTTTTCACACAAAGGGTGGTGGGTATGTGGAACGAGCTGCCAGAGGAGGTAGTTGAGGCAAGTGCTATAACCACATTTAAAAGACATTTGGCAAGGATATTAAAGGTTTAGAGGGATATGGGCCAAATGCGGGCAGGTGGGACTAGCATAGATGGGGAATCTTGGTCGGTATGGGAAAGTGGACCCGAGGCCCTTTTACTGTGCTGTATGACTTTATGAAACTCCATGACACTAATTCTACGAGTCAGGCAACACCTGTGGAGGGAATGGGTAGGCAACCTTTCAGATCAAGACCCTTCTTCAGTGCCTTGTGTTCCCAAAGGAGCTAAGTTAACAGGGATCCATATCAATACCTTGATCGTCACTTCTGACATATAGTCGTCTGCCTGTCACACCTTGTCATTCAAACAAGGTAGACACAAAATGCTGGAGTAACTCAGTGGGAAAGGCAGCATCTCTGGGGAGAAGGAATGGGTAACGTTTCGGGTCGAGACCCTTCTTCAGACTGATGTCAGGGGAGTAGGCAGTACATAGATAAGGAAGTGTATAGATAAGGAATTGTAAGGTGTGAAAACAGGACCAAGAGAATGGAGATCAAGGAACATGTAGAATAAATCATTGTTAGTTGGGAGAAGGTAACAACAAAGCAAACAGAGATAAAATGCAGTTGGAGCAATAAGACTGGTCAGAGAACTGGGAAGGGGGAGGGGATGGAGAGAGAGGGAAAGCATGGGTTACTTGAAGTTAGAGAAGTCAATTGTCATTCAAACATATTGGACATCATGTATTGGTTCTTGGGGGATCTCTCCCACCTGAGTTGCTTACATGTTACCTCACATTGTAATTGAATAATGTTTCAATTACAAGTCCAGACTGAGCGGCTCTTAATCCACCACACATTTCTATTTGTGCCATCAATCTTATCAGTATTGCATCCTACATGCTGCGGGCAATTTTACCAAAGCAAATTAACCTACAATCCTGTACGTCTTTGGAATGTGGGAGAAAACCGGAGCACTTGGAGAAATCCCACGCAGGTCACGGGGAGAACGTATAACTCCGTACTGACTGCACCCGTTGTCAGGATCGAACCCGGGTCTCTGGCGCTGTAAGGCAGCAACTCTACCGCTGCGCCACCGTACCACCCTTTTCTCTGGCTTTCCATTTCACGCCTCTTCTCTCCTTGGTCCTTATCTCGCTACTTTTTGTCTTTTCATCTCTGACCTCTGTCCAATGAAAACCACCCTCGCCTGTAACCGCCCATCACTTTCCAGGCTTACTCCCTCCCCCACCTCTCTTTACAGCTTTCTCCTTCCTACTACAATCAGTCTGAAGAAGCGCCCGTCCCGAAACCTCGCCTCTCCATGTTCTACAGGGGATGCTGCCTGACCCATTAAGTTACTCCAGCACTTTTTGTCCTTTTTTGCAAACCAGCGTCTGCAATTCCTTCTATCTGCATTTAGGTTAAACGCCCTGGCTTACATTAAACATTACAGAAAACAAAGCTCAAATGCCGTGTCGGAAGCTAATGGGGGCGGCACGGTGGCACAGCAGTAGAGCGACTGCCTTACAGCGCCAGATACCCAGTTCAATGCTATCTGCGGGTGCTGTCTGTATGGAGTTTGTACCTTCTCCCCGTTACCAGCATGGGTTTTCTCCGAGATCTTTGGTTCCCTCCCACACTCCAAAGATGTACAGGTGTGTAGGATAATTGGCTTCGTCTAAATGTAAAATTGTCCCTAGAGTGTGTAGGGTAGTGTAAGTGTGCGGAGATCGCTGGTCGGTGCAGACTCGGTGGGTCGAAGGGCCTGTTTCCGCGCTGTATCTCTAAACTAAACTAAACTAAAGTAAACTAAAGAAAACTAAACTAATATAATCACAGTGTGAATTGGAATTGCAGCAACAACTCTTTCCCCCTCAACAACCAATTCTCATGCTTACCAAATTTCTCACTGCTACACTTATAGCCCTGTCCCACAGTACGAGTTCATTCCAAGAGCTCTCCCGAGTTTTTAAAAAATCGAACTCGTGGTAAGCACGGAGAATGAACGTAGTGGGTACGTCGGAGCTCGTGGACGTCTCTTAGCGGCTCGTAACGCCAACGGCAAGTACTCAGGTAGACTCGCTAACGGCAGGTTAGCACGGGAAGACTCGTGAAGATTTTTCAACATGTTGAAAATGTCCACGAGAGCCCCGAGTACCGACGAGTGGCCATTACCGTAAATCTCCGAGTTCGAATCAGGGCAAACTCGGGAGAGCTCTTGGAATGAACTCGTACCGTGGGACAGGGCATTTACTGGATGGATTTTGTTCAGTTTGAAAACAGCTTGAAAACAGGCCCTACCGAGTCCGCGCCGACCATCAATCCCCGTACACTAGTTCTATCCTACACACTAGGGCCAATTCACAGAAACCAAAACACCTACAAAACCTGCACGTCTTTGGAATGTGGGAGGAAACCGGAGCACTCGGAGAAAACTCCCGCGGTCACCGGGAGAACGGACAAACTGTATGGACAGCGCGCGTGTTCAGGATCGAGCCGGGGTTTCTGGTGCTGTAACTTTACCGCAGCGCCACTGTGCCACTTATGGTATTATCCGGGTATCCTATAGAAAAGCTGCTTAAAAATGAGGAGACAGCAAATAGAACCGATGAGATTGTTCTGTCCAATGCTAGCAAAGCCAATAGGGCCAAAAGGCCTCCTCCTGTGTAAGTATGGAAAGTTTGTATTGCTGAAAACAGGTTCGGGGAGGGCCCGTGTTTTAAGTTTTGAATTTAAGGGACAATAAACCTGTCTTCTTTGAAAGAGAGCTCATTATTAATTTTTACGCATTGTTGACTATTTGAGCATTCCTTACTCTTGACACATAACACACCTTGGATGAGTCAGGCAATGCCTGATGTACAGAAAAGAAAAGACCAGCCAACAGCTTTAATTTGCTAAGCAGAAGGATTAAAGACACTCTATTTATATAGAGGCTACACAAAAGGTGATGGTAGCAAATGTCTTCTGATGAGTATCGTTAATCATTGTGAAGGGAATGCATAGGCAATGCTTCGGGTTAGGACACTTTTTCCAAAACACCGTCTTGTGGCGTCAGCTGATAGACAGACCACTTATGGCAGGAGCCGCCCCCGACCGTGCTTGCGCACTTTCTTGTAGAAGGTTAGCGCGTTCTATTCCTTCCTCCGGTTCTGCGGGTTGAGGGGGGTCCTGTGGTGTCAGCTGATAGACAGACCACTTTTGGTCGAACCCTCGTCAGTGGTTACGAGGGCTGTCACGTGATGTCATGGGTTAAGGGGAGTGTCCTGCTACATAAGCATATCTGACCGAGATCACCCCGGTCGACAGGTAGCTGAGCTCGACACATCACCCTCGCTCAGCTACAGCAGCAATGACAATTATGTTAGTGGACCAAACATGCATGTAACACGTGAATAAAGCAACTGTTTATTCACCACGTTTGGTGCCGCTACAGTCTATCCTTTCCCTCCACAGATGCTGTGTGACCAGTTGACCATGTGGCCAGCACTTTGTGTTTTGCTCCAGAGTCTGCAGCTCCCTGTGTCTCCACTATACGACTCCATTGGTGACATCTTCTCAAAGTAATACTACATTGAAGAGGTTTTCCACCTCTCTGATCGGACTTCTGTGAGAGTCTCTCTCTCTGTTCCTCCTCTGTGATTGCTCAGTGGTTAATGGTTCTTTATAGCCACATGGACAGACGCACAGTGACATTCTGTTTTTGCTAAAAAGTTCAGTGAATTATTGCCTTACATAAGCACAATCCCCGATTATTATGAAGTGCATAGAAATAGTCCTCCGAGACTGCATGCAAGGTCGGCAAGTTTTGGCGCCATTTTCAAAGCCCATTCTGGTCCACGCACTCTGTCTTCTGGAGCGGTGCCCAATCCAGGCGAGCCCCAGGCTGCTGCAAGGCCTTCAGCCACCGCTGTAAAATTCCCATCAAAAATGTCACCTATCCATGTTCTCCAGAGATGCTGCCTGACCTGCTGAGTTACTCCAGCACTCTGTGTCTTTTTTTTGTAAACCAGAATTTGCATTTCCTTATGTTTCTCGTGAAATATTGTGATGGTGCGACCAGATTTAGTTTAGGTTAGTTTCCGTTTAGGGATACAGCGCGGAAACAGGCCCTTTTGGCCCACCGAGTTGGGCTGATTGGTGACAAGATCAACAGTGAAGCTTGTTTTAATTATCCTTGGTACACAATACAAATGGACTGTAAGGAATTTAGCACTGATGAAACACAACTCCACCGTTTCAGATACCAAGGATTTCATCACTTCATACATCACTCTGCGATTTAAACTACTAATTTATGCATTCTATTGCAGGTTAAAGAAATGACAAGATATTTTGCAGCATTATTTATTTTCTAAGCAGGAGCTGAAAATGTGAAGAAAAGTTCAGATTTACTACTTTAGTTTAGTTTAGAGATGCAGCGCGGAAACAGTCCCTTCGGCCCCCCTGGTCCGCGCCGACCAGCGACCCCCACATATTAGCACCATCCTACACACGCTAGGGACAATTTTTACATTTATCAAGCCAATATACCTACAAACCTGTACGTCTTTGGAGTGTGGGAGCAAACCGAAGATCTAGGAGAAAACCCACGCAGGTCAAGGGGAGAACGTACAAACTCCGTACAGTCAGCACCCATAGTCGGGATCGAACCCTGGTCTCCGGCGCTGCAAGTGCTGTAAGGCAGCAACTCTACCGCTGCGCCACCGGATCCTTTGTGGTGAAGAAAGCACATCGTACAGAGCCTTTGACTAAAGGAGTTGAGATGTCATGTCCCAGTTATACCTAACTGGAGATTCAAAATGGAGCGTGTTTGTAGGGACTTGATGTACAGATCTCCAGAGAAAAGAGAGAAAATGTACCCAATGTGGTCCTTATCCTGATGGCCACATTAGTGTGACTGCATCAATTTGTGTGTAGAGGCCTCGGTGTGCTGAGGATATTGAATTGAATTGAATTGAAGTGAATACATTTTATTAGCCAAGTATGTATACATACAAGGAATTTGCCTGGGTGCTTAGCTCGCAAGGATAACAACACGATATACATTAGACAATTAGAAATAAAACATTATAATTTAAACATGTGAAGAATAAAATAAAATACCAGAGCAAAAGGAGGCTACAGACTTTTGGCTGTTGAGTAGAGCTACCACTCGTGGAAAAAAAGCTGTTTTTATGTCTGACTGTGGCGGCATTGACAGTCCGGAGTCGCCTCCCAGAGGGAAGTGCTTCAAAGCGTTTATGGCCAGGGTGAGAGGGGTCAGAGATGATCTTACCCGCTCGCTTCCTGGCCTTTGCAGTGTACAGTTCGTCAATGGGGGGAAGGTTGCAGCCAACAACCTTCCCAGCTGATCGAGCGATGCGCTGCAGCCTCTGAATGTCACCTATCTAATGAGGCACAATTTCTGATGAGTTATAAGTTCACCCGACTTCAGTACCTTTCTGTCTGAGAGGGCTGCCTTAAATGGAGAGTGACACGGTGGCACAGATTGTAGAGGCGCTGCCTCACAGCGCCAGTAAGCCAGGTTTGATCCTGACCTCAGGTGCTGGCTGTGTGGAGTTTGCACGTTCCAACCTAGAAACCTGCACATCTTTGGGATGTGGGAGGAATCTGGAGCACTCGGAGGAAATCCATGTGGTCACAGGTAATTGGCTCTCTGTAAATTGCCCCCAGAGTGTAGGGAGTGGATGAGAAAAGGGATAACAGAACTAGAGTGAACGAGTGATCCATAGTCGGCAAGGACTTGGTGGGCCGAAGGGCCTATTTCCATGCTGTGTCTGTAAACTAAACTAAACAAATATGCCATAAACATGAAATACTATCTTTCCTTGTGATTTAACACTCCTTTTACAACCACCTCCCTTTCTTTCCAAAGAACTTCTGCTTAAATAATTGCAGTTTTTCAGAAGTGTAATTCATTGAAAAGCAAAATAAAACATGTGAATTTATGTAAATTATAGTGGGAGACGGGGTGATTAATAGAGAAATGTATACATGTATAAACAAGCTTTTCTCCCCACTGCCTGCGGCATTTCTTGTTTATTTTCTCTCGGTTTGCAATAACCAACCTGATCTCCCGGTGGCTCAGCACTTCAACTCCCCCTCCCATTCCGTATCCGACCTCTCTGTCCTGGGCCTCCTCCACGGCCAGAGTGAGCAACTCCGGAAATTGGAACAGCACCTCATATGGGGAGTCTGCATCCTGGTGGCATGAACATTGAATTCTCACTATTTTGTTAGCCCTTGCTGTCTCCTCCCCTTCCTACCTCTCCCTCAGCCCCCAGGCTCCTCCTCCTCCTTTTTCCTTTCTTCTACCCGCATCCCCCCACCCGCCATTAGTCTGAAGAAGGGGTTCGGCCCGAAGCGTTGCCTATTTCCTTCGCTCCATAGATGCTGCTGCACCCGCTGAGTTTCTCCAGCATTTTTGTGTACCTTCGATTTTCCAGCATCTGCAGTTCCTTCTTAAGCATCTTGTTCCCTATTGCTTTTCCATTGACTTAACACAAAAGCTGTGATTGAGGACAGTCAAAAGCCCATAACTTTCTCAAAAATTAAGAGAACTGAATGAAATTGTCAGTTATTATAGATTGAAGCATTCTGAATCAAATATAGAACATTTTACTTGGATGACCTGAAATTAAAGCCTATAATTAGTTAGTTACCTAATTACAAAATTGACCGTTGTGACGGAAATAGTAATTAACACCCAGATTGCCTTGAAAATTCAAAAATGTGATATTCTCAAGATCAGAACTTTAATATTATTGTATTATATGCTGTGTGTCCATAACAGATAGGTAAATACATTACAATTTCTAGCAATAGACCAAGTCTTTATGGAGATGATCAGTTGCTAGCTGGTACATTGGCATATCATAATCAGTAGCATCATCATACTCCTCAGATTGTAACCAATAAGCAACTCTGTACACCTTGTTTTTCCTCAACTTTTCAATTTTGGCATTGTAAACTACAAGTTTTTGCTCTTCAAACCATGCAAGACATGCCTTTCTGCCCACTACTTTCCCATTAAGAATGTCCTGTAGATTCAATTTCGTAAGAAAAGGATATTTTTTTTGATAGCCTAAGTATCCAAATAACAAACTAATCCCTTTCACACAAGAATTCACAATATAACATGATTTTTAAATCTCACTGTCATGAACATATGCCAGATGGAAGGAATTGAATGTTTAATTCCCATAAATTAATCTAGAAACATCCACTTTCAATATAATCAAAATTATTATTTTTTGCACAATATATGTGGCTAAAGCTGTTGTGTATTGTTAGTATAAAAATATTGATTATGGACGGACAATTACACAAAATATAGATGATTTAGATGCTCTTATGACATGATTGTCCAAAAAAAAGAGAATTTTAATCATCTTGTGTTTCTGGAACGCGATCGATTGGAACGTTGCATTTGCGGTGAATTTGAACCCCATATCAGCAGGAAAGACACTGCCGGTTCGTATGGGGCCCAAATCACATTTTCGCAATGTAAAATTAGATTAAAGCCACCCCAAGAAGCAAGATTATATGTAAAATAAACGACTTACCCTTTCTTTTGTCCTCATATTGCGATCCGTCACACTGTAGGCGTTGAGGGCGTTCGAAGTCGCTTTTTATTTTAATCAAACCATTAAATTGTATAGCGATTTAATTAAAAAACAGGGAACGGAAGTCCGATCAATTTTTCTTCATCGACTCGCAGAACGAGTAAATCCCTCCACGATAAGCGATACAAACATGCATTTTAATCCACCCCCCCCCTCCCCCAAAGGTGCCAAAGTCACGCACACGGCCAGTGGCAGAACTGCAGCGCCGCTGAAGGTAGGTTTTGTAACATCGCTACAATTAACCTACAAACCTGTACGTCTTTGGAGTGTGGGAGGAAACCGAAGATCTCAGAGAAAACCCACGCGGTCACGGGGAGGACGTACAAAGTCCAACCATCTAGTACTGATCAAGTTTTTTTGTTATGGAAGAGGAAGGGATTAGTAGCTCTTCGTGATTTGTTTTTGGAGGGTTGTTTATGTCTTTCGAACAACTTTCCAATAAATATAACTTACCTAATTCACACTTTTTTAGATATTTACAAATTAGACATTTTTTGAAGGCTACTCTACCCCTTTTTCCGCTATCACATCAACCCGAAATTTTTGAATTTTTTTTACAGTTGAACCCTTATCAGAAAGAATTAATAACGACTATTTATGAGTTGATTTTGAAATTACAAATAGATACATTTGATAAAATTAAGAATGACTGGGAAAGAGAACTCCAAATGTCTTTATCTACAGAGAAATGGGAGAGGATTCTTCAATTAGTTAATACCTCTTCAATGTGTGCAAGACACGCTTTGATACAATTCAAGGTGGTTCACAGAGCTCATATGTCAAAAGATAAGTTAGCTCGTTTTTATGGTCATATAAATCCTACCTGTGATAGATGTAACTCTGAAGTGGCATCACTGACCCATATGTTTTGTTCCTGCCCTCTTTTGGAAGAATATTGGAAATACATTTTTGATACTATTTCTGTAGTCTTAGGTATAGATTTACAACCTCATCCTATTACTGCAATTTTTGGGTTACCAATGTGAGATTCTATTAATTTGTCCCGCTCCGCCCATTGGTTGATTGCTTTTACCACATTAATTGCCAGAAGATTTATTTTATTTAAATGGAAAGATTCCAACCCTCCGACCACACTCCAGTGGTATTCTGAAACGATATCATGTTTAAATTTAGAAAAAAATCAGAAGTGACATTGTTGAACCCTTGGTTAAATTTGATAAGACTTGGGGAAAATTTATTGAACACTTTCATACAAATAAATTGTTCCCTCTTTAACCGTTATAAAAATTATTTTACCTTCATAGGGTGGAACGGACTTGACGACAAACAGACTTAAATTGTTGAATTTCTCAGTTCAGATTTGGTTTTGCTCTGTTTTGTTTTTTATTTATTTTATTTTTATTCTTATTTTATTATTATCAAATTATTATTTGTTTCATTAGTTTAGGGGGATTTTGTTTTTTCCTTTTTTCTTTGTCTTTTTGTCTTTTTATCTTTTTTTTTTTTTTTTACATTTATAAGTTTCCTTTTAAAGATTTAACTATATTTACATCGAGACCATTGTGTATTTTGACACTGGTCTCATATTAGGTTATACCTGTTATTAAGTCTGAAGAAGGGTTTCGGCCCGAAACGTTGCCTATTTCCTTCGCTCCAGAGATGCTGCTGCACCCGCTGAGTTTCTCCAGCATTTTTGTCTACCTTTAATGTAATCCTGATCCCTACGTATCAATACCATTGTTATGTTTATCATTACTCTTTTTGCTCTGTTTTTTATGTTTTATTTTTATTTTTGTTTTTTTGGAAAAAAAACAATAAAAAGATTTTAAAAGAAAGACAAAGTCCATACAGACAGCGCCCGTAGTCGGGATCCAACCTAGTTCTCTGGCGCTTCAAGTGCTGTAAGGCAGCAACTCTGCAGTAGATCTGCGAAGTGGCGGCGCCTAACAGCAGCGGCTCGACTGCAGTCCGTCTGTCTTTTGTTTTATTTTTTGTCCCGTTAGATCTATGTTTTTGGTTCTAATTTTTATTATTTTTTAGCTGTGTATATGTGGGGGGGTGGGGGGGGGGGGGAAACCGATTAATCTCTTCCCTGTACGGGGACCCGACTTTTTCCCTGTCGGGTCTTCGGTGTCATTGGGCCTAACATCGTGGAGCCAGCGGCGGCCTCCAATCAGAACCAACCTGAGGGCTCAGGTCGCGGAGCCTGTGGACTCGCCATCGTGGAGCTGGCCAACTTCGGAGCGGGGAGAACTCTGGTGGCGCGCGGCTGCAACCTGACTTCAGAGTTTCGGAGGATCCTGCCGCAGGCCCGGTGGACAGGAACATCGGGAGCTCGTAGGTCCCTAGTGGGAGACTGATTTTCGGAGCTCCCGCAACGGCAACTTTTCCCACCGGAATCACGGGGTTTAAATGACTCGGAGCGGGTCCTAACATCGCCCGGCGCAGTTTAAACAGCCGCGGGACTTACCATTGCCCGCCAGGGGCTTTAACATCGTGAGCCCCAGTTGCCTCGACACTGCAGTTGGACTGCTGGACCGCGGGAGAAGAACAAAGGGAAGAGATAAGATTTTTGCCTTCCATCACTGTGAGGAGGTGTTGGAGATTCACTGTGATGGATGTTTGTGTAAATTGTGTTAAGTGTGTGTCTTGGTTTTTTTTTTGTAATGTCATGACTGTAGGAATGAAATTTCGTTCAAACCTTGTCTGTTTGAATGACAATAACAGGCATTCTATTCTATTCTATTCTATTCTATTCTATTCTATTCTATTCTATTCTCTACCGCTGCACCACCGTGCCTCCCATCAGGGGCAGTTCTGGACTTAGTAAGGCATTTGATAAAGTCCCTCATGGTAAGCTGATCTGGAAGATTAAGATGCATGGATTCACAGTGACCTGATAGTTTGGATTCAGAACTGATTAAGCCTAGAGGACAAAGGGTAGTGATGGAAGTATGCTTCTCTGGCTAGTGTGACCAGTGGTGTGCCACAGGAATCTGTGCTGGGACCTCTATTGTTGTGAGATTGAGATATATATAGGTTTGCAGATGACACCCAAATTGGAAGAGTTGCAGTCAGTGAGGAAGAAAGCCAAAGGATACAGTGGGACATAGATCAGTTACAGATATGGGTGGGGAAATGGCATGTGGTGTTTAATCCGAGCAAGTGTTTAACTTTGGGAGATCAGTTGTAAGGGGAAAGTATACAGGTAATGCCATTACCCTTACCAACATCGATGTACGTTCTCCCTGTGACCGTGTGGCTTTTCTCTGGGTGCTCCGGTTTCCCCCAGACTCCAAAGATGTACAGGTCTGTAGGTTAATTGGCGTCGGTAATTTTTTTTAAATTTTCCCTAGCGTGTAGGATAGTGCTCGTGTACAGGGTGATTGCTGGTCACAGTGGACTCTGTGGGCCTCAGGGTCTGTTTCCACACTGTACCTGTACAGTCTAAAGTCTAAACCTCCAAATACAGATTTCCTTTAAGTTTCTATTTTTTGAGGTATGTTCTTATAGAACTAGTTCCTGTCAATGAAAAGACTGACACTAAATCTGAGCCAAATGTAGATTGTGTAAACGGAATGGTCATAACCTTACATTTCATGCAATTGATGTTTGGCAAGTACATTTTTGTAATGGCCTTGATAACATACATTTATTTTAAAGATAATTTATAGGGGTTGTTTATAATTGTTTCTTCAAATGGTTTTGATAAGATGTTCAAATCTGTGCTGCAATTAAACCATGACCACAAAAAAACATAACTAAAATCATTAGATCTTCAGTAAAATCATTTTAAAGTCTTTATAACAATATCAAACTGAGCAGAATAATTTCGTATTGATAAAGTGCTTATTGTCTAATATCTTTCCTTTTGTTTTTACTTTTGATTCCAAAGAAAATCTTGAATATGTTGTTCTCTTAAAACAGAAGACATCTGAATGTAGGAAAATAGTTGCTTCTACAGCAGTAAATTCATTCAAGAAAATCTATGATGTCATAGAGTAGGAAAGAACTGCAAATGCTGGTTTAAATCGAAGGTAGACATAAAATGCTGGAGTAACTCTGCAGGATAGGCAGCATCTCTGGAGAGAAGGAATGGGTGACGTGTCGGATCGAGACCCTTTTTCCTTCACTCCAGAGATGCTGCCTGTCCCGCTGAGTTACTCCAGCATTTTGTGTCTACCTATGATGTTAAAGAAATGACTTCTGCACTTTGACCCTAAAACATGACATTACATGACAGAGAAAGGGAATAATACTTTCCAATGATTTGACAATCAATTATAAATGCAAGACTTGGTGCATCATTCTAAAGATTTAGTCACCATCTGTTTTATTTCAATGTGCTAAGAAATGTCACCAAAGGTCTTAAAAATCGATATTGCACATGAAAGTGAGAATACATAACCTTCTGCTTGTCTATGAAGTTATTTGGAATACATTCAATACCAATCACACTTCATTCTCATGAATGTAATGAAAGTAATAGGGATATGTTCTTGATTGCTTTAGGTATCCTGTCTTTGAGTAAAATGACTTTTATGCATTTACATCTATCAGGCATCAATGACAATAATCAACTATCATCACTCCCGTAGTATTAATAGAAAATGCCATTTGTAAAGATATCAGTTTTAGTTTTAGAGATACAGCGTGGAAACAGATCCTTTGGCCCACCGAGTCCACACCGACCATTGATCACCAGTTCACACTAGTTCCATGCTATCCCACTTTCTCATCCACTCCCTACACACTAGGGGCAATTTACAGAGGTCAACTAACCCACAAA
>CM075982.1:64076778-64179895 GCA_038087875.1 Malacoraja senta
AGGCAGCAACTCTACCGCTGCGCCACCGTGCCGCCCATTGGTTGTGATCTGGAATGCGCTGCATGTGTCGATGCTGGAGTCAGGGACGTTGACAACATTGATTATCAGGATGAATATTTTAATGACTAGAGCAAAGAAGTCGACAGAACAAGTGCTGTAAAATGGGATTAGTTACATGGTAGATAACTCCCAAACAAGTTTGCAGGTACTTGATGATGCTTTAAAATAGCTGAGGCACTGCGATTATCTGAACTACTATGACCAGTGCTCCCATACCAGTGTGACCAACCATTTGCAAAATTATATCAATTTCACAGAGGAAGCCACAACTGGGAATATGACTATGGATGTGTGCATGCAATGGCATGATTATACATGGCATTATGTGTAATAAAGTCACAATTTCCAATCACAAGCTTCAGCAGATATTTATAGTTTCTAACTACTTGAGGGAAGAACCAGAGAGGAAATGAGGAATTTTTTAGATCCCACAGATTTGCTGAATGCATTCGATCACAATCGTGCTGGAAACATACTGTGACGGTACAGTCCCAGTGGAAAGAATCTATTGCGCTGTTTGAAGTGCATGGTACCTTAACGTCAGTCTGTACAAGATTAGACTGTCCAACAATTCTTCCAATTTAGATTCTGTCAGGAACATTTTGCAGAGATTAAGATAAAATTAGTCTCACCATGTTGTATTTTATATTGATTATCCTTTATGTCTAGCTTCCTCAGAGCTCGCTCTGCATTGGACATGGAACGTCAAAAGATTTAATTTTGTTGTTGAAGTCTCTACTTCCTTAGAATATTCAGAATATCGACGAATACTCTCTTGACCTTATATAGTAGAGAGCATATTGACTGGTTGCATCACAGCCTGGTTTGGCAACTCAAATGCACAGGAGCAAAGAAGATGCAAACAGTGGTGAACACTGCCCGGTCCATCACCAGTACTGATCTCCCCATCATCGAAGGGATCTATAGGAGGCATTGCCCCAAAAAGGAAGTCAGCCTCATCAAGGACCTACTCCACTGATCTATGATCTTATAGAAGTGTACAAAATCATGAGAGGAATAGATTGGGTAGATGCACTTGCCCAGTCTCTTGCCCAGAATAGGGAAATTGAGGACCATAGTAGCAATGTTACAAAATTTTGAGATTTAAAAAATAAAGTCTGCAATTTATCCCATCAGATAAAGCATAAAAAGAAGTTTAATTTGACACTTAATTCACTTTCATATCTTCAGTATTAAAAAAGTTATGGCCATTATCATACTCAGAAATTAGCATCTAGTTCCCTATTGCTTTTCCATTGACTTAACACAAAAGCTGTGATCGAGGACAGTTAAAAGCCCATAACTTTCTTAAAAATTATGGTAACTGAAAGAAATTTTCAGGTATTATAGATTGAAGCATTCTGAAACAAATATGAAACAATCTTACTTCGAAGACATGAAAGTAAAGCATATAATTAGTTAGTTACCTAATTGTAACTAATTACAAAATTCAATTACTAGATCTAAACATCTATCAATTTCTTAAGAATAGATTAACATTTTTAAATAGCCTAAGTGTCCAAATAACATTCACACAATAATTCACAATATAACATAATTTTTAAATCTAATTTTCATGAATTTACAGGCCAAATGGAAGGAATTGAATGTTTAATACCTGTAAATTAATGGGGATTTAATTCATCTTGCGAGTGAGAATTTCTGGAACGCGATCTTTTGGAACGTTCATTTGCGGTGAATTTAACCCCGTATTGGCATGAAAAATACTGCCGTTAATTCGGGGAATAAAATCACCGTGTCGCATGACAAAATGTGAATTAAAGGCTTCTTAAGAAGCACTTTTATACATTTAAAGAAAGCACTTTCGTTTACCTGTCCATTGTGTGAAATCCGTCCCCGTTATTGGCGTTGACGCTTCAGGAGCTGCTTTTAAAATGACTGTAGCGCTGACATTGACGATTTAATTTAAAAAAAAAATTCACAAAACGCCGGTAGGAACGATTTTGTCAGCGAAGGTTTGTACTCCAACAAAATATTTCCAGGACAAGGGAGGAGAAACCGCGTTTTAACCCCGCCCCCCCTTAAAGGCGCCAAAATCGCGCACACGGCCAGTGGCAGAATTACAGCGCGACTGAAGGTAAGTTTTGTAACATACCTAGACATAGCATTCAAGGTGAAGGGGACAAGATTTAACCATATAACCAAATAACCATATAACCATAACAGCACGGAAACAGGCCATCCCGGCCCTTCAAGTCCGTGCCGAACATTAAAAAAAAAAAAAAAAAAAAAATTAAAATAAATACTTCCCCCTAGTCCCATCTACCTGCACTCAGACCATAACCCTCCATTCCTTTCCCGTCCATATACCCATCCAATCTATTTTTAAAGGATAACATCGAACCTGCCTCCACCACTTCCACTGGAAGCTCATTCCACACAGCTACCACTCTCTGAGTAAAGAAGTTCCCCCTAATGTTCTCCCTAAACTTCTGTCCCTTAATTCTCAAGTCATGTCCCCTTGTTTGAATCTTCCCTACTCTCAATGGGAAAAGCTTATCCACGTCCACTCTGTCTAACCCGCTCATAATTTTTAAGACCTCTATCAAGTCCCCTCTTAACCTTCTGCGCTCCAAAGAATAAAGACCTAACTTTTAATAGGAATCCGAGGGGTAACTTTTTCACACAAAGGGTGGTGGATGTATGGAACAAGCTGCCAGAGGAGGGCATTGAGGCTGGGACTATCCCATCGTTTAAGAAGCAGTTAGACAGGTACATGGATAGGACATGTTTGGAGGGGATATGGACCAAATGCGGGCAGGTGGGACTGGTGCTGCTGGGACTTGTTGGCCGGTGGGCAAGTTGAGCCGAAGGGCCTGTTTCCTGACTGTATCACTCTATGACCACCATGGCCATGCTCTCACTTCACTCCTGCCATTGGGAAGAAGGGATAGGAATCTGTAAGCTGTGACCTCCGGGTGCCGAAACAGCTTCTTTCCAACAACCATCAGGTTATTAAACACCACAAGCACCAACTGAACTTCGAATTACAAGCTATCTTGGTTGCAATAGGGACTTTGGTCTTTTGATTTGTTTTGCACTAATATTTTCTTTAATTATCTAACATTTTTTTCTTTTGTTATGTTATCAATTGAGTACTGTCTTTACAGACCTGTTATGCTGCTGCAAGTAAGAATTTAATTGTTCGGCTTCGATATGATAATTAAGCATGCTTGACTTGACTCCCGAGATGTGGCACTTCGCCATGCAAAATATACATTGGTATTTATGCAGAACTGTTCAAAGTAATTTTCTGCAGAAAAAAAATGATTGACTTCAATTAGTGAGGTTCTGGAAGAACCCTTGTCTGAACAAACTCTTGAGAAATACTGTGGTGCGAAGAATGGGATCCAAAAAATGTATCTGAAATATTAATTAAAAGTTATTTTAAATCCATCCAAACATGGCTTCACGTTGGCCTCTGTGTCAGGTTATTTAAGGGAATGTTTAAAAGTAGGTATAATATCTTTGTCAATTAAACATTGAAATGCTTTAGTTCTCCCATGCTCAAGGCAGGGAACATTATTATCCAATACACAGGTCCACCACTGATTTTCCAGCACCCTTGGTTCCAGAGCCTTTCTGGATTATCCGTTTAGCCGGAGCAGCAGAGGTCACGGCCTTGGGGAGCCGAGTTAGCGATTCTCAAAGTTGCCCGCGGATGTCGGCTATGGGAACGGATCTGCCTGTACACGTCGGGGGAGGGGGGTCGGTGTTGGGGGGGAGTGGTCAGGGGGGACCGGGGTGCCGATGCAGCGCGGTCAGTGACTCTGGGTGGGCGGAGTGACCAGACTGTCCCCAACTCTGCTACAGCTGATGGGGACATTGCCGGGGTGGTCGGTGGGGGGGTGGTGGTCGGTGGGGGGGTTGGTCGTTGGGGGGGGGTTGGTCGGTGGGGGTGTGAGGGTCAGTGACTCTGGGTGGGCGGAGGGACCAGACTGTCCCCAACTCTGCTGCAGCTGATGGGGACGTTGCCGGGTGGTCGGTGGTGGGGGTGGTTGGTGGGGGGGTTGGTCGTGGGGGGGGGGTCAGAAACTCTGGGTGGGCGGAGGGACCAGACTGTCCCCAACTCTGCTGCAGCTGATGGGGACGTTGCCGGGTGGTCGGTGGTGGGGGTGGTTGGTGGGGGGGTTGGTCGTGGGGGGGAGGGGGGGGGTCAGTGACTCTGGGTGGGCGGAGGGACCAGACTGTCCCCAACTCTGCTGCAGCTGACGGGGACGTTGCTGGGTTTTCATCCCCGTGTGTCCGCTGCCAGTAGCTGCGGCCCCTCTCCACCCGGCCCCGGGTGTGTGGGCGCTGCCGACCCACAGCCCATGACAGTGCGGCTGCACAGGGGGAGGGTGGGCAGAGGGTGGCCGTGACCGGACAGCGCTGACCCCGGGGGGGAGAGTGGGGGCTGTCCCGAGGGATGCGTTACTTCGGCCGCTTACACCTTGGTGCCCGGGTCAGAGCAAAGATACCAGAGCATTTGGTTCAGAGCGCTCAGTCACCCTCCACGATTATTTACAGCACAAAAAGTGACCATTTCGGCAGTTTTTAACAGGTAAGAAAGTACTCGTTTTGTGTGTTAACAGTGTATGCCGGAAGCTGCCATGTCCTCCAGACAGATTGAGCTGCTCTGTGCATCACGCCCTTTGACCCGATGACCTGACGTGCAACCCCCCCTATAGGTGCCACATTCTGGAGAAGACTTCCCGGGAGGGATTTTGTCCGGTTAAACGACCACCAGTTGCCAGAACATTCGTTATTTAGCCTATAACTTATAATGAAGCTGGTTGTCTGTATTTTCGTGCAAATGTGCTGGTTCCCTTTCAGATGTTACACATGGTGGGGTGGGAGGGGTGGGGTGTAAAATGTTGCAAATTCAGACGATCAGCATGCCACGTTGGATTGTGGAATCGTTCATATTAAGCCGTAAAAGGAGAAAAAAAAAAATCAATGTTAACTTGTAGTCATGAGACAGTCACATAGAAATCTGAGCAAATTGTTTCATTCTTATCATGAGCATCCATTTTTTACTTGCATTATCATAAATCTGTATTCTGACATGGCTGGAAATATTAATGTTATCTTGCACAAAATATTTGGCTGACTATTAAAACAAATCATCATGGAAATCGAGTCAATTTAACAGATTCTTGAAATTAGCTTTTTTTTAAAAATATAGCAAAACTACAGTCATTTTAATGACATCATAAATGCGATTTTGAGTTCAGGTGTAATGTTTCCTGAACAAATAAAATAGTTACGGCAATTTTCCTCTACAAATTTCAGTCTTCAAAATGATAGTAAAACGAATTAAAGTGATTTAAACACAACGGTCTTAAAGGTTAAATTTAGTCTCACTGACAATACATGAATGACTTTTGTCAGTCAGGTCCATCTGATTTTTCGTATCTTTCACCTCTGTGTTCTTTCAAGCGAGGACCCCAGTCGGCAGTTGGTTTGCAAGTTGCAGCAACTTTCTGTGAGAGAGAGAGATACGAAACACCTCGATGATTTCTGTGTGGTGGCTGCTCCCCTCAGCATCCAAAAAGAGAAAACAATCTAATCATGTTAGACTTTAGAGATACAGTGGCCCTTCAGCTCACCGAGTCCGCGCCGACCAATGATCACCCCAAACGCTAGCACTATCGTACACAGTAGTGACAATTTACAATTTACAGAAGCCAATTAACCTACAGACCTGTTCGTCTTTGGAGTGCGGGAAGAAACCGGAGCACACGGAGAAAACTAACGCGGTCACAGAATAGAATAGAGTAGAATAACGTTTATTGTCAGTTGAACTTAAGTTCAAACAAAGTTACGTTTCTGCAGTCATACAAACAAGAAAAAAAAATACCAAGGCACACAATGAACACAATTTACATCAACATCCATCACAGTGAATCTCCAAACACCTCCTCACTGTGATGGAAGGCAAAGTCTTGTCTCTCCCCTGGTCTTTATTCTTCTCCCGATGTTAAAGCATCAGGAGAAGAATGTCTCTGTGAAAACATAATTACCCCACACATCTCCTTTAAACTTTGCTCCTGTCATCTTAAAGCTATGCCCACTAGTCTTTGACATTTCCACCCTGACATTTCCATTTATACCTCATGCTGCCTCGGCAATGCCAGGGTGCACCCAGGCCACTCCATCCTCTCCCCTCTCCCATCAGGCAAAAGGTACAGAAGTGTGAAAACACACACCTCCAGATTCAGAGACTTTCTTCCCAGCTGTTATCAGGCAACTGAATCATCCTACCACAACCAGAGAGCAGTGCTGAACTACCATCTACCTCTGATGTCCCTCGGACTATCCTTGATCGGACATTACTGGCTTTCCTTGCACTAAACGTTATTCCAGTATCATGATCTATACACTGTAAATGACTCGATTTGAATCATGCATTGTCTTTCCGCTGTAGATAGACTCAAAAAGCTGCAGTAACTCAGCCGGACAGGCATCATATCTGGAGAGATGGGTGACGTTTCGGGTCGAGACCCTTCTTCTCTCTGCTGACTGATTATCACGCAACAAAAGCTTTTCACTGTACCTTGCACTAAACGTTATTCCCTTATGTATCTATACACTGTAAATGGATTGATTGTAATAATGTATTGTCTTTCTGCTGACTGGTTAGCAGGCAACAAAAAAACTTTCACTGTACCTCAGTACAGGTTACAATAAACTAAACTGATCTGAACTGAGAAAAGGGATCTGTCTGTATACCCTACCTATGCTTCGCAAAGTTTTATATATTTATTTATTTCAGGTTTTCCCACAACATTCGGCATTCTAGAGAAATCAATCCAGTCTGCCCAACCTATCCTTACAGGATACCCCCTAATCCACACAGAATACTCTTATATTCTGTAGGGGCTCACAGGGAATTGATTTGGATTGCAGAGAGTTGCTGGAGTGAGTTTGTTATGAACAAACTGACTCCTTCAAAGGAATACCCTATGAACAATCCACGCTGAGACAAAGAGCAGCTTGTGAACTTATAATTGATTAAAAACCAAGACAGAACAATGGACAACAACCTCTTTCTCAGCACAAAGGTATTGAGGGACACCAGGACAAGAAACACAAAGAAGGGACACAATGTGAATTTGTTCAGTCTGAGGAAGGGTCTCGACCCAAAATGTCACCCATTCCTTCTCTCCAGAGATGCTGCCTGTCCCGCTGAGTTACCCCAGCGTTTTGTGTCTACCTTCGACACAATGTGAATGATTGATTTTGGGCCAGTAAGAAGTGCCACAACTACCTGATAGCCTAACATATGCTAATTATTTCATATAGATTATAAAAGCAAGCTTTCAGCTGGATTTTGTAGTCTTTTGCAGTGACCCACAGACCATGGGACATGAGGAGCAGAATTAGGCCATTTGGTTCATTGAGTCTGGTCCGTCATTCTATCATGGCTGATCTATCTTTCCCTCACAATCCCATTCTCCGGCCTTCTTCCCCTGACTTATAGCCTGTCTTATAAAGCTTCACTCTGAAACCATGTAACCACTGTGCCTGAATAGAAAAATTGTAAAGGCCACCACTGGGCCCAGAGTTTCATTGAGAATTCAATGATCCAGCATTCAATATTCTATTTTCCACCAATGTTATCTCAATAAAACTCTTTAGAACAATAAATGGAGTGCAAAAATATAACAACACAGATTAGCTTATTAACACATTTTCTTTCAATTTGAAAATATTTGATCTTGCATTGTTTCATGATTTTCAAACATATCATTACACACCATCCAATATACATGTTAGCAATGACATTCACTCAGTATAAAATAATATATATTTTTAAACATTAATTTACACTGACGGTTTACAAAAAAAGACACAAATTGATGGAGTAATTCAGCGGGTCAGGCAGCATTGCTGAAGAACATGGATGGCTGAAGTTTCAGGTCCAGACCCTTCTTCTGACTATGGTGATGCTGGGAGCGGGGGAGAAAGCTGGAAGAGTGGATGGAGAAGATAAAGCCTGGCAGGTAATAGGTGGATACAGGTGAGGGGGGTGGGGTTTGATAGAAGGATGGGTAGTGAAAAGCCAGAGATGAAATGTGAGATCATGGGATTGAAGAGTTGGGTATTATAAAGCAAGAGGAAGGAATGTAGGTGAAAGGGGGGGAGAGGAGAAGTAGGTGTGAATCTAGGTGGGTCACAGGGGAGAGAGGGATGGGTGGGGAGAAAGTGGGAGGGGAAACATGTACACAGACATATATTTCTTTACCTCGTTTAAATTGGAGCCTTTAGCATAGAAATTTTTTATTGCTGCTATAATCGGAATCCAAATGGCAGAGCAGCTAAATATAAGCCATCCTATTACGACTGACCAGGCCGGGTACACTGTGCTTCCATACATTGGCAGCTTAAACGTCACTACAGCCCAGGGAAGGATTGCCTGTTAGAAATAACTTCCTATCGATCAGAATGGAACTAAATAGAATTTGTGTAATTCTAAATTTTAAATAAATAAAACAAATGTGCTCTTTCTAGTAGGATGGTAGGAGAAACAAAAAACCAACACAGATTCCACCAAAGCCAGAAGAGCCTATTCTTTTTACCGATCATCATCTCAATGTCCATAATGAATCGGTTCCCCCCTGAAAATGAACATAAAAGCAATCATTTGGTTTTACTTTACAGATACAGCGCAGAAACAGGCCTTATGGGCCACCGAGTCTGCACTGACCAGTGATAGAAACATAGAAACATAGAAAATAGGTGCAGGAGGAGGCCATTTGGCCCTTCGAGTCAGCACCGCCATTCATTGTGATCATGGCTGATCGTCCCCAATCAATAACCCGTGCCTGCCTTCTCCCCATTACCCCTTGATTCCACTAGCTCCTAGAGCTCCATCTAACTCTCTCTTAAATCCATCCAGTGATTTGGCCTCCACTGCCCTCTGTGGCAGGGAATTCCACAAATTCACAACTCTCTGGGTGAAAAGGTTTTTTCTCACCTCAGTCTTAAATGGTCTCCCCTTTATTCTAAGACTGTGGCCGCTGGTTCTGGACTTGCCCAACATTGGGAACATTTTTCCTGCATCAAGCTTGTCCAGTTCTTTTATAATTTTATATGTTTCTATAAGATGTCCCCTCATCCTTCTAAACATCCTGAATACAAGCCTAGTCTTTTCAATCTTTCTTCATATGACAGTCCCACCATCCCAGGGATCAATCTCGTGAACCTACGCTGCACTGCTTCAATCACAAGGATGTCCTTCCTCAAATTAGGAGACCAAAACTGTACGCAATACTCCAGATGTGGTCTTACCAGAGCCCTATGCAACTGCAGAAGAAAGAAGAAAAATCTCCGCACATTAACTATCGGACACGCAATAGTGACTATTTTACCAAGCCAATTAACTTACAAACCTGTACATCTTTGTAGTGTGGGAGGAAACCGGAGCTCCCGGAGAAAACCCACTCGGGTCATGGGGTTAACGTACAAACTCCGTACAGGCAGCACCCACAGTCGGGATCAATACTGGGTCTCTGCCGCTGTAAGGTAGCAACTCTACCACTGCGGCACCGTGCCGCCCTTTATGGGCGCCTAGTAGGCAATCAGTTTTTGTAATCTTTTTTTTTCCAGATAGCTTTCTTATTGTAGATTGAACTGCGATGAAATGCAATATCAGCATTGCTGATGATACACAACTGGGAGGCTGTGCTGGAGTAACTCAGCAGGTCAGGCAGCATCTCTGGAGAAAATGAATAGGTAACGTTGTGGTTTGTGAGGAGAATGCAGGGAATATTCAGTGGTTTCCAGACGGGTTTAGTGAACGGACAATAATATGACATTTGGAATTGTGTGTACTAAAATGTGAGATCATCTAAAAAAATAGAAAATATCTTTTGATTGGTGAGAGATGGTGAAAGGAGTTGGTGTTCACAGGAACAATATACTATAGGTAAACAGGCAAAAATAAGGAGGCTAATGGAATGCTGTCACCACAGGAGGTTTTGGTGAGAATAGTGATATCTTGCTCCATTTACATAGCGACCATTTACATAATGAGAGATTTTCTTATAACCATATGTGGAGAGAATAAATAAACTAATCTTGAGATTTGAACAGGAGATGAAATTGTTGGGTTGTACATAATTGTTACAGCACTTAACTGGGTACATGCCAAGATGCTTTCAGTGAAAGGCCTGGATGGAGTGGACGTGGAGAGGATGTTTCCATTAGAGGGAGAGTTTAGGACCAGAGGGCACAGCCTCAGATAAAAAGACATAACTTTAGGAAGGAGATGAGGAGGAATTTCTTCGGTCAGAGGCGGTGAATCTGTGGAATTCATTGCCACTGACGGATGTGGAGGTCAAATGATGGGGTCTTTTTTAAGGTGGAGATTAATACGTTCTTGCTTAGTAAGGGGTGTCAAGGGCTATGGGGAGAAGGCAGGAGTATGGTGTTGAGGAAGAAAGATAGATCAGCCATGGCTGTATGGCGGAATAGACTCAATGGGCCAAATGGGCCACTTCTGCTCCTATGACATGAACTTCAGAACTTTCCCAGCTGGGTACCTTGAACCAGGGGTCAAAGTCTCAAGATAAAGGGTCGGCCATTTAGATAAGAAGAAATGGCTTCACCGAGAGGTTAACGATTGTTTGGCATTCTCTGCCCTTGCGCTCTGTGGAGTACACTTAAAACGGGAATCGACAGATTTAAAAAATATATATTTTGGCGTCAGATAATGTGAGGTTAAATTGTCATTGAGGTAAAAGATTAACATGCCCATTTAATGAAGCTTGTAATGAGTTGTCCCCCATCTCTTGTGCACAATTTGGTTAATGAGTAAAATTAAAAGTTGAATTTGCAGTCCTATTTATATTATCCATTTGTTTCCACTTTCTCAGACGAAACCAGATGTTGCAGTATCATTGTCTGTACTCATTGTCACCTAGCCCACAGCTAACAATGGCCCGTTTCCGTTATCATCGTAACTTTTTTGCATATATCTTTAACTAATTTGCTCTACATCTCTCTACATCACCGTCTATATCCCTCGTTTCCCTTTCCCCTGACTCTCAGTCTGAGGAAGGGTCTCGATCCGAAACATCACCTATTCCTTTTCTCCAGAGTTGCTGCCTGACCCGCTGAGTTACTCCAGCTTTTCGTGTCCATCTTTGGTCAATCCAGCAAATCATTTAACATTGATGTATAGTCATTATCATTGTACTTATTGTATTATACTTCCCATAGATGCAGACCACACCAATGAGCTCCATAAAGCCAATAAAAAGTAGGGACCAACCAGCAACAAAATTATCTATTAATTTCACCCAGTATATTCCAGCCTAAAAAGGACAAAATATGTTAGTATCATCACAGGGTACAGAAGTTTAACAATTACCTTTTACGTGATTTTAGATTGGAATGTGCAAGGTATGATTAGTACCTTGTTTTTCTCATCTCGGTCCTAAAAGATTTCCCCCTTATCCTTAAACTGTGACTCCTTGTCCTGGACTTCCCCAACATCGGGAACAATCTTCCTGCATCTAGCCTGTCCAACCCCTTAAGAATTTTGTAATAGAATTTAATTAGGATAAAGTCTGAGATGTTGCAGCTTGGTAAGTCAAACCAGGGCAGGACCTTTACAGTGAACAACAAGACTCTGTGGAGTGTGGTAGAACAGAGAGATCTAGGAGTAAAAGTACATAGTTCCCTGGGGCAGTAGTGTCACGGGTAGACAAGGTGGTGAAGAAGGTTTTTGACACATTGGTTTTCATCAGTCAGGGAATTGAGGATAGAAGTTGGGATGCTGTGCAACTGTTGTACAAGACAATGGAATATTGTGTTGAGCTTTTGTCCCTCTGCTATAGGAAAGATGCCTTTGAGCTGGAAAGAGAGCAGAGAAAATTTACAAGGTTGTTGCCAAGGCCCAAGGGCCTGAAATGCAGGGAAAGTTAGGGTAGATTTATTCTTTGGAGTGCAGGAGGCTGAGGGGTGTTCTTATACAAATTCATAAAATCAGTAGACAATAGACAATAGGTGCAGGAGTAGGCCATTCGGCCCTTCGAGCCAGCAACGCCATTCACTGTGATCATGAATGATCATCCACAATCAGTACCGTGTTCCTGACTTCTCCCCATATCCCTTTACTCCGCTATCGTTAAGAGCTCTATCTAACTCTCTCTTGAAAGCATCCAGAGAATTGGCAGAGAATTCCACAGATTCACAACTCTCTGGGTGAAAAGGTTTTTCCTCATCTCCGTCCTAAATGGCCTACCCCTTATTCTTAAACTGTGGCCCCTGGTTCTGGATCATGAGGAGAATAGATCAGGTAAATGCACAAAACTTTTTTCCCAAGGTTGGGGAACCAATAACTAACTACAGGGCATAGGTTTAACGTGAGAGGGAAAAGGAACTTGAAGGGCAACTGTTTCACACTGAGGTTTGTGGGCACATGTAATGAGTTGCCAGAAGAAGTAGTTGAGGCAGTTGCAACAACAACATTTAAAAGACATTTACACAGGTACATAGATAGCACCGGTTTAGGGCAGATATTGGCCAAACATGGGCAAATAGGACTGTGTATGAAGGAACTGCAGATGCTGGTTTATATGAAGGAATTGCAGATGCTGGTTTATATGGTTCAGTTAGGACTAGCTTAGATGGGGAACCTTGGTCGGCATGGACTAATTGGGCTGAAGGGCCTTTTTTCATGCCGTATGACTCTTACTAAATGCAGTTACATCTCAATAGCCGACATCATGGATTTTTTTAACATGGGGATAAATAGAATGAATTTAAAATAGTGCACTGGGGAATTTGCATTAAGATGAACTTGTGCCAGTTAGACCACTCACTGTAAGTTCCATGCAGTCCTGTTGTCCACATTATTAACACAAATGTAACAACCAGCCAGCAAAAACCATGTTATTTATTGCTACCGTTCATATCTTAAAAGGACTCCACCTATGATCAAGCTAATGTGGTACACAGCAATATAACAATATCTTTCTTGTTATATCAAGGGCATGCGCTAAAAGGGGAGGTTGGGCTGGCTAGGACTCTAAAACACTTGAACAGATGTATGCATAGGAAATGTTTAAAGGAATATTGGCCAGGCACAGATAAATGGGATAGCTTGGATGAGTTGGTTGAGTTGGGCCAAAGGGCCTATTTCCATGCTGTATTACTCTGTGACTCTAAAACATGTTAGCCAATAAAGGAAAACATCCTGTGTGCATTTTTAACTCCCTTATCACAATCCTGCTACCTTTAAGAATCTCTGGAATGGAAACTCCCTAATCCTCCACCTACTCTCATCTACGTATGACTGATTTTGTTCGACCTTCTTAAGCAAATTATCTCATACTTCTCTGGATTAAATTCCATTTATACACTTTTCTTCTTCATGACCAAGCTATATTTCAGTAGAAGGCCTTCCTCTCCACTGTCAAACATACAGCAATTTTCTTTAAACATTTGTCCTTTCATTTAAGTCTAAATTGCTTATATTGGAAAAAAAAGCAAGAAAATAAGTATGAACTCTTTAAAAAAAAAAGTCATGAAAACATTTGATTTTCCAAATTAATTGACATAATTTCCCAGGATTTCTACATTCTCTCTTTATAGAGTCCTAAAATCATGTAGCACGGAAACAGGCCCTTCGGCCCAACTTCCCAAAGTGTCCCATCTACGCTAGTCCCATCTACCTGCATTAGACCCATATCCTTTGAAACCTTTCCTTTTAATGTATCTGTTCAAATGCCTTTTAAATTTGCCTCAAATACCCCCCCCCCCCAGCAGCTCATTCCACATACCCACCACCCTCTTTGTGAACAAGTTGCCACTCAGGTTGCTATTAAATATTTCCCCTCTCATTTTAAATCTCTGTCTCCTGGTTTTTGATCCCTCTACTCTAGGTAAACGATCCTATATATTTGCCCTATCTATTCCCCTCATGATCTTATCCACCTCTATCATCCTCCTGCGCTGCAAGGAATAATGTCCTCCCCAGCCTAACCTCTCCCGGTAGCTCAGGCCCTCAAGTCCTGGCAACATCCTCATAAATCCTAGCAACATCCATGTATTTGCAATAGTAATTCCTTTTAAATTGTACACCAACACCTTCCTTTATGTTTCAAAGTTTTATTTAGTATTAAGCTCTCTGCATCTAATATAAATAACTTTTTTTTTGCCTCATTTACACTTTGCACACTTTCTCATTAAGTAGGATCTGGATGTTGTAATCTTTGGGAGAAAATGTGCACCCCTTGAATTTCCTTTTCTTGGATACTTCACGTTGCTTTGAGCCCAATCTATTTTCAAGTATTTGTTTCCAGACCATTACATGCCCTCGTGAAACCGGCTCACCGATTCTAAAAAAGCCTTTCAGAAGATTGATTGTATATTTTAATTTAGTTTAGAGATGAAGAGGCCGTTGAGAAAGAGGAATTAAGTTGTTGCAGAATTTTCACACTTTAGCTTGCCTTTTAGGCCATTATGCTTAGATTTGCCTGTTGGAGGTGGTGATCAATGTGGGGTGTTAGAAATATTTATTTGCTTTTATCCGATCATGCCTTAATGTTGTCCATTTGTGACTATGGTGGTGTGGATTGCTTCAATATCAAAGGAGTTGCGAGTACAAGTGGGCACTAAACAATCATCACTGAACATCCGCAGTTAAGTTGAATGGACATAGAACACAGCACAGGAACAGGCCATTCGGCCCACAATATCTGTGCCAAACATGGTGCCAAGACCACCTCTTATCTGCCTGCACATAATCCATATCCCTCCATTCCCTGCAGGTCTTGGCTAAGGCAACTGAAGATAATTGAGTATTTCGCTTGGGTAGATTATTGAGTATGGAAGTTGGGAGGTCAAGTTGCAGTTGTATAAGACGTTGGTGAGACCGCATTTTGAATATTGTGTTCAGTTCTGGGCACCATGTTATAGGAAATATATGGTCAAGCTTGAGAGGGTTCAGAAAAGATTTACGAGGATGTTGCCAGGACGAGAGGGCGTGAGCTTCAGGGAGAGGTTGAGTAGGCTGGGTCTCTATTCCTTGAAGTGCAGGAGGATGAGGGGTGATCTTATAGAGGTGGACAAAATCATGAGAGGAATAGATCGGGTAGATGCACAGAGTCTCTTGCCCAGAGTAGGGGAATCGAGGACGAGAGTACATGGGCTCAAGGTGAAGGGGAAAAGATTTAATAGGAATCTGAGGGCTAACTTTTTCACACAAAGGGTGGTGGGTGTATGGAACAAGCTGCCAGAGGTAGTTGATGCTGGGACTATCTCATCGTTTAAGAAACAGTTTGACAGGTACATGGATAGGACAGGTTTGAAGGGATATGGCCCAAGCGCAGACAAGTGGGACTAGTGGAGCTGGGACATTGTTAGCCGGTGTGGGCAAGTTGGGCCGAAGGGCCTGTTTCCACACTGTATCTCACTCTATAACTCAATAACCCAGGGGTATGGATATTGATTTCTCTAACCTTTGCATCTCCTCTCTTTCCTCCCTCCCCCACTCAAGTCGTTGTACTAGGTTCAAAGTTGTCTCGTTGAGTCTTATTGTCTGTAAATAATTTTCACGTAGCCCACAGCAAACAATGGAATGTTTCCTTTATCATTGTTACTATTTTGCATATCTTTCATTCATTTGTTCATATCTCTATATCACTGTCCATCTCTCTCCCTTTCATCAGGTCATAAGTGATAGGAGTAGAATTAGGCCATTCAGCCCATCGTTTACTCCGCCATTCAATCATGGGTGATCTACCTCTCCCAACTAACCGCATTCTCCTGCCTTCTCCCCATAACCTCTGACTCCTGTCTAATCAAAAATCTTTCTATGTCGCTTTAAAAATATCCACTGATTTGGCCTCTGCAGCCTTCTGTAGCAAAGAATCTCACAGATTCACCCCCCTCTGAACTTTCCCTTCATCTCCTTCCTAAAGGAGTTTAGAAGGATGAGGGGGAATCTTATAGAAACATATAAAATTATAAAAGGGCTGGACAAGCTAGATGCAGGAAAAATGTTCCCAATGTTGGGCGAGTCCAGAACCAGGGGCCACAGTCTTACAATAAAGGGGAGGACATTTAAGACTGAGGTGAGAAAAAACTTTTTCACCCAGAGAGTTGTGAATTTATGGAATTCCCTGCCACAGAGGGCAGTGGAGGCCAAATCACTGGATGGATTTAAGAGAGAGTTAGATAGAGCTCTAAGGGCTAGTGGACTCAAGGGATAGGTGGAGAAGGCAGGCACGGGTTATTGACAGGGGACGATCAGCCATGATCACAATGAATGGCGGTGCTGGCTCAAAGGGCCGAATGGCCTCCTCCTGCACCTATTTTCTATGTTTCTAAGAACGTCCTTTAATTCTGAGGCTATGACCTCTAGTCTTAGACTTTCCCACTAGTGGAAACATCCTCTCCACATCCACTCTATCCAAGCCTTTCACTATTCTGTGTGTTTCAATGAGCCCCCCCCACCCTCATTCTTCTAAACTCCAGCGAGTACAGGCCCAGTGCCGACAAACGCTCATCATAGGTTAACCGACTCATTCCTGGGATCATTCTTGTAAACCTCCTCTGGACCCTCTCCAGAGCCAGCACATCCTTCCTCAGAAATGGTGCCGAAAATTTCCCTTGACTCTCGGTCTGAAAAAGGTTCTCGACGTGAAACGTCACCTATTCCTTTTCTCCAGAGATGCTGTCTGACTCGCTGAGTTACTCCAGCTTTTTTGCGTCTATCTTTTATTGTCTTGGAGCTAAGATGTTAACCTTCAACAATCACCTGCCTTCTATGCTAGATATGACCGCTAGAGAGCTTTGCACTCCATTCCTTTTGACATCATTTATTTTACAACTCACAGAAGCCACAGTCAGTAACCTACTGTCCTGATTTCAAAGGGTAATCACTTTCAATTCACCTCTCATATTTTTCTGTTTGTCATGTTTGGATCGAGGCTGTAATTTATATTTCAAAACCAACAATTTCTCCCACTTACGTATAAAATATCAAGCCTATGTTTATCTATACATTATGTATAGATTCCACTGGGTGGCGCCAGCAATGGCTGCCTCGCCAACAGTCTGTCTGTCTCTTTCTTCTTTGTGTCTGTTTTGTGTGTGTTAAATGTATGTTTTTTAGTGTTCTTCAGCTAATTTTGTGTGTGTGTGTGTGTGTGTGGGGGGGGGGGGGGGGGGGGGAGTTGGGGGGAAACTTTTTCCAATCTCTTACCTCGACAGAGATGCGATTTTTTCCTTATCGCATCTCCGTCCGCACTGCGGCCTAACATCGTGGAGTTGACGGCCTTTGCTGGAGATCGACCGGGAACTCCATCGCGGGATCCAGGGGGACTTACCATCACGGAGCTAGCGATCCCTGTTGGGGGGGGGTCTTCTTTGGTGCTCCAACCGTGGGAGCCTGCGAGACTTTAACATCGCGGAGAGACCGACATCGGGGACTCCATGCTGCAGGAGTTTCGACAATCCTGACACGGGAGTTTCGATTGCCCCGATGCGGGAGTTTCTATCGCCCCGACACGGGAGTTTTCGATCGCCCCGACAGGGGCTTTGACCGCCGGCTGCCGATGGTTCGACTTCCCCGACCACAGGAATAAAGAGGAAGGTGACTGGACTTTGTTGCCTTCCATCACAGTGAGGAACGTGGGGAATCCGCTGTGGTGGATGTTTATGTTCACTTTTATGTAGTTGTGTGTCTTGTTGCTTTTTTTTTTAGTATGGCTGTATGGTAATCTGAATTTCACTGTACCTTAATTGGTACATGTGACAATAAACTGACCTTGAAACCTTGATTAACATCCTGCACATGCATGAAATTGTAATATTCAAAAGATTTTTACAGTAAGGGTCGAAAAAATCTGTATAAAAATGAAATACTTCCATACCTTTGTGACAAGTAAAAGACTAAGCAGGTAGAAAAATAAACAGATGGCAATTAACACACGATGAAATCTGAATCTCATCTTTGGAAACCTATCCATTATGCTTGTTGCCATTGTTTCTGGCAAAAACAAAACAATTAAATGACGTTTTTTTTCCTGATAGATTTTTCGTTTTTCTTGAACGAGCAAATAATACAAAGCAATGCCCAATGGAAGAGACACTACTATGCCTCAGACACACGCAGTGAATATAAAATAAACTAGTTGAACTCTTATTCTGAAATGTGCTTTCTTTGAAATTAATAGACCACCAACCAGTACACCTGCTCACCATCACTTTTCTCAGTTTCTCTGCAGTGCCTCTTTGTCACATAATTTACCTGTCATTTTCACCTTTACAAATATCTCCATGGTCTCAGAAAATCTAATGTACGAGGGGAAGCCATTTCAATTTCCCCTCTGTTAATGTTTAGCACAATTTGTCATTCTCCCTCCAATTACAAGACTCTTAATCTTTTTAGTTTTAGTTTAGAGATACAGCGTGGAAACAGGCCCTTCGGCGGGTCGAGTCCGCACCGACCAGCGATCCCCGCACATTAACACTATCCTATACTAGGGACAATTTTTACGTTTATACCAAGCCAATTAAACCACAGTCCTGTATGTCTTTGGAGTGTGGAAGGAAACAGAAAATTTCGGAGAAAATCCACGCAGGTCACAAGGAGAACGTACAAACTCCGTACAGACAAGCACCCGTGGTTAGGATCGAACCAGGATCTCTGGCGTTGTAACCGCTGGAAGACAGTGACTCGACCACTGCGCCACCGTGCCACCCACATTTTTGATGTTCTTGCCTATATCAAAGAATTTCTGAAGTCTTTCAGAAATACCGGTGAAACGCATTTCGAAATGAATCAAAAATGAATGGATATAGCTTGTGATTCAGGTTTTTATCCCCAATTAAGACTTTAGTTTTACTTGAGCTTATGTAGTTGGTTCATTAATTAGTGGACAAAAAGTATACATTTTTATAAACAGTGAGCGACAAGTACACAAAACTGAGTATCATTCTTACCTATCAGTGCAAATTGACTATCAACTCCCAGAGCGATAAGCATCGAGAAAAATAACAGACCAAAATTGTGATACTGGGAGATGAGAAATGGCATTGGAATAGGTTATGAAAACTAGGCCAAAACCTAAAACCATAAATAGAATAGATATGAATCATTGACAATATTCAAGAAGATGTAGCTTGATCTTATTAATATAGAAAATACCATCAAAAAAATGTCTGAATTTGTCATAGTCATACATTCTAGAAACAGGCCCTTCAGCCCAACTTGCCCACACCGGCCAACATGTCCCAGCTACACTGGCCCCACCTACCTGTTTAGATACGATGAACAATCCTAGCAAATAACAACATTCCCATCAGTTTAACACAAAGTAAAATTTTCAAAACTCCTCCCATTGGTGTCCATATAATTTGGATGATCACATATATGTCATGTGCTGTCTGTATGGAGTTTGTACGTTCTCCCGTGACCTCATGGGTTTTCCTCGGGTGCTCCTGTTTCCCACACTCCAAAGACGTACAGGTTAACCTGCTTTGGCAAAAGATTGTATATTGTCCCCAGTGTGTGGGATAGCACTAGTGTACAGGGATCGCTGGTCAGTATGGGCCTGCTTCCGCGCTGTATTTCTAAACTAAACTAAGTTAAAATTCCAAAATAGATGCTCTATATTATTCTAGTCGATCACAGAGGCCTCATTGAAATTAATCCTTAACATGCTACTATTAAGAGTAGTAGAAATAAAAGAAAGTAAATTCAAAATTCAGTAAACAATCTTTGGATGGTACTCTTAAAATGTGACCAACTATTTTGAAGGGCTTTGGCATGAATACCTTACTATGGTCACACGGAAATAACCTCTGAAAATGAGAACAGAACGTCAGAATTTCTCTGCAATATCGGAGGTTGAGATATAAAATTCAGGGAGGCATAGATAAGGCAGACAGTCAGAACATTTCCCCAGGATGAAAACGTCAAACACCAGAAGGCATAGTTACATGGTGGGAGGGGGACACTTTTAAATGGTGATGTGTGGGGGCAAGTTATTTACAGAGTGGTGGGCGGCCTGGAATGCATGGTGGTGGGGGCAGACACGATTGTGGCGTTTGAGAGGCTTTTGGATAGGCACATGGAAGTGCAAGGAATAGAGGGATATGGATCATGTACAGGCAGATACAATACGATCAAACTTTATTTAACCCAGGAGAGAAATTGGTCTTCTAACAATTATAAACCACAGCAAGATACATGAAACATGAAATTAAAGTGACGAGCGGAAAGTCCAGGATTAGGGATGAACAAAGATTGGGGAGGGGGGAAGGGGGTGGGGAGGGGAGTCAGTCTACCCCATGACAGAAGGGGGATGGGTTGCACAGTTTGATAGCCACAGGGAAAATAAGGATCTCCTGTGGTGTTCTGTGCTGCCACAGTGAGGTGATCAGTTTAACTTGGTATCATGTTTGGCACAGACTATTGACAAAACTTTTATTCTCTGGGAACGATTAGGAATTAAGACTTGGGAAGATTTGTATGAAGCGGGAATTTTTTTTACCACTCCAAGATTTACAGCTTAAATACAACTTAGAAAGTAACCAATATTTTAGATATTTACAAACTCAAGATTATTTGAAAAAACATTCAAAAGATTATCAAAATTTGAAGTTGGACCCTTTAGAACAATGCATGAATAGACAGGCAGAATTGGATCACTTAACATCGTATTTTTATAATACTATTTTAAATATAGACATACCTTCGACAGAAGGTACAAGGAAAGAATGGGAACAAGAATAGAAATCTCCAAGGACAGATGGGAAGACTATTTGTTATATATACATAAATGTTCGATCAACGTTAGACACATATTGATCCAATTTAAAATTGTACACAGATTATATTACTCAAAAACAAAATTAAATAAAACATTTCCAAATGTCTCTCCCATCTGTGATAAGTGCCTAAAGAGGCAACAAATAGCACATTCATTTGTTTCCTGTGCAAAACTTCAGAAATTTTGGAAGGACATTTTTTCAAAACTATTTAAATTAAGACTGGACCCAAATACAGAATTGATTATTTTCGGAACAATGAAAGCCTGTTCCGAACTCACTACATTTCAAAGATGTTTATTAAACTACGGTTTGATAACGGCAAAAAAACTTATACTTCAATTCTGGAAAGACGCTCCTATCCCAACGTTTAAAATGTGGATTACAAATATGTCGGAAATATTACATCTTGAGGAAATGAGACTTGTTCTAGCAGGAAAACAAGAGCAATTCTTAAGAATATGATCACCTTTCATTGATTTGTTATGGGTATAATATGGTGCAACACAACCCTGGAAAATAATTCTTTTAGAACTAGGTGATGGGTGTGAACTGTCAGGAATTAGACACATTCCTTTTCCTTTTTGCTTAGTCTTACCTTTTTTAGATTCCTTACTTATTTTCTTTTTCTTTTCTTAAGGCCCCCCTTTTTTTCTTCTTCTTTTCTTTTCACATTTTCAAGCACGCAGACGACTTAACCATTATCATTCACTTAACGCCAACTACTGTGGACTACACTTCACTACTACCCTCACTCTTTTCTGCTTTCTCTTTTTTCTTTTCTCCTTTTCTATTTTAGGTTAAAGTTTACAAGAAAGGAAAAAAAAGAAGTTGTACAAGAAATGTAATATGTTGCATATTATGATTAAGATGTATGTACATTGCTTCTAATAAAATAAAAAATAAAAAAATAATAAAAATAAAAAAATATTTGGCACAGACATTATGGGCTGAAGGGCCCGTTCCTGTGATGTGCTGTTCTTTTCCATGAGAGACCAGAAACTCTACCTCCTTCTAGTTCAATATATGTTGTATAACACTGAGCACTCAGGAGGTAGAGTGCGCTCTGCGTAGGATCAATCCACGCAAGGCTGCAGGCCCGGATGGAGTCCAAGGAAGGGTACTAAAGGATTGTGCTGTACAGCTGGCTGAGGTATTCACGAGGATCTTTAACCTGTCTCCATCTCTGGCAACGGTCCACAAGTCCCCCCAAACTACCATAGTGCCGGTGCCGAAAAGTGAAAAGTCATCAACCTGAACGACTACCGCCCGGTTGCCCTAACTCCAATACCCATGAAGTGCTTTGAAAAGCTGGTCCTCTCCCACATCAAATCCAGCATCCCTGCCTCACTGGACTCTCATCAATTTGCATACAGGACAAATAGATCCACAGAGGATGCCATCTCTCTGGCTCTTCACACTGTCTCTTCTCACCTGGACAGACAGGGCATGTACGTGAGGATGCTCTTCATAGACTATAGCTCTGCCTTCAACACGGTCATCCCCACCAAGCTCACCACCAAACTCCACCAGCTAGGCCTCAGCTCGCAGATATGCGACTGGATCCTGAATTTTCTGACAGAGCGACCGCAGGCAGTGAGACTGGGCCCGCACCTGTCCTCCACTATCACCCTGAGCACCGGCACACCACAGGGCTGTGTACTGAGCCCCATGCTCTACTCCCTCTTCACACACGACTGTGTTCCCGCATTTGACACCAACACCATCGTCAAGTTTGCAGACGACACAACGGTGATCGGGCTGATCACCAACGGTGATGAAACAAACTACAGAGCGGAGGTGCAGAACCTGGCGGACTGGTGCTCACGTAACAACTTGTCCCTAAACACCTCCAAGACCATGGAGCTGATTATCGACTTCAGGAGGGCACATAATGGGGAATACGCCCCAATCTCCATCTACGGGGACAGTGTGGAGAGAGTGTCCAGCTTTAAGTTTCTGGGCACACACATCTCAGAGGACCTCACATGGTCCACCAACACCGCTGCGTTGGTCAAGAAGGCACAGCAACGACTGTTCTTCCTGAGAACATTGAAAAAGACTGGTCTGCCCCAACAGCTGCTGACAACCTTCTACCGCTGCACCACAGAGAGCATCCTAACGCATGGCATCTCTGTGTGGTATCTCAGCTGCATGGAGGCGGAGAGGAGAGCTCTTCAGCGCGTCGTCCACAGAGTGCAGAAGATTATTGGGACACAGCTACCAGCCTTGGAGGGCATCTACCACACACGGTGCCTCAGGAAGGCCGTCAGCATCCACAAAGACTCCTCACACCCTTGTAATGGACTGTTCGAACTCCTACCTTCCCGGCAGACGTTACAAGGCCTTCTACTCCCGCACCTCCAGACTCAGGAACAGCTTCATCCCCAGCGCTATAGCTGCTCTGAATCGGCCCGGCTGAGTCCCCCCCACCCCCATGAACTGTCTTCCTCGGATGGTCACGTCGCACAGACACATTTGCACTTTAGACTGTTTTGACTGTTTTACTGTTTTACTGTTCTTTTTATAAATCATGTTTCTCGGGGTATCTAAATCTAAATGTTTATTTTTTTATTTTAAATTTTTTTTTATTAGAAGTATTTTACATTACAGTAATCTGCAATAACGTAAGTTTATACAGTTCTTATACCACTTCTTATTTTAAACTTTAATAGGAAAAAAGGATAGAAAGAGTTAGTAAAGATAGTCAGTGAGTGAATGAAAGAGTGGTCCAGGAACACCCGTATGAACCTAAACCACAAGAAATAGTTAAAAAAGAAAAGAAAAAAAACCAAAAGGCGGAAAAAGAAAAAAGAAAAAAGAAAGTAAGATTGGACATTATGAGAGGGATGTACCTACTTCTTATCTTTACTCACCCCTCGCCAGGTCCTAAAACCATTTATTATCAACATTTTGTTGCACCCTATGTTTGTAATAAGTCGATATATGGAGACCAAATCTTTTGGAATTGGTCTTGTTTGCCTGTTACAATTTAGCAATGTTACAAAATTTTGAGATTTTAAAAATAAAGTCTGCAATTTATCCCATCAGATAAAGCATAAAAAGAAGTTTAATTTGACACCTAATTCACTTTCATATCTTCAGTATTAAAGAAGTTATGGCCATTTTCATACTCGGAAATTAGCATCTTGTGCCCTATTGCTTTTCCATTGACTTAACACAAAAGCTGTGATCGAGGACAGTTAAAAGCCCATAACTTTCTTAAAAATTAAGATAACTGAAAGAAATTTTCAGTTATTATAGATTGAAGCATTCTGAAACAAATATGAAACAATCTTACTTAGAAGACATGAAAGTGAAGCATATAATTAGTTAGTTACCTAATTGTAGCTAATTACAAAATTCAATTACTAGATCTAAACATCTATCAATTTCTTAAGAATAGATTAACATTTTTAAATAGCCTAAGTGTCCAAATAACATTCACACAATAATTTCACAATATAACATAATTTTTAAATCTCATTTTCATGAATTTACAGGCCAAATGGAAGGAATTGAATGTTTAATACCTGTAAATTAATGGGCATTTAAATCATCGTGTGAGTGAGGATTTCTGGAACGCGATCTTTTGGAACGTTGATTTGCGGTGAATTTAACCCCGTATTGGCATGAAAAATACTGCCGTTAGTTCGGGGAATAAAATCACCGTGTCGCATGAAAAAATGTGAATTAAAGGCTTCTTAAGAAGCACTTTTATACATTTAAAGAAACCACTTTCATTTACCTATCCCGTGTGTGAAATCCGTCCCCGCTATCGGCGTTGACGCTTCAGGAGCTGATTTTAAAATTACTCTAGCGCTGACATTGACGATTTAATAAAAATAAAAAATACACAAAAGGCCTCTAGGAACGATTCTTCAGCCAACGCTTGTACTCCAACAAAAATATTAACCAGGACAAGGGAGGAGAAACCCGCATTTTAACCCCGCCCCCCCCTTAAAGGCGCCAAAATCGCGCACACGGCCAGTGGCAGAATTACAGCGTGACTGAAGGTAAGTTTTGTAACATACCTACTAGGAGGAATCTCATATCTTCTAGGTGTAACAATTCTGACATATTAGAAGTCCACATTTTTATTATTGGCGTAGGAGCATTTTTCCAAAATTTCAGTATCAGTTTTTTGCCGTTATTAAGCCATAATTAAGAAAACTCCTTTGAAACGAAGTCAGCTCCAAACTTGCTTCTATTGTTCCAAAAATAATCAATTCTGCATTCGGTTTCAGTTTTATTTTAAATAATTTAGTGAAAATTTCAAAAATGTCATACCAATATTTTTGAATTTTTATACAAAAAACAAAAGAAATGTGCTATAGTTGATTCTTGGATTAGGCATTTATCACAGATAGCAGAGATATTTGGGTAAAATTTACTTAATTTAGCTTTTGAATAGTATAATCTATGTAAAATTTTAAATTGAATCAGAGTATGTCTTACGTGAATCGAGCATTTATGCACATATAATAGGTGTTTATCCCAACTCTCTTTCGAGATTTTTATAGCTAGTTCCTGTTCCCATTCTCTTCTAATCCCATCCGATGATGGAATTTCTATGTTTAAAATGGAATTGTATAGGTATGATATTAAATTAGCTGATTCCGCTTTTATATTCATTATCCCATCTAATAGGTCAGGAGACATATTTTGATATTCTCGTGTATACTTTTTCAAATAGTCACGTATTTAAAAATATTTGAAATATTAATTACTATTCAGGTTGTATTTAAGTTGTGATTGGTGAAATGTTAAAAAACTTCCATTATCATACATATCTCCAAACGTTTTAATTCCTACTCTTTCCCAATTTATAAAACCTCTATCTATCATAGAAGGTTTAAATGAAGGGTTATTCATTATAGGTGAGAGAAGTGATAGATTTCTTAATTTTAACGTTAATTTTATTTGTTTCCAAATTTTAATTGTACTATGAATAATTGGATTTTTACTATATATTGTATTCTTCATTTTTGTTGGTGAGAGAAGGATCGCTCCTATATTAAAAGGGGAACAGTCCTCTCTCTCCATTACTATCCACTCCACCTGCTGGGCCGAATTGTCCAACAGGTGAATCATATTTTTGACATTTGTGGCCCAATAATAATATAAAAAATTGGGGAGTGATAATCCACCAAATTCTTTAGGTTTACACAAATGTTTTCTTTGGATTCTGTGGAATTTATAGTCCCATATAAAGTTTGTAATATCAGCATGCAATTAACAAAAAATTTTTTGTTAAGTATATCGGTATTGACTGGAATAGATATAAAATTTGTGGTAAAAAGATCATTTTTATAGCATTTATTCGGCCTATAAGAGACATCGGGAGGGTTTTCCAGAATTTAATCAGTGTGTTTAGTTTATTGAGTAAGGGCATATAGTTTGCATTAAATAAAGATTTATATTTTCTAGTAATTTCAATTCCCAAATATTTGAATTTTTCTGAAGCGATTTTAAAAGGGAATTTTAACAGGTGTGTCGGTTCTTGATGTTTAATCAACATAATTTCACTTTTATTCCAATTTATTCTATTTCCTGAAAAGGATCCAAATTCCTCTATTAAATTTAATATATTTGGTATACTAATTTGTGATTTTGTGATATATAGTAGTACATCATCTGCATATAAAGATATCTTATTATTTGAGTATTTTGTATTGTACCCATGAATGTTCGGATGTATCCTAATACTTTCCGCTAACGGTTCTATTACAAGAGCAAATAGCAGAGGTGATAATGAACAACCCTGTCTATTTCCCCTTGATAACTGAAATTTCGAGGACAAAATATTATTAGTTAATATTCTGGCAGTAGGCCTATCATATAATAATTTTACCCAAGCGATAAAATTCTCTCCCACTTGAAAATTTTGCAGTACTTTAACCATATAATCCCATTCCACTTGATCAAATGCTTTTTCTGCGTCCAGTGAAATAATTGATAAGTCTTGTTCTTCGGTTTTATGTGTGCATTATATTAAACAGACGTCTCAGGTTATTGCTTGAGTATCTCTTGGGTATAAACCCTGTTTGATCCGGATTTATTAATTTACTAACATAGTTACTTAATCTTCTAGCTAATGTTTTCGCTAATATTTTTTGATCTGTATTTAACAGCGCAATAGCTCTATAAGAACCCGGATCTTCTAAATCTTTACCTTTTTTAGGTATAAGTGTAATCGTTGATTCTGCTAATGTTTCTGGAAGTGTATGTTCTTTAAAAGCATATGTATACATTTTATGTAGTCGTGGTGTAATTATCTCATAAAATCGTTTATAAAATTCATTACTAAAACCATCTGGTCCTGGTGTTTTTCCATTCTTTAGTGTATTTATTGTTTCTTCTATTTCCTTAGTTGAGACTTGTGCACCTAATTCCTCTTGTTCACTCAAATTGAGTTTTGGGAGATTACAATTATCCAGAAACTCTCTAACTTTGGTACTATCTGTTTTGATAAAGTTTTGGTATAAGTTTTGATAAAATTGAGCGAATCTTTTATTAATATCCTTAGGTAGTGTTAACAATTCCCCTTTATCTGATTTAATCTTTAAAATCGTGTGATCCTTTTCCCGTTTTTTCAGTTGTCGAGCCAGAAGTTTGTGTGGTTTATCCCCAAATTCAAAATTTTCCTGTTTTGTAATTTGAAATAATCTAATAACATTTGCTGATAATATTTTGTTTAATTTAAATTTCATTATTGTTATTTTATTATGTTTGTCTATAGTAGGCTCTTTAGCATTATCTAATTCCAATTCTCTAATTCGTTCTTCTAACTGCCTTTGTTCTTTCTTATTCCTTTTATTTAAAAAAGCTTGGTATGAGATTATAGATCCTCTAATAACTGCTTTGAATGATTCCCATAGTAGAACTGGTGAAGTATCTGGGGTGTCATTATTCTTTTAAAAAAGTTCCATCTGTTGTTTTAAATATATTTCCCCTTGTGGGTCATTTAAGATTTGAGGATTAAACCTCCAAAACGATTTATTAGAAGGCATTCCTTCTAATTAAAAAAAAAAAAAAAAGTTAACGGGGAGTGATCAGAAATTATTCTATTGTGATATTTTGGATTCATTGTATAGGGAATTAGTTTTGTATCCACTAAGAAATAGTCGATGCGTGAATACGTTTTGTGTACCATTGAATAAAACGAGTATTCCCTTCCGACAGGGTTAGCGATCCTCCAAACGTCTGTTATATTTGTATTTTTTATGTAAGTATTTAAGATTTCCCTGGTTTTAGATTTTGTATTGCCCCTGCTCTGTTGTGAAGATTTATCCAAATATGGATCTAAAACACAGTTAAAATCTCCCCCAATTTATCACATTTTGATAATTGAACTCTGTAATTATATTCAAGATTTTATTTAAAAATTGAGGATTATCAAAATTAGGTGCATAAATATTTACCAAGGTAATTGGGGTAGCATGAATCTCTCCGGTAGCTATAAGGTATCTCCCTTCCTTATTTGTTATGATATTCTTCGATTTAAATGGTATACCTTTTCGAATAATAATTGCTGTGCCTCTAGCTTTGGAAATATATGAAGATTGGTATGTTTGGCCTATCCAGTTTGCCTTCAATCTGGCTTGAGCTTGCAGTTTCAAGTGAGTTTCTTGTAGGAATATTATGTCCGTATTGAATGACTTCAATTGTGCAAAAATCTTACCGCTTTTAATTGGTTCATTAGCACCCCTAATATTCCAACTGCAGAATGTGATTCCTCCAAATTTCTTTTGTTTATCGTCTTGCATTTTGAATTATTTAATACCTTTTAAACATGTGGTGCAACCCATACCTTAGGTCTCTGGCTGTTGGACGAGCATTTGTAATATTAAATTCAGTTATTACATCCCTCTCAAAATTGTCCTTAAGCAAAGAAACAAAAAAGTGTACGTTATTGTGACATTTAAAAAAAATCAAAAAAGTGAGGTTACAGTGTCTAAAAATGACGACACTGTAACCAATTATCCACCTAATGGTGGTAGTTACACAATTAATGACTTCCGTAGTTGTTAATCTACATTTAGCTCCGTCCCCTTGAGTAATCTTACAAAATGGAGTTGGGACCTATTCAAAGCCAGATTTTATGTGTTAGCCTTACCTTATCTACCATATTTATATATCTAAATAAATCTTCTCTAATCTCCAAACTTATCTACCATTTACTTATGTTAACAATTATTTCATTTTCTTCCCCTGCCTTTGGTTGGAAGGGGTTAACCCGATTCAGGCACCTGGCTGTTTGCCAAGATTCTGAGTCTCCTCACCTCCTTCCACTCAAAATTTGAACTGCAGCTTATCATAATTTCTAAATTAAATTTTTAGTCTGTTGTAGGGGGGGGGGGGGGTCAATCCTTATAATGGATTATTACATTTTATCAATTAAGCAATTCAATTTTAAATCAATTACTATTACTGTTAGTGTGTTAATTTCAATAACTTTAATTACTATTACTATATTAGTTCAATAGTTTTTGTGTTAGTATGGAATTAGTGTAGGGATAACATTTTAACAGCCTTACATTCAGGAATTTTTCTTTTCCAATAAGTCTTCATTAGGTTGCTCAATCAGCCACGCCCTTGTTATTCCATCTTTCGCTCATGTTGGAGCCGAAAATGATCTTGAGGAGATAAGAGTGTCTAGACAGCCGCACATGGAGAAGCTGCGTCATCTTAATCCTTTTTAAAAGTTTTAAAAGTTATTTCTATCGACCTTCCCTCAGCCGTTGTCTGTAGAATAAAAACCTTGTCTTGAGGATGTGATGTTTTACTTAAGCATCTATTTCTTTTAAGATGTCTTGAGCGTATTTGTAAGCAGCTTCTGGATCATTAAACTTACGTTCGGTACCATTATAAGTAATGATCATCTTAGCTGGATAAATTATTCCATATCTGATTTCCCTGTGCCCTTTCAAGATCTGTTGTGTATTTTTAAACACTTCTCGTTTTTTAGCAATTTCATAAGGATAGTCTCTAAAAAGTTTGATAGTGTCCGTCCCAAACTACATAATCTTTCCATATTGAATTTTTCTCATAGCCTCTTCCAAAGCTGAAATGTCTTGAAATTTCACAATGATCTGTCGTGGGGGCGCTCCTCCTGTTTGTGTCCTTGATTTTGTCCGTTTCACCCGGTGTGCCACTTCTATTTTCGGTTTAGCTGGCAGGTCAAGTATATGTTTAAGTAAGTTGGCAGTGTACTCTCGGGGCTCATTCCCCTCGGCTCCTTCTGTCACTCCAACTATTCTTAAATTCTGACGTCTTGACCGTGCTTCCAAATCAAGGCATTTATCTGACGTTTTAGCCAGCTGACCCACGACACATACATAATCCTTCTTAATTTTCTGCATTTCTTCAGCCATTTGTAACATTGCTATTTCCATATCTTTCATGGCAGTACAACATGTTGTAACAGTTTGGTGGACAGCATCCAGCTTATTAGTACAATCTTCTTCCACCTTATCAATTTTCAAAGATAATTCATCATGCACATCATCAATTCGTTTATTTATATTGCCGATTGATTCAATTACTTTCTGATTCCCAGTGTTCATGTTCTTCATCATGCTCTCCATCATACTTTTATTACATGCCAAAAGTTCATTTTTTAAGTCACTCACCGATATCTTAATGTCCTCGAGCTCTTTATCCTTTAAAACGTTTTCAGCCGTTTCAGCCTTTGATCTAGTAGTCATTTTCAAGAAAATGACTAAATCTAAATTTTATTAGTTGTTTAAGTTATGACATCGGATGGAAGCTGCATACCAAATCTCGTTGCACATATGTGCAATGACAATAAAAGATATTATAATATTATTATTATTAAAATTCCATATAACTAATATGTCATTTATGGAACAGCATATCCAGAAATTACATGAATTAAAAGAAAAACACAAATTATAGAATTCTACCATAGGAAACAAAGCCATTTAAACTGTTGTGTCTTTGTGGTAAAAATAGAAAATAGTAGAAATGCTCAGGAGGTCAGACAGCCCTCAGTGGAAGGAAAAAGAGTTTCCTACATCAGAAATAAAATTGAAAATGTTTCCTATTGCCAGTATAAATCCACAATTTTGTGTGTGAGAGAAGAACATGAATAGGAAGAAGTTTAGGGCATGTTATGAGGAAACAACAATGAAATCAAGTGATGCAAATGGGGGGGGGGGGGGGGGGGGGAGAGGATCTTTAAAAATAACCCAGAAAAGCTGTGACAGATTTTTAAAAAGTATGATGGACAGGTTTCTAGAGACAGCACTTCCACCAAAAGTTAACATATTGGTCATTGGGGGTCAATCAACTGGCTGGAACATTCATCTAAAAAGATATACACATAGTATTTGGAAGTCAAAGGAGATAAAATGCAAAGAAAAATAGAAACATTTCAAAAAGAATACAATATCAAAGTTATACTATTTAATTGACTTATACAACAATCTGAAAAAAAGGGTTCTCTGGACAAAATAACAAAAGGAAATTTAGTTTTGTGATCATTAAAAATACTTAATGAAAGATCACATAACTGCTGGGCCACAAAATCACTTCTATAGAGGATGAACTTGTCATAGTGTTATACAGCACAGAAACAAGCTCTTTGACCCGAACTTGTCCAAGCCTCCCAAAATGGCCCATCTAGCTGGACCTACTGAACCTGCCCATGCCTGGCACAAATCCCTGCAAACCTGATTTGATTGTAATGCTAAGCCTTTTGATTGTTGTTATAACACATGTCACAACTACCTCCTCTGGCAGTTCACTCCATATACCGTCCACCACATACTTAAAAATACCATGAATACATGCCGGATAGCATGGGTGATGTTTTCTGGAAAACCAGCAATGTTAGGCAGTAAGTGGGCCGACTGTAACTCTGCACTTTCTCTGCTCTGCAGGAGTGGGAATATCTTGTATATGAAAAATAATTGGAGAAAATTAAGAAATAGAAAATTTAATGGTGTCCCAGAAGAGTTACTCATATTGTCTAATCCCAAATGGACGCAAGATCTCAGATGAGACGTTTGGAGGTACAGAATGGCTACAGGTGGGAGTCATAGAAACATACAGTACAAAAACATGCCCTTCGAACCAACTTGGCCAAGATGCCCCATCTAAGCTAGTCCCATTTGCTTGCATTTGGCCCATATCCCTCTAAACCTTTCCAATCCATGTACCTGTCCAAGTGTTTTGTAAATGCTCTTATAGTATCTGCCTCAAGTACCTACTCTGGCAGTTCATTCCATATACCCACCACCAGCTGAGTGACAAAGTTGTCCCTCAGGTTCCTATTAAACCATGACTCTCGCATCTTAAACCTATGTCCTCTGGTTCTTGATTCTCCTACCCTGTGTAATGGTATTAACCCTCATTATTTCATACACCTCTATAAGATCATCCCTTAGCCTCCTGCGTTCCAAGGAATAAAGTCCAAGTCTGCCCAACCTTTCTCTATGGGTCAGCCCCTAAATCCTGGCAACATCTTCGTAAATCTTCCCTGCACTCTTTCCACTCAATCCTCAAGGCTGTTTGGAGCCATGCAGTCACTTGCAGGTGAAAATTACCCCCCCCCCCCCCCCAATATATTGATTCTGGGGTTATCGGTGGGCGGCGCGACTCTCGTCAGCAGCGGCCTCTGCAGTCCGTCTGTCTTTTTATTATTTTTGTCTCGTTTTTGTGTAGTTTTTATTATTTTTTTGTCGGGGTATGTGTGTGGGGGGGGGGGGGGGGGTGGGGTGGGGGTGGGGGGGGAACTTTGAAATCTTTCCCCTGCACGGGAGACCCGACCTTTTCTTTGTCGGGTCTCCGTTGTCGTTGGGGCTGGGCAACGTGGAGCGGCCTCCAGCAGGAGCGACCTGGGGCTCCAGTTGTGGAGCTGCGGACTTCTCACCGTCACGGGGCTGGCCGAGTCCGGAGCGGGTGGAGCTGTGGTGGAGCGCTGCTGCGACCCGACCGCCGGAGATTCGGAGGCTACAACCGCGGGTCTGGCGGACGGCATCACTGGAAGCCCGCGGGTCCCCTGGTGGGAGACCGCTTTTCGGGGCTTCCGCAGCGGCGACTTCTCCCGCCCGAGTTGCGGGGTTGAAGAGCACCTGGAGCGGGGCTTTACATCGTCGCCCCGCGCGGCTTGGAATGGCTGCCGAACTTTGCGGGCGCGCGCCGGGGCTCTAACACCAAGACCCGGTGCGCGACCTTGCATCACCCGTCGTGGCTTTAATGGCCGCGGGACAATCACCATCGCCCGCCGGGGGCTTTGACTTTGACTCTGACATCGGGGGGGGGGGGGGGGGAGTGCAGTGGAGAGATAAGTTTTTTTTTGCCTTCCATCACAGCGTTGTGATGGATGTATGTGTAAATTGTGTTGTGTCTCGGCTCTTCTTCGTTTTGTATTGTATGGCTGCAGAAACGACATTTCGTTTGGACCTCAAGGGGTCCAAATGACAAATTTGTCCAAAAGACAAATAAAATTGAATTGAATTGAATTGAATTGAATAGGGTTAGGAGGGAGAGATAGGTCAGCCATGATTGAATGGCGGCGCAGACTTCATGGGTCGAATGGCCTAATTCTGCTACTATCATTTATGACCTTATGATTCTTAAGAAATACCTGACTCTGCAATTTCATCAACAGACATTCCTTGTTGAAAGGCTATGTGCCCAAGGATGGCAAAGTTAGCAAATCCAGCAAATAGACTTGTAATGCTATTAATAGTGGTGATAATAATTGCATCTTGGTAACAGTTGTTGTTGAACTCGTTGTAAGATGATAAAGCTGTTATACCACCCAGAGATATTGAGATGGAAAATAATATTTGTGCAGTCGCATCCTTCCAAACCTGGCAAATGCAAGTAAAATAAATTAGAAGATTCTCCATTATACTAGAATCCTAACTCAAATTAATTTAATATTGACAAATAAATAGAATGAATGATACATCGATCATTGACCACCTCTACCACTGGTCATTCATGTCCATTCTAACAACTGATTATTATATCTTCACAGCTTACAACATATAAGTAGTTCAGTTACAACATGATTCCATAAAACTAATTGGATGTCTTGGCAAAAAAAAGTTTAGTGGGTAAAAAAAAATGTTTCCATGTAACCTCCCCGAAGTAATCACACATCATTGTCCCTTAAGAAGACAAGCTGCCAGTTTCACTGTTTTCTACAGATTTTAGAAGAACAAGAAATGATCTTGCTGAAAAGTAAAATATTCTTACACAGTTTACAAGGGTGCGTGCAGAGCAAATGTTCCCCAGCTATGAAATCTGGTGCCAGAGGTCTTGTAATGACAAGTAGACTATTTAGAAGCTGAAATTACATCACTTGGAGAACGTTGGTGAATCTGCTGTTCTTTAATGATCAGGAGTTATTGACTACAGCTCTGCGTTCAATACCATTGCCCCTTTCAAATGAATAATCAGAGAACTGGATCTCTGCTCATCCCGAGGGAACTGGATCTTTGACTTCCTCACTGGCAGATCACAATCAGAACTAATTGGCAACAGCTCTTCTTTCTCTCTAACCATCAGTACAGGAGCACCACAAGTTTCCATCCTCAGTCCCTTACTCAACTCTCTCTATACCCATGTTCTACTCTCTCTCGATGCTGTAGCCAGATATAGTTCCAACACCATCTTTACATTCACTAATGATACCGCCGTTATTAGATGAATTACAGGTAATGATAAATCAGTACAGGAAAGGAAAGCTGAGGATCCATGAACCTGCCTTCATCAAAGGGACCGTGTTGGAGACAGTCAACAGCTTTAAGTTCATGGGCGTACATATCTCTGAAGATCTGTCCTGGACCCAGTACATTGTTGCAATCGCAAAGAAAGCCCATCAATGCCTCTAATTCCTTGGAAAATTGAGAAGATTCAGTATGTCGATGGATTCCGTTGAACGTCTACAGGTGTGTGCTAGAGAGCACAACGACTAGTTGTATCACGGACTGGTTCAGCAACTCGAACGCCCAGGAACGAAGGAGATTACAGAGAGCAGTAGACACTGCATAGTCCATCACAGACACTTAACTCTCTACACAGTCAAAGGGAATTGTAGGAGTCACTGCCTCAAAAAGACAGTTAATATTATCAAAGACCCATACCACTCTGGCCATGCTCAGACTTCGCTCCCACCATTCGGAAAAAAGTACACTTCTCTCTACCTTTGTGAAGGTGTAGGACCCTGTAAACCATGGCCATCAGGTTCATGAGTGGCTTCTTCCCAAGAGTCACTACACTCCTGAACACAACAGTAACTTCCGCAAGTGTCAACTTTTATGGACAGTCTTTAGTTGCACTAAAGGATTTGATTCTTGCACTCGTAATAGTTATTATTTTATTGATTTTTTAAACATTATAGATTATCTGTGTGCATTGCGTTTAGAGGCATGTTAAGCTGCTGCAAGCAAGAACTCTATTGCTCAGTTGTGGGCATGTTTGACAAATAAACATTCTTGATTCTTGACGGACACAAAAAGCTGGAGTAACTCAGCATCTCTGGAAAGAAGGATTGGGTGACGTTTCTGGTCGAGACCCTTCTTCAGACTTGACTCTTGGTTGAGCCCTTGTTTTCATTCAAAAGAGAGATACGTTTCTGGATATTACAGGAATGGGACAGATTCCCTGGTCTTGTTCCAAATTCTCATTTTCTTATGGATGTGGGGGAGGGGGGGGTTGATAGGTAGATGGTTGGACAAAGGCCAGGGATGAAAAAGACAGAAAGGAATTCAATAGCTTATGGACCAGGTACAGTGGACCACTAGTCAGATGAGGGACTGTATGACCATGAGACTTGATATTCCAGACTGCTGGAGTACGTGCTGAGGGACTCACTGAAGCTTGGTGCAGCCAACGCCACAACTCTGTGGAGGAGCACCACAGTCTAAGGTCCTTCCGCAGCAGGACATTGAGGGGCAGGGTCTGGTGGAGACACCCCTCGAACAAGGGAATGGATATCACCTCAGAAGTGGCATGACTGCCGAGTATACGAATAGTTCGCGAACACTACCGAACATAACACTAATGAATGTATGGACACTGAGAACGTCAGAAGAGTCTTCGCACTGTTCTTGTTTAGTACATGTCTTATCATTCTGAATAAAGGTCATTTTTGGAAAAAAAAATATTTGCGCCCTTTTTTTTCTGGGACTCAAATTGAAACTTACTTCTGTGTGAAATTCGAATGTCAGTAAGAAACAAAGGACATAGTGGAAATAAAATGAATCTTTATCATTTTTAAAAACTATGAATTAGGTCAGTAGTTTACATTATTAGTAGGTTTACCTCAGCTTGATATAATTTAGACAAATCAGACTGCTTTCCATTGAAGTAATCAATTCCACTCATGGCTCCCTCCAGCGTCACTCCTCGAACAAAAATCATGAGTATAAGCAGATAAGGAAGACTGGCAGTGAAATAAATAACCTAACCAAGGAGAATAAACTATTAAGTGTTTTCTCTATTTATGACCATAAGAAATTACATTTATGACAAAGAAATTAAAACTATCTGACTTTCAAGCTAATTTTGTACTCTTATTTGAATATCAAATTTTGAATCAAATTTTGGACCTGTTTCCGCCTTGCATTTCTAAACTAAACAAGCAAATTTGGTCAAACCGTCTCTTGCATTGATCACCACTTGTGTGGTGTGAATGATATAAACCACATACTCTAGGCCTAGACCTAGCGTCTGAAGAAGGGTTTCAGCCCGAAACGTTGCCTATTTCCTTCGCTCCAGTCTGAAGAAGGGTTTCGGCCCGAAACGTTGCCTATTTCCTTCACTCGAGTCTGAAGAAGGGTTTCGGCCTGAAACGTTGCCTATTTGCTTCGCTCCAGTCTGAAGAAGGGTTTCGGCCCGAAACGTTGCCTATTCCCTTCGCTCCATAGATGCTTCTGCACCCGCTGAGTTTCTCCAGCATTTTTGTCTAGTCTAGCTTAAGTATTGTTCAGGACACACATTGCGTGCATGAGAGTGAGTTTCTTATATGAAAGGAAATTACTGTTTTTTAAACAATTTATCTATATTACTAAATGTAAGATCTTGACCGCTTTTGACTCACTGCGATGTGATTTCCGAGAGAACGCCGCTACTTACGGCCGTCATTTTTGGCCACCTCGCTCAGAGCCCCCCTCCGCCAGATTGGATCAGAGGATTTTTCCCATCGATGATAAATCAGAGAGATATTAATGTTTAAAGAAATTTCGCCATTCTCTCTGCTGCCCCCGCTAGCGGCATGGGGGAGGGACTATAAAACCCGGAAGTGTCGTGGCTCACTCAGTCTCTGCCAGACGGAGGAAGCGAGAGGGTCACGGCTCTCTGAGCTGCGAATAACACTGAACGCACGTCTACTCCACGGTGAGTCCCCGGGATGTGGTTTTCAGCAAATGTGTTTGTTGTTTGCAAAGTGTTTGCCCAATTAGGTTGGCTTTTTAAAGGGCTTTCAGCAAATGTGTTTTGTTGGCTTGCAAAGTGTTTTTGTCCAATTGGCTTGGCTTTTAAAGGGCTTGCTTGCAACAGTTTTTGAATGGATAAAGCGTGAATAAACATTTTATTAGATCAGGACTGTGTTTAATTTCAAAATTGGCGCTCATTCTGTGATTTTCGCTTAGTTGCAAGATGGCGCCGATGATGTCATTTCCGGTTAGCGGCATGCTGGCGCTGAGTGAGTCATTTCCGGTTCGTGGCAAGAAGCGAGAGGGTGACGTCAAGATGGCGCCGAGTGCAGGCGCTGTTGAATAATTCAAGAGAGCTGACTGCTCTGTCTATGGTGAGTGTGTTTGTTGGATGTTATTTAAAGCACGTTTTTGCTTCAGCAGCAGCAGCCTCTACAGGAGGCTTTAAACATTCATTTTACACACTGTATATTCAACACGTTCTGAAGTTACTTGGCATTTTAGTATTGGGTGAGTGTGTGTGAGTGAATTAGTCTGTGTGTGTGTGTGTGTGTGTGTGTGTGTGTGTGTGTGTGTGTGTGTGTGTGTGTGTGTGTGTGTGTGTGTGTGTGTGTGTGTGTGTGTGTGTGTGTGTGTGTGTGTGTGAATGAGTCTGTGTATGTGTGTGTGTGTGTGAATGAGTCTGTGTGTGTGTCTGTGTGTGAATGAGTCTGTGTGTGTGAATGAGTCTGTGTGTGTGAATGAGTCTGTGTGTGTGAATGAGTCTGTGTGTGTGAATGAGTCTGTGTGTTTGTGTGAATGAGTCCGTGTGTGTGTGTGAATGTCTGTGTGTGTGTGTGTGTCTGTGTGTGTGTGTGAATTAGTCTGTATGTGTGTGTGTGTCTGTGTCTGTGTGTGTGTGTGTGTGTCTGTGTGTGTGTGTGAATGAGTCTGTGTGTGTGTGAATGAGTCTGTGTGTGTGTCTGTGAATGATGTGTGTGTGTGTGTGTGTGTGTGTGTGTGTGTGTGTGTGTGTGTGTGTGTGTGTGTGTGTGTGTGTGTGTGTGTGTGTGTGTGTGTGAGTCTGTGTGTGAGTGTCTGTGTGAGGTGGAGGGTGTGTGTGATCAACAAATAACAAATAGTACAAACTAGTGCAACAGAAAGACCACCCCCCCCCACCCCCACTGGCCAGCAATATTGGAATTGGTGAAGAGGTGGAATATTGCGTTGGGTGACCACCGTGTGATGCTGGGACCCAACGGGTCCCACAGTCTAGTATAAACTAGATTTATTGCTTCAAGAACCCTCATATCCTAACTTTCTCAGCAGAATTCTAATTCTATTTTGATAAAAATATTCACCTTTCCTGAATATCTGATGCCTTTATATAGCACCACCACTATAACGAGCCATGCCAGGAGCAGGCAAAGAGCTAAATACCATATGATGCCACCCGTCTCATTAATTGAGGCAGAACGCTGCAAAACACTCAGACTAAATAAAATGGAAAGAAATCTGGTTAGCAATAGTATTCATAATTTAATTGTGAGTGAATGTGATGTGTAATACCATAAATCAGACATAGGAGCAGAGTTAGGCCATTCGGCCTATCGAATCCGCTCCGCCATTCAATCACAGCTCATCTATTTTTCTCTCTCAACCCCATTTTCCTGGCTTGTCCCCACAACCTCTGACACCTTTACTAATCAAGAAAATACCCAATGTTTTGGCATCCCACGCCGTCTGTGGCGATGAATTCCCTAGATTAAAATGTTCACCCTGAAAATCAATGTTGTCTAAGTTCCTGACTCCATTACAGATCACAACCATTCTTTGCCTCAGAAGGCTGTGGAGGCCAAGTCAATGGATATTTTCAAGGCAGAGACAGATAGATTCTAAATTTGTATGGGTGTCAGTGGTTATGGGGAGATGGCAGGTGAATGGGGTTAGGAGCGAGAGGTAGATCAGCCATGATTGAATGGCGGAGTAGACTTGATGGGCCAAATGGCCTAATTCTGCTCCAATTACTTATGGCCTTATGACGAAGGTAAATAAGCCAACTACTCCAGTCTCTTCTCGTAACTGAGATATTCCATCCCATGCAATATCCTGGTAAATCTCCTCCCTCTCCAGTGCAACAACATCCTTCCTATACTGCGCACAACTGTAGCCGAACCCAAGCTTTATAGAGTTTTCCCATGAGGATTGTGTCCTACACTTCTTGATGCAGATAGGAAAAATAGTCAAGGCGATGCTTCTCTTATAAAGGAGGAACAGAAAGGCTCATTGAGTCTTACAGCGTGGAAATAGTTCTTTCGGCCCAACTTGAAGAGTCCAGACCCAAAATGTCACCAATCATTATGGGCCTGTCCCACTTAGGCAATTTGTTCGGCATGGAATAATCTCCACCCTACTATAGTTACGCAACCAGATGCAACTAAATTTAAGGTAGCTCTTTCTTCCCCAAAACCCTTTCTGGCTTAAATCCTCCCTCCACCACCTCCAGTTTAAATTCCATTTGGAATATTTTGGAGGACCAAGAAACCAAGAAACCAAGAAGAAACAAGACTGCCGGAGACTGTCAAAGTCGTAGCTGGTCGCCGAAAAACCGGCAACTGGACCCCTCTACGACAATGTCTACGACAATGTCTACAACAGCCTACCACCTGGTCGACGTCAAGCTATGGCAAGCTACCGACAACCGGCGACCCATTAGGACGTCCACCTACGACCACACATACGAAGACCTACGTCCACCCGTGACAAGGTACAACCCTGTCGGCGACAACTGAAGACAACTGAAGACAATTCAGTCACCGGTTGACGTAGGTTGTCACAAATGGAATTCACCGAAGTCAGCACTGGAGACAACCTACGACAAGCCAACTGTCACTGACTGTCGCCGAAAAGTTTTGAACATTTCAAAATCCAGCGGCGAGCAGAAAAATGCTACGATTCTTTGGGCAACTGAGGAGATTACTCACGACCATACAGGCGACACCCTGGCGACCATGTGGCGACAGCCTAGTCGCCTGTATTCGCCTAAAAATCACCTAAGTGGGACAGGGGCATTACTCTTTTCCTTCCCCTTTAAATAAATATCTTTTTACTTTGAGCGAAAAAACTTTGAACTGGATGGCGTTTCAGTTTTGTTTTTAAATGGGTTAATTTTTCATATCCAACTTATTTATTTTATATGAAAACACATTTCAGTGCTATGTTTAGTTTAGCTTAGTTTAGTTTAGTGATATAGTGTGGGAACAGACCCTTTGGCCCACTGAGACAGCACCAACCAATGATCACTCATACACTAGTTCTATCCTAGAAAACCCACGCGGTCACGGGGAAAACGTAAAAACTCCGTGCAGCCAACATTCGATCTATGTTGAGTATGTCCATCATTCACTGTTCGTATTTCAGATTTTCAGTGTCTGCAGTGTTTTTTTACATCTTTTTTCATTCCCATTCGGTCTAAATTTTGGGCTCACCCCCCTGACTCCACTCCATTTAGTTTAGTTTGGAGATACAGCGTGAAAACAAGTTCTTCGGTCCACTGAGCCTGTGCCGACCAGCGATCACCTGTCCACTAGATCTATACTACACAACATAGGGGTAATTTACAGAAGCCAATTAACCTACAAACTTGTGCGTCTTTGGGTTCTGAGAGGCAACAGGAGTACCCGGAGATAACCCACGCAGTCACGGGGAGAACCTACAAGCTCCATACAGACAGCATCCGTAGGCAGGATTGAACCCGGGTCTCTGCCGCTTTAAGGCAGCAACTCTACTGTTTTGCTGACCTGCTCTCAATTTTTATATCCACCACCCTCACTGTATATCAATTAAGTAAATGCCCAGTATTAAAGAGTTTATTTTATTTCATAATATTAAGGATATTAACTTTATTTTGCAATGTCATGATCACTGGGTGGCGCCGCGAGCAGCAGCCTCGCCAGCAGCTTGTGTGTTTTTTTCGACTTTTTGTTATTTTTAGTGTGTCTGAACATATGTTTTAATGTCTCTCGGTAGGTTTGATGTGGGGGGTGGGGGAGGGGAATAGGGGGGAAACCGTTTACAGTCACTTACCTCGATGGTGATACGACTTTTTTCCATCTCGCATCTTCTCCCCCCTCGTGGCCTAGCAACTGGATTGGTGCGGCCTCTCCAGACCGGAGACCGGCCCAGAGCTTCAAGCAGCAGGCACGACGCAGACTTACCATCGCGGAGCAGGCAAATGGCATCCTTTGCTGAGGATCGCCAGTGTTGGAACTCCGACCGCGGGGCCTGTGGACTTTAACATCGTGAAGCCGCGGTCTCCGGTAAGAAGCGGCCGATTCGGGAACTCCAAGCAGCGGAATGTGTTCCGATCCGTCCCGACATCGTAGTTTCGATCATCCCGATGAGAGGGCCTGAACATTTGTAGCGGCGACATTTGTAGCGGCGACTGCGGAGGGTTCAAGGCCCCGACCACGGATGAACAAAGGAAGAAGATGACTGAAATTTATTGCCTTCCATCACAGTGAAGAATGCTGATAGCACTGTGGTGGATGTTTATGTTAAATTCTATTGTGTATTGTATTCTCTTAACTTGTATGGCTGAATGGTAACTCAAATATTACTGTACCTCAATTGGTGCACGTGACAATAAATTTGAACTTGAGCTTGAGCTTGAACAAGAACTTGAACTAATATCGTCTGACGGAATAAAAATTATTAAACATAATAATTTGACTTTTCTCACAACATAATATTCTCCGTTCTATTTTACTTACTTCCAATACAATTCAGCTGAATTGTGTGGAGTTATTTCTGTTACGGTTCCATTTATGCACGTTTTATTATGTATTAAATCGCTAGTTCCATCAGGCAGTGTAATATTGCAGATTACACCTGAAAAATTAGATAAGCAAATTTAAGATTTAAAAAGTGTAATTTTAGTCAAAAAACAAGATATAACCACAGCTCTCAGTTAAAAAATGTGATCAGCCATGATCACATTGAATGGCTCGAAGGGCTGAATGACCTACTCCTGCACCTATTGTCTATTGTCAATTAGTTTTCATAAAACTAATTTCTCATTTAATTCGCCCACTTTATTATTTTTAAACAAATATTATGTCTACTTTTGAATACCACTATGCTTTAACAATGTATTTTAATTAGTTTTCAAAACTACTAAACTTTTAATCACTATCTAAGAGTATGTTTCATATGTTTTCTGATGAGGCAATACTTCTTGAGTACTGAAATGAAAATGTGAATTATGTCTCAATGTTTAGATTATGCTTAAACCCAAGACCTGTGGGACAGCACGGTGGTGCAGCGGTAGAGTTGCTCAGGGGCGGAAATCCCGGGGGGGCCAGAGGGGACATGTCCCCCTCATGTTTTGAGAGGTGGGGGACATCCCCCCCCCCAAGTTTTTGTGATCCGTATTTTAAAATTTCCGCTTTCCACGAGACAGTGGGGATGGGACTGATGATCGAGGGCGCGATGATTGGAGGAGGGAGCAGTGGGGGGGGGGACTGAGGATAGAGCGTGGCGATTGGAGGAGGGAGACGTGACACAGACCTGCACCTCATCCGCAGGCAGGATCGATCCCGGCCGGGTCTCCGGCGCTGTCCCGAGTGCCCCCCCCCATGGGTGGCCAGAGAGGTCGGAAGTCAGACGCGAGCTGTACCCCCAGGCCCACAGCCAGCGCAGAGAAGCAGCGCTAAACCCAACTCAACTCTGCCTGTCCCGCCAGGTGAACCTGCCTGGGCTTGCGGGAAATATGGCCAGCGCGGAGAAGCAGCGCTGGTATCCCGTCAGTCCAGGCATGGTTGTATTTAACCCGGCGAGATAGGCAGTGTTGAGCTGCATTTAGCGCTGGATTGAGCCTCCGAAGCCTCGCACGCACGTGTGTGAGTGTGCGCTTGCGCGCGCGGCCGCCAAAAAATTGTGTCCCCCGTCCCCTCCATGTTTTGATAGCGAGTTCCGCTCTTGGAGTTGCTGCCTTAAGGCACCAGTGACCCGTGTTCTATCCTGACCACAGGTGCTGTCTGTACAGAGTTTATACGTTCTCCCTGTGACCACGTGGGTTTTCTCTGGGTGCTCCGGTTTCCTCCCACATTCCAATGACGTACAGGATTGTTCGTTCAAGGGTTCAAGGGTCAAGGTCAGTTTATTGTCAGATGTACCAATTGAGGTACAGTGAAATTCGAATTAATTGGCTTCGTTAAAATTGTAAATTGTCCCCAGTGTGTAGGATAGTGCTAGTATACGGCGTGATCACTGGTCAGTGTGGACTCAGTGAGCCAAAGGCCCTATTTCCGTGCTGTATATCTAAACTAAACTAAACGTCAGAAATACTGTAAATCCAGGATTATTGTTACACTGCAAAGAATGCCACAACTGACAGCAGTTTTGTGTAGTTTAGTTTAGTTTAGAGATGCAGCCTAAATATTTATCCCCAACCAATATATAAAAGCGACAGTGCATGATACTCTAATTCAGAAGTTACAAAGTACACTCTCTGACTGCTACTAGAAGTGTTAGAGACCAGGGATGAAATTCTAGGATTTCCCTTACCCATTGAAACAAACATCTAAATAATACTGCGTAGAAAGGAACTGCAGATGTTGGTTTATAATGAAAATAGACACAAAGTGCTGGAGTAACTCAGCGGGTCAGGCAGCTCCTCTGGAGAAAAAGGAATGGTGACGTTTCAGGTCAGAAGAAAGGACCGGCCCGAAATGACACCTGTTCTTTTTTCTCCAGAGATGTTGCCTGACCCGCCGTGTTACTCCAGCACTTTGTGTCTATGTAAACAATAGCTGTTGGTCGGATAGCTATTTCTATACGTTTTTTTTTAAAACGTACAAAATCCCTGCATTATGGGCACCGCAATTTTATATTCTCCTTATAACCACCATTGCACTCTGACCAAGGCAAGCGGTGTTGGAAAGAAGCAAACAGATAGTACACACTGTAAGCTATGATGCAGTTGTAGTACAGGCAGACTAATGAAGTCACAACAACCATAGCGACACCCACACCTTAAAATTCAGGACAAAAAGCATAAGTTATCAGAAGGAAATTAGTTAACGGCAGTAATTTTTTTCACATACATTTATTTCGTCAACTATGATAATTACCACTTAAAGATGGCCGTGGAGACCAAGCCAATGGATATTTTTAAGGCGGAGATTGACAGATCCTTGATTAGCATGGGTGTCAGGGTTTATGGGGAGAAGGCATGAGAATGGGGTTGAGAGGGAAAGATACATCAGCTATGATTGAATGGCAAAGTGGACCTGATGGGCCGAATGGCCTAATTCTGCTCCAAGAACTTATTAACTTATATGGTAAAGTTGCAGCAAGTAACGATTTCAATGTTCTGACATTTACGTAAATGCTCTTGACTCTTGATATATGGCCTATTTCAGCACATTCAATTCAGTGGTTCCATGGGTTCAGTGGTGATTTAGTGTCACATGTGCAGATGTACACTGACATCTTTTTCAATATAAAGTCCAGTAAAGCATTGCCATACCTAAACGCAATCCCGGTTTAGCAAAGTGTACACATATAGTTCAACGAGACCCACATGCAAGATGGGGCCAGGTTCTGGCATCATTTTCAAAGTCATGATAGTGGACCTCACCATACCTCCTAGTAACTGAAGAGAAGTATAAGAGGTGTGCTAATAATCATAGGCTTAGGTACCACAGAGTCTGTAACATGTGCAGGATCTGAATTAATAAAGGTGACAATATATAAGTACCTAAATTCTTTCAGTGTCTCTTTTTTTTACTTCTTCTTCTTTTGTTTGTCTGTGTATCTCCTGAAACCTCTCCTTAGTATCACCAGAATCTTTGTAAATTATCAATGCATAATTGTAAGAGAACCCAACTTGTCAACAAACCCTGAATCTCATATCCTCATGAGATATAGTGCATTGTCTACTTCATATGATATCATATAGGATACACCTAGGTCAGGGAAAGCCTGACCTGGGTGTAGCATGGATGTACCAAGGAAAGTCATTGTGACTTTCCCCAAAAAACATGGTCACACAATAGTTATGATGTGAAGATGTAAAGATTTGGGCGGCACAGTGGCACAGCAGTAGAGTTGCTGCCTTACAGCGCCAGAGACCCAGGTTTGATCCTGACTACGGGTGCTTGCCTGTACGGAGTTTGTACGTTCTCCCCGTGACCTGCGTGGGTTTTCTCCGGGAAGCTCCGGTTTCCTCCCACACTCCAAAGACGTACAGGTTTGTAGGTTAATTGGCTTGGTATAAAAGTAAAATTGTCCCTAGTGTGTGTAGGATAGTGTTAGTGTGCGGGGATCGGTGGTCGGCCTGGACTCGGTGGGCCGGAGGGCCTGTTTCCATGCTGTATCTCTAAACTAAACTAAACTAAAGGACTGGAGGATTATGTTAGGGAGGACTGCATGAGAAAGGCGCAACAGAGACTTTACTTCCTCAGAACACTGAGGAAGGCCCATCTGTCTGCTAAACTGCTGGAGTCTTTCTACCGCTGTTCAGTAGAAAGCATACTGACTTACTGCATAACTGCCTGGTTTGGGAACTGTTCAGCAGCTGACAAGGCAGCTCTCCAGAGGGTGATAAAAACTGCCCAGGGTATCATTGGACCCCCCCCTGCCCCCTCTGGAGGACATTTACCACTCCAGATGCCGCAGCAGGACCTGTAATATCGTGAAAGACATTACACATCCTTGTCACCACCTTTTCACACTGCTGCCCTTAGGAAAAAGGGACAGGTCGCTAAAGTCACGTACTGCCAGACTCAAGAACAGCTTTTACCCATCAGCAATCTTGGAACTGAACTCTGTCTCGGGGAGCGGGTTATGGGGAAGGAGGGGGGGTGGGATACAGTGTTAATTTATGTAAATGTGAATCCATGGGTGGGTTTGGGGAGGGAGGGAGTGTAAAAAGTTTGAGTATGTGAATGTTTGAAGTTCTTTTAAATGGAGAGACACAGTAATCTCGTTGTATGTGACACATGCAATGACAATAAAGCATTCTGATTCTGATTCTGATTCTGATGAGAAGAGTGATGTGGTGGTGCGAAAGGTGCTTGGCACATTCTCCAACCTGCCAGGAAATCTACAGAGACATCAAGAAGCACAGGAAAGTCCAGAACACTACACGGATCCTCGTGCACTAACGCTACCCTGCAAACACTAGGGGCTATTTACAATTATACCAAGCCAATTAGCCTGCAAACCTGTATGTCTTTGGAGCGTCGGAGGAAACTGGAGTACCCTGAACAAAACCCACACAGGTCACGGGGAGAACATACAAACTCCATACAGACTTGCACCAGCAGTCAGGATCGAACCCGGGTCTCTGGCACTGTATGGCAGCAACTCCACCACTGTGCCACTGTGCCACTGTGCCACTGTGCCGCCCCTGATGTGTTAATAAAAGAAAATACAGTCCGACTGCAAAGCTCTTCTAGATAGCAACTGGGCGTGTGTTGCTTTAATGACTGCAGGAATGGGGTAAGATGCCAGCAGTACAGACTTTCATCCGCCAGATTGCAAGACCATCTAATGTTCTGGTCTGGGACAATGCTAATGGCTTCCAAATCTGAGGAAGGACATTATAGCCATAGAGGGAGTGCAGAGAAGGTTCACCAGACTGATTCCTGGGATGTCAGGACTTTCATATGAAGAAGGTTTGGATAGACTTGGCTTATACTCGATAGAATTTAGGAGATTGAGAGGGGATCTTATAGAAACGTACAAAATTCTTATGGGTTGGACAGGCTAGATGCAGGAAGATTGTTCCCGATGTTGGGGAAGTCCAGGACAAGGGGTCACAGCTTAAGGATAAGGGGGAAATCCTTTAAGACCGAGATGAGGAAAAACTTTTTTCACACAGAGAGTGGTGAATCTCTGGAACTCTCTGCCACAGAAGGGTAGTTGAGGCCAGTTCATTGGCTATATTTAAGAGGGAGTTAGATGTGGCCCTTGTGGCTAAAGGGATCAGGGGGTATGAAGAGAAGGCAGGTACGGGATACTGAGTTGGATGATCAGCCATGATCATATTGAATGGCGGTGCAGGCTCGAAGGGCCGAATGGCCTACTCCTGCACCTATTTTCTATGTATCTATGTATCTATGTGAGTCTGTTCTCTGTCAACCAGCACAAATGACTGCCATTCACACTGAGATCTTCAGATGGACCCAGTAGCTCTGGGCACTACTTGGCCCCAGATCTACTGGTAGTTTAGTTATGTTTTGTTTAGAGATACAGAGTTGAAACAAGCCCTGTGGCCCACTGAGTCCGCGCCGACCAGCTATAGCCCCTACACTAGTTCCATCCTGCACACTGGGGAGAATTTTATAGAACCAAATGAACTTACAAACCTGCACGTCATTGGAATGTAGGAGGAAACCGGAGCACCTGGACAAAACCCACGCAGTTACAGGGAAAATGTACAAACTGTACAGCCAGCACCCGCAGTCAGGATCGAACCCGGGTCTCTGACGCTGTAAGGCAGCAACACTATACACAGCAACTCTGTCTCAATAGTTGGTGTGGATTTGGTGGGCCGAAGGGCATGTTTCCATGCTGTATCTCTGAACTAAACTAAGCCATCAGGCAAAGAAGGGAATGGGCACAGATCTTATTATATAAATTGCCCACAAATGTATTGAATGTTATTGCAAAAGCCCCTTGGAACCAGCTTTGAGGCACAGTGATGCTGGTGCAAAAAGTAAAATGCTTAAGAAATGTCCATTAATGGCATAACCAATAAATACTTTATTGACTGACTAGAAGATGGCAGAAATGTTGTGACTGCTTGGGGCTTATGCTAACCGGGTATTTAAAGAGTCTGCAGAGTGAGCACTGCAGTGAGAAGAGAGAACCATTCGTGGCTGGGGCACATTCCAATACACAAAGCAGTATATAATTATCAACTTCCAGCTGGTAAATGTGTTTCAACATTTATGAGAAAGGCAAGAAGGAGGGTAATGTTATTGCAGACTGGTAACTATGGGCAATGGAGCAGGGCACAGTGCACTCTAAGGTATATTTAGTATGAAGCTAAATGCCGACTGATTTACTTTGCTATAGCCATAAGCAGGCTCATTCACAGAGGCGTACAGAATTCTGCAAAGGGGAGAAGGCAGAAGAATAGAGATGAGAGGGAAAAGTAGATCAGACATGGTCAAATGGTGGAGTGGACTCAATGGGTTGAATGGGCTAATTCTGCTCCTATGTCTTATGCTAAATGAGTAGTTTAGTTTAGTTCAGAGGTTCAGGGTGGAAACAGGCCCTTCGGCCCATCGAGTCCACCCCGCACACTAACACTATCCTACACACACTCGGGACAATTTACACTTATACCAAGCCAATTAACCTACAAACCTGTACGTCTTTGGAGTGTGGGAGGAAACCGAAGATCTCGGAGAAAACCCACACAGGTCACGGAGAGAACATACAAACTCCGTACAGACAGCACCCGTAGTCAGGATCGAACCCGGGTCTCCGGCGCCGCAAGTGCTGTAAGGCAGCGGCTCTACCGCTGCGCCACCGTGCCGCCCGTAATATGAGCAACAGTGAATGAATGTCGCTGGGAGCACTGACGTCTCCCATTTTGTTATCTAATCTGTCCCATCCTCCAACATTCCCTTTGCTTTCACCTCCCTTCCTACCTTTGTATCATCGACCCAATTGATCTCTAGTTATTCAATTCTGGAATCCAGGAAGTATATGTGTAAGAAGGAACTGCAGATGCTGGTTTACACCAAAGATAGACACAAAAAGCTGGTAAAGAAATTGGACCCAGATTGGGGAAGGCCTGAAAATGTTCACCTTTTTAAAACAGTTGAGTTAGGTGTGATTTCAGTAATTATACATTGGTCAGCCTAATGGAGATTAAAAACCTTTAGAGACACTACTGCAGGGACAAAATAGGCTGGCAGAGGAACACGAATGAAAGACAAACAATCGCGACATTTAATAGACAGTCAGACAGGTACATGGATAGGACAAGTTTAGCGGGATATGGGCCAAACGCAGACAGGTGGGACTAGTGTAGATGGGACATGTTGGTTAGCATGGGCAAGTTGGGCCGAAGGGCCTTTTTCCATGCTGTATGACTCCATGACAAACATTGTTAACAGAAAATAATGTTTCACTTGCTTGAATTATTTGATAATATGAGTATTGTTGTGTGGCTGATATTGTTTGCAGACAAAAATGCTGGAGGAACTCAGTGGGTGAGGCAGCATCTATGGAGCGAAGGAAATAGGCGACATTTCGGGTCGAGACACTTCTTCAGGCTGATATTGTTTAGTCGGTCTGCCCGCCTTGTTTACACAATCTATGTTCATGGAGTTAAGGGAATGCCTCACTTTCTGCATGAAAAGAAAATTGACTAAGGAACAGAAAGCACCAGACAGCAATGGCAGGATGAAGGGAAATGAGCATCCAAAACCTCAAGGGATTGGACGTCAGTCATGTTAAGAGGTGAACTTGGCAAAACAGGTCTTCAGTTTTGAAGTTTATAGATGACACAAAACTCAAAACGTAATAATAAAGCAATTAATTCGGTAGCATTTTTCACAGAGTTATACAGCATGAAAACAAGCCATTCAGCTCACATGGTCCATACTGTAAACAAGCACCTGAGGCAGTGTATGATTTAAACACAACTTTAATCAGCACCGTAACTTGGCAGCATTTGAAGACAATAAGTTGTCAGTACATCCTGGCTGCTCAGACTGACGGTGCTGGGAATAGGAGTTAGTATAAATGTTATAGTGGGGTGGAGTTAGTGATGCTGGCTATGTGTGATTGGTTCACAAGCATCATCAATCTACACATACCAAAGTGCAACACCTTGCACTTGTTTGATTTAAATCTACTTGTCATTCTTTGGCCTATTTCCCCAGTTCATCTGGATCCCAATGCAATCTTGGTGAACCCTCTTCACTATCCACTACAGCACCAATTTTGGTATCATTGGCAAATTTACCAGGGCGGCACAATGGCGGCACAGTGGTGCAGCAGTAGAGTTGCTGCCTTACGGCACCAGAGATCCGGGTTCGATCCTGACTACTGTCGTCTGTCTGTGTGGAGTTTGTACCTTCTCCCTGTGATCTCCTGCGTTTTCTCCGGGTGTTCTGGTCTCCACCCACATACCAAAGATGTACAAGTTTGTTCGTTAATTGGCTTCTGTAAATTGTCCCTAGTGTGTATGGTAGAACTAGTATATGAGTGATCGTTGGCCAATAGACAATAGACAATAGGTGCAGGAGTAGGCCATTCGGCCCTTCGAGCCAGCACCGCCATTCAATGTGATCATGGCTGATCATCCACAATCAGTACCCCGTTTCTGCCTTCTCCCCATATCCCCTGACTCCGCTATCTTTAAAAGCTCTATCTAACTCTCTCTTGAAAGCATCCAGAGAACCGGCCTCCACCGCCCTCTGAGTCAGCGCGGACTCAGTGGGCTGTTTCCACGCTGTATCTTTAAATTAAACTAACATAAACTACCAACTATGTCATCAACATCATCATCCAGATCATTAATATAGATGACAAGCAACAGTGGATATAACATCTATTCTCATAGCATGATCAGAAACCTCCAATCGGAAAAATCAACCCTCCACTATCTCCCTCTGACTTCTTCCACAAAGCCAATTTTGTCTCCAATTAGCTAATTCACCCTGGTTCCCTTGTGATCTAATCTTCTAGACTGGTTTACTAAGAGAGTCAAGAGTCTCAAGAGAACGTCAACCGCCCTGACCTCGTCAATCTATCACCTCTTCAAAAGGCACAATTTCCCAAGCACAAGGCCATACTATCTCTAATCAGTCCTCGGCTTTCCAAATGCTGCTGGATTCTGTTCCTCAGGATCCCCTCGAGTCTCTTTCCCACCACTGTTGTCCTTTTTAAAATAAAAGCACAACATTAGCCACTCTCCAGACTCCTGATACCTCCCCTGTGGCTAGAGATGAAGACACTATCTCTGCTTGGGGTCCCTGTAATTTTTTTCCTTAACTTCCCACAATACATGGATACTCTTATCAGACCTTGGATTTATCTGTCTTAATATGCTTTAAGACCTCTAGCTTTCTGTAATTTTTAATCTCACCGGGACACACATAGGTTGATGAAAATGGCCAAGTATGAAATACTTTATTCTAGGCGGGGATTGGGGTGAAGAGGAAAGAAAATTTAAATGTGGTGATACAATTTAAGATAATATGTAGTTCAAGCATTTTTATGTCTGATCTTGGTAATTGTAGACAAATACCCAGCATTTATGCTACTTTGTACCATCAACCCTTTTGTCATTTAATACCCCCCATCTATCAAAATGCAACAAGTATTCTCTTTGTTCTCTTCTTTCCTCCTCCCTTTACATATTAAAAAAAAACATTTCATGTTAAGTATACAATTCTGATGATAGGTTATAAATCTATGACATTAACATTTACTCTGTTATCTCTCCACAGAACTGTACAATCCACTGATTTTTTTGCTGGGCTTTCCAGTTCTATACCATAAGTTTTGGCATCTGCTGGATTTTGCTTTTGAAATCTAAGCCTTTCATCCCCATGTATCAATAAAGCAGATCATCACAATCTGGAAAGACCTGTATGCACTTTTAATATGGATGTGCATGTTCATTTAGTTGCGTTTGGAGATACAGGATAGAAACTGGCCCTTTGGCTCATCAAGTCCACACCAACCATCGATCACCAGCTCACACTAGTTGTGTTATTCCACTTTCTCATCTACGCCCCACAAATTAGGGGCAATTTTATAATGGCCAATTAAACCACAACTTGGCACATGGGAGGTAGCTGGGACACCTAGAGGAAATCAACATGGTCACAGGGAGAACGGGAACGTGCAAACACCACACAGACAGCACCGGAGGTCAGGATACAAACCAAGTCTCTGGCGCGGTGAGGCAGCAACTCTACTGTGCCACCTTTCACTTCATGAAGTGTTTCCTGCAATCCAGACATCCACCAGTGCTGTTCCCAGGGATTACATTTGTTTCATAGTTGCCATTATTGGCTTATGTAAATTGTCCCTAGTGTGTAGGATAGAACTAGTGTAAAGGTGAACATTGGTCGGCACGGACTTGGTGGGCTGAAAGGCCTCTTTCCTCGTTGTATCTCAAACTAAACTAAACACCACCAAACATCAAAATGAGTTAGATTGAGGAAAATTCCTGTCTATTCTTATTGCCAGAAATCTGACCCCAAAATATTCTACGTTTCTAACAGAAATTTTCGAGTTCTTATCATTAAAGCTAAAAAAAAACAAAAAGTTAACGTTTATACAAGTATATAAATATTCTTCGATGTTGCAAGATAAAACACCAACCTTGCAGAATTGGCACAGCTTTCCACACTGAAATGGGTCCCAAGCTGGAAAACTGCCCAAGAGCACACTCCAAGAAAAATAATGGTAATCCGGCAATTGCTGTCATGATTACATATGGAATGACAAAACCACCTGTGCATTACGTAAGAAAGAAACACAGCAGAGAAAGATTATTATTATTATTATTATTATTATTATTATTATTATTATTATTATTATTATTTTTTATTTTTTTTTAGCAAGGTTTAGCAAGGCAATTTTAACATAGATATTAAATAGGATGGTGCTATGTCACTGATATTTTAAACCCAACAGCAAAACTTCAGATTGAAAGGTTTTGTTCCAGTACTGAGGAGAAGTTCCACATATGCACTTAAAAAGAAAACAAAAACAGAAGATGCTGAAAATACTCTGCAGATCTGGCCACATCGTTGGGAACTGTGTTTCTCCAGCAATTTTTGCTGGTGTTTTTTTTAGATTTTCCAGTATTTGAGATTTTTTTTTAGTTTCTCTCACAAGAAATGAGTCTAATTTTACTGATACTAACAATGAAACCAAAACAGGTTTTGAAGCTTTGTATGCCTTTTCAGCACGGAAAAAATATTATAAAACAGCCAGCACCAACGAAAGGATCCATTCAACCTGAAGTAGGGTGATTTTCCAGAACTGTTTCTGGGCTGTTACAGGAGATCAAAGCATAATCATTATTCAAAAATATTATGCATTAAAAAATGTGGAGAGTGCTAGGTTCAAACAGTAGGAAATTAATTAGGGATGGCACAGCATCAGAGACCCGGGTTCAATACTGACTCTAGAAACTGTCTGTGTGGAGTTTGCACATTCTCCCTATGACCGTGTGGGTTCCCACTGGTTTCTTCACACATCCCGAAGATGTGCGGGTTTGTCAGTTAAGTGGCCTCTGTAAATTGCCCCTGGTGTGTAAGGAGTTGATGAGAAAGTGGAATCACGTAGAACTAGTGTGAACGGGTGACCAATGGTCGGTGGGGACTTGAAGGGCTTGTTTCCATGCTGTATCTCTAAACTGAAACTTCAAAAGATTACATAGTCCAAAATGTTACATTTTGTGATAATGGCAGGAATGGGTTGGGGCAGTAGGGATTAAGGCAGGATCATAAGAGGATATTTGACAGTGGGAAGGGGGAGAGGAAGATGGAAAAGGGGGTCAGTATGTTGAATGTGGGGCAGTGAGAGAACAACAGTCCTTTCTAAAGATTCCCGCCGATAGATTCCTCCGGTCCCTCCGTCCCCATTGTTAATTATTCTGTATTTTTGATTATTCTGTATCCTCTTTTTTTTTTTTTATTTCTATATTGCACTACTACTACGGACTGACGCAAAACTGCATTTCGTTGTACCCATACTCAGTATTTGTGCAATGACATTAAAGTTGAATTGAATTGAATTGAATTAAATAGCTTTAATTTCCGCATCCTTATTTGGTACATAATTATCAATGTTCCTCTGTAGTTATCAGCTATGTTACTACACCTCCTCCATGTTTCTAAACCAGGTGAGGGAATCGCCAAATATTGCCAAATCCCACAGCGTAGCCAATCATTGAAAGCATATAGTGGATTTTCATGCTCCATTGCTCTCGACTGGGCGCATAAAGCTCTTCAAACAAGGACGAGCCGTTGACGTGCTAGAGGAAGTTAAAAAGAACAATCAGTCTACGCAAATAGAAAAACATAGAAACTTTTGGCGTAGCAGTTGAGCTACTGCTTTACAGCGCCACAGACCTGGGTTCGATCCTGACTACGGGTGCTGTCTGTACGGAGTTTGTTCGTTCTCCCCGTGACCTGCGTGGGTTTTCTCCAAGATCTTCGGTTTCCTCCCACACTCCAAAGGCGTACACATTTGTAAGTTAACTGGATTGGTATAAAAAATGTAAAATTGTTCCCAGTGTGTGTAGGAAAGTGTAAGTGTGCGGGGATCGCTGGTCAGTTCAGACTCGGTGGACCGAAGGCCCTGTTTCTGTGCTGTATCTCAAAACTAAGATATATCCAAGGACATTGTGGGAAGCTAGAGAAGAAATTGCAGGAGTCGTAGCTGAGATTAATGAATCATCTTTAGACACCATTTAGGTGCCATAAGACTGGAGGGTGGCTAATGTTGTGCCTCATTTTGAGAAGAGCTGCAAAGAAAAAAACTGGGAACTATAGACCAGTCAGCCTTGCCAAGTTACTGGCGAGGATTCTGAGAAATAAGATATAGATGCATTTAGATAGACAGGGGTTGACCAGGGAGAGTCAGTGTGGTTTTGTGTATGAGATCATGTCTCACAAAGTTGATTGAGTTTTTTTGAAGAAGTATCTAAGAAGGTTGATTAGGGCAGGATCCTAGATAGGTATACATAGGCTTCAGCAAGGACTTTGATAAGATTCCACATGGTATGCAAATCTAGAAGGTTAGATCCCATGGGATCCAGGGAGAGCTAGCTAACAGGATGCAGAATGAATTGGCCTCATGGAATGAAGGGGGGGGGGGGTGCAAGGTGTTGGCTTTTATCCAACCAAATGACCTAATTCTGCTCCTATTTCTTATGGACAGTTCCCTTTGAAGGCCATCTCCTCGATATTCCTCCAGTATCAGGCCTCCAGAGAAAGGTTAGGTCCAGTTGGAGAGCCACCACCGCCACTGCCCATGCAAGGGAAGAATAGCCCATGTAAGCAGAGTACCAACATATCCCTAGGATAGATAAACACACGGGCCATTAGACAACACTCTGTTCTGCTGCATTTTACACAGCAGCCCTGCTGGCACATGTAACGTTGCTGTCCGAAGATAGACACAAAATGCTGGAATAACTCAGCGGGACAGGCAGCATCTCTGGAGAGAAGGAATGGGTGACGTTTCGGGTCGAGACCCTTTCCCACTGGTCTCCCGTGTCTCCAGGAGAAGACTCACTTCAGGTCCGATCAACGCGGTCCGAGATCTTGTGATCGCCGAGGACTCTCTCTTGATCATTTTGCCCAGAGGTGGTGATGGATGGTGAGGTCTCTTCAGGGACCCGCTGGTGGAAGGAGCAGCTTCACCAGAGCGCATGAGGCGCGTTGGTGGTCGGTGCCTCGGGGGCGAGCGTTGAGCACTGAGCGTTGACCAGTCAGTTCAACTGTCACCCACCGTCGCTGCTTTCAAACTGTGACCGGGGTTTTAAAAGTAAGTTCCAATATCGATTTTTGTAACGTTTTCCAGCTTCCACTGAAAATGCCGTTTGGCAGCATCCCTCTCATACTCAGGTCTTTCACTTAGATGCTGCTTTTCCAACGCTTAATATCTGATGACTTCCCCATCAAGTCTGCACTCCAGGCAAGGTTGCCCACACGTTCCTGACGTCTTTGTGTGCGGGAGTCTTGTGTGCGGGAGTCTTCTGTGTGGGAGTCTTCTGTGCTGAAGTCTTCTGTGCTGAAGTCTTGTGTGCTGGTGTATTGCGTGCTGGAGTCTTGTCTGCAGTCTGGTCACCCCATTGCAGCAAACATGAGTCTGTCCTCAAAAACTTCAGGAGTAGTTTTCAGTTTACAGGCATTAAGGGCCTGTCCCACTTGGCTGTCCTTCGTGCGCCATTTACGCGACCTGCTAGCGTGTGGGCAGCGTGTGGGTATCGAGTGGGTAGCGCGGGACGGGCGCATGGAGTGGTGTGGAGGAGTGTGGAGTGGCGTGGAGGAGTGTGGACTTCGTCCTGAACGAAATCTTCGCGTGCCACCGGCCTGTCGCGTAACTGACGGCCAAAGTGGGACAGGCCCATTAGAGATGAAAATATGCCATACTGGACCAAGGTTGATCTGGAGGAAAGACTGCTCCTAGTCAAAGGTTCAGACAAATGGCTAGTCACAAAATATATGGAGCCTTTGAATGGATGGACACAGTGCATTGGTATGGCCTTATGATGTTTAGAGGAACTTCGGTGAACACATCAAAGGACCCCTGTGGACAAAGATCCTATAGCAAGCTTGCTATAGGATCTTTGCCTGTGGATCCTTGGGTGGCAATACAGGCAGATAAAGTAACAAAGAAGGCATATGGGATATTTACTTTTATTTGTAGGAATGAACTGCAGATGCTGGTTTAAACCGAAGGTAGACACTAAAATCTGGAGTAAATCAGCAGGTCAGACAGCATCTCTGGAGAAAAGGAATGGGTGACGTTTCAGGTCGAGACCCTTCTGCAGACTTACCTTTATTTGCCAGGCGTAGAATGGAAGAGCAGGGAGATTATGGTATTACTTACAAAGCAATGGTTCGACTACAGCTGGAGTTCAACACGAGAACGCTACAGACGAAATGCTGATGTATGTGATTTAGCATCAATGAGAAGGGAGAAAAAAAGGTGAGGGGGGGGGGAGGAGATTTAATGATAACCTGAGGGGTAACTTTTTTTACACAAAGGGTGGTGGGTGTATGGAACAAAAACTGCCAGGGGAGGTAGCTGAGGCAGGTACAATCGCAATGTTTAAGAAACATTTCGACAGGTACATGGATAAGGGTAGGTCTAGTGGGATATGGGCCAAAAGCAGACCGGTAGGACAGGTAGGACTAGTGAGCAAGTTCTGCCGAAGGGCCTTTTCACGCTGTAAGACTGACTTTATGTAGAAACAAAGAACTGGAGATGCTGTTTAATACACAAAAGGACACAAATAGCTGGTGTCACTCAGCAGGTCAGGCAACATCTCTGCAGAACATGGATATGTGGCTTTTCTTCAAACGGCACCTATTCCTTTTCTCCAGAGATGCTTCCTGACTCGCTGAGTTGCGCCAGCATTTTGTGTCTATCTTCGGTATAAACCAGCATCTGCAGTTCCTTCCTACACAGATAAATGGCTGGTGTTGGGTGGGGTGTGGGGCGTGAAGATGCCTTTGAAAATCAGGACCTCCATTAGTGGGGTTGTGGGGGAAATTACTGGGTAGAGAAGTAGTTGTTGAGTTGTCAAAGGGTTGGGGGGGGGATGATTGTGAGGAGAGATGGCAGGTCAGAAAGCTGGTGGATGGAAGCATTCAGGAAGGGATTAACAGATGAGGATGCTGTTATGAGCAAGATGCTGATAAAAGTTAAGCCTTCAATTTATCATAGTGGAATCTTTGTCTGCCATTGTTTAAGGTGATGGGGGAATTTTTTTATAGGAATCTGAGGGATAACTTTTTCACACAGATGGTGGAGGGTGTATGGAGCGAGCTGCCGGAGGAGGTAGTTGAGGCTGTGACTATTCCAACTTTTAAGCAGCAATTAGACAGGTACATGGATAGGACAGGTTTAGAGGGATATGGGCCAAATGCAGGCAAGTAGGACTAGTGTAGATGGGACATGTTGGTCGGTGTTGGCAAGTTGGGCCGAAGGGCCTGTTTCCACACAGTATGATTCTATGACTCTATTGTACGATAAAGGCCTGGGTTATAGTGGAAGTCTGCCGATCTTTGCTTTTGTTCTCAATGTGGTGAAGACACCCAGTCAAAAGGTCAGGGGAATGAGTGTGAGAGGGGTGCAAGAGAAGAATATATGATGTGAGTTGTAGTTTTAAGAGAATGAAGTGAGATGAGCAAAAATACATGTCGGAATATGTCCAGTGGAGTTTCTGGAATCACCTGCAACAACCTGGAAATTGTCATGATGGTGTTTCATTGAAACATAGAAAATAGGTGCAGGAGTAGGCCATTCGGCCCTTGAAGCCAGCACCGCCAATCAATATGATCATGGCTGATCATCCAAAATCAGTACCCCATTCCTGCTTTCTCCCCATATGCCTTGATTCCGTTAGCCCTAAGAGCTATATTTAACTCTCTCTTGAATACATCCAGTGAATTGGCCTCCACCGCCTTCTGTGCCGTTGAATTCCGGAGTTTCACTCTGTGGTAGGTGCATTTCTAACTGGGAGTCAGTGAAATAAACAACCATGTAATCTAATTTTGAAATACCTCCATGCATCTTCCTCTACACCCACCTCAAGCACCAACCACTCCATCAATGTGACATATTTTCCATTCTTCCCATTTGTCGTCCATCCTCTAGTTCCCCCAGGAAGATTATGAAATTATTATAAATTAATTTCAGATTAGAGATAGCTTTGTACTGTGGATCTGTTTATTAGGAACTAAATTGTTTTATCTATGCCATATGTTCTGCCTGTTACTAAGATTTAAATGGTAGTCAGCTTTAATTTTGAACGACAACTAAATTGATGTACAGATTCTGAATCGGTTCAATTGTTTACGAATGATTTTTTTTCTTCCTCAATCAATGCACCGTCAATATCTTAATATAATTCAAAATTACTTGGAGAGAATATTAAGATATGTCCAAATATAATATATTATCACGTTACCAAAACTTTGATGGTTTTCTCTGGAATGATAGAGGTTGAGTGGAGACCTGGTAGAAAATATGTAAAATTATGAGAGGCATAGATAGGGTGGACAACCAGAACCATTTTTAAGGTGAGAGGGGCAAAGTTTAAAGGGGATATGCAGGGCAAGTTTTTTTATACAGAGATTGGTGGGTACCTGGAATGTGCTGCCAGGGATGGTGGTGAAGGCAGTTACAACGGTGGGATTTAAGAGATTTTTAGACAGGCTTATGGATATGCAGGGAATGGAGGGATATGCACCACATGCAAGCAGAGGAGAAGTTTAACTTGGCATACTGTTTAGCAGGGATATTGTTGGTTGAATGGCCTTTTCCTGTGCTGTACTGTTCTATATGTGAAATAAAATTAATCTTCTTGTCCAAGTAATGACTTCTGAAATATTTCTGTTTTTTAGTTTGGTGCATTGCCCGAAGACTGATAATTATTTACTTAAGAACGTAAGTTCTTGCTTAATGCCTTTGAGCAGTAAATTGGCAGAACTATGTTTTGAGTAATTACTAAGTAGTATTATCCTGAGACAGGATGTGCTTCAGACCTGTTCTGGTACAATAATTACAGCTTCTGAACCGTGTTCTGTACTTTTTCCAAGTTACAGGTATGATAAACCAAGCTCAGAATTTAACTTAGATACTAAAACTTAATTGTGTCAACTTCCTTCATACAGTATGTTTTGAAATTCATTGAATAATTTTGCATTGAACAGCAACACTAATGTGTTATTTTTTAAATTGCAAAACCAATAAAAATGTATTATATTGTAATAGTCAACCATCGTCATGCCCATGATGAAGCTTACTGAGTTAATGTGGTACATCATTTAGGAACAAATGTCTATCAATGGTTAAGAGTCAAGAGTCAAGAGAGTTTTATTGTCATGTGTCCCAGATAGGACAATGAAATTCTTGCTCGCTGCAGAAAATGTAAACATAATACAGAACAGGAGATAAAAATTCCATGTGTCTATATACCATAGACCATATAGACACAATAAATGGGAACTGATTTTTAAAAATATTTCTTAAAAACGTTTGTTTCTGCTTCTGAATCTGTCAGAGGTGGTGGAAGAACACTTCAATGTTCAAAACGTTTGTTAAAAACTTGTCAGATTGTGCAAAAATAACCCAGAAAACACCGGCAATTCTCAGCAGGTCAGGCAGCACCTATGCAAAGAGGAACAGTTAATGTTTTGGGTCCAAATTGCTTTTCATTTTAGATTCTGCCTTTGACCTCCCATTGTCTCACTTGATATGGGCTGATATACGGCCGAACACTGGAGCTCTTTATTTTCACTAAACTTGAACATTAACTAATATATCTGAAGTAAACGAAGCACAGATCAGCCATAAGACGTGAGTGTGCAAAGTTAAAGAGCATGGGATTAAGGGTGATGTATTGAAATGAGCAGAGAACTATTTGGCAGACAGGAAAGAAAGAGTAGAAATGAACAGATTATTTGCTGAGCAGGATTCCTGGGTGGCACTGCGCCAGAGTCCCGGGTTCGATACTGACCCCGGTTCGGTGCTTGTCTGTTCGGAGTTTGCACATTCTCCCTGTGACCGTGTGGGTTTTCTCTGGGTGCTCCAGTTTCCCACCACACTCCAAAGACGAACAGGTTTGTTGGTTACACAAAAATGCTGGAGAAACTCAGCGGGTGCAGCAGCATCTATGGAGCGAAGGAAATAGGTAACGTTTCAGGCCGAAACCCTTCTTCAGACTGATAGGGGGTGGGGAGAAGAAAGGAAAAAAGGAAAAAGGCGGAGGAGGAGCCCGAGGGCTGGGGGAGGGGAGGAGACAACCAGATGGCTGATGAAGGGGAGGGGACAGCAAGGGCTAGCAGAATTGGGAGAATTCAATGTTCAAACCCCCAGGATGTAGACTGCCCAAGCGGAATATGAGGTGCATTTCCTCCAATTTACGGTGTTGCTCGCTGTGGCCATGGAGGAGACCCAGGACAGAGAGGTCAGATACGGAATGGGAGGGGGAGTTGAAGTGCTGAGCCACCGGGAGTTCAGGTTGGTTATTGCGGACCGACCGGAGGTGTTCGGCGAAACGATCGCCAAGCCTCCGCTTGGTCTCACCGATGTAGATCAGCTGGCATCTAGAGCAGCGAATGCAATAGATGAGGTTGGAGGAGATGCAGGTGAACCTCTGTCGCACCTGGAACGACTGCTTGGGTCCTTGAATGGAGTGGAGGGGGGAGGTGAAGGGACAAGTGTTGCATCTCTTGCGGTTGCAAGGGAAAGTACCAGGGGAGGGGGTGGTATGGGAGGGAAGGGAAGAATTGACAAGGGAGTTACGGAGGGAGCGGTCTTTGCGGAAGGCAGACATGGGGGGAGATGGGAAGATGTGGCGAGTGGTGGGGTCCGCAATAACCAACCTGAACTCCCGGTGGCCACCATGCCCCCCAATTTATTGTTTAATTTATTGTCACGTGTACTGAGGTACAGTGAAAAGCTTTTGGCACTTTGTTGCTTTTGTAGCTTTCTTCTCTATGGAAGGAAGCATGAACAGGATACTGAATTAGGATGGTCACCCATGATCACATTGAATAGTGAAGCAAGGACCAAATAGCAGAGTTGTTTTGTATGTTTCTATTTAATGGATTGAAGGAGCAGATATGAGTGTATGAATGAGAGCCCTCCGGTATACATTGAAGACATGTCTTCATTTATGCCCATCTTTTAATCCATCGTCTATTTCACTTTTGTGAATTTCCTCTTCTTTCCTCATGATCCTATTGAGCAGATAACATTGTCAATAGTACGTCACAACGACAACCCTAGCCTTACAGAGATATTCTCTTTGTTTCCACATATCTTTCCCCAACCTGCCCTGAAACTTAAAACTGGCTTTTCCAGTTCTGACAAAAGGTTTTTGAAACAAAGTGTTAATTCTGTTTCATGTTTCTGGCATTTTCTGTTTGTGTTTCAAGGAATTGAGAAGTTGGCTTAATTCACCTCTAGCTTCTGATTCACAACTCACAGGCATGCATCTTGAAACAATGTCTCCAGAAACTCCTCAAATGGAGCAATCTACTTACCTTTGTATCTATCTTATCAATACAAAGATATTCAACCCAGATATGATAGCATAGTCACTCAGTTTACCTCCAGAACACAGTTCTGCTTGGCATGCTGGTAACTTCTAACCTTCCCCCAAAGTCCACACTATACAAGTACCTTGAATTGAGACAACCAGGACAAGTGATGATTTTCACACGTATGACTTCTTTTCCCTTATCTGGCTGGAGGAAAGCATTGACATTCTTGGTCATTCATTCATTCATTCATCATCGTTGAAAACATTAGCGACGCAGTGGTGCTGGTTTCCGACGGGAACGGTGACGGACGCACCACACATCTCTGTCCTCCAGTTCTTGCGGACTTCCGCCGCTGGAAGTATAGGATTTTAGGGTGTGTGCTTTATCATCGTTCCTTACAATGCTATGTATGATAGTGATCGCAACTTCTACTGAAGTGTGGATGGCCGTTGGCTCGCTATAAGCTCATCCGCCCTTTGTCAGGTCTTGTTTTTGGTCCTGCTAGGGGTCCACAACCCCCTCCTCATCTGACAAACCAGATGGGGGAGACGGTTTAGTCGCGGACTGTCCAACCATGGAGCAGGTAGCATGGGATTACATGGGACCCGTGGCGGGGGGAACTTTGGTGCTTATGACAAAGGAGATAATTTGCATGAATTTGAGGGAGAACAAAGAAATGGTTTTCTGTAGCATGTTGTGCAGTGAGTGTGATGATGGAGAAATCATTGAAGTCAAACAAGCATCGGTCTGAAGAAACCCTGTGCTTGTCTCCCTTCAGTGCCCTCAGATGTGACACCTTCTGCTTTCCTCCTAAGTAGCATCGGTTGGATTCCTGGATTATGAGCAATAAAAAGCAGTGAAGAGAAGCTGCTAGTGTTTGTCTTAGCAGATAAATAGAGAGCTTCTGCACTACCTTTGTATCTAGTTACTCTTTATTAGTTTAGCTTAATTCAGTTTAGAGATACAGATAGAGTGGAAACATGGCCCTTTGACCCACCGAGTCGGCGCCGACCAGCGACCCCCCCGTATACTAGCGATATCCAACACAATAGGGAGAATTTATAATATATTTTCGCTGAATATTATTACCATTCTACAATTATAAATTATACAATATACAACTATACAATTACGATATATAATCATATAATATACATTTTATTATTATACAATACTATCCCCTGAAAACTCAATGTTTCCCAGATTTCCCCATATATAAACAAAGGATGGTGGGTGTATGGAACAAGCTGCCAGAGGAGGCAGTTAACGCAGGGACTATCCCAACGTTTAAGAAACAGTTAGACAGGTACATGGAAAGGAAAGAATCTCGTCGGAGAGAGGAGGAGAACTTCTTCAAAGAGTCTGAAGAAGGGTCTCGACCCGAAACATCAATCATTCCTTTGCTCCAGAGACGCTGCCTGTCCCGCTGAGTTACTCCAGCATTTTGTGTCTATCTTCAGGTACATGGATAGGACAGGTTTGGAGGGATATGGACCAAATGCAGGCAGGTGGGACGAGTGTAGCTGGGACATGTTGGCCGGTGTGGGCAAGGTGGGCTGAAGGGCCTGCATCCACACTGTATCACTCTATGACTATGACTTTAGCTGCAAAAGATGGTCCACACTGATACATGAAGTACATATCACTGAAGCTCTCTCCAGTCCAAACAGCGATTATTTATCCAAACATTTTTCTTTCATGTCAACTAAGAACATTTCTGTCAAGGTTGCAACACTTCTATTGTTCTCTGTATAAATATTCTTAATGAGCCTCTAGTGGGTGGATTTTCAATTACTCCACAATACAACCGGCTTTGATGATCAATTGCCTCTTTCGTTTCCTGTTGATTTCATACAGCTCCAGAATAATAATCCATTCCCATAGCTACGATATTTAAACCTGCCCATCCATTCACTTTGATTGAATTTAGAACTAATTTGTAGAGACTCTGGTGTTTGTTAATACAACACGGTATTACTTTGTGCATTACAGAAGAACTAGAGGCAAAATTGGAAACCTTTTCTGTTACACAGTAAATTGCTGTAAATGCACTAAATGGATAGGGGAAGGAAATTCAGTGTTCACGAAAAGAATTGACTGAATATTGAAAGCTAAGCATTTACACAGCTCTGAGGCTAGAGAATTGGAGCAGAATTAATTTATAGTTGAATTAAAAGCAGACATGTAAACGGTGGGATAAGTTGGTTATTTTAGTGAGGTATAGAAATTGAGTTGCACCTATTTTTGAGTGTGCTAAAATGTTATGTTGAGTATTGACACTAAATTGTTGGTCCTTAAATATAGTGCAGTTGGTCCAAAACAATGGTGTAGTATTTTACTTTTGGAAAGAAATGTAAAAACTTCCTGAAAGTAGCAATACAGGTCGATAGAATGGTAAAGAAGGCATGTGGCATGCTTAAGATAGACACAAATGCTGGAGTAATTCAGTGGGTCAGGCAGCATCTTTGGAGAAAACGAATAGGCGAAGTTTCGGGTCAAGACCCTTATTCAGACTGAGAATCAGGGGGAGGGAAATGAAAGATATGGAAAGATACATAGAACAAATGAACGAAAGGTATGCAAGAGGACAAATCAAAGCCAGCAATGATGATCAAGGAAAGGTGGAGCCCACAATGGTCCATTGTTGGTTGTGGAGAAGGTGATAATGAGTGATACAAACAGTGAAACTCAGCAGGACGACAGTGAAACTAGTATGACGACTAGGGTGGGGGAGGGTCGGAGAGAGAGGGGGTGCAAGGGTTACTTGTAGTTAGAGAAATCAATATTAATATCGCTGGGTTGTAAGCTGGTCATGCAAAATATCAGGTGCTGTTCCTCCAATTTGCATTTTGCATTCATCAGTCCGGGCACTGAGTATAAGAGTCAGGAAGTCTGGTTGCAGGATCATAAAACATTGGTTAGGCCGCATTTGGAGTATTGTGTGCATTTCTCATCGCCCCTTTACTGGAAGGAAGTGGAGGCTTTGGAGAAGATGCAGAAAAAAATTACCAGGGTTGGATTAGAATGTATTGGATAAGGAGAGCTTGGACAAACATTCATTGTTCTTTTTCTGGAGCAGCAGAGGTTGAGGGGAGACCAGATGGAAGGTTATAAAATTATGAGCGGCATCGATGGTAGACAGTCAGAACACTTTTCCAAGGGTGAAAATGTCAAACTCTGGAATCCATAACTTTGGAGGAAGAAAGTTTAAAAGGGATTTGCACGGCAGGTTTTTTCAGTTCAGATACAGTAAGTTCAGTTCAGTTTTGTTTATTGTCGTGTACCGAGGTACAGTGAAAAGCTTTTGTTGCATGCCAACCAGTCAGCAGAAAGACAATCCATGATTACAATCGATCCATTTACAGTGTATAGATTTTTACGCAGATAGTGGAAAGGAAAATGAGAACTTCACACCCGGGGAGGTGCGTACCACTAAAAATCCTGTCTCCTACAGTTGCTCACTATGACATTTACTGCTGGATTCACTGCCACTGTTCTGATAGGAGTCAACCTTGACGTTCTGTCCTGCTCTCCAACAGGGTTTTCATCCGTCTCTTACCTTGTTCACGGCCGATGGTTTTTGTTTCACTTCTTGTCCTCAGTAAGCTATTACCTATTAACCAGAAACATTCATGAACAGCTTATCCCTGGCCTTACCCGAACAGAGATATTCCCTTTGCCCTTTCTCCTCACCCTACCCTCTCTGCAACTTAAATTAATTTATTTTTCTATTTTCCCGTTCTAACAGCAGGAATTTGGTCCTATAGATGCGGCCCGATCAGCTGAGTATTTCCAGCATTTTCTTTTTTTTTCCAGACTTCGAGCATCTACAGTTTTTTAAAAACATTTTTTATACATAAACTGTTAAATACATAAGGTGTCAGTCCTTCCATGCTCCACTGCTAATGTCACCCTCTTGTATAGGTGATTAGTGCGGGGGTGTGGGGTTATGGGGAGAAGGCAGGAGAATGGGGTTGAGATGGAAAGATAGATCAGCCATGATTGAATGGTGGAGTAGACTTGATGGGCCGAATGGCCTAATTCTGCTCTGATAACTTATGAACTTATGAACTACCTCTCACCCTTCATTGCATTGAAGGCAGAATTTTAATCCAAGAATGATGAATGAATATAAATACATTTCCAAGTAAGAGTAAAATATTGTCATTTTAGTGCAGAACCATTTGAATACACTTGACTTTGGCAAGATAATCATTAATCTTACTTTTTATTCCAGTCATAAAATATACAGTTCAGGAACAGGTCCTTCGGCTCATAGTATCCATGTGGAACATGATGCCTGGTTAAACTAATCACCTATGCCTGCATATCCATGCACCTCTTTAAAAGCCTCCTAAATGCCACTATCCTCTCGGCCTTCACCATCACTCCTGACAAGGCCTTCCAGGCACACACCACTCTCTGTGTGAGAAAAACTTACCCGCACATCTCCTTTTCAATGCTTCACACTCCCGACTCATTGCTTTCTCATTTTATAATGATGTAACTTTTCAGTGGAGATTAACCTGTACATTTAAAAATAAATGTTGTCAATTCATCCAGAGCAAACCCAAATGGAGTTTCACATGTTATAAAACAATATCAAATTTAACAATTGAAGAGCCACAGTGAGAAGACCAAAGAGCACACCAAATGATACTGTTTGGATTATTTTGCATTGTAATGAATCTGTAAATGGAGCAGTGTATAATCATAAGTTTTTATTTTATTTATAAAAGTTACTGAAGCCACACCATATAAAAATGTAACTTGTTTCAAAATAGTAAGAGTTCCATTTATGTAACACCTCTTATGTACTTTCGGGATATACCAACGTCCTTTAAAAGCAACTAATCACTTTCGAAGCTCACCATTGTGATATGGGAAGCACTACAGTCAATCTGTGTGCACCAAGCTCCTACAAAAAACCTGATACAACACCAGATTTTCTTTTAGTGAGGTTGAATGAGGGATAAATATTGACACCAGAGATACTTCAACTTGCTCATCTATGAAACAGCACAACGGTTGCTTTTGTGTTGACCTGAAAGAAAAACTGGACCCACAATTTAACTCTTCGAATGACACTGTAACGCCAAACGAGATTCAGTACTCAATTTTCTTGAGTGAAATTTGGGCTTTGAAACTCCTAAGTCATGGATGAAAGTGCTATCAAGCTACTGATGATGCTTCAAAGCGGAAAACAGTGTGATTTTCTCATCTAACGAAAGAGTGCTTAACCATTTCACTTCAAATAGCTCATTTAAAAATAGGCATCTCATGATTTATTGACACTTTATTGATCTAGTATTACTAAGTGATTGCAATCGTTTTGATATACAAAACACCATAATAAAATACTGAGATGCACACTTCAGGAACATTACCATTATGTGTAGTGAATTGGTCAATTGATGCTTGCCCGATGGGGTACACAGCTACTTGTTAGTTTAACACAAAAAATTGCAACTGAAAAAGTATATCATATAAAACCTATGTTGGAAAAGGTGAAGAAGACAATGATTTTTTTCTTACTGAAGCATAGCCTGCAGTATTCCAACGCTGTAAAAACCTTACAGTTAATTAACTTTATTGTTTTTCCTATAACAGGAGTTTTCCATTGATTTGCAATTAATTCCCGCCCTTTTATCTGTCGGCATAAGATCCCATCAATAAACATGATCTGAGGCTCTTCTCTCCAAATGTAATTTTAATGCCCTGTAAAATAAATGAGGACCATCCCAAAACTATACCACAAAAGTGCTTTCATATTGAGCGAGGATGGTACTAATTCAGAAAGTCTGCAAAAAGTCAATGGAAATGTATCTGAGAAAGTAAAGTTAGCTGGTAAATGGAGAATCATCTGCAGTCATGTGGTTTGATTACATTTTAAGGTTAATGTCATAGATCTGTGATGTCTGTGGAGGTGAGTCACAGATCTGTGATGTCTGTGGAGATCTGTGAGTTCAAAGTGGAGGTATATTGCATATTCTAGTTCACGTTCATAAGAGATAGGAGCAGAAATAGTCCATTCAGCCCATCATGTCTACTCCACCATTCAATCATGGTTGATCTATCTTTCCTTCATAACCTCAGTCTCTTGCCTTCTCCCCGTAACCCCTGACACCCGTACCAATCAAGAATCTATCTATCTCTGTCTTAAAAATATCAATTGACTTGTGGCAATGAATTCCATAGATTCACCATCCTCTGACTAAAGAAATTCCTCCTCATCTCCTTACTAAAGGAAAGTCCATTAATTCTGAGGCTTCGACCTCTGGTGCTAAACTCTCCCACTAGTGGAAATATCCTCTCCACATACACTCTATCCAGGCCTTTCACTATTCTAGTATCTCAATATAATAAGAATTAAGAGGAACATTGTTAAAGACCATCTTTTTTCAAATAATAAAATCTACCTATTCATGTAGGTAGATGAATGTAGGTAGATGTAGGTAGATTGGCTGTTCTTAGTAAGGTCAACTTTTTATTGCTCATTAATAATTACCCTTAAGAAATTGGTAGTGGGCCATCTTTTCCTTCTGCCATTGCCCTCTTATCCCCTCCCCCATCAGGCAGGAGATACGCAAGTTTTAAAACGCATACCTAAAAATTCAGGAACTGTTTCTTCCCAGCTGTTATCGGATTACTAAACAGTCCTCTCATCAGCTATAGACCCAGCCTCTCATCACACGACGATTTGCCTTCCCAGGAATCAACCTAATGAAACGTTATTCGGCTCACAAGCAAAACACAAAGTATGGGAGAATCTCAGTGGGTCAGGAATCTGTGGAGGAAATGGACAGATGACGTTTGGGCTCGGGTCTGTTCTTACTGAGTCTGAAGAAGGGCCCCAACCTGCAACATTATCTGTTGCCTGAGTTCTGCTGAGTTCCTCCAGAACTTAGTGTTTCTCAAGTGGTGAATCTGTGCAACTTATTGCCACAGAAGTCTGAGGAGTCCAAGTCAATGTGTATTTTAAGGCAGAGGTAGATTCTTCATTAGTGTGGGTGTCAGAGGGTGATGGGGAGAAGGCAGGAGAATGGGGTTGAGAGGGAAAGATCGATCAGCCATGATTGAATGACGGAGTGGACTTGATGGGCCGAATGGCTTAATACTGCTCCTATCACTTATGAAGTTATGAACTTACAGCATCTGCAGTCTCTTGTGTTTCCACTCTACTCCACTCTCTCTACTTTAGGTTGGTAAACCAGACCCAGGGACAATATTTCAAACGTTCTCCCCTGGGCTCTAATCATTGGAGTAAGAGCTCTCTTGTAGTCTAATAATCTTGCTATAAAGGCCAACGTATAATGAATAATTGTTCCCTAAACCAGTATATTCTAGTGATTCATGGGAATAGATACATAGTGTCCCAGGTCCATGTGAACACCAGCACCTTCTAATCTCTCACTATTTAAAATGTACTCTACCTTTTTTTATGTCAAAGTGAATGACCTTGCAATTTTTCCAAATTATATTTCTTTCAGCCGTGTTTTTGCAATATCACTTAGTGGAAATTTCTTGTACCATCTTAACCACTGATATTTCCATTCTCCTTATTTGACCCACTCATCTATTCTAGCTAACAGAATAACCCAATTCCCCATTAGTTGTCCCTATAACCTATTCTCCCATATTCACCTCAATTCTATCACCAGCAATGCACAAGGTCAGCAATGGTCAAAAAACAAAACTGCATCAAGATTGTTTTCTGCTTCAGTAACAAGAATCAAGAGGTTTAATCACAATGATCGGCGTTGAGCAAAATCTTAAAGAGAAGGGTGACCATCAACTAGATTTAATTCAGATTCAAAAAGAACTGTACTCTATTGTCGCATGTGCCCAGTGAAATTCTCTGTCCTCTGTGCAAATCAGTAAAATCTTACTGTTCATAAGCACAATCATGCATAAATACAAGTGCAATGACCATAGTGGCGCAGTGGTAGAGTTGCTGCCTTACAGCGCTTGCAGCGCCAGATATACCCGGGTTTGATCCTGACTACAGGTGCTGTCTGTACCGAGTTTGCACGTTCTCCCTGTGACCGCGTGGGTTTTCTTCGAGATCTTCGGGTTCCTCCCACACTCCAAAGACGTACAGGTATGTAGGTTAATTGGCTTAGTGTATGTGTAAATTACCCCTAGTGTGTGTAGGATAGTGTTAATGTGTGGGGATCGCTGGTCGGCGCAGACTCAGCGGGCCAAATGGCCTGTTTCCGTGCTGTATCTCTAAACTAAACTAAACTAAACTAAAATAGTGTAAGAAAAAAATGAGCAGTACACAGAATCACCGTGTTTCCGGCACCATTTTGTGCCCTTTAAGTTTTAAAGTTCTTAAAATGTAGACCCTTATCTTGGCCTTAAAACTCTGTTGTCCTTTCGGCGGCATTGGGTCAGCATTGCAGGGGTCGGCCTGGTGATGTGGTCGATGTATGGATTGTTTTCAAAGGAGTGTCGGAGGCTGAGGAGAGAACTGACAGAAGGGTATAAAATTAAGAGAGGCAAACATAGGCTAGCTAGACAGTCAGAACCTTTTCCCTAGTGTGGAAATGTCAAAGGCTACAGAGCATAGCTTCAAGCTTGAGTGCAGGAGGCTGAGGGGTGATCTTACAGAGGGCTATAAAGTCATGAGAGGAATAGATTGGGTAGATGCACTGATTCTCTTGCCCAGAGTAGGTGAATCGAGGACCAGGGGACATAGGTTTCAGTTGAAGGGGAAAAAATTTAATAGGAATCTGAGGGGTACCTTTTCACACAAAGGGTGGTGGGTGTATGGAACAAGCTGCCAGAGGAGGTAGTTGAGGCTGGGACTTTCCCAACGTTTAAGAAACAGTTAGACAGGTACATGGATAGGACAGGCTTGGAGGAATATGGGCCAAACGCGGGCAGGTGGGACGAGTGTAGCTGGGACATGTTACCCGGTGTGGGCAAGTTGGGCCGAAGGGCCTGTTTCCACACTGTATCACTCTATGACTCTATGAGATTTGCGGGGCAATTTTTCTCGCACAGTAAGTGGTGAATGCCTGGAATGCCCTGCAAAGGGTGGGTGACCAAATATATGGCAGTGTCATTTAAGTGGCTTTAAATTAGGCACATGGGTATGCAGGGAATGGAGGGGTATGGATCATGCGTAGGCAGGTGAGATTAGCTTGTTATCGTGGTCGGCACGGACATTGTGGGCCAAAGGGCCTGTTCTTGTGCCCGTTCTAATTAGCTCTGGTTAGTTTCAATTAACCCTTTATCTGGGTTTGATGGAGGAACCAGCAAAATGGACACAAGACTTTGTAACAGCCACAAGCACAAAATGAATGGACTAAGGGCACAACGACAATTCAAAACTTTCTAGCATAGAGCACCATCTTAACTCAAGTTTTCAGGGTGGTTGTATTTCCATTCTGACATTTTTACTAACAAGAGGAAACAAAACTAGGAATCTTAGTGTATGATAGTTGCAAATAATTCCCACAGCAAACTGACAAAACCCTTCACTCGTTAAAGAACAGTTAAAACGTAGAGTTTGGTAAGAAAATGATTAGTTATGGCAATCACAACGGATGCATTTAAGGGGTGGCATGGTGCCACAGTGGTATAGTTGCTGCCTTACAGCATCAGAGACCTGGGTTCGATCCTGACGACAGGTGTTGTTGGTACCGAGTTTGTACGTTCTCCTCTTGAACTGCATGGGTTTTCTCAGGGATCTTCCATTTCTGCCCACATTCCAAAGACGTACAGGTTTGTAGGTTAATTGGCTTGGCATAATTGTAAATTGTAAAGTGTCAGTGTGTGCTCGGTGCAGACTCGGTAGGCCGAAGGGCTTGTTTCTATGCTGTACCTCTAAAACTAAAACTGAACTAAGTACAAGAGCAAGAAAACAGAAGACAGACTAGGAAGACTGACAGACTATTTGACAGATCATAGTTATTTATCATATTTACCTCATTCCTGGACCATTATATTTGCCCCATTCCTGCACAGTAATTTTTTTATAATTCTATTAATACATTTGACTTGGAGAAAGCAGCATTTTTCAGTCAACATCATGGTCAAATATTAATATTCCATTTTTCAAATGTGCTGCTCTTTTTGATTAGTCAGACACGTAGAATGGAAGATTACTGGAGTACAAAGACTTATAATTGGAGTGCGTTTATCTACAATTTTCAGAAATCTTGCAGCAAGCATGAAATGCCTTGGCAAACCAGTACAATGTTTACTGGGATTCAACTGCAAAAGACAATATTTACAGAAAATAGCCGGAATATGCAGCATATGTTGCTTGGCAATCCATCATTGTCAGTTGGACCTTGAAGGCATCATTTAAATGCATTGGTTAAAGTGACAGATTTATTTTTATTTTGGATGTTGACGGTGGAATAATATCAACCTCCCAAAAATATTCCTGCAGACATTTTTAGATAACACAAGGCAATTGCAAATGCTAAGCAGGTTTATTCTCTTGCAGCTAATCACAGTTAAGACATAACAGTTTCTTCAGATTTTTGATTTATATCTCTGTTTTTTTTAATTTTAGTTTTAGAGATACACGCTGGAAGATGGCCCTTCAGCCCAATGAGTCCGCGCTGACTAGCAATCCCCGCACAATAGCACGATCCTACACACATTGGGGACAATTTTCAATTTTACCAAGCTAATTAACCCACAAACCTGTACGTCTTTGGAGTGTGGGAGGAAACCGAAGATCCCATAGTCAGGATCAAACCCGGGTCTCTGGTACTGTAAGGCAGCCACTCTACCGCTGGGCCACTGTGCCACCCTAAACTATGAACAATTATTAGCAATGTGGACACTAGATAAAAATATCACTTAGCATTTACTATTTATTACCAATTAGAATACAATCAATCATTTAGTCTGAGAGAAAAAGCCATTCATTCCATTTTCAAAACAACACCGGAGCAATCTATTGTACAGGTTTTCAATCTTTTAGTTCTGCAGGTTATTTCCAGGAAGCAAATGGAACCACTTTTCAATTAATAACTGCATTAGCTGGAAATTAGAATCAGCAGGAGGATGAGGGGTGATCTTATAGAGGTGTATATGATCATGAGAGGAAGAGATCAGGTAGACACAGAGTCTCTTGCCCAGAGTAGAAAAAAATGAGAACCAGAGAGTATAGATTTAAGATGAAGGGGAAAAGATTTTATAGGAATCTGATGGGTAACTTTTTCCACACAAAGGATGGTGGGTGTGTGGAACAAGCTGCCGGAGGAGTTAGTTGAGGCAGGGACTATCACAACGTTTAAGAAACAATTAGACAGGTATATGGACAGGACAGGTTTAGAGGGATATGGGCCAAACGCAGGCAAGTGGAACTAGTGTAGATGGGACATGTTGGTCGGTGTGGGCAAGTTGGGCCAAAGGGCCTGTTCCCATGCTGTATCACTCTATGACTGGGGTAGCACCAAATGGAGCCGGCATTGTGGATATTTCAGTCTTTCTGCAGAAACATTCAAATCAAGCATGGCTTTTTGATGTTAAATTGTTTTCTGTACCATTCAGAGAATAACTGGAAAATTCCACTCTTGGAAAAAAAAATCCTCAACTAGTTTTTACTGAGTTATTTCATTGATATATAAGAGAATCTGTTGTGCACAAATGGGCTGCCATGTTTCCTGCAAATTTGTCCCTGTACATCCACACGAATCCTAACTAGCAATAACGAATCCATAACAAAATTAATCCAGCAGGTGGCAGTTGCGGATCATAGAATGATTCTTCTCATGGTATTATGTGTTGACTAATTGTTTCATTGTTAGCAAATTGCTGTTGAATCCTCTTCAATCGCATCTTGCCGTCTTGCCAATGACAATGACAAGATTATTGTGACGGTTTCCTTAAGTAACAAAATACATCAAAACAATATGAGTGTCAAAAGTATTACATTCCCCGGAGATGATTGGCAATAATGTGGCTACAATTTAATTTTGAAATTAATTATGAACCTGTACTTGCTAAACTGATTCTCTGTAAACTGTGGACATCCTGTTGATGATTGCAATTTGCACGGGGCAGCTGTTACAAATTTCCTCCGTTTGTGATTTTAACAGAGATGGACTGATTTGTTCCAGTTTAATATTAATTTCACCTGACAAAGTAAGTGGACAATGTAAGTATTTTACAGAAAACACTGAGATCGAGAGTGCTCGTCTCTTGTCTCCCCGTAGAGCTAAAGATCTTTGCGGTCAATGGAAATGTAGGATACAAATTGGGAAATTCTATGATTAAATAAGAGAGAATAATTAACTCCTGCGGCGTTATTAACAGCCAATTGGTTTGCGAAGGTAGCGGCTCTGGATGCTTTCAAACTGAAAATTAAATAATGCAGTCATGTAGAATATGATTTTTTTTTTACTTCAGGGTTTTGGTTTAGTACCAAATAACTAGATCTCGCCTCTCTGGTTGCTAATAACGTCTCTAAATTAAATGATGTGGCGATTCTCAATTCAATTCACAGGTTATGCAAAATAGTATTAGAAATGTTTCCAATGAAGAAGTGCTGTTCACAGGCTATAATGTCAGTGGTGCAGAGATGCATAATGTCACAGCAGGAAGGGATCCACTACACACTAAAATAGGCAGCTAGAAGCTGCTTGGGAGTACCCAGACAATTAAGAGATGGCGGTAATCATATTGGTATTTTCATTTATAACATTTAGCATCAGCTAATTCAGCAGAACGCCATTTCCCTCAGCAAATGACACCCCATGCAATTTCTCAGCATCGTCCTGGTTCCCTAAAATAAATCGTGAATTAATCTTTAAAGTAGCCCGCTAGCAGACGTTTAGTAAAGGATTAGATGGAATAATTATCATTGAAACAGAACAGCCACCTGTTTAAAGATTTTTTTTTTTTTTCAAGCTTTCAGCTTTAAGCAGGCTCTCTGCTACCACTTTGATTGCCATACTTTCTAATCCATGTTAATGTCAGTTTACAATTCATGACATGGGATATATAAATATTTTTGTGTTGAATGGACCATTCCTTTGTTTGAATTCTGCAAGAATACTGAATGCCTATTAAAAAATGCTATTAAAAAATATATCTTGTGTTCTTGCAAAAGTCAAAGTCTTGAAGTTATTTGATCCGTGAAGTAAAAGCGATGCTTTGGTGCATTTGACATTTAAAACTAGTTTATATACAAATCATTTTGATGAAATGAATTTTGAACTGAGGTGCTGGTGTTGTGGTATGTGTTTTTAGTCCACGATGCTAGTAAAATGGTGATGTTCAAGAATCAATGTTCTTATTAATATTTCCAATCTAGGAACAGATGGCGTTTTTTTCCCAAACAGCATCACCACTCTCAGGTGTAATTTATCTGTATGTGCTAAACATATTCACTGCTGCCCATACTTCTGGGTAGTGCAGATATAACCATTCACTTCCTACCATAAGCAGAATGCTCAATGCTGTGGTAGGTCCAGGAGTATTTACAACATGTGGGGGTTGGAATTACACTCGGTGATAGTGTTCTGCAACAGATGGATGCTGTTGCTTAAATTATGAAATTGTCTAAGGTGCCGTTATAAAGACATGATGATGTGAGCAGATTCCGTGCTCACTAAAATAGCCGCATTGATTGAAGGGGTGACCAAACATGGCAGATGGCCAACATGTATTACTTGGCAAGATACACATGTGATGGCAGTGACTATTCTTTAAAGACTATGAGGCACTTTGAAACATTCTGAATGTGACAATGTGTTTAATAAGAACAAGTTCTTTTTTCCCCATTGATGCTTACACAGTCCCACACGCCCGGGTTTGATCCTGACCTCGGGTGCTGTCCATGTGGAGTTTACATGTTCTCCTTGTGACTCATGGGTTTCCTCTGGGTGCTCTGATTTCCTACTTCATTCCAAAGATGTGCGGGTTTGTAGATTAATTGGCAGCTGTAACATGTTGGGAGTGGATGAATGTGGGATAACATAAAACTAATATCAAAGGGTGATCGACAGTTGGCATGGTTTCATTGGCTTGCAGGGCCCGTTTCCTTGCTGTATCTAAACTAAAACTATTGTCATTCATAAGAAATTAGGGAATAGCCAAGTATTAAAGAGTCATGGAGAATGACCTTCGTTAGTTTGCTAAATTTTAGTTTATTTTAGCTTAGTTTAGCTTATTGTCACATGTTCCAAGGTATAGTGGAAAGCTTTTGTTGTGTGCTAACCAGTCAGCAGAAAGACTACACATGCCATCCACAGGCTACAGCAACAGGAAAAGGGGAATCATGTTTAGTGAAAGATAAAGTCCAGTAACGTCTGATGGAAGATAGACTGAGAGTCTCCAGTGAAGTTGATAGTAGCTCATAATTTTTATTATTGTGGTGTAAATCTGAACAACAAATGGGGTCAAATTAAATTTCTCCGCTCCCTCCCCGTCTCCCTCTCCGTCTCCCTCTCCGTCTCCCTCTCCGTCTCCCTCTCCGTCTCCTCTCCGTCTCCCTCTCCTCTCCCTCTCCCTCTCCCTCTCCCGTCTCCCTCTCCGTCTCCCTCTCCGTCTCCCTCTCCGTCTCTCTCTCCCTCTCTCCCTCTCTCCCTCTCTCCCTCTCTCCCTCTCTCCCTCTCTCCCTCTCTCCCTCTCTCCCTCTCTCCCTCTCTCCCTCTCTCCCTCTCTCCCTCTCTCCCTCTCTCCCTCTCTCCCTCTCTCCCTCTCTCTCTCTCTCCCTCTCTCTGTGTCTGTTTCCAAAAATAGGGGCTCAATAATCAGAAACAAATAAACTTTTAACAGCATAATAGCAGATAAGTACTGCTGCCAAACAACTTCTTTGATCCTGAATGTTTCAAGCAACAAATTAGATGCCCTTTCCTCAGACTCCATAATGTTCCATCTTTTATTAATAAAGATGATTTCTTTACTTCTCTCATACCAAGTATGCTTTCTGTACAATAACTTGAATATATTTTGTTTTACTTCTTTAAGTGTTTCTGATTTAGCATTCCAATATCTTTGTGAGATTTCTGCAGTTTAATTGGTTGAATAGCATTTCCTGTTCAGGGACTCACTTGGGTCAACCATCCAATCACTGAAGTCCCGCTCCGACAGGTCTACAAGATGTCTTTGAGGAACCGCGTACAAGGTAAATGGCGGAAAACTGTGTCTGCATCAGGAATGGTAATAGCTGGATATATTTGATTCCCACTTTAACTATATACTAAATGTAGTTCCAATTATATCCCAATTCTCACCTGAACAAAATTCAGATTTTTGTTGTGCAGGAATAACTTGGCATAGTTTACACAGTAGCTTGCATTTTTTAGCGTGATTCTTGTTTGGCACAGAACTTGTTTACCCAGCTACTAGTCGGGTCGCATGGGCTCGTGTATACAACAAATAGATAGAGCTGCGGTTCTATTAGTGTTTAGTTTTAAGTTTAGTTTAGTTTAGAGATACAGAGTGGAAACAGGCCCTTTGGCCCACCGAGTCCGCGCTGGCCAGCGATCACCCCGTGCACCAGCCCTATTCTATACACACTAGGGACAATTTACAATTTTACCAAGGCAATTAGTCTACAAACCTGTACGTCTTTGGAGTGTGGGAGGAAACCAGAGCACCCGGAGAAAACCCACGCAGCTCACGGGGAGAACATACAAACTCCGTACACACAGCACCCGTAGTCAGGATTGAACCCGGATCTCTGCCACTGCAAGGCAGCAACTCTACCGCTGCGCCACCGGGCTGCAGATGAATGACTTCTACCAACATCCCCATTGTTGGCTCGCGACTTCTTCCCATATATATAGTTCAATTCAAGCAATGAGCTTGTTCACATGCAAATATTAAAGAAAGAAGTAACAAGCTTTGCATGTATGTAATGCCTTTCACAAACTCATGATTTTTCAACATGATTCATTGGAAATGAAACACTTTGCATTTATCATTGCTGTAATGCCTCACAGATGGTGTATTCTATGTCAGAGATTGTCCCAGTAGCTTTGACAAGTGGGGATTTTGGTCTGTTTTTCCGCTGACTCATATGTTTAGGAGTCCATTTTTTGCTGTATAGTTTCTTAAGTTTCTATGTTTCCAGAGAAAATTAAGGAAATCCCATAGGAAGGCTGAACATGAAGACAAAAGTAAAGTAAAGCTTTATTCTAATCTACTTGGTATAAAGTTGATGGGATTGTATACTCATTTTAAATCCCACTCAAATTTAAAATCGTGGTTCCAAAATAGTCCATTCATTATACAGTGAGTATCTGCAGCAAAATACGATTTCCTACAAAGTCAATAGATGAATATAAACTTCTCTATTCTGACCAATTTGTGATGATTATTTCTTCACAACAATGTGTCATCTCGTAAATGGATTCTTCCACTTCATGCCTGATACCGTCTGACTTCTGTCTTTTATGACTGTGCAGAGGAGTACAATTCATTTGTCAAAAATGTATCATCACCATCAAACCTGTCATGAAGCAAACCAAAGAACTGTACTTCAACAGCGCAGGTTTCAACATTAAAGTGTAGTGGTACAGAAACTGATGAGCTCATCTCTTTGATGTGAGCATCCGTACCATTTAAATCATAAAACTCCTCAATCATGTCCGCTTCGATCTAAAGGCAAACCATAAAATGTTGTAGGAAGATCAAATAGTTGCTGACTATTGCACAGCTTTGTTAAAGTCCATTGACTTAACTGATGATGTTGTTAAAGACCATACCTTCTGTGTTCCATTCTGTTTTAGGTCACACTCACTGCGATGGTGCCATTAACACTAGTGTAATAGAAACAATATAGGCATAAAATGTTATGATGTAATAACCATGGATGACAACATTTTTATGCTAACCACGTATTTATTTTTGACCCTCCTTGTTCATAAGTAAGCTGCTTGTCGCCAACACCCCCCCACACCCATTTTCTCCATCCCCAAGATCCAAGTCCACATTCATTTTGGCCTGATTGCATTTACGTATCATTTTGGGAATAGTCTCCACATCGAGGTGCAAGATGTTATCAGTTATTGAAGGACCAAGAACCTGCATTCAAACATCAAAAGAGCCTGAATCAACATGAAAGGAATTACTTGTACAGCCGGTTATTCTCATCGGGAATGTATTGTCTGGAAGTGTTTTGGAAGGAGATTCAATATCTTCTTTCAAGAGCAAACTTACCGAGTACATGAAGGGAAAATATTGACCGCCAACAGGAGAGGAGAAGGGGAATGGGATTAATTGGATAAATCTACCAGGAAGTCGTTGTGCTAAATAGGTCACTTCAATGCATATTATTCTGGGATGCTATGACAATGTCATATACATAGAGATGATTTTTTTTATTGAAGCAGTGTTTAATGGTCTATATTTTCCCTTTAATTGACTGTTTACGGGATTTAATTGACCCCACAAAAAAATCTGTCGCATGAGCCCACAAATGACTACATGAACAAAACTCTGAAGAAGGGTCTCGATCCGAAACGTCACCTATTCCTTCGCTCCATAGATGCTGCCTCACCCGCTGAGTTTCTCCAGCATTTTTGTCTACCTTCGATTTTTCCAGCATCTGCAGTACAGTTCTTTCTTAAACATGAACAAAACTCAATCAGCTCTATCCCTTGATCCATCCCCTTCAGCACCTGGCCTTCTCTGACCCCTCTTGATAACCACTCTTCTGATCCCTGTCTTCATTCCCCCACCTGCACCAGCCTCCCACCTCATTCCACCACCACCACCGTCCCACATGCCGTGCATTTCAGTCCTGTTTTCACCAGAGACCCACACCCTGGGATCTGACCGTGAATGAACTCATTTTCTTTGCATGCTCCACAGAAGCCAAATTTGCAAACAAAATATCTTTCACCATACAAGGCTAACTGTGAACCGTACCTTGCACCCAACACCCAACTGAATTTTCTAGTGTAAGAAAGATAGACACAAAATGCTGGAGTAACTCATTGAGTCAGACAGTATCTCCAGAGAAAATGGATAGGTGATGCTTTTCATACCTCTAGTTTCCCTCTCCCCTGACTCTCAGTCTGAAGAAGGGTCTCGACCCGAAATGTCACCTATTCCTTTTCTCCAGAGATGCCGCCTGACCCGCTGAGTTACTCCAGCATTTTGTGTCTATCTTTGGTTGAAAAAAAACAGCATTTTCAGTTCCATTTTATTACATATGAATGTTCTAGTGCAATATCTTCAAACAAAGTGCTTCCAGGTCTGCTGCACTCTCACTGTTTAATGTATCTGAACAGACATTGGACTTCCTTTAATTTTAATCAAATGCTCGCTCAGCATGCATGTAAAGCTTGCACAAATGTACACTTATTCTATTGAATTTTCGACCCATAATCAGTTTATTTTATTATCTTTCGTTCTGTCAGATTGTCAGTATGTCAAGATCCCATTTCGCAGAGTGACATTGTCTGATGGCTGACAACTTCAGAATGCCGAAATAGGTTCTTACTGAATAAAGGCACCTGAATGAATCACTTCATTATTAATGTGTAAATCAATCATTAATATGTTGTGTGGAAGAGGGAGCCCTTGGCACTGACAATGTAACCCCTGCACTAACAACCATTGTTTCATACAATAACGTGATTTTTAGCTTTCTTTAGGTTAGAGATACAGCACAGAAATAGGCTATCCGCATACTAACCAGCGCTATCCGCACACTAACGCTATCCTGCACACCCTAGGGACAATTTACAATTATACCAAGCCAATTAGCCAACAAAACTGTACGTCTTTGGAGTGTGGGTGGAAACCAGAGATCTCGGAGAAAACCCACGCAGGTCACAAGGAGAAAGTACAAACTCCGTACAGACAGCACCCGTAGTTCGAATTAAACCCGGGTCCCTAGAGTTGTAAGGCAGCAATTCTACCATTGTGCCACCATGCTGTCTTACACCTGTTTAACCTTATACTTGTATCACTGTTAATCTAAAATCTGAGGAGTGTTTATCTCACCATAATCAATTTGGCTGAGGTCTTGAAGTAGTTAGAAAACCCCTTCAAAAGCTGATGTATCATACTTGGTCAAAACACAAAATGCTGGAGAAACTCAGCGGGTGAGGCAGCGTCCGTGGAGGGAGTGGACAGACAACATTTGGGTTGGGACCAAAGATAGAAACAAAATTTTGGAGTAACTAAGCTGGACAGGCAACATCTCTGGAGAAAAGGAATAGGTGACGCTTCGGGTTGAGACCTTTCTTCAGACCTCTGGTGCTTAAAACATTTAAGGATAGCACAAAACCATCCCACCACCCGGAGAAAATCCAGCAAGCAACTAAACTGTGATTGAAAATGTTTTCTTCAAGAAACACTGATTGGGAGGAAAATGGGCTGAATTGACAATGATGCTTCTGAGTAAAAGTCATTCGCACAAGGGATTTGACTTCTTGCTGTGGACATGGACATTTCCTTCTTAAGCATCTCCTGAAATGGAAGATGACTTGTTTCCAACCCAGTTCCATGAATCCTGAAGTGTCTGTGAGGCCATTTGCAGATCTGCCAGAGGTGGTCGATGAACAGGTATGGCAGGGTTTAGGAGTAGGGTTTATGATGTATGATAGTACCTGCCTCAACCACCTCCTCCGGCAGCTCGTTCCATATACCCACCAGCCTTGTGTAAAAAAAGGTTACCCCTCAGGTTCCTATTAAATCTCTTTCCCCCCTCACTTTAAACCTATGTCCTTTGGTTCGCTATTCCCCTACTTGGGGATTCTCCAAATCTATTTCTCTACACACCTCTATAGGATCACCCCTTATTCTCCAGTGCTCCAAGGAATAAAGTCCTAGCCTGCTCAACCTCTCCCTATTGCACAGGCCTTCAAGTTCTGGCAGCATCCTCATAAATCTTCTCTGCACTCTTTCCAGATTGCCAACATCTTCCTATAACATGGTGCCCAAAACTGAACACAATACTCTAAATGAGACGTCACCAACATCCTAAACATCTGTAACATGACCTATACTCAATACTCTGACTGATGAAGGCCAAAGTGCCAAAAGCCTTTTTGACCAACCAAGATTCCAGCTAATGCAGTTATTAATTGAAAGTGGTTCCATTTGCTTCCTGGAAAATAACCTGCATAGATATTAGATTGAAAACCTGTACAATAGATTGCTCCTGTGTTGTTTGAAAATGGAATAAATGGCTTTTTCTCTCAGATTAAATTATTGATTTGTATTCTAATTAATAATATATGGTAAATGCTAAGTGATATTTTTATCTAGTGTCCACATTGCTAATAATTGTTCATAGTTTAGGGTGGCACAGTGGTGCAGTGGTAGAATAGCTGCCTTACAGTACCAGAGACCCGGGTTCGATCCTGACTACGGGATCTCCGCTTTCCTCCCACACTCCAAAGACGTACAGGCTTGTAGGTTAATTAGCTTGGTAAAATTGCAACCTGGCAACATCCTCGTAAATCTTCCCTGCACCCTTTCCAGATTGACAACATCCTTCCGCCAACATGGTGACCAGAACTGAACACAATACTCTAAATGTGACCTCACCAACATCCTAAACATCTGTAACATGACCTATACTCAATACTCTGATGAAGGCCAAAGTGCCAAAAGCCTTTTTGACCAACCTATCTACCTGTGATGCCACTTTCAAGGAACTATGTACCAGCACTCGTAGCTCCCTCTGCTCTACAACACTCAGCGGAGGACTACCATTCACTGCGTAGGTCCATGTGCATCTCAATCAACATTCCAGAAGTGGTATTGTTCTCCTCTGGACTTGTTTATGCTCCTTTGTGAACTGGAGCATCCTACACCTGGTGCATCAGGTGTGAAAGGTCACAGCCTGATAGCAACTCGCATAACACATTACTTTCTTTTACATTTTATTTTTTGTCGTTAGAGAATCACGTAGTGGAGAAAGTGCGGTCGCAAAAAATAAATGGTGCTGTGTGGTCCAATTTCTAGGCAACGGATTTTTAGTGCTCAAATACGACTCGAGAAGAATGCATATTAATCCCTGTTGTCATTTGAACATTTCTACTGAGCTTGACATGCAGTAACATCAGTGGAACATGTAGCATGCAGTCGAGTCGTGTTGAGATAAAATGTATTTGAAAGAACATTTGCAGCAAAAATGACCTCCGGTGCTTCATCTGTCACTCTCCCTTTGAAGTTTGAACTCTTTTTTTTTTGGTGTAATTTTTCGAAGGGCTGCAGCAATGAGGGGATTTCAGCTCTCAGGTTAGAGCAGTGAACATTCTCCCTGTAGCGAAGATAGTTGAGGGGAGATTTATTGAACAAGGTCATGCTGGTTTAGAAAGGGTGAATGCTTAGTTTAGTTTGGTTTGGAGATACAGAGCGGAAGCAGGCTCTTCCGCCGATCGTGTCCCCACCGACCAGCGATCCCCGCACGTTAACGCTACCCTACACACACTAGGGACAACTTTACATTTACATCGAGCCAATTAACCTAAAACATGTCTGTTTTTGGAGTCTCAGGAATGTTACTGATAGTCGATAGTTTTCGCCCACATTCGATATAACAATTACTCACCGTAATTTGACCCCTCCATCTTACATTTTTATAGAACCAGTGAACCTAGAGTCCTTGGTACACAAAAATGCTGGAGAAACTCAGCGGGTGCAGCAGCATCTATGGAGCGAAGGAAATAGGTAACGTTTCGGGCCGAAACCCTTCTTCAGACTGATAGGGGGTGGGGAGAAGAAAGGAAAAAAGGAAAAGGAGGAGGAGGAGCCCGAGGGTTGGGGGAGGGGAGGAGACAACCAGATGGCTGATGAAGGGGAGGGGACAGCCAGGGCTAGCAGAATTGGGAGAATTCAACGTTCAGGCCACCAGGGTGTAGACTGCCCAAGCGGAATATGAGGTGCATTTCCTCCAATTTACGGTGTTGCTCGCTGTGGCCATGGAGGAGACCCAGGACAGAGAGGTCAGATACGGAATGGGAGGGGGAGTTGAAGTGCTGAGCCACCGGGAGTTCAGGTTGGTTATTGCGGACCGACCGCAATAACCAACCTGAACTCCCGGTGGCTCAGCACTTCAACTCCCCCTCCCATTCCGTATCTGACCTCTCTGTCCTGGGTCTCCTCCATGGCCACAGCGAGCAACACCGTAAATTGGAGGAAATGCACCTCATATTCCGCTTGGGCAGTCTACACCCTGGTGGCCTGAACGTTGAATTCTCCCAATTCTGCTAGCCCTGGCTGTCCCCTCCCCTTCATCAGCCATCTGGTTGTCTCCTCCCCTCCCCCAACCCTCGGGCTCCTCCTCCTCCTTTTCCTTTTTTCCTTTCTTCTCCCCACCCCCTATCAGTCTGAAGAAGGGTTTCGGCCCGAAACGTTACCTATTTCCTTCGCTCCATAGATGCTGCTGCACCCGCTGAGTTTCTCCAGCATTTTTGTGTACCTTCGATTTTCCAGCATCTGCAGTTCCTTCTTTAACAACCTAGAGTCCTTGCTTGCTATCTCCTCATTTAACATGGCATTGTTGCATGTGGAGCCCCATTGCAAATCTTTATTGGCCATGAATCATCACTTTGAAATATTGACCCCAGATTTTTTCCAGTATTCTCTGCTTATATTTCAGGTTTCCAGCATTTGCAAAGTTTTTTTTAATTTATGATTGATATTATCAAGATTTGATACAATAACCTTTGGGGAGAGGAAAACGGGCATTTTAATGCAAACACAAGTTTAGTTTAGTTTATAGATACAGCGCAGAAATAGGCCCTTCGGCCCACCGAGTCCGCACCGGCTGGCGATCCCCGCACAGTCACACTATCCTACACACACCAGAGACAAATTTACATTTACACCAAGCCCATTAACCTACAAACCAGTACATCTTTGGAGTGTGGGAGTAAACCAGAGATCACAGAGAAAACCCACGCAGGTATCGGGGAGAACATACAATTTCAGTACAGACAGCACCGTAGTCAGGATCAAACCCGGATCCCTGGCGCTGTAGGGCAGCAACTCTACCGCTGCGCCACCCTGAACTTGTTTAACCTTAAGCCGCTGTCCCACTTGGGCGACCTCCACCACGACCTCTGGCAAGTTTACCTGCGACCCATAGTCGCGGCAAGGTCACCACGAGGTCGTAGGAGGTCTTCGTCATTCTCCTTCATGGTCAAGAGTGGTCTCCGCGTAGTCGAGGCTTCAGCTAGGTCGCGGCGTATTTTTCAAAATGTTAAAAATTGAGTGCGACTAAAAATAGATAGCCGTGGGAAAAATCGATGTTTTTTTCGTCGTAGGTCTAGTCGAAGCCGGTCGTAGTAGGTCGTGATGCTAGTCGTAGGTAGTCGAAGGTGGTCGGAGGCAGTCGAAGGTAATAGCTCCGGGGTGAAAAAAAGGTCAGTAGGAAAAAAAGGTAATTTAAACAGCAGAACGTCACCTCTGCCACTCCAAGGCATGTTCATTCATAGCTGGAGAGTTTTTTAGAGAGGAGACTTGTGTTTTAGAGATGGCACCAAAAAGGCAGCAGCGCAGGGGAGGGCACACCCTCAAAAAAACTTGCCATGCAGGTGTTGCCCACCCAGGAGGAGGAATGGCAGGAGGTGATGCCACAGGAGGTGATAGTGCAGGAGGAGGTAGCCCTGCATGAGAGACCCCTGGAGGAGGAGACCAGGGTGGTAGTATATGTCCCCACCACCACCCCATCCTTCACTGCCTCATTTGAAGGCAGCAAAGCAGCCCTTTCTCCTGTGTCTCACAGCATCAGAGGCAGATGCCCCATTGGTGGTGAGGGAGGGCTGGAGGAAGGTTATGCACTACACCTTCACCAGGCAGCAGGAGGGGGACCTTGAGGAATGGTTCCAGCAGATTGCCATCGTGTACGAAAAGGAAAATGAGGGGTACAGGGACAGGAACGAGAATGGCATGCTTGCCATCCACTGCCCCACATGCTTAAAGTTCCATCTTTTGTCAAAGCCCAGCGCCACTCTCTTCCAGTCATCTGGTGTACTGCGACAGTCCATCACATCATCTCCATTCACCCATTGAGACCTCTTCTTGCACTTCCTCTCCACCCTTGCTCTTCCCCTTCTACCTTTCTTAAAAGGCTGCTGAAGCAAAAGGGCTACTGCAAACAGCAGTAGTTGTATTTTTACTAACATCCTCCAAACTAGTTCCTTCCTTCCTTGCATGGTTCAGAATGATTTTAAAAAAAACCTGGGAGGCATTGTTTAGTTCGAAAAAAATGCAGACATGACATCATTTTATCAGGTGTTCATTTGTGCTGTAGACACACGTCACTGGTCGTTGTTGGTTTTCGATGTGGTCCTCTGAGGTGGAAGGGGGTCGTGCTCATTCACTGACCAATTTGCCAGAGACCATCCTCGAGTAAGACGTACATGGTTGAAGCCAGTCTTCAACATAGTTGAAGGAGGTCTTCTTCATAGTCGAGGGAGGTCTTCAACATAGTCGTAGGAAGTTGTACACATAGTCGTGGAAGGTCGTAGGTCACCGGGACCTTGATTTTTTTTTTAAAGTTCGCCAGAGGTCGCGGTGGAGGTCGCCCAAGTGGGACAGGGGTTTATGCTCGTATCACTATTCATCTACATTTTTTTTGCTAATTGAGTTTTGCCGTTCAAGTCATGACTTTGTGAATCAGCATTCGGCTGACTGCTGTGAGGTTGTTAGATTTGTGCAGTAAAGATTAAGTAAACCTAAAGTAGATATTTGGCGAGAGTAATTACAGGCATAAGTGTCCTTTTAATGATCTGATATATGTTAATGGCTGTCAACCAACCTCCCAAGTACGGAAACATTAATCATAGACACAGAGTGAGAGTCTGTCAGGATTTGAATTGAATTTGGAGATGTTAATGCCAATTTAAAAACAACTTTCTTAGCTGCATCTTTTTTTTTCTAGATCTTAATCTAATCTTTGCCTCTCTCTTTTCAATTCTCTTTTCTGAATCTGATTTGAAATTGAATTCACCAGCTTTAATTCACTCAACATCTCAGTACATTTGCTTTGGTTTCCCACTCTTTATTGAATAGGGTTAAATGTATTGGTTTAGTCAAAATTCTTTTTTTCAACCCTTGAGATTAAGTAGTCCATTTCCATTACTGCTCTACTCCCCTCACTGCCCAGTTAGCAGCTTGCATTATTGACAATGTGGGCAATAACACTTGAAGTTGCTGGGAGTAGTTTCAAGTTTAAATAATGACACACGCTGCTCGGCTGCTTGTACAACAGGAACTCAAGGCATTAAAGAAACAAGTAGCCAATGAAAGGGAACCAAGTGAAACGGAAAATCTAGTTCAAACAATAAAACACGTTTGCAAATTTGAGTGAGTATAAGCGCAAAGTCACTGAGGAGCAAATATCAGGGCTGCACAGTTGGCATGTTGGCACAGCGGTAGAGTTGCTGCCTTACAGCGCCTTGACCCGGGTTCGATCTGGACTACAGGAGCTGTCTGTACAGAGTTTGTACGCTCTCCCCCCGACCGTGTGGGCTTTCTCCGGGTGCTCCGGTTTCCCCCCCGCATTCCGGAGACGAGTTTGCAAGTTAATAGGCTTATGTAAAAATTGTCCCTAGTGTGCAGGGTAAAACTACTGCACAGGAGATCGCTGGTCAGTGTTGACGCTGTGGGCCGAAGGCCCTGCTTCCACGCTGTAACTCTAAACTAACCTAAACCATCAGGAAAACAAAAACAGGGGTAATTGCTTTTGAAGCTTGCTGCAGAACATTTTTAGGGGCCTTCCTCGCATTTTCAAAATAAATCTATTTTTCAATTTTCTCTGTACTTCAGCAAGCTGACATTGGTACCAATGGTTGCTGAGCCTTGACCATTATTTATCCACCATTCTTTGTCATCAAGCGCGCAGGGTGACCAGTTGGCAGAATAATTTGGATATGCCAGCTGCATGTGATGCTCCCATTCTCACAGAGGCTAACTGCAGTTATAGTGTTAAACGTGTCAGAAAGAAAAATGCAGTGGCAAGGCTGGTATAAAACATAACATGAAAAAGAGGAAACTAGTCTAGGTAATATTTCGATCCTCTTGTCATTAATAGTCTCCAAATGCTTCTTCCCTTGAAATATAGCAAAATGCTGGAATTTCCTACAACTAGAAATATGTCTGAAATGTCTTTAAGAATCCCAGGATGATGTATTACCAGGCAGTATGTTATACCATGATAAAGTCCTCACTTAATTTTTTTGATAGAGAGTGGTTGAATTTTCTTTTTTATCGAGATTTATTAATGGGCTTATTTTATGTGATCCTTGTATGTGAAGAATTGGAGAGCAGTTTTTGAAAATCATCTAAACCGCAGAACATTTCAGATGAGGAAGGGAATGAATCATTCCAGTTGTCTCCTGCCCCATTCTCCTTGTAGTCCATTCCACAATGATTTTATCCTTTTTCCCTCTTTGTCAATAGAACATTGAATACCACAGTCCACAAAGTCTGGACTTGCGCCAAACATGAAGCCAAGTTACACTAATTTCCTCTGCCTGCACATGATCCACATCCCTTCACCCCCCTGCATATCCACGTGCGTGTCCAAAATTCTCTTAAACACCACCATCGTATCTGCCTCCAGCATCACCCCTGGCAACGTGCAATAAGGCACCCACCGCTCCCCTCGCACATTCCAAAGGACGTGTGGGTTTGTAGGTTAATTGGCCTCTGTTTAATTGCCCCTGGTGTGCAGGGACTGGATGCGAAAATGGGTTGACATGGAACTAGAGTGAACAATCGTCTGTGTGGACTCAGTGGGCCAAAGGGCCTCATTTCCGTGCTGTATCTCTATACAGAAAGAAATCCAGTGTTTACAAATGTCACTTCACCTTTTGCAAGAGATGAAACGTTACTTGCTAAGAGGGCAGTGTACTCCTACGCTAATATCATATTTGCAAATAAATCTCTCTTCAGCAACAAGGTTATGGGAAGCCAATGCCATTCCTGGAATTTACAATGTCGGCAGAAATTCCCCAATGGCCACTTTCTCTTGAGATAAACATCGGAGGGTCACAGCTCTAAATAACTTCTGCAGACGTACTTAAATTTAGCTAATGGCCTCAGGATGTGTGTGCGCTCTAAAAAAAGATTCATAAATATACATTTTCGTTGTTCCCTAGAGTACTAATTTACCTAAAAAATAATGGTAGTCTATTTTACAGCGTGAATATTATGCCATAAATATATGGTAATCACCTTATTTCTGAATTATATTTCAAACTTGTGCATTGGATGCCATACCATACTTCCTGTAACATTGTTATGTAATTTCACCACGTGACATTTAATTACAGTACGATCACATACATAAATAAAAAAAAAAATTCTAATTGTGCTGCAGAAGTTTGCATTGGATTGGAAAATGCAGCAGGGAAACAGACCCTTCGGCCACCGAGTCCATGCCTGTTCTTATGGGCCTGTCCCACTTAGGCGATTTTTCAACGGACTGCCGGCGACTGTCAAGTTGCCGGCAGTCACCTGAAAAACCGGCAACTGGAACGGCAACTGTCAGAGTGGAACACAAACACATCGCTTCCTTCACCAGCCCGTTATGCAGGCAGGGGAAAGGGCAAGCGGGGGGAGCGCTGTCTAAAAAATTCACACGGTGCAAAGCCAAGGTGAAACAGATACACACCGCGATGAACAGGAAGGTTGGCGCTGTATAAAGACGGCTAAAGCACAGTGTACGGTAAGTCCTTCTAAATAGGGGGGGGGGAGAGGGGGGAGAGGGGGGGAGAAGGTGTGGAGACACCTTTTAAGAAGCCAGAGATACACGGCTGTAAAGCTCGGCGGACATTTAACATTACCGGTCAGTTATCCTTGGTTCTGAAAACAACAGCTTACCTTTTTTTTCCCCAATGAGCCAAAAGAATTCACCGGTCAGCACCGGCCACAACCTACCTATTAGAACCTCTGAGAACCTTCGACCTCCTGGCAACCCACTAGGACTTCCTGGCGTCCCATCTATGGCTCGAGAATTCTCGCTACTCTCCATAGCGGCTTCGTTCTAGTCGCCGCTAATTTTTCAACATGTTCCCAGAATGCGGGAAATTCTCACGGCCATCAAGGCAACTCCCCGGCAACCACCCGCGAACATGTGGCGACCATGTGGCGACTGCATAGTCTCCTGCAGTCACCTAAAAAGTCGCCTAAGTGGGACAGGCCGAATACTCACTCTATGTTATCCCACATTCTCATCCACTCCCTACAATAGGGGCAGTTTACAGAGGACATTTGACCAACAAACGCACACGTCTTTGGGAGGTGGGAGGAAACTGGAGCACCCGAAGGAAACCCACACGGTCACAGGGAGAAGGTGTAAACTCCACACCGACAGCACTCGAGGTCAGGATCGAAACCGGGCCCTAGGGTGTTTTTTTACCAATGGGGTGGCACAGTGGCGCAGGGGTAGTGACCCAGGTTCGATCCTGACTACGACTGCTGTCTGTGTGGATTTTGTACTTTCGCCCAGTGACTGCGTGGTTTTTCTCTGGGTGTTCTGGTTTCCTCCCACACTCCAAAGATGTACAGGTTTGTAGATTAATTGGTTTCAGTAAAATTGTAAATTATGTGCAGGTAGTCTAGTGTTAGTGTACGGGGTGATCGTTGGTCGGCATGGACTTGGGTGGGCCGAAGGGCCTTTTCCACATTGCATTTCTAAAATCTAAATTCTAAAGTCTAAAATAAAGTCTGAAACTCTTTGGTGCTGTGAGGCGGCAATTCTACCAGCTGCACCACTGTCTCTCCTCTCCAATAGAGAGGTGGCCAAAGAGACTTCCACAGGTTACCCCAACTTGCAGCTCACAGTAAGTCATGATAAATGCTACCAACTGCTCATCCTCTGTAACCTGCTTAAGCTGCCTGATGGATGAGACTGTTGTCTCTCCTCCTCCCACCCATGGCGTGTTGTACTGCTTCTACCCACCCTTCACTGTATCCGACAAAGTATCGCTCTTGGGGCTGTCACTCCAAGAGCTTTTGTAACAGAGCTGTAAAAAAAACAAGCTGCTTTGCAAATCCACAAAGAAATTTGCCATCCAAGCTCATAATGATTTAACAAAGGAAAGAACATCAAGGCCAAAAGTTGACTGCTCGTCTGATATTAAATGGCACACAATTATGGCATTCCCACTGTTTGATGATACATGACTGGCTCAACTGCCAACAATTTCAGCTCAACCTTTAATTCCAGGCGAAATCTCACCCAGCAGTTTAAAACTTTTTAGCGTATTAAGAAACACAGATCACATCCTTCTCTTTGTCGTACCACAGGAATATCATCCATGCAGACAGTACCTGGACAGCAAGATCGCTCCTTTCAGTCCATCACACAGAAAGTATGCAGTTTGGACACAAAAGCAGAGTGCTTATTCCTTCTGCGTCTGCCTTTGACCGCTCCGTTTGAATTGGATTGAAATTGCTTCAGCGCCACAATCCAACAGCAGGAGACGAAAGTAAGAAAATTGTCTCCAGATTTTGAAGGGCTCTCGCAGCCCAAAGCTACAGGGCACCACGGAGCCAAGTCTCACCGTGAGTAAATCTGTGTAAATACATCCATCAGCTGTCCCTCTCTGAAAGTGACAGCTCCTTTATCTACTCCCACAAAGTTGGCAAATACTGCAGAAGTGCATGACGCATTTTTATCATCTAACAAGTCGCAGTCTTTGACTTTTAAATAGGCTTCTTTTTTTAATCTCTGTGGAAAAAGGCAAGAAAAAGTTTAGTTCTGTTTAGAACAGTGTGTTCACAGTGTGGAAACACACCGATCGGTCCACCGAGTCCATGCCAACCATTGGTCATCCTAGTTCTATGTAATCCTGCTTTCCCACTTGTGTACCAAATAGTCTTTATTCTAAATCATCTCCTCCACCCACAATCAAATAAGATCAAATAGAACAAGTTGTCCTGCAACTTTAGGCTGTGCACTCCATACGCAAGAAGAAGAAGCTCTCCTCCACCATATATTCCAGCACCATCCTACCTCTCCAGAACATAGCATCCAATATAGAAAACTGTTCCCTTCATTTTAACAGTTGATTGGTTGAAAGATTTGGCATGGAAACAGGCCCTTCGGCCCACCGAGTTTATGCTGGCCGTCAATCACGCGTGCTGGCCTTTCCTTACCTCTAGTTCCCTATCCTATACTTTCAGTCTGAAGAAAGCATAGGACAGGTCAGGAATAAAATGGACCAAATGCTGGCAGGTGGGTCTAGTGTAGCTGGGACATGTTGGCCGGTGTGGGCAAGTTGGGCCGAAGGGCCTGTGTCCAAACTGTAGCACTCTTTGACTCTATGACTCTGGGCTCCAGACTCGAAATGTCACCCATGCTTTTTCTCCAGAGATGCAGCCTGACCCACTGAGTTACTCCAGCACTTTGAGTCTATCCTCAGCATATCGCAGATCTGCAGTTCCTTTTTACACACCCGCTCACCCTAGTTCCATGTAACCCCAATTGTACATCCATTCCCTACATACAAGGGGCAAATTACCGAGGCCAAATAACCTACACGTTTTTGGGATGCGAGAGGAAACCGGAGCACGCAGAGGAAACACACATGGTCACAGGGAGAACATGCAAACTCCACACAAATAACACCCAAGGTTTGTATCAAACCTGGGTTTCTGGCTTTCTGAGGCAGCTGCACCACAGTGCCGCCCTCACTGCGAGTTATCTCCTCTTAGTTCTGACAACACTTACGCAGGCTAATGCAACATCCAATTTCTTTGCCCTTGCCCACCCTTCCCCAGAGTGCCACACTCCATCCACATCTCTCCCGCCCTATTGATCACAGACTCAGTATTTTTACGAGCCCTCCCTCCCCAATGCTGTCCTTCTTTCCAGAACCAGCTGCCAGCAGTTCAATGTCTTGAGTCAACCAACTTCCTGAGATGAATTAATTTTCTATTTGTGTGAAATAGTTGATAATGAAAAGCTGTTTTCATCTATTTTACATCGATCGAGATTGCAAATTTGCTCCGACCAGTCTTCCAATGGCTTAAAACAAATGCTGTGCTCCGGATTCTTATAGCTATTCTATTTTTCACGTTGCAGAGTTACAAACTGTGCACCCAGGATCACACGGTCCTACTTCTATTATTCCTTCATTTCAAACCAACATGTACTTGATACTTCGCCCCCCCCCCCCCCCCTCCCCAATCTTAGCACATCCCAAATCCTGGACTTTCCGCTCGTCACTTTAATTTCATGTTTCATGTAACGTGTTTTAATTACTGTTGGCAGACCAATTACCTCCTGGGATAAATAAGGTTCTATCCTATCGTATTGTATACTACAATACTATCTCTGACACTGCAACTTACGAATTATCCCATCCTCAATGTTCACTCTCTCCTGATTTTCCTTCCTCTGGTTTATCCCACCTCTCCCCCCCTCCCCCCCCTACCCCCCCACCATTATGCTTTCCGCATCCCAAATGTTTCCTTATTTCCATGGAAATATATGTGGCTGCTGGAGAGAGATCTTCAGCAGCACAAACACTCTTCCCAACAGAGTCAAGGTGAATGAGATATAAAAACAAGGGGCTGGAGATGCTGGTTTATACAAAACGACACAAAGTGCTGGAATAAATCAGCAGATCAGGTAGCATCACAGGAGAACATGGATAGGTGACGTTTTGGGTCGGGACCCTTCTTCGGACTGAATCAGTCTGATGAAGGGTCCCGACCCGAAACATCACCTATCCATGTTAATTTTCCATATTAATCTGTTAATCTGTGTTCTCCATGGATGCTGCTTGACCCACCGAGTTACTCCAGCACTTTGTGTCCTTTCATGAATCAGATTTAGCTGTGAAATGAGGTGGATGCCATTATTTGTGAATGTTTAAATTGGATTCTAATGGTTGAAATAGGAGAAAACAACTGTATTGATTTCGTAAAGCACGAATATCCCGATTTAATAACTCTTTTGATGACTCCTGATTTGACATTGGGACAAATCCTAACATCCAATTAACCTAGTTAAAGTGGGCAAAACACCGGTTTGTTAATGAAGTATAAACTTCAGTAAAAAATGTTAGGATTTTTCAGAATGAGCATAACTGGGGTTAACATGCATAATTCAGGACAAAATCAAAGATGTTGAAGAAATGTTTATTTCCTGTTGGATTTCATTTAAAGCGGGGATGTCCCAATGTAGCAAATTTCTGGTGGCTAATATTTTGGCATTAGGATAAAACATAACATCTAATAAGTTCATAAAAAATTGCAAAATTCCTTATGGTGCTGTATCATTGAACACAATGGCAAGCCCACTATTATAATATTTATATGTTGTAGAATGTTGTATCCTTTATCCTTTAGAGTCACACAACATGGAAACAGGCCCTTTGGCCCAACTTGCCGACACTGGCCAACTTGTCTCAACATGTCCCATCTACACTAGTTCCACCTGCCTGCACTTGGCCTATATTCCACTAAACCACTCCTACCCAATCTTAAAAGTATAAGTAAAATTTGGGATGACAAAGATCGTTGAAAAGCAAACATTCACGATACTCTTTTAAACTCGTTACTTTATCTTTGAGCAGTATCTTTGAGGTGTAACAATCAAAGCGAAATTAAAGATGAAAATTGGCCTGTTTCAATACAATGTACATTACTTTCTTCAAAAGAACCATTTGTTATAAATTGTACAATGTCTTTCGGTTGATTCCCTTTTGTTCCGAGTGTGCGCAAAGTTGCTTGATTAAAATCAATTCACATTTGGAGCATTTTACGCATTACTGCCCTCTAATAATAAGGGAGAGTAACAAGAAAATTAATTAAGTGCACATTAAGTTCACTGAAATGATCTCTTGTGATTCAGAGAGAGTGTATAGTTTGTCATGTTCATCCACTCTTGTAAATGTTTCATTGCTGAGAAGCAGAGAACAATTTATTTGTAGCTTCAAGTGTTCTGATTTTTCACATATGAAGGGATCAAATTGTCCTCAAAATGAACCAGAAAAGTTTTCAAACTTTTAAAAGATATCTGGACAGGTACATTTTTTTAGGAAAGGTTTAGAGGGATATGGGTAAGAAGGAACTGCAGATGCTGGTTTACACCAAAGATGCTGGTGTAACTCAGCGGGACAGGTTGCATCTTTGGATAGAAGGAATGGGTGACATTTCGGGTTGAGACCCTCGATTCAAAACGTTACCCATTCCTTCTACCCAGAGATGCTGCCTATCCCACCGAGTTACTCCAGCATTTTGTGTCTATTTTTAGAGGGATATGAGCCAAATACGGCAAGAAAATAAACACAAGTGCAGATGGGGCATCTTAGTTGGCTTGGGCAAGTTGGGCCGAAGGGCTTGTTTCCATGCTGTATGACTCTATGGACTATACCAGATCAAACGATGCTGTTTCCAAAAGATACAAAAGTAATTCAAACAAAGAAATTTGCAATCATTAGTAATTCTTATTGTTTTGTTTTTTTAATACATTGAATTTGCTTATGGAATAAATTGTTTGTAAAAGAGAAATACCTGAATAGCAAATCCCTGGAACAAATACTGTAAATCTTGAATAAAAACAGAAAATGCTGGATACATTCAAATAGGCCAGACTGAATATGTGAAAAGAGAAACAATTAACGTTTCAGGTCCAAGACTATCTGCATGCAAACTCTGACTTTTTTTCCACAGATGCTCCCTGACCTGCTGAGTGTTCCCAGTATTTTTCTGTTTTTATTGAGAAGTTGCACTGCAGTTTTTCCAGAAAGATTACTTAAACAGAATCTCACAAACTTATGGCTTCTGCAACCAAAAAGGACAAGATCAAATTACTCTGACTCTAGAAGTTCATCTCCATCTTTTTGACTTGGACATATATCACAACGTGTAGGAAGGCACTGCAGAAGCTGGTTTAAACCGAAGATAGATACAAAAAGCTGGAGTAACACAATGGAACAGGCATCATCTCTGGAGAGAAGGGATGGGTGATGAAGAAGGGTCAAGACCCTTCTTCAGACTAGTCAGGGAATAGGGAAATAGAGAGAGAGATAGGGAAAAGAGAGATATAGATGATGATGTGGAGAGATAAAGAACTATGAAGGAGAGATAAGCCAAAAAAGTAACGATGATAGAGGAAACAGGCCATTGTTAGCTGTTTGTTGGGTGAAAACGAGAAGCTGGTGCGACTTGGGTGAGGGAGGGATAGAGAGAGAAGGAATGCAGAGGTTACTTGAAGTTCGAGAAATCAATATTCATACCACTCGGCTGTAATATATCACTATAACCTTTGTCCCACAATATCTGTGCCAGACATGATGCCAAGACCAACTCTTATCTGTCTACAAGTAATCCTTATCCCTCCAGTCCGTGCGTATTCTTGTGCCTATCTAAAAGTCTCTTAAATGCCACCATTGTATCTGCCTCCACCACCATCCAGGCACCCATAACCGTCTGTATAAAAAAAACTTTGCCGCTCACACCTCCTTTAAACGTTGCCACTACTATCTTAAAACTATGCCCTCTAATATTTGATATTTCCATCCTGGAAAAAAGATTCTGACAGTCTACCATATCTATGCCTCTCATAATTGTCCATACTACTGTCTGGTTCCCCCCGCAACCACTGGTAACTCAACATTATGTTTGATTCTGGATGCTCCTGCTTCTTCTTCTTCTTGTGTATGGCGTGCACAGCCTAAAGTTGTAGGACAACTTGTTCTATTTGACCTTACTTGATTGTGTACGCCGGGTTGATTGCATTCGTCGAAACAGGGCAGACCACGTGAAGGTTGCAATCTCCCACCCCGATGCTCCTGCTGCCATGGTGTCTCAAGCTGGATGTCTGGCATTCCAACGCTTCGATCTCTCAGGAAATCTTTCCACCGATTCGGAAAGGCTGGTAGTTTGTTTTCTGATATTGTCAGTCAATAACTTCTGCTTTATTAACCAACAATTACACTCTGAATCTATTATCTGTTGAATTGATTTACTTCGAAATAATCAAACACTTTTTTTTGGTTAACGATCACTCTTTAATTGAACATCTCGGTGTCTCTGTCGTTCTTGCAGTGGCATATTAAAAATTACATGAATGCATTGATTCAACAACAAATTGTGTATTTTAAGATATGACACCAAATTGCAGTTATATTTACAAGGTAATGCAATACTTCACTGGTTCTGTGCAATACTATGTAATCTGAGGATGAACCCTGAACCCTGAACCGTTTCCATGGCAATACTAGCCTGAAGGCATAGTTTGTAGCAATGACCAAAACTACTTGCATTTATTTGGCTATTCTTGAATCTTTTGGGTTATAAGAATATTTATCATAAACAATTAACTATTTTGTGAGAGGGTTGCCATGGATTGGAAACAATATTTGAAATGTTTGAATATTGTTGCACCAGAAATAGCATAAATAATAGTGTGGATGGCATCAGCTAATTTATCCAATCTTGTCAGAGTGATACAGCGTGGAAACAGGCCATTCGGTCCAACTTGCCCACATCGGCCAACATGTCCCAGCTACGCATGTCCCACCTGTCAGCATTTGGTCAGCATATCCCTCCAAACCTGTCCTATCCATGTACAGTACCTGTCTAACTGTTTCTTAAATGTTGGGACAGTCTCTGACTCAACTACCTCCTCTGGCAGCTTGTTCCATACATCCACCACCCTTTATGTGAAAAAGTTACCCCTCAGATTCCTATTAAATCTTTTCCCCTTCACCTTAAATCTATGTCTGGTCTTCGATTCACCTACTCTGGGCAAGAGACTATGTGCATCCACCCGATCAATTCCTCATATGATCATGTACACTATAATATCACACCTCATCCTCCTGCACTGCAAGGGATAGAGTTCCAGCCTGCTCCAACCTCTCCCTGTAGATCAGACCCTCTAGTCCTGGCAACATCCTCGTTGTCCTTTGCACATTCTCACATTCTACTCACAGCATCCTATATTTCCTTTGTTTTCTGACTCTAAGATCATCTTGACTCTAAAATTCCCATCCCTGATCTCCGATCCTTCCATAGTCTTGCTTTCCATAACTCCTCCAGCCCTATAACTCGTTAATATATTTGCATTCTGTCAATTTGTCCTTTTAAGGCTCCCTAAATTTAATTACACAGTTATTGACAGCTTATTGATGGCACAATTATTTACTTAACCTGCTAAAGTCCTAAACTCTGGAACTCCACCTGAAATCTCAGAAGATTAGTATTGCCATCTCACTTTCTTTATTAAAAGTGCAATGTAAATTCTCCCTCTTTGATGAAGCTCTTGAGCCAATCCTTCATCAATATCTTTCACATGATTCAGTGCAAAGTCCTCATATGTTCATGTTCCTGGGATGCTTTTATAATTGTGTTATATTTTAGTTTAGAGATTCAGCGCGGAAACAGGCTGTCCGACCAGTGGTCCCCACACACTAACAATGTCCTTCACCAGGGACAATTTACAATTTTACTCAAGCCAATTAACATACAAACCTGTACGTCTTTGGAGTGTGGGTGGAAACCGAAGCACCCAGAGAAAACCCACGCAGGTCATGGAGGGAGAACGTAGGAGGATGTACAAACTCTGTACAGACAAGCACCCGTAGACAGGATCAAACCTGGGTCTCTGGCGCTGTGAGGCAGCAACTCTATTGCTGCACCATTGTGCCACCCCATATTTTGCAGTGGTTGATGTGATATACTGATGGAAGCTGTGTTTGTTGCTTTTCTCATATTAAGGCAATATGTACCTCTCTACAGTACTGCAGACAAATTCCAGACCTGAGAGCGATTTGAGGGGAAAAAAAGAAAACAATATTTTTCAAATATAGAAAGATTGCCACTTTTCCATATGTCACATTCTTTATTCTCTTAGTTAACTTGGCATAATGAAGATAATATGGTGTATACTCAAGTGTTTTATCTTTTAAAATGCTCTGCTGTCTCCCGTTAAGTGCAGCAGCTGGTTGAATTGCATGTTTTTGAAGGTCTTTTTATGTTGAACTGCAAACTGCTAATGATGACCTACTACATAGCAGTGCAATTACACTACAATTTTCCTGTTACCATGGCAATAAACCTAGTAACTTGGTTTATTTTTTTATCATTTCAGAAGGATAATTCCACAATTGCAAAAAAATTAATTTAGTTTCAAAACAATATTTTGGTCTGGAATGGAGTGAACTTTATTAAAATAAAAAAGGAAGTGCATTTATTTTAACTTTGGTTAGTTTAGAGATACAGCATGGAAACATGCCCTGTGGCCCACCATGTCCGCACCGACCAGCGATCCCCGCACACTAACACTATCCTATACACACTGGGAACAATTTACATTTGTTTTATACCAAGCCAATTAACCTACTAACCAGTACATCTTTTGGTGTGTGGGAAGAAACTGAAAATCTCGGAGAAAACCCACGCAGGTCATGGGGAGAATGAACAAACTCCATACAGACAAGAACCCAGATAGTCAGGATCGAACCCGGGTCTCTGGCAAGGCAATAGCTCTACCACTGTGCCACCGCGCCATTGATTTTGGCTACCCTGCTGATAGCAGTTGTAATTTTTACGCATAATAGCACCAAAATAATGGGTCAAAAATCATATAACATCACATCCTCTTTAGTGACTGTAGAAACTAGGCAGAAGTAAGGAATAGAACATGCCAGAAATCTGGAAGAGCGGGTGGTACTAGTAAAACATTGCAGATTATATAACTTTAAAACCTAAATACAGTACTAGCTTTAAAGAAAATAAAGGCTCATTTCGCAGTCCAAACCATACTTCTTCACAACAAGAAAATATTAAGCCTTGTTGATCACTTAATTCGAACGATAATCCACAATATTGCAAATGATAGAAACCAAAGACAAAGCGCGCTGTTTAATTGGGCAAACAGAATAACCTAAATATGAATCATCATATATGTATTATAATAGAATGGTTTGAGACTCCCAAGAAAACAATTCAAGTTTGTCCAATTTCTTCTTGTGGCTAATACCCGCTAATCTCGTCAGCATGTTGATAAACTTCTTCTACACCCGACCCGAAAAGTCACCCCTTCCTTCTCTCCAGAGATGCGGCCTGTCCCACTGAGTTACTCCAGCATTTTGATTCTTCTTTTTTTTTTTATTTTAATTTTTTAATTTTAAATAAATCAACACAAAAAAGAAAAGGGACATGTTAATAAGTAACACTCAAATAATACACAAAAGAAAAAGACAAAAATATACAGAAACATAATCGAAATATATTAAAAAATATATATATATATATATATAATAGTAAGATTAAACGAGAACTTACCAGTTTGAAGTTTGATCTTTATTTCATGAGGAGTTACATTGGTGATTACGTGAAGAAGACCCGTCAGGGCGCATGCGCGTCAATCTTCAAAGCAGCGGTATGAAATCACAGATAACACAATATTTGAAGTAACATAATAAGATGAGCAACATGAGAACTACCATATGACCTTTTTATGAGAGAGGGTTGGGCGTGGCAGGCACGTAATCACCAACGTAACTCCTCATAAAATAAAGATCAAACTTCAAACTGGTAAGTTCTCGTTTAATCTTACTATTTTACTTCGGAGTCACGTGAGTGACTACGTGAAGAGTTCAAAGCTCTGTGATTTTATGCCGCAGATCCAAATCCTGGCTTCTCACTGCATTGATTGACTTTCGATGAGAAACAATCAATAATGCGTTAAACATGAAATTTGAATATCATGCAGTAACAATTGATTTGAATAATCAAAACAAACAGTAACCCCTCTATCCCAGGGGAAACTAAACAGGACTTAATACTGAATTTGCAAACAGCCTCTTGCTGATCGGCAATCAGCCGATGGTAAAAAAAAATTTAAACAATTCATTTGACCACCTGTAAGAATATGGCCGATGTGAACATCCATCGCCCTAGCCGACGATGTTGCTGCTGCACTAGTGGAAAAGGATATATACACTTCAGTGTTAATACCTGCCTGAATCCACATTTGCTTTAAACCACCTTGAATTAGTCTGCACTGACATTCTCCTGTGTGGCTACATGTAACTGATAAACAATGCTGTTTCCACATTTCTTAAGGTCTTTATAGCTTCAATATAATGAAAATAAATGTGCCATTACACATAAACATGGATCAGTAGGTTATGCTGAAACACAATTTTAACAAACCTGTGACACCTGGCCTGCTCTGTTTGAGCAGGACGCAAATATATAACATAACATTCTCTTCAGCAACTTCCATCCTGTCTAGCAGAAGCTTTTGCAAAATCTGCACTTGCTATGCTGAACCAATGCCATGAGCATAACCACTTTCATGATTAGTTTGGCAAATTCAGAGACGTGACAGGAACCTACTGTCGAAGCATCTTGATGACCTTACATCCCAGATCGCCATATACCTGGGTTTAGGAGGTTTAGAGTTGAAATTCCTTTCATCAATCCAGCTCTGATATGATGAAACCCAATAGGATCTTTCCTGACCCCATCAAAACCATACGATGACAAAGCACTTAAAGCTGTATTAATGGTGCTATAACTGAGCCCCTCATCATCATAGAGTGTCAACAGGAACTCTAAAATATCCACAATACCTGCAGTACTATAGTCAATATTATTTTGTACACAATATTGCTCCCATTTTTTTACATAAGTAACATACCCCTTTTGAATACTCTTTCTCCAGGCTACAGTGAGCATGTCCACTGTTCGCCCAGACAGTCCTTGCCCCAGGTATGGCCTTCTTAAAACCTGCAAATTAACAAGTCAATACGATCACATATCGGATGACTTTCCCGTGTTAGCGGATGCTCCAGTCAATTCCTACGCTTCGGAACCACCAAAAAGAGGTTGGATCCCTAACTGCAACATCAAAGGGAACCATGCTTGATTCGGCCAATTAGGTATTACAAGCACCCCCAAAGCGGCATCCTGCTTGATTTCTTGCAGACTCCGACCTATTAGGCAAAATGGTAGGAAAATATATAAAACATACCACCCCAATGTAACGACAAAGTATCAATTGCAACTGCCCCCTGGTCTGGTTCCCATGAAACCTATTTAGGCTGCTGATGGTTGAACCTTGATGCAAATCAAATCAATATCTGGCATTCATATACAAGTACTATATTATTGAACACCTCCTGGTTCAACATCCAATCTGTGTTGTCATGGTACTTCCGTGACTTGGCATCTGCTACTATGTAGAATCTACCTGGTAGATAAATAGCTGAAATATCTTTTTCAATGCACCAGGCCCAAATTTGATTAGCCAATCTGTCACAAAATACCGACTTGATTCCACCGATGTGATTAATATATATGCCACTTGCGTAGTATTGTCAATCTGAAACTGAACATGCAGATTACATTTGTTAGAGCAATAAGCCTCTTAATAGTTAATTGCCCATGTCTGCAGAAGCGATGCCTCTTGCTCAGTCCATCTGCCTCCACAGCTTAAACTCGTATCCGTGACACCCCACCCGAGTGCACTGACATTCATCTGCAAAATCATGGAAGGCTGGTCAAGCATTACCTTACTATAACTTCTGGACACATAGTGAATCCACCATTGCAAATCAGAAACAGCCTTTGCTGATAAATGCATGGGTCTATTATAATGACCCGAATGTATCCTTAATGCCTCCATTAGCTTGATACAGCTGTCAATTAGCTCTACCATTTTTCCCTGGGCAGAGTCACTTAATTGAATCAATTGTGACCCAACTAGTCAGGTGTTAATTTGGATTTCTCTGGATGAATAATGCCCAATCTTTGAAAATTGGATTTAACAACTACCACCGATTACTTCAGCTGTTCTCTTGGATACCCCTGTAATCACGATATCATCGAGATAAGCCATGAGCACCTGACCCTGGCCTCTCAGCATGCCTATTATAGGTTTTAACAATTTTGTTGCCATAGTTGATCCATCCAGGTGAATTTCAAATCCTTATCCTGCAAATAAACAGACATTGAGTAATGCGCATCTTTAAGCTCTATAGTAGCCATATAGCATCCTCTTGACCCAGTTGCTTGGCAGTGACAATTCCATCTTACAATGTCTATACTACATCCCCCATCCTTTTTTGGCCTGGGAAAATATTAGACACAAATTGATGGGGTTGGTGAACCAACTTTACAATTACACCTTTATCACCTTAGCTTCCAAGCGCAGTCTAA
>CM075982.1:64180095-64215719 GCA_038087875.1 Malacoraja senta
AATCCTGTGGTGTTGCTCTTCGGAAATCCAGACATCTTGTATTATTTTCATGCACCCAAACAAATTGATGGCAACACAATTTCAAATGAGGAGAGGCAGCAGCTGCAGTGGTCATATGGTAACATGGAGGCTCAGAGATAATGGATTTAACTGAAATCTTAATTTACAACAAAGCGTACTTAACAATGCTGCAGAAAATTAAATTCACAAAACACCAACACAGACTATACGTATTACATCTCACTGACATGCTCCACGGGATAGCAATAAGCACTGCAGTAAAAGCTAGTTGCTACCAGTGAATCAAAATAATGAATAGAGAGCCATGGAAACCATCAAATTAATAAATGATCTTCCTCAGTGGGTAGCATCAGTTAACAAATTAATACCAGCAGCATACATAAATACATTAGATGGGAGAGAGGGTAGCAGTAAATTCCTAAATTCACCCGGCGTTGAGTGGAGCAAGAAATTAATAAATCAATGGAGCTGTGGACACAGTGGTAAATCCATAAGGGATGTAGCAACAATTCAAAAAACAATGCATCTATAGGCAGCAGAGCATTAATAAATTCCTACGGGACAATTTTAAACTCCACTGACTTGTTGGTAATGTGCCTGCTGAGTGATTAACATCGCCACAGAGTACTTAACTTCATCACGTGGGTTTTTTTTGCTGGCTACTACGTTTAATTCACTGATTTCACTCAACAGGGGCATCAAACAAGGATGTACAAGAGCAACAGGAATGAAAAGTAAATTTCCTTCAAGTTGAGGAATTTGACCAGTGCTCTAAATGCCAGTCAGTAGTCGGGGATTGGCCTATCTGAATTAGTGAGGGATTATTTAAATGATGGTCCAACTAAAGACGTGGATTGAATATTCCTGTGGTCTTTGAGATTCCGTGAGTCTTCTCGTGGTCCATAATGCTTCATAGTTACACTTTTCCATTGCTTACTTTAAGCAAACTTTCACTGCATTGAAGGTAGGAGGTAACTCAGTGGGAGAGGCAGCAAGGAATGGGTGACGTTATGGGTTGAGACCCTTCTTCAGACTGAGAGTCAGGGGAGAGGAAGACTAGAGATATGGAAGGGTAAGGTGTGTAAACGACAGATCAGAGCAGACGATGATCAAGGAAATGTAGAATGGTTCATTGTTAGCTGCAGGGGAAGGTGAGAACGAGGCATGCAATTAGAAAAATTAATCAGGAGGACAGTGAAAGTAGTCAGAGAACTAGGGCGGGAGAGGGACGGAGAGAGAGGGAGAGCAAGGGATACTTGAAGTTAGAGAAATCAATATTCATACCGTTGGGTTGTGAGCTGCCCAAGCGAAAAATGAGATACTGTTCTTCCAATTTGCATTGGGCCTCACTCTGACAGTCACGTGGGTTCCATTATTGGTAGGGTGCTTTGGAGGATTGATAGGTGGATAAAGAGAGGTGAGGTTACAAGGAACTGCAGATGCAGGAATCTTGAGCAAAGCACAAAGTGCTGGAGTAACTCAATGGGTCAGGCAACATCTGAGGAAGGAAGAGATAGGTGGCGTTTCAGGCCGTGACTCTTCTTCAGACTGATTGTAATGGTGGGTAGACAGCCGGAGAAGAGGTGGGGGCGGGGACAAAGCCTGGCAAGTGATGGGCAGATACAGGTGGGAATATGGTTAAACGCTTGGCATATCTGCCGTATGTTTGCTTTCCTTGCCCTGAGAATTTACACAAAGAAAATCTGGCTCATTAACAGAACTTACAACTTTCATCTTTCTTTAACCCCATAGTAATGAAAAATATATACATAAATGACCAACTTTCAAGCTAGATTTAAAACTTGCCACAAAATGACAGCCTAGCACAAGAACATTGATACATTTAAAAATTCCCAACATATTACTTGTCCTTTATACATGTTTCAAACGAATGGGTCATTTTATATTCAAGCTTAACTATCTCTATATCTTTTACAAAGTACTTCCCAGTGATTTCAGCAAAACTTATCGCAGAGTATGGTGGCTGGGGTGTGAACCTGCGAGATATTCATTGTTGGTGCTGGCTCAGGCTTGAGAAGACCAGGTTGTTGACTGTTGACCTCAGTTGCTGGCCAAACCGTTGGATCGCAGACCCGCCTGGCAATCCTTTGAGCTCCCAGAAAAACTGCAAAGACCTCACACACAACACAAAGAGTTTTTTAATACCCTTCCAGCAGATGGCCATACACTCCAATATTAAATGGAGAGCCTTAACGCTATTTGGAATATTGATTTAGTTTTAGCTTTTGTCCAGTTATTTGTGGGTTAATTAGCCAGCCCAGCAAGGCGCAAAGGACATATGATGGTCATTGTGGTTTTTTAAGACTCCGATACAGTTCCACAATTACATTTTGGTATCAACTTAAATCTCTGTCAGCAGCTATTTATTGAAGTAAAGTCTTTAAAGCCATTGTTTAGAAGTGGTGTTCCCTTAACAACCTTTCTGGGTGGCACCTTTCCACCTTATGGGTCTTTTGACACTGTGGTTATTTTGCTCTGCAAGCCTTCTTCTCCTGGTTCCCAACCTGTTGCTTTGGCTTCTGCAAAGCCAGTCAACTTGTTCTACAAAACTGTTCCGTCAGTAAAGAAATACTACCTCCAATGAACCTCAAATAGCACTCAAAAAATAAACAACTGCTATTGCACTCACAAATAGTTAAAGAGCACAAGTGTGGTTGTCCTACTTTCTGCTCAATGCTTGATCACCATTGTGAGTTCTTCTTATCGAGTCCACACACAAGATTAGAAGTTGTTCAGCCAGAGAAGAACACACATCTCGGCATCTGTATACAATGGTGTCCGTCTTGCGCTTCTTGTGCTTCTTGTGCGTGGTGGTGGAAAGATTGGTGGAAACAGGGCCACGACATGAACGCTCTTTCCTTGAACCCACCAATGTGTGTTACACTTTGGGCATTTGCCACGTTGTTGAGGTCCATTTTGGCAGCTTCGTCATCAAATCAGTTTGGTAATTAATGTTACAATCAAGTCTAGGCTGCGTACTTCTCATGGGAATGAATGTCAATTGCACCACTGTGGTTCCCATTACGGCTGTGGCAGGAATCATGTACCAATGTGTGCATATGGACTGCACATTGAAAGAACAGACATTCATAGCATCTAAACAATGGGTGCAACAGGACCAAGGCTTTGCGGTCTATCACGTCATGAGACCACCATATTAGGTGGGAAAAGGAATTAACATCTAGTTGTTTAAGAAGGACATGCAGATGCTGGAAAATCGAAGGTAGATAAAAATGCTGGAGAAACTCAGCGGGTGAGGCAGCATCTATGGAGCGAAGGAAATAGGCAACGTTTCGGGCCAAAACCCTTCTTCAGACTGATGTGGGGGTGAGGGGGCGGGAAGAAGAAAGGAAGAGGAGGAGCCAGAGGGCTAGAGGGAGAGCTGAGAAGGGGAGGAGACAGTAAGGACTACCTGAAATTAGAGAAGTCAATGTTCATACCGTTACAAACTTCCCAAGCGAAATATGAGGTGCTGCTCCTCCAACTTACCCTGATCTGCAAGAAACCCAGACAAGGCTCAATACCTCATCCAATCAACACTCGGCAAAGTAGAACTCTGCAACATTATTTACAATAATTTACAAGGTGTATGTCTGGTTTGCAGCCATCCAATCCATTCTATGCATTTTGCACCTAATTGACAGGGTCTGCAGATGTTCTTATTCTTTTCTTGCAACTTGTATCTAGGCTCTAGACACACTGGCACCACTCCGCAGCTTGTCCCAGCTCTGCAGAGAGCAATTCCAAATTGACCAAATCTCCCAGCAGCCCTGAAGCTTTTACCCCATTTTAAAGTCCAAGCCTCTCCAATTTGGCCAGGATTAACACAATAACAACATTTAACTCACATCTACCCTTTATTGTTGATATGCATTCATTGTAATTGTTCGATTATGTTCTATTATTATCTAGGGTAAATCATATTAGTTTAGTTTAGTTTAGAGATACAGCATGGAGTCCGCACCGACCAACGATCCCTGCACATTAACACAAGCCTACACACACTAGGGACAATTTACACTTATACCAAGTATACAAACCCAAGCCAATTAACCTACAAAGATGTACGTCATTGGAGTGTGGGAGGAAGCCGAAGATCTTGATGTAAACCCACGCGGTCATGGGGTGAACATACAAACTCCATATGGACAGCACCCGTAGTCGGGATCGAATCCGGGTCTCAGGCGCTGCAAGTGCTGTAAGGCAGCAACTCTACCGCTGCGCCACCGTACCGCTCCTATTAGCTTCTGACATAGCATTTGAGGTTTGTTCTTTATTCTGCAACCTGTGCTGAAGAACAAAATACAACAGTTGGCTTTTGCACAGAATTTTAAAATTATTAATATGCCAGGGAAATAATGTAGCAATAAAAATGCATAATTTATTAGTTCATTTTTATTACTAACTCTTTAAAAAATGTGCATTTTTAATAGCAACAGCAAAATACATTTCAGCAATGCAAATATGTTTAAATAAATGACTATTAATTTATGTTATTAATTGGGTAATCATTTGGCAGCCACTCTAGCTAATGAGATGAATTGTGTTTAATTTACAATTAGAATGGAATGGAATACTTTATTGTCACATGTGACAAGGCTCAGGGAAATTCTTTGCTTGCATTCCCAAGGTACGTGAATAGTCGCCACATAAACAGCGCTGACAAAGTTACAAAGTGCCCCCACCAGCTCCTCTCTTGTTCTCCGTTCTCCCCCCTCCCCCCCTCACCTTTGTAACATTCTAATTGCAATTATAAACGCAGTTCATCTCATCGGTGTAGAGGCAGCATCTTGTCGGCAAGGGCAAGTTGGCCGAATGGCCTGTTTCTATTGGTTTAGTTTAGTTCAGAGATACAGCGCGGAAACAGGCCCTTTGACCCCCCCTAAGTTCGAGCCGACCAGCGATCCCTGGACACTAGCACTATCCTTTACACTAAGGACTGTACGTCTTTGGAATGTGGGAGGAAATCGGAGCACCCGAGGAAATCCCACGTGGTCACAGGGGGAACGTCCAAACTCCGTATAGGTAGCACCCGTGGTCAGGACGGGCTGCGCAGCATCTCGTCTCGTGCGCAGCGTCTCGAGAAACAGATTTGCACCTTCAAGATCCAAATGCAGTCAGCTATTTTAAAAAAAAGTCAGGTTCTATTCTATTTCTTTCTTTCTTTTTTTTTTTTTTTTTTTGTGTGATATAAGTCAGGTTCTATTCTAAAATGTTAAAATGACTTTTGTTTCATGAACGATGGTCATGAACTGCATTTATGATCATTTGGCTGGTTGCAGCATTTTACATAACACAGGCGCACAATATGTCAAACAATAAGTGCTATCCTCCACGAGAGCCTTCTCCTGTTCACTCTCTAGCCCTCTTTCTTTTTAAAGCAAGTACTTCCCATTGAAACAATGTGCAGAAAGCATCAATAACAGTTCCCGGGAGATAATTCCACATTTTAATGATACATTTAAAAATCATAGCTGTGAACTTGCTTTTGAGTTGTTGTTTGCAAACTTGATCCATGACAGAGAAGGATATTGCATGTTAAGAATCATTTAGTTTTGTTTAGTTTGGTTTGGATAAACAGCGTTGAAACAGGCCACTCGGCCCACCGAGTCCATGCCGACCAGCGATCCCTGTACAGTAGCACTATTCTACACACCACGGACAATTTACGGTTTTTACCGAAGCCAATTAATCTGCAAACCTGTACGTCTTTGGAATGCCGGAGGAAACCGGAGCACCGGGAGAATTGCCACGCGATCACAGGGAGAACGTACAAACTCCATACAGACAGCAGCCGAGGTCAGGGTCGAACTCTGGTCTCTGGCGCTGTAAAGCAGCAACTCTACCGCCACGCCGCTGTATGTGGCAAAAAGGTGAGGCCAGAACACAGAGTGTGATGAGCTTGCAAATCATCGAAGAGCCGGTGGCTGAATAAAACTGCCTCAGGTTCAAAATATGTTGTCTTATTCTGCAGAGAATTATTCAAAATCAGGATGCACAGATGTTCAGGTTAGTACAGGTGTCAGAGGTTATGGGGAGAAGACAGGAGAGTGGGATTAGGAGGGAGAGATAGATCAGCCATGGTTGAATGACGGAGTAGACTTGATGGGCTGAATGGCCTAATTCTACTCCTTTTCCTTACGACATGTATTTACGTAGTTATTTACTTGCCCTTGCCGACAAGGATGCCCCATTTAAACTAGACCCACTTGCCCGCACTTGGGCCATAATAAGAGTTAAGATGATAAGGCATTACAAGAGCATCATTTGTAGACGTTGCGTGGCCATTGACAAGTGATTATACGTCCAGTGGTGGGATAAAAGTGACAAATTCAGTACCAAAACCAAGCCCAGGAATAAATAAACCATCTCCAGTGGAGACAAAGGGTTTATGGGGAAGAGAATGGGGTTAGGAGGGGGAGATAGATCAGCCCTGATAGAATGGCCGAGTAGACATAATGGGCTGAATTCTTTCTGCTCCTATCACTTATGAACATACAATGCAGATAATATGCAGGGAAACTGGAGAGACTGAAGGAATTGATCCATTTTATATTTTTGTATTCAACTGTGTTTCTGGAGATATGGTTATGATCATTTTGTCACCATCTGCAGCAGAATGTTGGGATATGCAGAGCGCTTCATTTTCATATTAAGCAGAGAAGGGTCCTGACCCGAAACATCACCTATCCATATTCTCTTGAGATGCTGCCTGACCTGCTGAATTATTCCAGCACCTTGTGTCTTTCTTTGGGTTTGTGACTAATTTTCTTACTGTACTCAGCAGATTGTTTCACCTGAGTCTCAAAGTATTAACAAAAAAAACCTTTCATTTTTTCCCAAACAAATGGAAACATTATTCAACTATTCATTGTTCTAACTCACTTACCACTGCCTTACCTTAAAGACATCATCATGTTACTAAATAAACTTTTTAAATCTTCCTTGACTCTTAATCCCTAGAAACACTAAAAGAAAATTCTCTATTGCCTTTATATGTTCCATAAAATTGATCAACACAGCAAACAATGCATTAGCTATGACCTATTTAAATTATAAATTCAGATTACCTAGTTGCTTTTCTTTTCAAGAAAAGACTACCTTTTGTTAGTTGATGTTGTTAAATGTTCTCCGATTAGCTGCTATCTATTTGTCCTCTAAATTTCATGTTATCAGCTTTCTCCTCTGAAAACTAATCCTGTTGTTGCAAATTACTGTCCCATCCCTAATTCCCCTTTCTTCTCCAATGTCCTTCAACATCCGCTTATCACCAAAACCAAAGTTATCTTTGCCAGAACTCCTTCTTTGATTCTCTCCAATCGGGTTCCGCCACTGCCACAGTATCAACATGATTTTTAATCAAAATCGACCCTAATTATATCCTTTTTGTGACGGTGACAAATATAACCTCGCTTGTCTCAGCCTATCTGCTGGCTTCAGCCCAATACATCATCCCGCCCTTCTTCCAAAGCAACATCACTCTTTGTTCAGCTCGGCTGATTCCAGTCAAAAGAAGTGCCTGCATTAACTTTATGGCATTATCCCTGCTATTCCCAATAACCGGCGGTTATTTTGTTTGGGGCGGTACAATGGTGCCGCGGTAGAGTTGCTGCCTTACAGAAACAGGAACCCGGGTTCGATCCTTACTATGAGTACTGTTTGTACAGAGTTTGTACTTTCTCCCTGTGACCGCATAGGTTTTCTCTGAGTGTTCTGGTTTCCGCCCCCATTCCAAAGACGTACAAGTTTGTGGGTTAATTTGTCTTCGGTAAAAATCATAATTTGTTCCTAGCGTCTTGGAAAGTGCCTCTGTACAGGTGATCGCTGGTCAGCGTGGACTCGGTGGGCCGGAGGGCCTGTTTCCACGCTGAGTCTCTAAAGTCTAAAGTAAAATGAAAATCTATTCCTAGGTGTATAATATGTTTCATCAGCATGTTAACCTCTCATCAACATTGCCTCAAAAGCATCAGTTTCCAAATGGAAAAAGGCACAAAAATGCTGGAGTAACCCAGCGGGTTAAATTAGTGTCTTTCTTTTGTAAACAATCATCTGCAGGCCCTTATTTCTGCAGTTTTCAAAGGTATGCAGATTACTCAATGATTCTCAATCATTTTTCTCAACTGCCTTGCTCCCAGTTTAAAAAAAATAGTTTCCCCTTTGCCCCATAAGTTTCCAAATTATATGTTCCACACTTAATATTGGGTATACTGAAGTGTCTGCAGTCTCCACCATGTTTCCATTCTCGAGCACATACTTTGTGTTTACTTTAAACTTTACGTGGCAACAGGCCCTTCAGCCCAGCGAGTCCACGCCATCCAGCGATCACCCCGTACACCTGCAGCACACTACACACTAAGGACAATTTATATTTTACAGAAGCCAAATAACCTACAAACCTGTATGTCCTTGGAGTATGGGAGGAAACCGGAAGACCCGGAGAGAACCCACGCTGTCACAGGGAAAACGTACACACTCCATAAACATCAATACCCATAGTCAGGATTGAACCCGGGTCTCTGGCGCTGTAAGACAGCAACACTACCACTGCACCACTGTACTGCCCTATGGCTCTCCCTCAAGATGAACTTTGTATCACATATCACCTTTACTTTGGAACTCAAGGTAAAGGTGATATAAAGTAAAGTAAAGTCAATTTATTTATATAGCACTTTTCAATCAATTTCAATCAAAGAAGCCAAAGTGCTTTACAGAGAAAATTATCCATATAAATGAAAAAAAAGAGGTAGAAAAAAAGACACAACACACTATAAGAGATTCAACCCCCCCAACGAACATCCCCCCACAGCAGAGTCGACACTCTCCACTGTGAGGGAAAGGCACCAACATGTCCAGTCCTCCTCCTCTTCCTCCTAGTCCACCCGAGGTCGGGGCCAGTTTGAGGCCTCCGCAGCCAGTCGCCGCAACGGCAGCCCGATGTTGTATGCCCACCTGCCGGGTGGGAATACAACATCGTGATACAATATATATGTGATACAAAGTCATCTTCACCCTTGTCTCTGCTCTTTGATGTTGATTAATTCAGGCAAGTCTTCAGCTCTTGGCATTATCTATTATTAAATACTCCTGAATGGTTGCATTCAATCTGAATCCAAACCTTTGTCATTTGCATCCAAATTTGAACCTATTTATCCTATAGATTAGCAATGCATTTGTTTTAAAATGATTGGAAGACGGCATGCTGTTAGCTAGGAACTGCTCCTTTCCTAATCCAGTGTAGGGCTCGCTGCAGAGTCCAGAGATAGAGCTTGATGTTCAGAACTGCAGGGCTGGAATGTACTTCACATCTGAACCCACCATTGTTACACTCATTGAAACTAACCAAACAGTGAAAGACCTGGATCGTGTGGATGTGCAGCGAATGTTTCTGCTAGTGGGAGAGTCAAGGACCAGAGGCCATCGGCTCAGAATAAAAGGACGTATGCTTGGAATGAAGATGAGGAGGAATTTCTTTGGTCAGAGGCTGGTGAATCTGTGTAATTCATTGCCACAGATGGCTGTGGAAGCCAAGTCAATGGATATTTTTAAGGCGGAAATTGAGGGAAAGGGAATGTAGTTGATGACTCTCGGACTATCCTTGCTGCCTTTACCTTGCACCAAATGTTATTCCCTTGTCATGTAATCTATACATTGTAAAATGGATGGATTGTAATCATATATTGTCTTACATGATTTTGTTGCACGCAACAAAAGATTTTCACTCGACCCGTTGGCTTTTTCAACTAGTAAAAATGGCTAAATTCACTTTAATAGTGGTGATGGTCAAAAAACATTAAAACATTCAAGTCTACTAATTATGCAGCCATTCTAAATATTTTGGTAGTAAATGTAAGGTAACGAGCCTTATTATACAAATGCAACCATCCACATGATCATGGATTATTGCCTCAGTGAAAACTTGCACAAAACCTCCCATAATTGTATATGCAGCTGAAAATCAGCAGAAACCAGATGCTGTCTCCATGGTGGGTGTGTGGTGAAGGTGGCCAGGTCTTGTTAATTTTTTGAAGTGAAATCAATCAAAACTGGCTTCATTCAGTTAATAAGATCTCAAAAGGGCTGAAGATGTTTGTTTGGATTATATATGTACCTGCTTACAATATTTCTGTCTTGGCACCCTAGAGTGGAGCTGAAAGATGAATTTTAGAATGGTGAGATAAGGAACTGCGGACGATGGTTAATACACAAATGGACAATGGCGAGGAAGTAGAGGTGCTATCTCACTGCACCAGAAACCTAGGTTCGATTCACACCTCGGGTAATGTTTGTTTGGAGTTTGCAAGTTCTCCCTGCGACTGCGTGGGTTTTCTCCGGATGCTCCGATTTCCTCCCGCATTCCAAAGACATGCAGGTTTGCAGGTTAATTGACTTCTGTAAATTGTCCCTTGTGTGTAGGATAGAACTAGTGTGAACGGGCGATCGATGGTCGGCATGGACTCGGTGGACCGAAGGGCCTGTTTCCTCGCTGCATTACTAAACTAAACTAAACTAAACTAAAGTGCTGCAGTAACTCAGTAGGTCAGGCAGCATCTCTGGAGAACATGGATAGGTGACGTTTCGGGTCGAGATGCTTCTTCAGAATAGCGCTCGTGATAAGATGAGATAAAACTGGGAGTTGAGATGGCATTGGATGTTTGGAGAGAGAAGATGATGGCTGGTTTGTGGAGTAAACAATCAGAGTGAGGAGAAGCATGTGAGAGGAAGTAAGATGACTGACAGCAGAATTTGCTAGTGTGGTTCCAAGGGAAAAAATCCATCTGAGTTTAGTTTAGTTTAGAGATACAGTGTGGAAACAAGCTCATAGGCCAACCGAGTCCGCACTGACCAGCGATCCCCACACATCAACACTATCCTGCACACACTAGGGGCAATTTAAATTTATACCAAGTATGCAAACCCAAGCCAATTAACCTAGAAACCTGTGCGTCTTTGGAGTGTGGGAGGAAACCGAAGATCTCGGAGAAAACCCACACGGTCATGGGGAGAATGTACAAACTCTTTACAGACAGCACCCGTAGTCGGGATCGAACCCGAGTTTCAGGCACTGCAAGCGCTGTAAGGCAGCAACTCTACCGCCGCGCCACTGTGCCGCCCACCGTAAGAAAATGAAACATTAAATAAATCTTAGTCATGAAGACGTTAATTCATATCATACTCAAGACGCAGTTTGTGAAAAGTGTGGGCGCAGTGACTGGAGTTTACTTAATTCTAAATCTGATGCTTATGTGAAAACTTTGGAGTAAATGAATTTCTGAAGGCAATTTTAAAAAGTGAACAGTTCTGAAAGCAATCATTTCCAAATGTCAACCCCCGTAGTTCTTAATAAAATTGAGCTTATATTCTATAATTATAAAAAGGAAGTGCTAATTTTCTTTGTGATACCATTTAAGTATTTTGGAAGCCATATTCAAACAAATGTGTTCTTGGGTGCTGGCATTTCTTCTGCCATGTTATAAATAAATTTCCTTCGGCTCTTCCATCACTATTCAGGCATTTACCTGTTTTGGAGTTTAAACAGACCCTTTGTCCACTAAGTCCGCAATAACCATTGATAACCAGTTCGCTCTTGTTTGATGTTCTCTCACTTTCACATCTACTTTCGGCACATTAGAGGCCTTTTGCATGCAAATTAACCTACTAATCCTTACGTCTCAGGGATGTGGGAGGAAACCGTAGCACCCGGAGAAAACCCACGCGGTCACAGGGGGGGATGTGCAAACTCCAGGTGGACAACACGCGCGGTCAGGATCTAACCCAGGTCCCTGGAGCTGTGAGTCAGCAGCTCTACCAGCTGCGCCATCGTGCTGCCCTTTGTGTCATGTGATTATCAAAAATTAATCCCTGCAGTTTGCCTACAGGAACGTAGCTGATAAATAAATGAGGACCATTTCGAACAGAAGGAATAACAGAGATAGGGAAGGAAGAAAGAATTTGCCTACAAATCGGTAGCACTGTGGCATAACTGGTACAGCTGCTGCCTCACAGTGCCAGAAATCCGAGTTTCGATTTTGACTCGAACCGAAACGTCACCTATTCCCTTTTCTCCAGAGATGCTGTCTGACCCCCTGAGTTAGTCCAGCTTTTTGTGTCTATCTTCGGTTAAAACCTGCATCTGCAGTTCCTTCCCACGATTGAAGTCAATTACAGTCTTTGTGAAGTTTGCCCATTCTCTCTGTGACCACATGGTTTTCTTCGGGTTCCTCCGGTTTCCTCTCATATTCCAAAGACGTGCAGGTTTGTAAGTTAATTGGCTGCTGTAAATATGTTCCTAGTGTGCAGGGAGTGGATTTGAAAGTGGGATGACCTGGAACTAGTGTGGACGGGTGATCAATAGTCGGCATGGACTCGGTGGGCTGAAGAGCCTGTTTCCACCCTGTATCCCCAAACTAAAACAGTGAAGGAACCTGTACTGCGGAGAATGCAGTTTAGTTTCCATGCCCAGCAAAATAACATTAACCACACCCCCACAAGGATTTAAATGATTTCCAATCTCAAAACAATTACATTAATGACAAAACAGCTCATAGAAAAATACACAATGGTTTTGTTGTTCATTTTGGCAGCTAATCACTGTGATTTTGCAGCCATCTCATTAAACTCAGAGTATTTATAATACAGCGAGCGCTTTGTACCAGATTTCTGCTAATATAAGTTTGTTGCTGTGTTCTCCATGGCAACGTGTTTGAAAGGGAAAACTAAAAGTTTTCATATTTATATATATATATATATATATATATATATATACACACACACACACACACACACACACACACACACACACATGTGATTGTTTTGATTCATCTTTGATTGATAGTCGTCTTTCAAATGAGAGTGTGGCTGCTTAAAGTCAGGACTGTTTGCCACAGCTCAAATTGGACGCACATTTGTCTCAGTCTCTGAAGCCTGTGGGTGGAAAATAACTCATCTAACAAAACTGAGCACAGAAATCAAGCCTGAGCTTCTAGGGTATTATTAAAGGACTGCAGCAATTATTCCTTCACTTAGAGAAAAGAGAGGGCCGACACTCTGGGCGGCAGGGTGGCGCAGCGGTAGAGTTGCCGCCTTTACAGCGCCAGAAATCAGGGTTTGGTCCTGACTAGGGGTGGTGTCTGTACGCAGTTTGCACGTTGTCCCCTTGACCATGTGGGTTTCCTCTGGGTGCTCCGGTTTCCTCCCACATTCCAAAGACGTACAGGTTTGTAGGTTAGTTGGCTATGGTAAAATGATAAATTGTCCCCAGTGTGTAGGATAGTGCTAGTGTACAGGGATCGCTGGTCAGCACGAACTCGGTGGGCCAAAGGGCCTGTTTCCGTGCTGTATCTTTAAAGTGAACTAAACTGAGCCATCTCTAACTCAGCACTGTGAACACAGATTGTCTAGTTATTATCACATTTTTGTCTGCGGGAGTTTGGTGTTCATATGTTCATAAGTTCATAAGTCATAGGAATAGGATTAGACCATTCAGCCCATCAAGTTTACTCCGCCATTCAGTCATGTCTGATCTATCTTTCCCTCTCAACCCCCTTCTTCTGCCTTCTCCCCATAACCCTTGACACACTTGCTAATCAAGAATCTATCAATCTCTACCTTAAAAATACCCAACGACTTGGCCTCCACAGCCATCTGTGGCAGTCAAATCCACAGGATCACCAACCTCTGACTAAAGAAATTCCTTCTCATCTCCTTTCTAAAGGAACGTCCTTTTATTCTGAGGCTGTGCCCTCTGGTCCCAGACGCTCCCATTAGTGGAAAAGTCCTTTCCACATCCACTCTATCCAAGCCTTTCACTATTTCGTACATTTCAACGAGATCCTCATCATCCTACTAAACTCCGGCGAGGTCAGGCCCAGTGCCGTCAAAGGCCCATCATACGTTAATTCAAGGATCATTCTTGTTAACCATCTCTGGTCCCTGCGTCCAACTCTGCTGTTGGATTTCCTACACTACACTCACAAACAACTTGAGAGGCAATAAAGTGATTTGGAATGGCATGAAATTGGGAATAACTCTACAAATGTCCACTCCACCCAACCAAAAGTACTCTAATCAACCGAGGAAGCTTCAGAAATAATATGGTTGAACAATTTCTTGTGGAAAGTAGTTTGTGGAAGCATATAAAGTTGCGTGAAAGTTTGGAGGAGACAAGTTGATTTTGATATTTCAGCATGATTGATAACTTGTGTTTTTAAAACCTATTCAAAAAGTTTAGATTACATCTTACAGTCGTAATAGTCTTTTTATTTTGTCTTGGTCAGATAAGAGAAAGCCATAAATATGTCACTTTAAATTAATATAGTTATATTCCCTTTGTGCAATAGATTTTAATAATGTATGGATCTGCCAGGAGATTCTCAAGCTTACGTAAAGAATGGAAATAAAGAACTTTAGTTTGGCCGTGTTTGGAGTATTGTGCACAGTTCTGGTCACTCCATCACAGGAAGGATTTGGAGACTTTGGAGAGGGTTCAGAAGAGATTTACCAAAATGCTGCCCAATTAGAGGATGTAAAGTTACAAGAGGCATAGAGTGGGTAGACAGTCAGAACCTTTTTCTCAGGGTGGAAATGTCAAAGATTAGAGGGCCTAGCTTTAAGGTGAGAGGGGCAAAGTTTGAAGGAGATATGTGAGGCAATTCTTTTACTCAGAGAGTGCTAGGTGCCTGAAACGTGCTTCCAGGAGCAATGGTGGAGGCAGGAATGAGAGTGGCATTTAAAAAGCTTTTAGATAGGTCCAGGAGTATGCAGGTGATGGAGAGATATGGATCATGTGTGCGCAGAGGAGATTAGGTTAACTAGGCATCGTGTTTGGTGAGATAATTGTGATCTGAAGGGTCTGTTCCTGTGCTGTGCTGTACTGTTCATTCTTCAACGTTCAAAGTCATTGTCCACAATAGGGATACCGCCTATAAAGATGACGCCTCATCAAAGATAGACACGAAAAGCTGGATTAGCTCAGCGGGTCTGGAGAGAAGGAATAGGTGTTGTTTCGGGTCGTGACACTTCTTCAGACTGAGACTGAGGGAAACCTTTCCTTGGATGACTCCTCATCCATTGACAAGATAAAAATTGATGTCAATACAAGATTGTTCCAATTCTATAACGGGAATAAGGCAAAGGACTTTAGAAAGAGGCAGTGTAATGATGGGAGAGTTAGGTGTACAAATAAGAGGTGGGTACAAAAGATACAATCACATTTTGATAAGGTCCCACACAGGAGATTAGTGGGCAAATTAAAGCACATGGTATGGGGGGATAGGGTACTCACATGGATAGAGAATTGGTTGGCAGACAGGAAACAAAGAGTAGGAATAAAGAGATCCCTGTCAGAATGGCAGGCAGTGGTGAGTGGAGTGCCACAAGGCTCGGTGCTGGGGCCGCAACTATTTACAATATATATTAATGATTTAGATGATGGAATTAAAAGTAACACAAGCAAATTTGCAGATGACACAAAGCTGGGTAGCAGTGTGAACTGCGAAGAGGATGCTAGGAGGTTGCAGGGTGACATGGACAGGTTGAGTGAGTGGGCAGGTACATGGCAGATGCCGTATAATGTAGATAATGTGAGGTTATCCACTTTGGCGGCAAGAACAAGGAGGCAGATTATTATCTCAATGGTGTCAGATTAGGAAAAAGGGCAGTGCAACGAGACCTGGGTGTCCTTGTACACCAGTCACTGAAAGTAAACATGCAGGTACAGCAGGCAGTGAAGAAAGCTAATGGCATGTTGGCCTTCATAACCAGAGAATTTGAGTATAGGAGTAAAGAGGTCCTTCGGCAGTTATACAGGCCCCTGGTGAGACCACATCTGGAGTATTGTGTGCAGTTTGGGTCTAATAATTTGAGGAAGGACATCCTTGCTATTGATGCAGTGCAGCGTAGGTTCACGAGGTTAATCCCCAGGATGGCGGGACTGTCATATGAGGAAAGATTGGAAAGACTGGGCTTGTATTCACTGGAATTTAGAAGAATGAGAGGGAATCTTATAGATACATACAAAATTATAAAAGGACTGGACAAGCTAGATGTAGGAAAAATGTTCCCAATATTGGGGGAGTCCAGAACCAGGGGCCGCAGTCCACAGTCTGGGAATAAAGGGGAGGCCATTTAAAACTGAGATGAAAAAATAATGTTTTCACCCAGAGAGTTGTGATTTTGTGGAATTCTCTACCACAGAAGGCAGTTCACTGAATTAATTTAATAGAGAGTTGGATAGAACTCTAGGGGCTAGCAGAAGCAAGGGATATGGGAAGAAGGCAGGGGAGTCTGTCTCAGTCTTCCTCACGACAGAAGGGGGAGGAGTTGTAGAGTGTGATAGTCACAAGGAAGAAGGATCTGCTGTGGCGTTCTGTCCTGCATCTAGGTGGAACCAGTCTGTTGCTGAAGAAACTTCTCAGGTTGACCAATGTGTCATGGAGGGGGCGAGCTGTATTGTCCAGGATGCTCTGCAGTTTGAAGAGCATCCTCCCCTCCAAGACCACCTCCCATGAATCCAAAATGGATCTGTCCTGAAAAGAAAATTGAATGCAATTTAATGTAGGCATAGCTTTATACATCAAAGCCAAAAGATGGGCTGCAGTAGGAAATAATAATTTCATGCTACAATGGTAGGAGGTGATGTAAGGTAGGACTGAGTCATCTTCGCAGAGGAGAAGTAAGGTCACCAAGACATGTACAGTTCTGAAACGGATAAACAGAGTAGATGCTCATCGATCTTTTCTTCCATCTGGAGGATTTAGATATTGTCACATTTTTTTCCTCAGAATTATAGGTTAGTGCCTTTGGAATGAGATGTTGAGAAATCACTATGTGAAGAATGTTGTGAATCTTTGGAATGTTTTACCGCAAGCATTTTGAATGTAAAATCTTTGGATCTATTTATTCTGAAATCATTAGAGTTTGTTCCAAACTAAGGGAGTTACAGGATATAGTGGCAAAGGGTAGGTGAGGCAGAGGGCAAGCCATAATGTTTATGAATAATGACAAAGACTCAAAGAGCTATACGGTCAACTGTGCTTCTATTGATTGTATTCCTGTGTTCTTTGCCCTGTACTGAAACCTCTTTTATCCCTGACTTGAGACATTGAATGGAAGAATGTGAAATAATATTCCACTCAACTATCCAACAGCATGAAGACTGTAAAACATTTGTAAGTGAAAATCCAATGCACCTGATAAATAAGGGAAGGTGAACCGGGAATCAAATTTTGGTCACTTAAATTTGCTAAGGCATGCTTACGATTATTCTTTCTACTGATGTTTGCAAGTGAATTTAACTAATTCCAAGTTTAAGTAACCCTTGCTTTCCCTCTCTCTCCATCCCTCCCTCTTCCCAGTTCTCCGACCAGTCTGACTGTCCCTGATTACATATTATCTCTGTATGCTTTGTTGTTACCTTCTCCTAGCTAACAATGATCTATTCTACATTTTACTTGATCTCCATCCCCTTTGATGTCTCGTTCTCACACCTTGCACTTCCTGTATCTATGTATCTCCCCTTCCCTTGTCTCTCAATCTGAAGAAGGGTCTCGACCCAAAATGTCACCCATTCCTTCTCTCCAGAGATGCTGCCAGTCCCGTTGAGTTACTCCAGCATTTTGTGTCTATCTTCGGTTTAAACCAGCATCTGCAGTTCTTTCCAACACATAACTAAGTCCAGGGTAAAAATTAAGATTCATCAGGAAAGCAAGGTTATCTGGTTAAATAAACAAAATAAATAAGTCAAACTTTCAACGAGTTATCATGTACTGTAAGACACCTAAAATCTTCCATAGAATGAGACAATACAGACCATTATGTTTTACCATTTCTTTGTAAATATCATCCATAACGTTTCTCAAAGATCTGGACAATTCCTTTTCAAGTATTTATCTAATAGTTTTTTGAAAGTTTTATGGAATCCGATTCTTTTGAGAAACAGATCCTTCTGCCCACCGGGTCCACGCCAACCAGCGATCACCCCATACACTAACACTACCCTACACACTAAGGACAATTTACAGTTTTTACCGAAGCCAACTAACCTAGAAACCTGGAGTGGGGGAGGAAACTAGAGAACATGGAGTAAACGCACACGGTCTCAAGGAGAACGTATAAACTCCGTACAGACAGCACACATAGTCAGGATCGAACCTGGGCCTCTGGCGCTGTAAGGCAGCAGCTCTACTGCTGCGCCACCGTGCCACCCCTCTGATGTTTTCATCAGAGTTTTACAGGTGACAGTAAGTTGATGCCTTGAAAAAATTCTCATCTGCCTTTTTTTTCACATATTTTAAGTCTTTGTCCTTTCATTTCTAATCATTCTACCACTGGAAATAATGTCCTCTCAAAATCTTTCATGATTTTAGCCACCGCTATTAGAATTGCCTTTCACTTTCTCTGTTCAAAGAGCATTTGAACCAAATTAATTATTTTCTGTGGTTTCCACTCAATTATATATTTGTTGGGGAATCCTTCGCAGAAATGTTTAATGGGGTCAGAGGTAATCTTGATTTGGTTGCAGATAGACTTCTGTCTTTTTACAGAGAGACACAGGACACATGAAGAGGTTGTCCACTCTGCCAACACTATCTCCAAGTCAATGGTGGAGAAGCCAGGAGCCTACTCATGATTCATAGAATCTTGCATTGTGGAAACAGGCCTTTCGGTCCAACTTGCCCACACCAGCCAACATGTCCCATCTACACTAGTCCCACCTGCCTGCATTTGGCCCATTTTCCTCTATACCTCTTTAACCTAGTTTATCCCAAGCCACTGCTTGGAAACTAACTCGGTATTCACCCATCTCTGCACCCTCTAAACTCTCTCAGAAAAGATTCCTCAGGGAGTTTACCAAACATCTGGGCTGCATTTATCACTCAGTAAACAACAGGTCATCTGACGCTTCATGAGACCTTGGGGCACATACAAATTGGCTGCCGCATTTGGCTACAAAGCAACACTGACTTCTCCTTGAAGCAAATTAATCCACCTCTATATTACTAAAACTCTCATCTTGTTTGTTTGGATGTCTGTCTGTGATTGAGTGAGCGAGTGAGTGAGATTCTGAAATTATGTCAAAACGGTGCACGATAGCACTACAGTTTTTGCACCACCTTACTCACGATTGTCCTGTGGTGTGTTTTCAATAAATTTCGTTCAGATTAATGTTATATTTTACAAGTTATCACATTTCTAAGTTTACTGAATCCAGTTTGAGAAAGAATGACTTGAACACCACAGTGGCAGTTGTTGGCAGTTACATCTATGACGTCACAATGGGATCTCATTTCCAACAATAGACAATAGACAATAGACAATAGGTGCAGGAGTAGGCCATTCGGCCCTTCAAGCTAGCACCGCCAGTCAATGTGATCCTGGCTGATCATCCACAATCAGTACCACGTTCCTGCCTTCTCCCCATATCTCCTGACTCCACTATATTTAAGAGCCCTATCTAGCTTTCTCTTGAAAGTATCCAGAGAACTGGCCTCCACCACCCTCTGAAGCAGAGAATTCCACACTCACAACACTCTGTGTGAAAAAGTGTTTCCTCATCTCCGTTCTAAATGGCTTACCGCTTATTCTTAAACAGTGGCCGCAGTTCTGGACTCCCCCAACATTGGGAACATGTTTCCTGCCTCTAGCGTGTCCAAACCCTTCATCTATATTACTAAAAGTCTGATCTTGACCACTTCCTGTAGTTCTGTATATTGATTTTAGAAAAAATGCTGCCACTTACGGCTGTGATTTTTGGCCATCTTACTCAGAGTCCCCCTCCGCTGCGCAGGACAAGAGGATTTTCCCCATCGATTAAAAATAAAAGAGTTATTAGTGTTTTAAAAATGTTGAGATTCTCTCTCCTGAAGGCCACGTCCCTTCCGGAGGGACTATAAAACCCGGAAGTGGTGAGTGCTTCAGTCAGTCTCTGCAAGATGGGGGAGCGAGAGGGTCACGTCTCTCAGTCTGAGCTGTGAATAACGCTGAACACATGTCTACTAAACTGTGAGTGATTTTACTGACCTGTCAGTGCCTTTAATGTGGTTTGAAAATATAGTTTGGAAATGCTAAAGCTGTGTTGCCTTTGGTTTGGAAATGCTTAAGCTGTGTTGCCTTTGGTTTGGAAATGCTAAAGCTGTGTTGCCTTTGGTTTGGAAATGCTACAGCTGTGTTGCCTTTGGTTTGGAAATGCTAAAGCTGTGTTGCCTAATTAAAGTTGCCTTGCCTAATTAAAGGTGCCTTGCCTAATTAAAGTTGCCTTGCCTAATTAAAGTTGCCTTGCCTTCTATATAATTAAAAGTCTAATCTTGACCACTTCCTGTTTGCGCTATATATTGATTTTAGAAAAAAACGCTAGCACGTATGGCTGTGATTTTTGGCCCTTACTCAGAGTCCCCCTCGCCTCATCAGGTGCCGAGGATTTTTCCCATCGATGAAAAATAAGAGTTATTAGTGTTTAAAAAATGTTGAGATTCTCTCTCCTGTCAATCACGCCATGAATGCCACGCCCCTTCTGATGGGAGGAGGCGAGGGACTATAAAACCCAGAAGTGTGGGCATGGCTCAGTCTCTGCAAGATGGAAGAGGGAGAGGTCACGACTCGCTGTCTTTAGTGGCCTTGCACCCTGCTTGAAATGGTATGAAGCTGCACTTGAATTTAGTGGCCTTGCACCCCGCTTGAAGTGGTAAGAAACTGCACTTGAATTTTGTGGCCTTACACCCTGCTTGAAATTGAATTTCAAAGAATAGCCGTGAGTCAACTGCCAGCCCACCAGCCGTGAATGAGTTAGCTGCCAGCACAACAGGCTTGAGTAACTGAGCTGCCAGCCCAAGAATCCATTTGGCCCACAATGTCCATACCAGCCCTCTGGAAACCAGTCCCTTCAGCCCACAACACCCATACTAGCGCTCCAGAAAGCCCCCCCCCCCCCCCCCCACTGGCCACCAATATTGGAATTGGTGGAGAGGTGGAAAATTGCGTTGGGGGACCTGCCCTCCCGTGTGATGCTGGGACCCAACCTGTCCCACTTAGTCTAGTAACCTTATATGTTTCAAGAAGATACCCTCTCATCCTTCTAAACTCCAGAGTATACCAGCTCAGCCGCTCCATTCTCTCAGCATATAACAGTCCCACCATCCCGGGAATTAACCTTGTAAACCTACGCTGCACTCCCTCAATAGCAATAATGTCCTTCCTCAAACAATGTTGCAATGTTGCAATCACAGAACACTGAAGTGCTTGCATTTTTTTAAAAGTTGAAAAAGAGGGAGGGTGAAGAGGAGGGGGAGGGAGTGCTGAGGGATATGGGGAAATGAGCCATCCCTGCACAGTTGGGGGTTACGGGTGAGTGGTGGAATATTGCGTTTGAAAAACGGGTTGCGTTGTGGGATCGGGTGAGTGGTGGAAACGGGTTGTGTTGGGGGAACGGGTGAGTGGTGGAACATTGCATTGGGGGGGAACGGGGCCCAACGGGTCCCACTTTGAATAAATCTCTCAGGCTTGCAGAGTGATATGAAGTTCATATAAACATGCAAGATTTTTGCCTGGGCCATTGCCAAACAGATTCTCTCGTCATTGCTTTCTTTAGTGAAGATGGACAATCTCATAAGTGGTCTGCACTTGTGCACATACAGATGAAGCAACAGTTCATCCTTGGCTAGCACAGCAGGAACTGTTTGATCACTCCGATATTTTACCAAGAGCCGATTATTCATGACTGCCACGCCAGTTAGTACAAGTAACTCAATTAGTGCTGCATTGATGCCATGTGAAGAAGATCAGGAATACCATATGGTATGCATTATTTAAAAGTATAAGGATTGAAAGGCATTTAACATTTCGTAACAATAAAATAAATTGAGGTGATAGTATAAGCAATCTTCTGTAATAACAACCCAAGACGCTTGAGTAAATAATGCATTAAAGAGTCACAGTGAAACAATCAGCCGGAAAAGGAATTATTCTAAAAAAGATATCCATAAGAATTCCCCCAAGAAAGTGTTTGTATAAATCAATGGTGATGTGAAAAGAAAATTTGTATTTAATGAACTGTTCAATTCATCATTTTCCCCCTTGCAATGCATCCTGACACACATACTGTACCAGTGTGACCTGCACTGTGAAGGTACAAGTAAAAATTATTAGATTTAGAGTTGCAGATTGTGCTACAAGTGAAGGCACTAACACGGTCTCACATTATATGAGCCATTGAGGAAATATGAATGGAAAATTACCGGAGATTAATTTTTTTTTGTAATGTTATTAATCTGTTTTATTGCTGCTTTTATGAATCCCATTTTGTGCGTGTTTGGACGGCCGGTCTGGAGAGACCAAAGGAACAACAAAGAGAAAGCATAACACATCTTAATGCTGGGGGAATAATAAATTATCCTTTCATATAAAATCTATTGAAGCTATTGGATATTGCTGTTATTTCTGTAAATTCACATGAATACTGAATTAATAATTAATATTCTGTAAAGATCAAAATAATTAGATGTAAAACGGGGTAAGGACACAAAGGGCTGGAGGCACTCAGCAGGTCAGGCAGCATCCCTGGACAACATGGTTAGGTGAAGTTTCAGAGTCTTCTTCTTGTGTATGGCGTGCACAGCCTAAAGTTGTAGATCAAGGTTGTAGACATCCAGGCCAGGACAGCATCAGTTACTGGGTGGATGGATTTGATGCCACCAGGGAAAAGCCTCAGGGGGCAGTCATTCACGATGTGTGGGATGGTCTGGTCTGGATGTCCGCAGTCACAAGCAGGGCTGTCTGCCATCCGTCACTTATGCTGGTGATGGGCTACTCTTGCATGGAGGGTGCGGATTCTGTTCAGGGTTAGCCATTGCTTGCGATGGAGGTTTCACCGTGGGGTCTGTCATGACCTCTCCGTTGTTGGTGTTGGCATCTTTCCAGGCTCTGCGCCACTCAGTCTTGGAGTCAAAGTCTGCCAGGCATTTAACGGAAGACCAGAAGGGTTTGCGGGACTTCAGGCTCATGTTGGGCAGATTGTTCAAGTCAGCATGGATGGGAAGGTCAGGCTTAGCCTCGAAGACTGCAGACTTCAGAAAACGGGAATATTTAATATTAATTTAATCAGCATCATATATCCAACATTAGACAATAATATAAAATCATATCCAATCATATAAAACATGTTTTAGATTGGTCAAGGAAAATCCTATGAAGGGGTTCACTATTAGCTTAAAAAAATAATAACCATTGCAAAGAATTGTGATTAATATGTTGTTTCAGGTACATCTGTTTGACCGCACTGGGCCTGTACACGCTGGAGTTTAGAAGAAAGGACCTCATTGAAACGTACAGAATAGTAAAAGGCTGGGATAGCATGGATGTGGAGAGGATGTTTCCACTAGTGGGAGAGTCTATGACTAAAGGTCATTGCCTCAAAATTAAAAGACGTTCCTTTAGGAAAGAGATGAAGAGGAATTTCTTTAGTCAGAGGGTGGTGAATCTGTGGAATTCTTTGCTGTGAAGGCTGTGGAGGCAAAATCAGTGGATATATTTAAGACAGAGATACATAGATTCTTGATTAGTACGGGTGTCAGGGGTTATGGGGAGAAGGCAGGAGAATGGGGTTAGGAGGGAGAGATAGATCAGCCATGATTGAATGGTATAGTAGAATTGATGGACCAAATGGCCTAATTCTACTCCTACGACTTCTGATCTTATGATCCATGCCTGTTGATTTTTGAATCATTCTCTTTAAAAAATGAATGATGATGCAAGGGTTTGGTTTGATGCAGCCTTGTAGTCCGGCTTAGTAATCTTTTTCAGCACGATAACCCCAGTGATCAATAGCACTATTTAGACATAAAGAAGAATTTGATTAACGTATATAAATAATTAAGAAAATAGATATTGCGTTAGATTGCATCGATCTTGTGCCAGTGGTTTCTGACTTCTGTGTCCGCACACTATGGCGTGGAATCACTGAATATGATGGCCTTGAATTGGCAACGCACTTACTTTTCTGGTCTACATCTCAACGAAACAATAAGTCCAGTAGTGGGTGGTACTGAGCTGTGGGGTGAAAACACTTCAGTTCCGGCCTCTTAGCTTTGCGTCAGAAATGGCTGTTGAATCCAACACAACCCTCTTCATCTCAATGGGGTTTTGACCTTTATTAGAGAGATAAGAGAAGCTAAGTGTTTTGATTTGTAATCTATTTAAATTAAAATTAACAATTTTAAATTAACATTCATGAGTTAGAACTAATTTTAAGTGCATTGTTATTTAAGTTTAGAGGTACAATGTGGAAACAGACCCTTCGGACCAACGAGGCCGCGCGGACCAACACTACCGTTATCCTACACACTAGGGACAATTTACAAAAGGCAATTAACCTAGAAACCTGCACGTCTTTAGAGTGTGGGAGGAAACCGGAGCACCCGGAGAAAATGACGAGGTCACGAGGAGAACATGCAAACTCCGTACAGACAGCACCCGTAGTCAGGATCGAACCCTGGTCTCTGACACTGTAAGGCAGCAACTCTAATGCTGCGTCACTGTGCCACTCGCTCAGCCACTGTGCTGCCTATTTTTAATTGTTATAAATATCAATATATATATATATATAATATATATTATGGATAATTGGACCCTGCTCTCATTACATCTCTGATGGGCTCAAACAGCTCGTTCTCATATATATAGTGACACACACACACACACACACACACACACACACACACACACACACACACACACACACACACACACACACACACACACACACAAATATATATATGTGGCATCTCTGGAGAGAAGGAATGGGCGACGTTTCGTGTACGCAAGCATCACTGCGAGCTGGCTCAGTAATGGCAGGTTTGCTGTGTTGCGCACATTAGTGCCAGTTGCTGTGAAGCCTGCCAGCCTGCGCAGTCAATACCCACTGTGACAAGGAAGCCACAGATTGCAGGATTTAATCAGTGCAATGTAACACAGGGGGGTGGCTGGTAAAGAGATAAACGCTGAGTCAAGGCTGTGCCTCTGTAAGGTGAAATGATTTTAAGGGACATCAGTTGAACAGGTATTCGGGATTCAGAAACGTACATTAGAATAGCTTGAAACAAAGATTTCTGGCCAAATCCTTCAGACCATTGAACAGTATAGCACAGTTACAGCCCTATGGCTCAGCTTGTCTGTGCTGAACCTGATGGCAGTCTAGCTAATCCCATCCACATGCACATGGTCAATATGCTCTCTTCCTAGCCTGTTTATCCATTGGTCTAAACGCCACCTAAACATGGGGCAGCACGGTGGCACAGCAGTAGAGATACTGCCTTACAGCGCCGGAGACCCAGACTCGATCCTGATTACAGGTGTTGGCTGTGCAGAGTTTTCCCTGTGACCATGTGGGTTTTCTCCAGGTGCTCCGGTTTCCCCCCACTCTCCAAAGACAGGGGGGAGCCGAGGTATGTGGAAATTAACTCAGTGGGACAGGAGCAAGCAGAAACAATGGGTTTGCCAGGGCAGGCCCAGGGATTTGGGGGAGTGAAAGCTTGCTCCGCTGTAGGTGGTCGACAATATTTCATAGGAGTTAAATATGGAACCAACTTCAGCTGGCAGCGCTCAAAATGAGCCTTACACCACAGACCATAAGACCATATAACCATATAACCATATAACCATTACAGCACGAAAACAGGCCATCTCGGCCCTTCAAGTCCGTGCCGAACATTTTTTTTATTTTTTATATTTAATTTTTTTTTTTATTTTTTTTTTTTAATAAATACTTCCCCCTAGTCCCATCTACCTGCACTCAGACCATAACCCTCCATTCCTTTCCCGTCCATATACCCATCCAATCTATTTTTAAAGGGTAAAATCGAACCAGCCTCCACCACTTCCACTGGAAGCTCATTCCACACAGCTATCACTCTCTGAGTAAAGAAGTTCCCCCTAATGTTCCCCCTAAACTTCTGTCCCTTAATTCCCAAGTCATGTCCCCTTGTTTGAATCTTCCCTACTCTCAATGGAAAAAGCTTATCCACGTCAACTCTGTCTAACCCGCTCATAATTTTAAAGACCTCTATCAAGTCCCCTCTTAACCTTCTGCGCTCCAAAGAATAAAGACCTAACTTGTTCAACCTTTCTCTGTAACTTAGTTGCTGAAACCCAGGCAACATTCTAGTAAATCTCCTCTGTACTCTCTCTATTTTGTTGACATCCTTCCTATAATTAGGCGACCAAAATTGTACTCCATACTCCAGAATTGGCCTCACCAATGCCTTGTACAATTTTAACATTACATCCCAACTTCTATATTCAATGCTCTGATTTATAAAGGCCAGCACACCAAAAACTTTCTTTACCACCCTATCTACATGAGATTCCACCTTCAGGGAACTATGCACAGTTATTCCTAGATCACTCTGTTCAACTGCATTCCTCAATTCTCTACCATTTACCATGTACGTCCTATTTTGATTTGTCCTGCCGAGATGTAGTACCTCACATTTATCAGCATTAAACTCCATCTGCCATCTTTCAGCCCACTCTTCCAAATGGCCTAAATCTCTCTGTAGACTTTGAAAATCTACTTCATTATCCACTACACCACCTATCTTAGTATCATCTGCATACTTACTAATCCAATTTTCCACACCATCATCCAGATCATTGATGTACATGACAAACAACAGTGGACCCAACACAGACCCCTGAGGCACCCCACTAGTCATCGGCCTCCAACCTGACAAACAGCCATCCACCATTACTCTCTGGCATCTCCCATTCAGCCACTGTTGAATCCATCTTGCTACTCCACCATTAATACCCAACAATTGAATCTTCTTAACCAACCTTCCATGAGGAACCTTGTCAAAGGCCTTACTGAAGTCCATATAGACAACATCCACTGCTTTACCCTCATCAATTTCCCTAGTAACCTCTTCGAAAAATTCTAGAAGATTAGTCAAACATGACCTTCCAGGCACAAATCCATGTTGACTGTTCCTAATCAGACCCTGCTTATCCAGATGCTTATATATATTATCTTTAAGTATCCTTTCCATTAATTTGCCCACCACTGACGTCAAACTAACAGGTCTATAATTGCTAGGTTTACTCTTAGAACCCTTTTTAAACAACGGAACAACATGCGCAGTACGCCAATCCTCTGGCACTATTCCCGTTTCTAATGACATTTGAAATATTTCTGTCATAGCCCCTGCTATTTCTACACTAACTTCCCTCAATGTCCTCGGGAATATCCTGTCAGGACCTGGAGACTTATCCGTTTTCATATTTTTCAAAAGTGTCCGCACCTCCTCTTCTTTGAATCTCATAGTTTCCATTGCTACTCTGCTTGTTTCCCTTACCTCACATAATTCCATATCCTTCTCCTTGGTGAATACCGAAGAAAATAAATTGTTCAGTATCTCCCCCATCTCTTTTGGCTCTGCAGATAGCTGTCCACTCTGATTCTCTAATGGACCAATTTTATTCCTTGTTATCCTTTTGCTATTAATATAGCTGAAGAACCCTTTGGATTTACTTTCACCTTACTTGCCAAAGCAACCTCATATCTTCTTTTAGCTTTTCTAATTTCTTTCTTAATATTCTTTTTACATTCTTTATACTCCTCAAGCACCTCATTTACTCCATGCTGCCTATAATTATTGTAGATCTCTCTCTTTTTCTGAACCAAGTGTTCAATTTCCCTTGAAAACCATGGCTCTTTCCAATTTTTACTATTTCCTTTCAACCAAACAGGTACATAAAGATTCTGTACTCTTAAAATTTCATCTTTAAATGTCCTCCATTTCTCTTCTACATCCTTCCCATAAAACAACATGTCCCAATTCCCTCCTTTTAAATCACTTCGCATCTCCTCAAAGTTAGCCTTTCTCCAATCAAAAATCTCAACCCTAGGTCCAGTTCTGACCCTCTCCATAATTATATTGAAACTAATGGTATTGTGATCACTGGACCCGAAGTGCTCCCCAACGCTTACCTCCGCCACCTGCCCGGTCTCATTTCCTAACAGGAGGTCCAGCACTGCCCCTTCTCTAGTAGGCACCTCTATGTATTGCTGCAAAAATCTATCCTGCACACATTTTACAAACCCCAAACCATCCAGCCATTTTACAGAATGTGTTTCCCAGTCTATGTGTGGAAAATTGAAATCTCCCACAATCACTACCGTGTGCTTACTACTAATATCTGCTATCTCCTTACATATTTCCTCTTACAATTCACGCTCCCCATTTGGCGGTCTATAATACACCCCTATAAGTGTTGCTACACCTTTCCCATTTCTCAGCTCCACCCAAATAGCCTCCCTAGATGAGCCCTCTAATCTATCCTGCCAAAGCACTGCTGTAATATCTTCCTTGACAAGCAATGCAACACTCCCACCTCTTGCCCCTCCAATTCTATCACCCCTGAAGCAACGAAATCCTGGAATATTTAGTTTCCAATCACAGCCCTCCTGCAACCATGTTTCACTGATCGCCACAACATCATACTTCCAGGTGTCAATCCAGACTCTAAGCTCATCCACCTTTCTTACAATGCTCCTAGCATTAAAATATACACATTTAAGAAACCCACCACCACTTATTCTCTGTTTATTATCTTTTTCTTCTTTCTCCCCTACATTTTGGGTCCGAGTGCTTCCCTTCTCTGCCTCCTGCCTCCCACATTTTCTGCCATCTTTCTCTATTTGAGTCCCTCCCCACAACCGTTCTAGTTTAAAGTCTCCCCAGTAGCCTTTGCAAATCACCCGCCAGGATATTGGCTCCCCTCGGGTTCAAGTGCAACCCGTCCTTTCTGTACAGGTCACACCTTCCCCAAAAGAGGTCCCAATGATCCAGAAATTTGAATCCCTGCCCACTGCACCAGTTCCTCAGCCACGCATTTATCCTCCACCTCATTTCATTCCTGCTCTCACTGTCGCGTGGCACAGGTAGTAATCCTGAGATTGTTACCTTTGTGGACCTTCTCCTTAACTCTCCTCCCAACTCCCTAAATTCTCCTTTCAGGACCTCTTCTCTTTTTCTGCCTATGTCATGGGTACCTATATGTACCACAACCTCAGGCTCCTCTCCCTCCGATTACAGGATCTCTTGGACACGTTCAGACATATCCCTGACCCTGGCACCTGGGAGGCACACTACCATCCGGGTCTCCTGACTGCGTCCACAGAATCGCCTATCCGACCCCCTAACCATAGAGTCCCCTATTACTATTGCCCTCCTCTTCTTTTCCCTACCCTTCTGAGTAATACGACATAGGAGCAGAATTAGACCATTCGGCCCATCGTGTCTGCTCTGCCATTCTATCATGGCTCTTCTATCTTTCCCTCTCAATCCCATTCTCCTGCCTTCTCCCCGTAACCTTTGACATTCTTACACCTATAAATCTATTACACCTATTAATCTCTGGTTCAAAAAATACACAATGACTTGGCCTCCACAGCCATCTGTGGCAACGAATTTCATAGATATACCATCCTAAATAAATCCGTTCACGTTTCTATTCTGTGGCTGTGCCCTCTGGTCCTAGACTATTCGCACTACTGGAAGTTACTTTTGCAAAAAGGGTGGTCCAGTGGCACAATGGTAAAGTTGCGGGGCTGGGAACAATAAGGTTGGTGGCTTTGGAGGGCAGACAGCCGGAAGTGATAACATCAGAAATGGTCTGTGAGATTATGGTCTGGTGCTCATCTGTGGGGTCATAGTCTAAGTTGGAGGAGGTGTCTGAGAGTTGGCGCCTGGCCTCAGTGTGGTAGAGGTCAGCTCGCCACACTACCACGGCCCCTCCCTTGTCCACGTGTTTGATGATAATGTTGAGGTCTGAAGAAGGGTCTCGACACAAAACGTCACCCATTCCTTCTATCCAGAGATGCTGCCTGTCCTGCTGAGTTACTCCAGCCTTTTGTGTCTATCTTCTGCAGATGAGATTAGTATATCTTGGCACAGATATCGTGGGCTGTAGGGCCTGTTGCTTCACTGTACTTTTCTATATTCCATGTTAAATCAACCCACAAGAGGCATAGATAAGATGAATGTTCACAGTCTTTTTCCCAGGGTAGAGGAGTCTAGATCTCGAGGGCATAGGTTTAAGGTGAGAGGGGAATCCTTACAAGAGACCAGAGGGGCAATTCCTTCACGCAGATGGCATTGTGTGTGTGGAATGAGCTGTCAGTGGAAGCTGTAGAAGTGGGCATAATGGTGATATTTAAAAGATATTTACAGTACATGGATAGGAATGAATTAGATGGATACGGGCCAAATACAGGCAAATGGCACAAACTCAACTATAAATAAAGTCAGTTAGATCATCTCCAACTTAAGAGCGGTCCTGACCTACCATCTACTTCATTGGAGACACTCGGACTATCATTTATTTGATTTTACTGGACTTTGTCTTGCACTGAATGTTATTCCCTTCATGCTGTATCTGTACACTGTAGAAGGCTTCATTGTAATCATATATAATCTTGTCATTGACTGGATACTCATAAGTTCATAAGTGATAGGAGCAGAATTAGGCTATTGGAACCTTCAAGTCTACTCCGCCATTCAATCATGGCTGATCTATCTCTCCCTCCTAACCCCATTCTCCTGCCTTCTCCCCATAACCTCTGACACCCGTACTCATCAAGAATCTATCTATCTCTACATTAAAAAATATCCATTGACAGCCTCCACAGCCTTTTGTGGCAATGAATTCCACGCATTACACAATAAAAAAGCTTTTCACTGTACCTTGATACACGTCACAATAATAATCTAAACTAAGCATAAACAAGTTGGGCTGAAGGTCCTGTTTCTGTGCTGTAAGACTATGACTCAAACTGAACAGTTTCAACACTCTCCAAAAGGAAAATTCTTGGAGCTCACTTGACCCAGTTAGACAGGAGAACAGATTAGCTCCTGGTCGCTGCTAATAGCATGCCATCATTAAGCTCAGCAGATTCATCTTTCCTCCTTTTCCTGGTATTCATGTAACCTGCAGCGTTGAGTCGAGCAGTGGAAAGGAGAGGGCCTCGAGCATACCCTTAGGCTTTTCAAGTGTGCACACACCCTCCGTCTGACCATGAAACCTGCTCCAGCAATAGCAGAATCAAATGCTGCTTAATGGCCAACCAGCTCTTTAAATCATCGCAATCACCGGAATGCAGTGAAAGCTTGCTCCTCTGTAGGTGGTCAACAATATTTCAAAGCAGTTAAATATGAACCAACTTCTGCTGGCAGCGCTCAAACTGATCCTTGCAACGCAGACCATACGACTGTAAGACAAAGGAGCAGAATTGGACCACTCGGCCCATTGTGTTTACTCTGCAATTCGATCACGACTCATCTATTTTTCCCTCACAATCCCATTATCCTGCCTTCTCCCCATAATCTTTGACATTCTCAATTATCAAGCACCTATTAATCTCCGCTTTAAAAAATACACAGTGACTTGGCCTGCACAGCTATCTGTGGGCATGGATTCCACAGATTTACCACCCTCCAGCTAAAGATATTCCTTCTCGTCTCCATTCTAAAGATACATCCTTTTATTCTGAGGCTGTTTCCTCAGGTCCAAGGCTCTCCCACTACTAGGAGTTACTTTTATAAAAGGGGCCGTGCAGTGGCACAATGGTAAAGTCCTTCACAAAGTCCACTACACAAATGCAAGATTATCTAGAATGTACCCCGCTGTTAGGGACACCTGCAACAGATGTAATCAATCCCCTGCCAACCATAGCCATATGTTTTGGTCTTGCCCTAAGCTAGCAGCCTTTTGGAGGAGTGCTTTCGAATTGATAAGCAGAGCCTACGACCAGACTATTCCTCCAAACCCAATGTCAGCCATTTTCGGTACCCCTCCCAACACCAACCTCTCTGTTGCGGTGAAACGGGTCCTAGCTTTTACAACCTTGTTAGCCCGGAGACTGATCTTGCTTAACTGGAGGCTCACCTGTCCCCCGACACACGCCCGTTGGATTAAGGAGGTGCTTTACAATTTAAAGCTTGAAAAACGTAGGTTCTCTCTCAAAGGCTCTACCAAGACATTCCTAGATACATGGAACCCTTTCTTGGAACTTGTTAACTCTCTCAACTTGTCCCCGGACTCGGAAGAGGACTGAGTGTAGGTATGTTACAAAACTTACCTTCAGTCGCGCTGTAATTCTGCCACTGGCCGTGTGCGCGATTTTGGCGCCTTTAAGGGGGGGGCGGGGTTAAAACGCGGTTTCTCCTCCCTTGTCCTGGAAATATTTTGTTGGAGTACAAACCTTTGCTGACAAAATCGTTCCTACCGGCGATTTGTGAATTTTTTTTTTAAATTAAATCGTCAATGTCAGCGCTACAGTCATTTTAAAAGCAGCTCCTGAAGCATCAACGCCAATAACGGGGACGGATTTCACACAATGGACAGGTAAACGAAAGTGCTTTCTTTAAATGTATAAAAGTGCTTCTTAAGAAGCCTTTAATTCACATTTTGTCATGCGACACGGTGATTTTATTCCCCGAATTAACGGCAGTATTTTTCATGCCAATACGGGGTTAAATTCACCGCAAATGAACGTTCCAAAAGATCGCGTTCCAGAAATTCTCACTCGCAAGATGAATTAAATCCCCATTAATTTACAGGTATTAAACATTTAATTCCTTCCATTTGGCCTGTAAATTCATGAAAATTAGATTTAAAAATTATGTTATATTGTGAATTATCGTGTGAATGTTATTTGGACACTTAGGCTATTTAAAAATGTTAATCTATTCTTAAGAAATTGATAGATGCGTTACCTATTTCCTTCGCTCCATAGATGCTGCTGCACCCGCTGAGTTTCTCCAGCATTTTTGTGTACCTAGCTAATTATATGCTTTACTTTCATGTCTTCGAAGTAAGATTGTTTCATATTTGTTTCAGAATGCTTCAATCTATAATACCTGAAAATTTCTTTCAGTTACCATAATTTTTAAGAAAGTTATGGGCTTTTAACTGTCCTCGATCACAGCTTTTGTGTTAAGTCAATGGAAAAGCAATAGGGAACTAGATGCTAATTTCTGAGTATGATAATGGCCATAACTTTTTTAATACTGAAGATATGAAAGTGAATTAAGTGTCAAATTAAACTTCTTTTTATGCTTTATCTGATGGGATAAATTGCAGACTTTATTTTTTAAATCTCAAAATTTTGTAACATTGCTACCGAGTGTTCTCCATCATTGTTTTGCTCTACTGCAGCTGCTCTCCTCTTAACCCCCCCACCCCACACTTATTTATTTAATTACTTACTTATTTACTGTTATCAGTGATCCCAATTTTTTTTTTTTTTAATTTTAAATTTTTTTTAATTTTAATTTTTAGTACTTTTTGTTTAGTTTATCTTATCATATTTGTGTGTATGTGTACGTATGTGAGTGTTGTTTGTCCCCGTTTGGTTCCGACCTGATTCGGGTGAGTTGAAGGTGGGTAAGGGTAAGGGCTTTGAGGGTCGCTTACATACTGTTGTACAATTATGCTTTGACTGTCACTGTCTGTTATCATAGTATGTATGCAAATTGCTGTGAAATTCAAATAAAAACATTTAAATAATAACTTCTGCTGGCAGCGCTCAAAATGATCCTTGCAACGCAGACCATACGACTGTAAGACAAAGGAGCAGAATTAGAATACTCGGCCCATTGTGTTTACTCTGCAATTCGATCACGACTCATCTATTTTCCCTCACAATCCCATTCTCCTGCCTTCTCCCCATAATCTTTGACATTCTCAATTATCAAGCACCTATTAATCTCCGCTTTAAAAATTACACAGTGACTTGGCCTGCACAGCTATCTGTGGGCATGGATTCCACACATTTACCACCCTCCAGCTAAAGATATTCCTTCTCGTCTCCATTCTAAAGATACATCCTTTTATTCTGAGGCTGTTTCCTCAGGTCCAAGACTCTCCCACTACTAGGAGTTACTTTTATAAAAGGGGCGGTGCAGTGGCACAATGGTAAAGTTGCTGCCTTACCACGCCAGAGACCCTGACCCTAAAGTTGCTGCCTTACCACACCAGAGACCCTAAAGTTGCTGCCTTACCACACCTGATCCTGGCTACGGGTGCTGTCTGTATTGAGTTTGTAAGTACTCCCTGTGACTGCATGGGTTTTCTCCGGGTTCTCCGGTTTCCTCTCTCATTCCAAAGACATACAGGTTTGTAGGTTAATTGGCTTTGGTAAAAATTGTAAATTGTTCCTAGTGTGTAGGATATTGTTAGTGTATGGGGGATCGCTGTGGACTTGGTGGGCCGTAAGTTCTGTTTCCGCACTGTATCTCTCAAGTCTAAAGTAGTAGAAACACAGCCTACCATATCCATAACGTGGACCACAGAGAAAGTGTCTGACATGGGCAGACATGGGGCATGCCTTGCAAGCAGAGGCACAAGGATGCTGGTTTACAAAAAAACACACAACGTGCTGGAGTAACTCGGTGGGTCAGCCAGCATCTCTGGAGAATATGGATAGATGACGTTTCAGACTGGAACCATTCCACATTCTTCATTCCAGCTCCCCCCCCCCCCCCCCCCAGCCTCCGCAATCAGTCTGAAGAAGGGTCCCGACCCGAAACGTCACCTATAGGCAATAGACAATAGACAATAGTTAAAGGAGTAGGCCATTCGGCCCTTCATGCCAGCACCGCCGTTCAATGTGATCATGGCTGATCATCCACAATCAGTACCCCGTTCCTGTCTTCTCCCCATATCTCCTGACTCCACTATCCTTAAGAGCCCTATCTAGATCTCTCCTGAAAGTATCCAGAAAACTGGCCTCCGCCGCCTTCTGAGGCAGAGAATTCCACAGGCTCACAACTCTCTGTGTGAAAAAGGTTTTTCCTCATCTCCGTTCTAAATGGCTTACCCCTTATTCTGGGTAAGCCTTTCTGGGACTCCCCCAACATCGGGAACATGTTTCCTGCCTCTAGCCTGTCCAAACCCTTCATAATCTTATATGTTTCAATAAGATTCCCTCTCATCCTTCTAAATTCCAGAGTATACAAGCCCAGCCGCTCCATTCTCTCAGTATATGACAGTCCCGTCACCCCGGGAATTAACCTTGTGAACCTACGCTGCACTCCCTCAATAGCAAGAATGTCCTTCCTCAAACCTGAACACCAAAACTGCACACAATATTCTAGGTGTGGTCTCACTAGGGCCCTGTGCAACTGCAGAGCCCTAGTGCAGGGCCCTAAACATGTTCTCCAGAGATGCTGCCTGACCCGCTGAGTTATTCCAGCATTCTGCGCCTTGACATGACTTGCAAGCAGTTGAACTGGGTCGAATTTAGCAAACTATGAAATTCTTGCAGATTCATTGAAATTATTTCCCCACCAAACTTCCACCTTCATTTGCAGGTTAATTAGGACTCGGTATCATGTGGTTCATTGCTCACTCTCTTATTTCCACAATGAATCCTGTTCCAGACATATTTCATTGGGGAGTATTTATTAGTTAAAAACAGAACGATTAGATTCTACTCCTCTGCCCAATTGAAATGATTCATTGGAAGTATTCTATCAGCAATTATGCAAGCTAACTTTAGCAAAAATATGAGTTGTAATATAACTGGTATAACT
>CM075982.1:64215919-64278419 GCA_038087875.1 Malacoraja senta
GTGGAGGCTGGTTCTCTGGATACTTTCAAGAGAGAGCTAGATAGGGCTCTTAAAGCTAGCGGAGTCAGGGGGTATGGGGAGAAGGCAGGAACGGGGTACTGATTGTGGATGATCAGCCATGATCACATTGAATGGCGGTGTTGGCTCGAGGGGCCGAATGGCCTACTCCTGCACCTATTGTCTATTGTCTAATGTCTATTGACATTGAACATAGTGCTGTTTTCCCCATTCATTTCTTAACATTACTGAAGGTGAAAATCCCAACTGCCAATTTTTATAGGTTCTGATCTGAAACTAGTATTACTGCAGTGTATGATGTTTACGAGATGAACATGAACCAGTTGTATTCAGATAAAACCATCAAGAGAAAGATCAGTACATGTATATATAAACTTTCACTGCCCTAAGAATTTACAGATAATGAACTACACTTGAAATTTAACCACCATAGTAATAATAGTAATAATAATAATAATAATTATAATAATAATAATAATAATAATAATAGTAATAATAATAATAATAATAATAATAATTATAATAATAATAATAATAATAAACTTTATTTCAGACTCAAGCTCCAGAGAAGAGACAACATTACACAAAAAAACATTGCATATTAAAATACCATAAAATACATATAAAAGCTTAGTATATTACTTGTAAAAGCTTCATAAATTATATACAGAAACACAATACAAGATTTAAAATCCTGAATAAAAAAGAAAAATCAGTGTCGTACAACGAGACAGCGATACCAGTGTCTCCACAAATGGGATTCGTAGCGTGTAATGCTAAACCTTATGTTTGACAAGGCCACGACAATTACATTTTTGAGTCATTTATCCTGCAAAAGAATGTATACATATGATTTCTTAGGATAGTTTCTAAAGTACTGACTCCTGCAGCCACAAAAATGTACAAGCACCACACCGTCCAGGTTTCCTTAGCAGTGTTCTCATGGCATCACATGTAGTTTGACCACATGTGCTCAGTATAGAGTGGTGTGCAATATGCTCTAAACAGCAACATGTTCACCACATCTGTACACCAAACTTATGCAAGAGTATATTCGCCTGTACATACAGCATACAATACAATACAATACCGTTTATTGTCATTTGAACCTCAAATGAAGTTCAAACGAAATTTGGTTTCTGCAGTCATACAACAAGAAAAAAAAACCAAGACACACAATTAACACAATTTACACAAAATGCATCACAGTGAATCTCCTCCTCACTGTGATGGAAGGCAAAGTCATTGTCTCTCCCCAGTTTTCCATTCTTCTCCCGATGTTAAAGCCCCCAGCGGTCGATGGCATGTCCCGCGGCCGTTAAAGCCACACCGGGCGATGTAATGCCCTGCTCCGGGTCATTTTCAACCCCGCAATTCGGGCGGGAGAAGTTGCCGTTGCGGGAGCTCCGAAAAGCGGTCTCCCACCAGGGACCCGCGAGCTCCCGATGTCACCGTCCACCGGGCCTGCGGCTGGATCCTCCGAAGCTCCGAAGTCGGTTCGCAGCCGCGCGCCACCACAGCTCTCCACGCTTCAAAGCCAGCCAGCTCCACGATGGTAAGTCCGCAGGCTCCGCGACTGGAGCCCCCAGGTCGTTCCGGTTGGAGGCCGCTCCACGGTGCTAGGCCCCAATGACAACAGAGACCCGACAGGGAAAAGGTCGGGTCCCCCGTACAGGGAAGAGGTATAAAAGTTTCTCCCCCCCCCCCCTCCCCACACATATACACAGCTAAAAACAATATATAAACTATAACCAAACTATACACTCAACAGGACAAAATGTTTTTAAAAGACAGCCGGACTGTAGAGGCCGCTGCCGCGAGGCGCCGCCACACGTCGTTGCCAATAAATATCCTCATCATCTGTCATTTGATCTGTTATAAAATGCCCTGGATATTTTACCTTATTACAGACACTACTATTGTCAGACAATTTAAAAACAGGACATTTTAGACATTTATCCTCTTTGGTTCTACAGATCATAACAGCACTCTTACAAGCATTATATTTAATATCATGTTCCACACCATACACAGAACATATAGTAAGGAGCTGCTGCAAAATTCTCCCTTGTCTAACACCATTGCTAACTCCAAATGGGGCTGAGACCCTATTGTCCCATTTTACTTGCATAGTCTGGTGGGCGTACCAGTAAGCCAGAATTCTCACAATCCATTTAGGCACCCTAGCAAACATAACATAATTTCTACATGACAAGGCCCTGAACAAAAAGTTCACTGCAATAATGACCAGGAATTCTCCTCGTGATAGGACACAATTGCTGGAGCAAAGTGCACAGCAGGTCAGGCAGCATCTCTGGAGAACATGGATCGGTGACGTTTCAGGTTGAGACCCTTCTTTAGACTCTGGGTCTGAATTCAGACATCGGTCTGAAGAATAGTCTCGACCCAAAAACTTCACTTATCCATGTTCTTCATAATTGCTGACTGACCCCCACTGAGTTACTCCAGCACTTTGTGCCCTTTTGTGCATTAACCAGCATCTGCAGTTCCTTGCTTCTACAATGTCCTCATGATATTAGTTGATAGACTGACCAAGGCACCAGGAATAATGCTCCTGAAAATAGTAACGTGGAGCATTATGTTCCCCTGAAAGGAAAGATAAAGCTTTGATTTAACATCACATCTTACTGTAAAAACAAGAAATGTACAATATGCCCTCAATACTGAAATATGGCCCATGTTTCTGGTCCAAAGTCTTCTGAGTCACACTTGGATCCACAACTGTGCAACAACCAGCAAAGTTATTGCCGATCAAGGCACAGTATATATCACCGAGAAGGAGAGCATTTTATCAAAGTAATCGACCACATTGTGGAGGGATGGATGGAATTTGTAACAATTACATTTTTCACATTCAGCAAAACGTCCAAAACCCTGGAAGTTTACAACACAGAAGGTGTGCTGTGTCTGAACTTACTCTCTGAAAGATTTCAGTACATAGCCCCATTTGTCATCTAACGCCTGTGGCTGTACAAAGTTTAGTTCTGACAACTATTTATCACCGACCTTGTTTTGTGTTAATTTAGTTGTCCCTGGGATGTGCACATCAGGGCAAGGACAGCATTTATTGATCATCACCAATTCTCACGTGCAGGTGAGGATGGCATGTATTTCCCCCCCCCGAATGATATTGAGGATATGGATTGTTTGTTTTAAACCATAGTCCCTTGGTTTCATGTCTACCATTAACAAGGCAAGTTTTGTAATTGCTGATGAATTTAATTACTTAACTATAAATTATCCAGCTACCAAAATGGGATTTGAACTTGCACATCGGAATCAACGGTCAGTTATTCATTTTTCCAATATGTTTCTGTAGTTCCATGCCAAATAAATACTCAGGAGCACTAAAATCAAATTCTTTCACTTAAAATAATTCAAAATATTGAGTGTATTTTGTCTATATGGCTAGACACAAAAATGCTGGAGTAACTCAGCGGGACAGGCAGCATCTCTGGAGAGAGGGAATGGGTGACATTTCGGGCTGAGTCGCTTCTTCAGTCTATATGGTTATTCCATATAGTAACTGTGTGATGTTATGATCACACGTTTAGCTAATCAATGGACAAATGCAACATATATGTGCTATAATTTTAGTTTAGTTCAGAAATACAGCCAGGAGACAGGCCCTTCGGCCCATCACGCTGACCACTGGCCGTCTATTCCCACTGGCTTTATGTTATACTAATTTTGCATCCAGTTCCAACACACTCAGGGCAATTACAGAGGACAATTAACCTACAAATCTGCATGTCTTTGGGATGTGGGAGGAAACCAGAGCACCCAGAGGAAACCCACGCAGTCACAGGGAGAACGTGCCAAAATCCACACAGACAGCACTCGTGGTCAGGATCGAACCAGGGTCTTTGATGCGATCTTAATGCAGACAGATAGGATTAGTGAAGAAGGGCTAAATAGTTAACATGGATGTGGTGATTCATCTTGTGCTGTCGACTCTCTAGCTCGATGGTTATTGCAGTGGCTACCTGCATTATATGAGAAAGTGCTTCCGGTTAACTGATAGATTGACAGAAAATATTGCTTACAATGGACCATTTGCAGTACTCTGGGATGCATTTTAAGAAAGGAATATTGAAAAAGGATCTCGACCAGAAACGTATCCTATTCCATTTCTCCAGAGATGCTGCCAGTCCCCCTGAGTTACTCCAGTTAATTCTGTCTATCTTCGGTTTAAACCAGCATCTGCAGTCCCTTCCTACACAACAAAATGAAATAAAGATACAGATGAAAAGATGATATTGAATAAGATTGAATTCAAATATCCAATGACTTGGAGCATGGGAGGAAAATATTTTGATTTACCATCCCTTCAAAAGTGTGCAAGGCTAAACACAGAGGCCCAGTGGAATCAGGCTGGAGGAAATGTTCTACTAGACACAGAGTCAAAGAGTGATACAGTGTGGAAACAGGCTCTTTGGCCCAACCTGTCCACACCGGCCAACATGTCCCAGCTACACGTTCCACCTGCCTGCGCTTGGTCCATATCCCTCCAAACTTGTCCTATCCATGTCTAACTGTTTCGTAAATGTTGGGATAGTCCCAGCCTCAATCACCTCTTCTGGCAGCTTGTTCGATACACCCACCACCCTTTGTGTGAAAAAGTTACTCCACTGATTTCTATTAAAATTCCTATTGCATTTGTTATCCACTTTGGTGGCAAGAACAGGAAGGCAGCTTATTATCTGAATGGTGTCAAGTTAGGAAAATGGGGAGTACAATGAGATCTGGGTGTCCTTGCTCATCAGTCACTGAAAGTAAGCATGCAGGTATGCAGGGTCCTAGTGAGACCACACCTGGAGTATTGTGTGCAGTTTTGGTCTCAAAATTTGAGGAAGGACATTCTTGCTATTGACAGAGTGCAGCCTAAGTTCACAAGGTTAATTCCCGGGATAGCGGGACTGTCATATGTTGAAAGAATGGAGCAACTGGGCTTGTATACACTGGAATTTAGAAGGGAATCTTATTGAAACATATAAGATTATTAAGGGATGGGACAAGCTAGAGGCAGGAATCATGTTCCAGATGTTGGGGAGTCCAGAACCAGGGGCTACAGTTTAAGAATAAGGGGTAGGCCATTTAGAACGATGAGGAAACATGTTTATTTTTAAAAAAAAAATTTAATAGAAGCAAACATATTATAAAGTATAGTTACATATTATAGTTTTTAAAAAACTTTTCATATACATCAATCATACATTATTAAAATTTTCAATTGTCGATTAATTCTGCTTCTAGTGCTTTTTTTATATAGATAGAAAGAGAGAGAAAGAGAGAAAAAATAATTACAAATATCAAAAAAGAGAAATGGTGGAATGAATTACTTATAATACGTCATTGGAGATAAGTTTGTAGATTATGAAGTATAATTTTTCATCTAATCCTGAGTTCAAGCTTCAGTTGGGTTTTCGTGCTGGGCCAATCTATCCCTTCAAATAGTTAATGAATGGAGCCCATATTTTAACAAAAAGTTCTTGTTTGTCCATAAAGACAAGTCTAATTCTTTCTAGATGTAGGGTCTCCGACATTTCCACAATCCACATTTTAATTGTGGGGGTTATAGGGCCTTTCCAAAATTTTAATATTAATTTTTTCCCAGGTATTATACTGTAGTCGAGGAAGTTTCTTTGGCTTGTTGTGAGTGTTAAACTTTGTTCTGATATCCCAAGTATTATTAATTTTGAGTCTGGATCCAATTTAGTATTAACAACTTCAGAAATTATTTCAAAAATATCAGTCCAGAAATGTTTAATTTTTGAACAATTTGCAAAAGTATGTGTTAAATTGGCCTCTAGATGCAGACATTTATCACAAATAGGAGAAATATGTGGGAAGATTCTATTTAGTTTTATTTTGGAGTAATGTAATCTGTGTAAGACTTTAAATTGTATTAAAGCATGTCTGGCATTTAACGAGCATTGATGTATATGTTGTAAACGTTTGTCCCAAATATCTTTTGTTATAGTATGACCTAACTCATTTTCCCATGTGTATCTATATAGTTCCATCGGTGGTACCTCGTTGTTTAAGAGGGTGTTATAAATATAAGCTATTAATTTTTCAGTGTTAGGATGCTTATTCAAACATTCATCAAGAATTTCTGGTTCCCTAGTCCTATAAACTTGTGTATTAGATTTAACATAATCTCTAATTTGTAGATATCTGAAGAAATTATTTGAGTGCAGTCCATGATTCTGTTGTAACTCTTGAAATGAAAGAAAAATGCCTTTCCTATAAAGATGTCCAATCTTTTTAATTCCATAATTTTTCCATTGTGTGAAACCTTTATCCAATATGGATGGCTTGAATAAAGGATTATTTACAATGGGAAGACATAGTGGTATATTATTCAGTTTTAAAGCTTTTTTAAATTGTTTCCAAATTTGTATTCCACTATGTATTATAGGGGTTTCCTTATAGGTTTTTTTATGAAGTTTTGTGGGAGCAAATATAATCGAACCAATTTCAAAAGGTAAACAGTCTTCCTTTTCCATCCTTAACCAATCTGGTTGTTGGTCCATTTCTTCCAGCCAGAAATTCATGTTTTTAATATGGACTGCCCAGAAATAAAATAAGAAATTTGGCAAGGCCAAACCTCCATTGCTCTTTGACTTACATAAATGTTTTTTACTTATTCTATGATTCTTATAATCCCAAATAAAGCTTGTAACAATGGAATCGACTTTTTTGAAAAAAAAATGTGGGATATATATCGGAATTAATTGAAATAGGTACAGTAGTTGCGGTAAGAAGATCATTTTTATAGCATTAATTCTACCAAGCATTGAAATGGGAAGTGTTTTCCAGTACTGAATATTCTTGTGTAATTTATTCAGTAAGGGTGGAAAATGTAGTTTAAATAATGAGATATGTCTTAGTTACGTAGATTCCTAAATATTTAAGTTTATCTTTAACTATTTTAAAAGGGGATTGTTGTAATGTATGTAAATTGAATTTTGTTATTGGCATGATTTCGCTTTAATTCTATATCCTGAAAACTGGCCAAATTGAGTTATTAGATTTAATAGATTTGGAATACTAGTTTCTAACTTTGTAATATATATTAGTACATCATCTGCATATAAAGAAATTTTATTCCTTGTGTCTCTAGTGCTGTACCCATGTATTCCTGGATGGGTTCTAACGCTTTCTGCTAATGGTTCAATTGCAAGAGCAAATAATAGTGGGGATAGTGAACATCCTTGTCTGCAACCACTAGAGAGATTAAATTTAGCTGATAACATTTGGCTTGTTAATATTCTAGCTGTTGGGTTAGAGTATAACAATTTAACCCATGTACAGTACTTCTCTCCCAGTTGAAGTTTTTCCATCACCGAAAATAAATATGACCATTCTACCTGGTCAAATGCTTTTTCAGCATCTAACGAAATAATTGCTAGATCTGCATTAGGAATTCTATTTGAGTATATAATATTGAATAGTCTTCTCAGATTATAAAACGAGTAACGTTTTGGAATAAAACCTGTTTGGTCGGGTGTATTAATTTGTTAATCACTAAGCTCAATCTATGAGATAGGATTTTGGTTAATATTTTCTGATCAGTATTTAAGAGAGCTATTGCTCTATATGAACCTGGATCTTCAAGATCCTTATCCGTTTTTGGTATAAGTATGATTGTAGATTCATTTAGAGTTTCTGGGAGTTTCTGTTGAGTGTAAGCGTATTTATACAGTGTCTGTAGGCGTGGAGAAATCAGATCATAAAATCTTTTATAAAATTCAGAGCTTAGACCATCAGGACCTGCAGCCTTTCCATTTTTTAAAGATCTAATTGACTCTTTGATGTCTTTTACCGTAATTTCAGCATCTAGTGATTCTCTCTCTTTCTGATCTAAACCCGTAAGATTACATTTCTATAGAAATGTTTCCATTCCTGCTGATTGTTCTGTCGTTTTAGATGAATACAGTTTTTGATAGTATTGTAAAAATCTATCATTAGTATCTTTAGGCAGTGTTAATATTTCTCCCTTGTCTGATCTAATTTTGTAAATTGTTTTTTCCCCGTCCAGTTTACGAAGTTGTCGCGCTATACTTTTTGTGTTTTATCACCAAATTCAAAATTTAATTGTTTTGTATGTTGATAAAGTTTTATAACTTGGTCTGAGTATATCTTGTTTAACTTATATTTCAGTACTGCAATTTTATTGTGTTTTACCATAGATGGTGCTGTTGCATTTTCTATATCTAATTGCCTTATTTCCATTTCCAATGTCTGTTGTTTGGCCCTATTCTCTTTGTTAAAAAATGATTGGGAAGAGATTAATGCTCCTCTCACAAATGCTTTAAATGTTTCCCAAAGAAGGGAGGCAGAGATTCCAGGGCTATCATTAGCCTCAAAAAACATATTAATCTGTTTTACGAGGTATTCATTACATAGCTTTTCTTTTAAGATTTGGGGGTTAAGTCTCCATTGTGACTGTGTCTCAGCGATTCCGTTTAGTTTAATCATAAATGTTAGTGGAGCATGGTCCGATATTATAATATTATGATATTGCGAATTATAGGTAAATGGGATAAGTTTAGAGTCTACTAAGAAATAGTCTATCCTTGAGTAAGTTTTATGCACTGGTGAGTAAAATGAATATTCTCGACCGGATGGGTTTTCAATTCTCCAAACATCCTTAATGTTGGTAGTATTAATATATGAGTTTAAAAATTCACTTGACTGAGATTTTAATTTTCTTTGAGTTGATGATCTATCCAAGTAAGCATCCAGTGTACAATTTAAGTCTCCACCGATAATTAAGTTATGTTGTGTGCATTCCGGGATAATGTTGAGTATTCTCTTAAAAAACAGGGGGCTATCAAAATTTGGTCCATACACATTAAGGAGAGTTACTTTTTTTGAGTATAACTCCCCTACTAATATAATATATCTGCCTTCGATATCTTCTATCGTTGATATATGTTTAAAGGGTATACCTTTACGAATTAATATTGCAACACCTCTAGATTTATGTGAAAATGAAGAGTGATACGCTTTAGCAATCCATTTTGCTTTCAATCTATGTTGTGCTTCCTTTTTAAGATGTGTTTGCTGGAGAAATATTATATCTGCTTTAAGTGATTTTAAATGAGCTAATACATTACCTCTCTTGATTGGTTCATTAATTCCCTTAACATTCCAGCTACAGAATTTAATTCCTTCACCCCCAATTTTCCTATTAACGTCTTACATCTTGTAATTAGAGTGGTCTATGTTAGAGCAGATGGCTCAGCACACTAAACCCTACCTTATACCCGAACATCAGGTAGATGAATTTTAGGTCACGTCGGTTTTCCATCCGGACATATCTCCCTAAATAAAATATATAATTCCATTCCAAATACAAAATATAATATAATATAAGATAGAAAAAGTTAAAAAATGTTGCGTTAGTAACGTGTAGAGAGTAGAAAAAGAAGAAAACTACAACTATGGTTAGTGCAGTTAGTGATAGCCACCCTAATGTGACTAAGCATCTAAGGACTTCCGTAGGTTTTGGTAAAAAAAAAATATTACTAGCTCCGTACTTTCCTTAAAAGAAAAGTTTCAATTTCAATGAAAACAATTTATGGGGGGGAGGGAAACAATAGTTATATTCCATTATTGAAATAATTATTAGTCTCCAATTGAAATGTTAGTCTCGTATAGCAAAAATAAGAAACAAAATTGTCAAAGAATAGTCAAAGTCAAAAGTATCAGAGAGAAAACTTCCTAAATGTTTATTAATAAATTACCTGAATCACACTTTACTTATATTTCATACTTTTAGTTAATTCTGAGTTGATCCAGTTAACAATAATTAGTATTAATTAGTATTCATGATTAGTAATAGTTGTTAGAAATTAGTACTAAAATGTAAATATTATATATCAGTAGCAAGATAATTGCCCAATTCTTATTGCAGATTTTGGGCAGTTCTTAAGTATAATAGTTTAAAGTTCCATTTCTTCTCTGCGGGGTAACAATATCCGATGTCTTCAGGTGAGTGTTGGGTGTTGAATATTATTCAATCTTCGGTCTTATTCTCGATGCTCTGGGCGAATTCAAGTGCCTCTGTGTGCTTGGTGAAGAAATGTTCCTTCTGCTCGTAGGTTACTCTTAATGTTGCGGGGTATAACAGTCCATATCTCAAATTTTTTATATTCTTAAGTATTCTTCTTGTTTCTGTAAACAGCGCTCTCTTCTTGGCGACTTCCACAGGATAATCTCTAAATATACTGATCTTATCTCCTTCAAATACGAGGTTTCTGCTTTGAACAATTTCCTTCATCATATCATCCAAAACATGGTCATATTGCACCTTCACTATCAGTTGTCTTGGGGGGGCGCCCTCCCTTGGGCGACGTCTCGATACTCTGTGCGCTCGAGCAAGTAATGATCCAAATTCTAGACTTTTTTCAGTAGATCTGTAGCAAATTCACGGGGTCACGATTCCCCTCTCTGCCTTCTTGGACGCCCACGATTCTTAAATTCTGGCGTCTCTGTCGTCCCTCCAAGTCAATACATTTTTCGGTTATTTGATGCAATAACTTTGATAGGCGTTTGTTCTCGGCAATACGTTTTTTTGTGGTTTTGGTGCTTGTCTCAGCAATTTCCTCTAATTCCTTTACAACCTCGTGGTGTTGATTTAGTGTCTGGAGGATAGGCTCCAACCTAGAATCAAATCTAGATTCCATCGAGTTCAGTTTATCATTTACTTCTTCAATACTTTGATTCAAATTTTCTTCCATGTTTAACTTCCGGTCTTCCAGAACTTCATGTACAGAAGCTGTAACCTCTTCTTTAATTTGTTCTTTAATTTCATCTTTAAAAGATTTCAGCTCCTCCTTGAAGTTCTGTTTAAGATTTTTTAATTCTTTCATTATATTAGAGATTTCCTGTGCAAGGAAGATTCTTAATTCTTCCACTTCTGTCTTTTTCTTCTTTGAGATATCTTCTTGGGATGCTGTTAAAACTGAGGCCGAGGCTTCAGTTGGGCCTACCTCTTTAGCCCTGCCGGTTTTTCTCGTCTTGGGAGGGGGAGTATGTTGTGTAGACATACTGCCGGTGTCGCGCGCCTGATGACGTCACGAACTTGATGCAGTCGGTGCCGTTTTCTGCAGGTAGGTCCCGTCTTTTCCCCCCGTTTTCAGCATTTTTTCCCCGGAGCTAGTTGGCGCGAGTCTCTCCTACTCCATAGCGCCACCGGAAGTGGGAGGTAGGCCATTTAGAATGATGAGGAAACACGTTTTAACCCAGAGAGTTGTGAATTTGTAGAATTCTCTGCCTCAGAAGGCAGTGGAGGCCAATTCTCTAGATGCTTTCAAGAGAGAGTTAGATGGAGCTCTTAAAGATAGCAGGGTCAAGGGATATGGGGAGAAGGCAAAAATGGGGTACTGATTGTGGATGATCAGCCATGATCACAGTGAATGGCGGTGCTGGCTCGAAGGGTCGAATGGCCTACTCCTGCACCTATTGTCTATTGTCTATTGTGTATTGTTGACATGTTGTGACTGATATCCACTGATAAACCTTTTACTTTTAGAAAGGCGATGAGGAGGTGTTTCTTTAGTCACAAGGTGGTGAATCTGTGGAATTCATTGCTGTGGCTGTGGAGGCCAAGTTAGTGGTGGAGATTGGTAGATTCTTGATTAGTATGGGTGTCAGGGGTTATGGGGAGAAGGCAGGAGAATGGGGTTGAGAAGGAAAGATAGATCAGCCATGATTGAATGGCGGAGTAGACTTGATGGGCCGAATGGTTTAATTCTGCTCCGATAACTTATGAAACTTAGAACAGTTGTCAGTGTCAGGGATACGTAAGCACATTTTAAGGTTTGTGCTGAAAACATTGAAGGTGTGCACAATTACACAACAAACGGCCCAAAAATCACTGCATTTTTGGATGTTTGGGAACACTGAAACCTTTTGGCCATAGTAGAAATGTCAAAGACATTGCTTTAAGGTCAGAGGTGGAAACTTAAAGGCAATGTACAGGGTAGGTTTTTCAGATGGTGGGTACCTGGAACGCACTGCCAGGGGTGGTGGTGGAGGCAGATTCAATAGATGTTTTTAGATGGGCATGTGGATATGTAGGAAATGGTGGGATTTGGATCACATGCAGGCAGAGGAGATTAGTTTAACTTGGCATCATGTTTAGCCTAGACATTGTGGGGCGAAGGAACTAGTTTGATTAACACACTAAAGCATGAACATCCTCAGTTTCCTAGCCCTTAGGGTCAGGAATTGACCAACTGAACCCGTGTCTGCTTCACTCTGGTGACAATTTTTCCAACCTTATTGGGTATTTTAGACTTTAGACTTTAGAGATACAGCGCAGAAACAGGCCCGTCAGCCCATCAAGTCCACGCCGATCAGCAATCGCCCTGTATAGTTGCACTGTCCTACGCACTAGGGACAATTTACAATTTACAGAAGCCAATTAACCTACGAACCTGTATGTCATTGTTGTGTGGGAGGAAACCAGATCACCTGGAGAAAACCCATTTGGTCACAGGGAGAAAGTACAAACTCCATACGAGGTCAGGATCGAACCCGGGTCTCTACTTCTGTGCCCTCGTGCCGTCCCTTGACTCTTGACTTTTGACAGTCGGGTGACTGAAGAAAAGCATCCTGGCTGCACTCCACTGTCGTAATGATGGGATTCTAATCTCTTTGTGATGCCTAGTTGTAGATGAGGCATTAGCTAGTCTCCTCTTTTGGGTGAAATAGAAACGGTTCCACAGCATTGCTTTAAAGGAAAACAGGGAGTTGTATCAGTGTCTAGACAATATATAAACCTCAGCCACTATAATATTATAGATTGTGGGAACAAAATTGTCATCTGTGTATTTTCATCCCTGGAACTTCATAAGTTCATAAATCATAGGTGCAGAATTAGGTTACTCAGCCCATCGAGTCTACTCCGTCATTCAATGATGGTTGATCTATCTTTCCAACTCAACCCCATTCTCCTGCCATCTCCTCTAACCTTTGTCACCCTTACTAATCAAGACCGCTGCCAATCTCCATTTAAAAAATACCCAGTGACTTGGCCTCCATGGCCACTACCTGTTGGAATTATTTCCCATTGTGAAACATGGTGCGATGCATGTAGTTCTTTCTTTTATTATCAATCTTCTTATTGCGAGATTGTCTTGTGACATTGTGGAGTTGTTTGTACGACTGACTTTAATTTTCACTTCACCTCACTGGATTCATTATTTTCCATCCAAACAGCAAAAAGAAACATTTTGCAGAAACAATTCTTCTGATTAGTGCAGAATGTCAGCCATATTGTCAGCCAAAACTTCTGTAATAATTAACAGAAATATGACACAGGATTAAAGGTTATTCTTTCATTTGAAGAGAAATGGAAATTTGATTGATTTCTATAGAATTAACATTAATGCTTGTGAAGTGAATTATTATAATTCAATGGAACTAATATTTATTTAAAAAAAAAAGAGATTGTTACCATTGGAAGATAATTTGCCCATGTATAAATTTATAACTCTTTGAACAACTAGCAATGGAATTTAAAGCAGTACAAAGCTATTGCTTTCACTCCCGTAGCATTTCAAATAGGAGTGTGGTTTAGCCCTATTTGGGATTCATTTAGTTCAATGCTACTTTGGTTTAGTTTAGTTCAGAGCTTACGGGACTTTAACATCACGGAGCCCGCGATCCCTTTGCCAGGGATCGACCTCTGAGCTCCACCGCTGATGCCTGCGGACATTAACATCACATAGCTCGCGGTCTCTGGTCAGAGACCGACTTCGGGAACTCCAAGCCACAGTAGCTTGGACCGCCCCAATGCGGGAGCTTCGATTGCCCCGACGCGGAGGCTTGGACCGCCGACTGCGGGAGCTTCAATCGCCCTGCCGGATGGTTCGACTGCCCCGACCGCAGGACAAAAATGAGGGAAGAAGATTAGACTTTTATTGGCTTCCATCACAGTGAGGAATGTGGGGAATCCGCTGTGGTGGATGTTTATGTTAACTTTTATGTAGTTGTGTGTCTTGTTGCTTTTTAAGTATGGCTGTATGGTGATTCACATATCACTGTACCTTAATTGGTACACGTGACAATAAAGGACCTTTGAAACCTTTGAAACAGACACTTTGGCCCACCGAGCCGCACTGATCAGCGATCCGCACACATTAACACTATCCTACTACACATACGCAGGACAATATTACATTTATACCAAACCTATAAACCGACAAACCCGTACGTCTTTGAAGTGTGGGAGGAAACCGGATCACCCGGAGAAAACCCACACAGGTCACGGGGAGAACGTACATACTCCGTGCAGACAGCACCTGCAGTCGGAATCGAACCCGGGTCTCTGGCGCTGTAAGGTAGCAACTCTACCGTTGCCACCTTATTGAAACTCTCATAAAAAGCAGAATAAATTAAATCTCGTAAACTACGTGGCATAAACAAATTAAAGTTCTGTTTCCTTCCTTAAATTCCTTCTGTTTTTACTACAGTGGAAATAATCTTTCTTCAATTTTTGTAAAAGCACTTACTGTTAGCATTTTAATTGAAATCAGCCATGGGGATGTGCCACGCCAGTGCCAACAGGCCAAATAAAAGTCATTCATCATACAAAAGCAGAGATCATATTAATCATTTAATTTTCATTAGTAGAACTACAAAAATAATATTAATAACAGTACAAAAATGTTCTGACAGCATAAATTTAAATTATTATTCTATAAAATATAATAAATTTTATAAATTCCTGACAGGATAATCAATCATATTCAATAAATAATCATATCATTTTTTTAATCTTTATATGGGGAAAGTGATCCATTTTTTTGCTTCAAATGCACTAATAATTGTTGAATTTACAACAATAAACTATTTGTATCCCGCTGCAGAATTTTCACTTGTTTGCTTTAATTATAATATAATGTCACAAAGTTAAATCATTAAATTGTTCAATAAAAATGTATTGGTATTTATATACACATCAGTGATTGTTTCAAAGTAACTAATTGGATGTGGACTGTTTAGTTTAGAGAGATACAGCGCGCAAACAGGCCATTCTGCGCACCGAGTCCATGCCGACCAACGATCCCCACACACTTACACCATCCTACACACCAAGGATAATTTACAATTATACCTAGCCAATTAGCCTCCAAACCAGTACATTTTGGAGTGTGTGAGGAAACCAGAGATCCTGGAGAAAACCCACGCAGGTCACGGGGAGAATGTGCATCTCCGTACAGACAGCACCCTTAGTCAGGATCGAACCCAAGTCTCTGATGCTGTAAGGCAGCAACGTTACCGTTGCCAACTCTGCCGCCCTAGTTCTACATCGTGCATAAGATGCAAGAAAGCTCATCACCTGAGTTCCTCCAGCAATTTTTGTTTTAATCATAATGTACTGGATAATCATCAGGATCGAACCCGGGTCTCTGGCGGTGAAAGACAGCAAATCTACCCCAGCGCCACTGTGCATTACGTGTGTGCACAATTGTGGATGTAACTGTGATGCAGCAGCTTGTGGCTGGAGATCATAACTTCCATGACAACACAAAACAGCAGCCACAATGTCTGAGTGCTGCCAGCAAACTCAAACTGCTGCTGTAATGGCTGCAGAATACAGGCTTGCTGGGTCTCACATCTGTTCAGTCATCTCTGACGGTTTATTAGTTTGCGTAGGCGCTGGCCCTGGGGCAGCGGCAGAGGCTTCATGGAGCATAAACCTTCTGTCCTCTGTCAGAAAGCTTACATTCATCCTCCCACCACCACCACCCCACCAGTGCCCTTCCTGTTGCCTGCTGGCCTGATAACTCAGACAGCCTCTGCTCGTGTGAAACGATGCAGTCCCCAGCTGGGTCTTCAGAGTAAAGAGCCGCTCAGGGGTCTTGCTCCACAGCTACAGTCAGGCTCCCCCACACAAAGCCAACAAACAACTCCAGCCACGTTGGAGCTATTTTAATATCACTGCATAAGAGTCTAGTTTAATTTAGTTTAGTTCAGTTTAATTTAGAGATACAGCGCAGAAACAGGCCTTCGGCCCACCGAGCCCGCACCGACCAGCGATCCCCGCACACGAACATTATCCGAACGCACTAATGACGATTTACATTTATATCAAGCCAATTAACCAACAAACCTGTACGTCTTAGGAATGTGGGAGGAAGCCAAAGATCTCAGAGAAAACCCATGCAGGTCACAGGGATAACGTACACACACTGTACCAGGCAGCACCTGTGGTCAAGACTGAATCAAGGTCTCTGGCGCTGTAAGGCAGCAACTCTACCACTGCACCACCATGTTGTAGGACAAACTAAAGGTCAGGGAAAATAACCACTTTAAAACAGTTGGAATTGGTAATTTTGGGATGTTTTTTCTAGTTTTCCGGTCAATTACTTCACGAGAAGGAATGCATTGGAGTGCAACTGTATCGATGAACTAAACTAAACTAATTATTGATCAGCTTGAGAGAGGTGGTCCACAATGACTGCAGCAGAAGCCTTGTTGCACATCTGCAAAACAACAGTCAATAGACAACAGACAATAGACAATAGGTGCAGGAGTAGGCCATTCGGCCCTTCGAGCCAGCCCTGCCATTCAATGTGATCATGGCTGATCATCCACAATCAGTACCCCGTTCCTGCCTTCTCCCCATATCCCCTGACTCCGCTATCTTTAAGAGTCTATCTGCTATCTAGCTCTATCTTGAATGTATCCAGAGAACCTGCCTCCACTGCCCTCTGAGGCAGAGAATTCCACAGACTCACAACTCTCTGTGAGAAAAAGTGTTTCCTCGTTTCCGATCTAAATGGCTTACCCCTTATTCTTAAACTGTGGCCCCTGATTCTGGACTCCCCAAACATCGGGAACATGTTTCCTGCCTCTAGCGTGTCCAAACCCTTAACAATCTTATATGTTTCAATAAGATTCCCTCTCATCCTTCTAAACTCCAGAGTGTACAAGCCCAGCCGCTCCATTCTCTCAGCACATGACAGTCCCGCCATCCCGGGAATTAACCTTGTAAACCTACGCCTGCACTCCCTCAATAGCAAGAATGTCCTTCCTCAAATTAGCGGACCAAAACTGCACATAATACTCCAGATGTGGTCTCACTAGGGCCCTATACAACTGCAAAAGGACCTCTTTGCTCCTATACTCAACACCTCTTGCTATAAAGGCCAACATGCCATTCGCTTTCTTCACTGCCTGTTGTACCTGTTAGAGTTTCTTTTTGCATTTTATTGCACGTGATATCAGGTGCTCAGAGCAGGTAGTGCTAACTTTTAAAAGGAAGCAGCTATCCATTTGAAGAGGAAAAGAATTGCGTGGCCATGGGAAAATAGCGGGTTATTTGAACTGTCTGGTTCTACTCTTTATTCTACTATACTAGTTCTAGTCCTGGGAAGGGGCGGCACGGTGTCGCAGCGGTAGAGTTGTTGCCTTACAGCGCTTTCAGTGCCAGAGACCCAGGTTCGATCCTGACCACGGGCGTTGTCTGTATGGAGTTTTTACGTTCTTCCCGTGACCCGTGTGGGTTTTCTCCGAGATCTTCGTTTTCCTCCCGCACTCCAAAGACGTACAGGTTTGTCGGTTAATTGGTTTGGTATATATGTAAATTGTCCCTAGTGTGTGTAGGATAGTATTAATGTACGGGGATTGCAGGTCGGTGTGGACCCGGTGGGCCGAAGGGCCTGTTTCCCCTCTGTATCTCTAAACTAAATGACACTAAAAAAGTTCTGGCTACTCTTTCAAAAGCGATGCCGTTGGTAGAGGTCAAAGAGACTTCCTTTGGTTGCAATCCATGAATGGATTGGGCCTTCCAGCCTGGAACTTGTCTGGGGCACTCAAATGGCTTAGGATAATGTGGTCAAGATTATAATCCATTGTCATTTGTATAAATGAATCAACAAAGAAGAACTACTGTGTACAATATAATTCAGACAGGAAGGGCATTGCGGCTTGTAGCTTGGTTTTCTCAGTGTTGCCTGGAGGTGCCAAACCATGGAGAAGCTTTTCATTTTGCTGGTGTGAAGTCCAACCGGGCAATCTGTTTTGGGGCATTCTGCATGGTTTGATTCTCGACATAACTTATATTACTTTCCATGCTCCCTTAAGACCAGTAGTATCTTGCCCAGCTGTCTGCACCATGTACTAGAATGTGTCGGTAATTGCAAAACCTGCTCAGCACTTGAATTAATTAGTTAGACCAAGAAATCCTCCTTATACCTCGATCGCTGACGACCATTTGGTCTTAAATAACCCAGAAGGCCAGGAATAAGTTTCAAGTTAAAAATGCGAGCCCTAAATAATGGTGGATCTCGGACAGAAACCCCGATGGATATCTATTGCCAGGCCTTTATAAATGCCTGGATGAGGAGTTAATTGTTATTTATCAGGTTACATTGATAATTTAATGATTAAGGATTGATAAGAAAGACACAAAAGTATCAATTGCTCCAAATTTAGACTGGCCTAGCATGACAGTGCATTTCTTCAATCAGTTGCCATGGTAATCAATCCAGTGTGTGAAAGTACCCTGCTATTTTAATGATAATTTTTATTTTAATGGCCTTATTAATTGGAATTCATGGCTGAAAAATACTGTCATGTTTTCGATTCCACATCAACAAATATACTTAAATTATGTGGGGTTTTTTTTCTTTAAGATGACCTTTATGTGAATCTCCAATTTTTCACAGAAACTGCTTATTTTTAAAGTTACACTGAACTTGCACTGAAATTTTACTCAATGTCAGGGCGGCACGGTGGCGCAGCGGTAGAGTTGCTGCCTTACAGCGCCGGAGACCCAGGTTCGATCCTGACTACGGGCGCTTGCCTGTACAGAGTTTGTACATTCAACCTGTGACCGTGTGGGTTTTCTCCGGGATATCTGGTTTCCTTCCACACTCCAAAGACGTACAGGTTTGTAAGTTACTTGGCTTTGTATAATTGTAAATTGTTCCTAATGTGTGTAGGATAGCGTTTTCTTCAAACCTTCAAAATCGTCAATCACTTGCGCAGATTATATACTGCAGTGATGGATCAAATTACTTCGCACTTAGTTTAGTTTAGTTTAGCTTGGAAACAGGCCCTACGACCCATCGAGTCCGCACCGACCAATGATCCCCGTTACAATAGCACACTCTACACACTAGGGACAATTTACAATTTTTACCGAAGCTAATTAACCTACAAACATGCATGCCTTTGGAGCGTGGGAGGAAACCGGAGCATCCGGGAGAAAGCCCATGCGGTCACAGGGAGAACGTACAAACTCCGTACAGACATCACCTGTACTCAGGATCGAACCCAGGTCATTGGCGCTGCAAGGCAGCAGCTCTACCGATGCGCCACCGTGACGTTCCCTTCAACTTTCCTATCCAAATGAAATGGCAGATATGTGGGTTAGCTGGCCAGTTGGTCTGACACAATCTACAAAATAGACTACACCAGCCGAGTAACCACATCAATAGGGGCAGCACGATGGCGCAGTGGTGGAGTAGCTGCCTTACAGCGTTTACAGCACCAGAGATCCGGGTTCAATCCCGACTACGGGTGCTGACTACACGGAGTTTGTACGTTCTCCACGTGACCGCATGGGTTTTCCCCCCGAGATCTTCGGTTTCCTCCCGCACTCCAAAGACATACAGGTTTGTAGGTCAATTGGCTTTGCTAAAAATGTAAATTGTCCCTAGTGTGTGTGGGAAAGTGTTAATGTGCGGGGATCGCTGGTCGGTGCAAACTCGGTGGGCTGAAGGGCCTGTTTCTGCACTGTATCTCTAAACTAAACTAAACTATGCACTCAAAGTTTACCCTGTTGCAGATATAATTGTCATACTGTTCATTACTCAAGATCCACAGATAAGTAATTATTTTTCAAGTTAATATTTTATCATAATACTTTAACGGACATTATGCAATGGTGTTGTGCACCACAATTATTCAAGGAAATGTACTTGACTCTATAAGTATGAGGCTGATGATATTTTTGCATTTCTCATTTATTAGGTGCCATTTTATGATCAGATGATGAATGATGACTTTGGATAATCTGCAGTTTTCTCATTTTCCTTTTTGCACTTAATTTATTTCCCCTTGCCCCCTTCAGAAAGAGCCCAAGATCAGCTGTTGTCTGCTCTGCACAATCACACAATACATTATGTGATGAGGCTGGAATAATTTAACTTTTTTTTTCCCCCACTTACAATTCGAAACAAAAACATCTATTAAAATAGATCCCTGGTCTCTGATCACTAGCAGCAGAAATATACCATGTGTTACAAGTCAGACAAGGGGCTGAGAATAGGTGGTAATTTCAAACCAAATATGATGTAAACAGGCTATTAATAATAACTGATTTGATACATGTTGTGCTTTATACTTTAGGTGTTAGAATATTTCACCAATAAATCAGACTGAAGTGACAGCAAAGGAGAACTAATATATTTGTTACTACGCCTTCGGAAGAATCTATCTGATGCATGTAGGGAGGGTACATATAAAGAGAAAAAAAAGAAAATAAAGGAAAACAAATCTTTATTGTGTTAAAATTGTTAGAGAAGCCAATTTGCACGTAATGGTGGATGAGAAAATGAACACAAAGAATAGGCAAGTTACAAAAGGGTTATTAACTAATATTAGCGATGGCTTCTTGGTTCGATATGACTGATTCGTTTGGGTGACCACAGAGGATGGTTCCTTTGGTTTTGAAGTAGTGGTTGCCTAGTCTGAATTTCGTAAGGTTGTTTCCGCTGATTATCAGACCATGAAGTAGAACAGTTCCTTTCCATTACCACAAAAAAATAGTTTTTTTATTAAATGTTTATTGGCTATTAAACCCTTTAGTCACCTCTTTGCAAATGTGCTCAGTATATGCGTATTTGTGACCTGCAACCATTATCTCCCTGGTTTGCTGCGTTCAGAACACACTGCTTGAGAGCTTTGCTGCGTCTAAGGTTATGCACTGAATGAGGAGTAGCTTTACGTGCAGGGGAATTGCAGTTCTGTTTATTCAACTGGAGGGCGGCACAGTGACGCAGCTGGTAGAGCTGCTGCCTCACAGCCCCGGTGGCCCAGGTTCGATCCTGACGTCGGGTGTTTGCACGGAGTCATAGAGTGATACAGCGTGGAAACAGGCCCGTCGGCCCAACTTGCCCACACCGGCCAACATGTCCCAGCTACACTAGTCCCACCTGCTCGCGTTTGGCCCATATCCCTCCAAACCTGTCTTATCCATATCCCTCCAAACCTCTATACATTTACCTGTCTAACTGCTTCCTAAATGTTGGGATAGTCCCTGCCTCAACTACCTCCTCTGGCAGCTTGGTCCATTCATCCACCACCGTTTGTGTGAAAAAACGTTACCCCTCAGATTCCTATTAAATCTTTTCTCCTTCACCTGAAACCTGTCTGTATGGAGTTTGCATGTTCTCCCTGTGACCATATGGTTTCCCTCCAGTTTTATCCCACATCCCAAAGACATGAGTGTTTGTAAGTTACTTGGCCTCTGTAAATTGCCCATAGTGTGTATGGAGTGGTTGCGAAAGTGGAATAACCAGTGTGAACTGGTGATCAATGCTCAGTGTGGGCTGGGTGGGTTGGAAGGGCCCATTTCAATGCCAGTTCTTTGCCGATCATAAACCTGTGGTACATTTGATCAATGGCCACATTGTCTCTGAATTGAATGCCCACTCATAAAGATTCCACCTTAAGGGGCTGTCCCACTTGGGCGACCTAAGCTGTGAGTTTAGAAGAGTTTGCCCTGGACTCAAACACAAGGTCCTAGGAGGTCGTATGAGGTGGCTGGAACTCTCCTTCATGCTCGAGGGAAGTTCCCGAATACTCGCAGCCTCAGCTAGGTCGTGGAAAAATTTTCAGCATGTTGTAAAATTTACCGCGAGTAACATTTGGTCAGCATGGGTCTTTTTCACTCGTAGTGCAGCGGAGTGGAGTCGCTATTTACTTACAGGCACTCGAGGGCAGCCGTAGGACATCTTTCGCTGACCCGCTATTTTGATTGGCTCATTGGAGTTTCACGACCTAGGAAGACCTACCGGTAGGTAAAATGCCCGCTAACTTTATTGAACTTCTTAAAAGTCTCAACTCCTTCTCCCCCCCTTCTCCCCCCCTTCTCTCCCCTTCTCTCCCCTTCTCCCTCCCCCCCCTTCTCCACCCCTTCTGTCTCCCTTCTCGCTCCTTCTCTCCCCCCCCCCCACGCTCTCTAAAGGACTTACGGTAATCTGCGGCAGCCATTTACCTTCCTCTTCATAGCACAGACAGCGCTCCTCCGCTGTCCCTGGCCCCCTCCTTCGCGATGTATTTGTGTGTGTGTGTGGGCGGTAGGTAGATGCAGCTCACGGTTCGGTCGATGCAGCTCGCGGTTTCAACGCGGCCGGTCGATCCAGCTCGAGGCTTTCCAGGCGAGTGCCCTCGAGCTTGAAGGTCGAAGGCACTCTTCTGGACTCGCGGATTAGGTCGCCCAAGTGGGACAGGCCCTTTACTCAAAACATTCCCCTGCAAATTCAGCTTTTGTTGGTATCAGACAGTGTGAATTTGCTGATGGTATCCTCCACTTTAGATGAAGAATGTCCACGTAAAATAAAAACACATTCATTTCCTTACGAATCCAGATTTTTTTTTAGTTTAGCTACGTTTAGAGATACAGCGAGAAAACAGGGCCTTCGGCCCACCGAGCGTGCCGACCAGCGATCCCCACACACTGACACTATCCTACACACACAGGGGACAATTTACAATTACACATCTGCACAGACAAATCCCCTTAGTCAGGATCGAACCCGGTTCTCTGGCGCTGTGAGGCAGCAACTCTACTGCTGCGCCATCGTGCCACACTCATATTATTAATAATGACTAATTAAGGAAAATATAACAGCTGCACAGAGAGAGGACATACTGGAGGGATCATCCACTGAGGGAAGATAGACACAACATGCTGGAGTAACTCAGTGGGATTACTCCACCATTCTGTGTCTATCTTTGGTTTAAACCAGCATCTGCAGTTCATTCCTACAAATCCACTGAGGCAATATGGATAGAGCTCAAATATAAGGAAGATGCAATCTCCTTGATGGGGCAATACAAGGGGACCTCCCTGTAGCCTGTAGGAGATGAAGGAATAGATATGTAGACAGACCATGAACTATAAGGCAGGAGAATTCTCTGCTGATTTCCTAATGGAGCTAAGATTGTTACCAGATAAATTTCAAGATTTTAAAGATTCGCTCCTCAGAGTTGGGATTGTTTGTGGAATATGGGAAGTCATTTGGATGGAAGAGCAATTACAAGAGACAAATGTATGTCTTGAGATATATATACACTGACAGAGAAATCTTTTGTATGTAGATGCAAGGAACAGCAGACATTGGTTTTCACAAAAGGACACAAAGCGCTGGAGTAACTTAGCAGGTCAGGCAGCATCTCTGGAGAACACGGACAGGTGACGTTTGAGGTCGGGACTCTTCTCCAGACTTTGGAGCGAATCGTTTGAGCTGTCTAAACCCAGGTCGGAAACATTGAGCGGGTGGAAGTACAAGGTGGAGAGCAGAAAACAAAACACAGCCAAGCTGACATACATTTCTATAAATAGTGCATGACAAAGAGTTTATCAACAGCCGCGGAGTTAACGAGATGAATCATGCAGAAAGGGTCTGATTCTGCGAGCCACTTGGAAATAAAATATTTGGTGCCAGAAAAACTGTGCTCGGTATGTACTTGCTGCAAGATGCTGCTGCAAATGTATGCTGCCTTAAAGCACCACTCTGCTGCCCTTTACACTTCCCACTCATCTCCAGTATCTTAAAATGCTAATAAGGAGGATTCTAGGAAAGGAATAAAATGAAGAAACAAATCGTCAAAAAAGCATTGAATATTTTTTTTTTTTAATTGTACGCCGAAAAGTATCTTTTGAGTAAAGGATTATCATCAGAAATAGGAAACCTGCTTTGTAAATACATTATGTATAAGGAGGACCTGCAGATGCTGGTTTAAATCAGATAGGCACAAAAAGCTGGAGTAACTCAGCGGGACAGGCAGCATCACTGGAGAGAAGGAATGGGTGACGTTTTGGGTCGAGACCCTTCTTCAGAAATACATCTATATCTAAAGATAGACACAAAAAGCCGGATAAGACAGCATCTCTGGAGAAAAGGAATAGTTGATGTTTCGGGTCGAGACCCTTCTTCAGATTGAGAGTCAGGGGAGAGGGAAACGAGAGATATAGACGGTGATATGGAGAGATCTATTATTATTATTTTTATTATTATTATTATTATCTATTACTCCATCTAGCAAATAAAATGCACAACCTTATTTAGACATGACACTGTCCAGTAAATCACAGAAATTATTTTTATTTTAAAGTTGGCATCTGTTTTAAAGTTAGAGGCCAATGACAGTTCAATTAATTTTCCCTCGAACAAAGGAAGATATACCCCATACATTGTTGGTCTAGCAGCAAATCTAAATATTGTTTAGAGTGAGTTATTAATCTCACAGGATAGGATTAATGGGGGTGATCAGACTTGCCACAACTGTTTACAAGAGTGAATATAATGGGGGCACATTGAGAGTTTATATATTTTAAACCATGAAAATATAGAAAATAGCAATATTATAGATGATGCATACACGTGTTTAAGAAATAATGCAACTTAATTTTACGCTAAGGCCTGGTATAGTTTACATATTTAGTTTAGTTTAGTTTAGTTTAGAGATACAGCGCAGAAACAGGCCCTTCAGCCCACGGAGTCCGCATCAATCAGCGATCACTGCACAGTAACACTATCCTACACACACATGGGACAATTTACATTTATACCAAGCCAATTAACCTACATGTACTCTATGTATTAGGAGTGTGGGAGGAAACCGAAGATCTCGGAGAGAACCCACACGATTACGGGGAGAACGTACAAACTCTCTACAGACAGCACCCGTAGTCGGGATTGAATCCGGGTCTCTGGCGCTGTAAGCGCTGCAAGGCAGCAACTCTACCACTGTACCAATCAAATCAAAAAATTAGATTTTTTTAAAACGTAGATGAGGAGCTAATTCATCTTTTATGGGTGGTAAATGAATGAATTAATAAATGTATTGGCCAAGTATATACACATACAAGGAATTTGCCTTGGTGCTCCACTCGCAAGTAACAACACGACATACAGTAAACCATTAAGAATAAAACATAAACCATTAAAACATTATAGTTTAAACATGTGAATGAAATAAAATACCTAAGCGGAAAAAAGCTGTTATCATGTTTGGCTGTGGTGGCTTTGACAATCCGGAGTCGCCTTCCAGAGGGAAGTGATTCAAAGAATTTATGGCCTGGGTGAGAGGGGTCAGAGATTATCTTACCCGCTCGCTTCCTGGCCCTTGCAGTGTACAGTTCATCAATGGGGGGGAGGTGAAAGTCAACAACCCTCTCAGCTGATCGAATGATTCGCTGCAGCCTCCGGATGTCGTGTTTGGTGGCTGAGCCAAACCAGACCATGATGGAGAAGGTGAGGACAGACTCTACGATGGCAGTACAGAATTGGACCATCATTGCCTGTGGCAGATTGTGGCATACAATGCTAGCGTGTTTTCTCAATGATAAACTCTTTATATTTCAGCAAAATCTTTCAGAGCTTTTTTGCGATCAGTTTATGACCACAACAAGGATAGGAGAAAATTGTGAATTGTAAATTGTCAAACCTTAAAATTAAATGAAAAATCATCCTTGGAACAGGAAGCACTGAACCAACATCATTTGATGCGAAGCGATATTTTTCATTTCTCTTTTTACTTGAACATGCAGGGCTATATTTTGCGGAACTTCAATTAGATTTATTGCAAGCCAACTGATGGGTTTGCTTGAGATAAAGGGAAAAGGGAGAAAATCATTGGAAATAAGGGCGGCTCGATGGCACAGCGGTAGAGTTGCTGCCTTACAGAGCTTGCAGCGCCAGAGACCCGGGTTTGATCCTAACTACGGGTGCTGTCTGTACGGAGTCTGTACGTTCTCCCTATGACCGCGCGGGTTTTCTCCGAGACCTTCGGTTTCCTCCCACACTCCAAAGATGTGCAGGTTTGTAAGTTAATTGGCTTGGTAGTATACATGTAAATTGTCCCAAGTGTGTAAATGTGCTGGGATCGCTGTTTGGAGTGGACCCGGTGGGCTGACAGGCCTGCCTCCGCACTGTATCTCTAAACTAAACTAAATAACCTCTCTCCCCTGCATCCACGTATCATCACCAGGCTTTGTCCTGCCCATAAGATAGGCACAAAATGCTGGAGTAAAGCAGTGGGTCAGGCAGCATCTCTGGAGGAAAGGAATAGGTGATATTTCGGGTTGAGGCCCTTCTTCAGACCTTGCCCCTCCTCTCTTCGAGCTTTCACCCTCCTTTCTCCCCACTCCAATCACGACCTGAAGAAGGGTCCCAATGCGAAATGGCACCTATCCATGTTCTCCAGAGATGCTGCCTGACCCATTGAGTTACTCCAGCACTTTATGTCCTTTCATTGTAAACAGGCACCTGCAGTTCCTTGTTTCCATCTCTAATTCTAACTCCATTCATTTCAATGGCGAGGAATTGCAGCCAGGAGTTTAATAATAGATCTATGTAAATTGAATGAACTTAAGTCTGTTTAATCAATTTTAGCTTTCTACTGATTTTTGTTTATACTTTTAATTCATAGACTAACACAGAAATGGGTCCTTCAGCCCATAATGTCTGTTCCAAACATGATGCCAAGTTAAACATCTCATCTGCGTGTACATGATCCAAATTCCTTTAATTCCTGTACTTTCACGTGCCCATTTAAAACCCTCTTAAACACCACTATCATATCTGCCTCCATCACCACCCCCTGACAGTGTGTTCTAAACCCCCACTATCCCTATGTGATAAAACTTGCCCCACACATCCCCTTCAACTTTCACCTCTCACCTTAAAGCTATGACCTCTGGAGTTGGACATTGTCACCCTGGAGAAAAGGTTCTGACTGTCTACCCTATCTCTGCCTCTCATCATTTTTATAAGCTTCTATCATCACCTCTCCACATCCGACATTCTAGAGAATACAATCCAAATCTGTCCAATCTCTCCCTGTAGCTTCAACCCTTTAACCCAAGCTGTGTTCTGGTAAACCTCCTCTGTATCCTCTCCAAAGCCTCCACATCTTTCCTATAATGGGGCAACCAGAACAGCATGCAATACAGCAAATAATTCTTTCCCATATGTTTTAGTATTACATTCGTAGGTAATACAGCCTGGTCTGGATGTTTTTGACCATCTGTGTATTTTCAACAGATTCACAAACATTCAAGCTGTTTGATGTGATGACAGCCACTTTCTAATGTAGCAAGTGAGCTTTTAGGTTAGAAACTCGGTGAAGCCCATGAGAATATAGTTTAAATTGAACTGCATATAAACTTCATTAGTCAAGCGGCCAGAATTTAATTAGATACAGTAATAAAAAATGTACGAGGAAATGGCAGAACCAAAGAGGAAGGTCAGGAGGGCTTATCTGGATGAACGATGAGATACCAACAAACAAAAGAGACATGGAGAGTCACTTCAAACAGATGGTCACAAATCACATCTAATTAAAGCAAGGACATTGTGAATTATCTTAAGACAAAAAGATAACAGAGAAGAGACAGGCAGGAAGGTCGGTATCAGTAACAAAACTAATGTCGAAATGGTGTAACTGAACACGATTAGAGGTATGTGTAGGAAGGAACTGCAGATGCTGGCTTAAACCGAAGACAGACACAAAAAGCTGGAGTAACTCAGCAGGCTAGGCATCAACTCTGGAGAAAAGAAATAGGTGATGTTTTGGGTCGAGATCTTTCTTCAGACTGAGAGGAAAGGGAAAGGGGAAAGGGGAACGAGAGATATAGACGGTGATATAGAGAGATATAGAACAAAGAAATGAAAGATCTGCAAAAAAAGTAACAATGGTTAAGGCAACAGTCCATTTTGGGCTCTGGGCTAGGTGTTAACGAGTTATACAGACAATGAAACTCACCAGGAGAATGTGAAAATGTGTGTCTCTCAAACCAGATGTGTGTGTCTCTCAAACCAGACTCTGACTTAATAAAAACTAGACTATGGTTGAGAATCATAAGTATGACCCTAGATAACATTTTACCTCTGTGAGCACAATGCCTACATTAGAAATGAACAAAGAACTTCTGCGTCTTGCATATGGCGTGCACAGCCTAAAGTTGTAGGTCAACTTGTTCGATTTGATCTATTTGTTTGCGCACGTCGGGTTGAATGCATTAGTCGAAACAGGATGGACCACGTGAAGGTTGCAATCTCCCACCCCAACAAAGATCTACCAATGGTACATAAAAGTGTCTTGGGTTTACTAACATTGGACCAACGTGCAAGAGAAATTCACAGGCGTTAGGGCGACACGGTGGCGCAACAGCAGAGCTGCTACCTTACAGCGCCAGAGACCCGGGTTCGATCCTGACTACGGGTGCTGTCCGTACGGAGTTTGTACATTCTCCCTGCGACCACGTGGGTTTTCTCTGGGTGCTCTAGTTTCCTCCCACAATCCAAAGACGTACAGGTTTATAGGTTAATTGGCATCTGTAAACTATAAATTGTCCCTTGCATGTAGGATCGTGCTAGCATACGGGTGGTCGGTGGCCAGCGCAAACTCGGTGGGCCGCACGGCCCTGTTTCCACACTGTATCACTAAAGTCTAAATTCTAAAGAATGATCCTCGAGTTTGGAACACAGTCCAGCTTATTGGCTCATCCTAATAGAATGATTCTACTGAGACTGATTGTATGTGTTTGACTACTGTTCTGTGAATGTAGTATTATGACTACGTTATTTCTTTGTTTTTGAGAGGTCATTATTTAAGTACTGAAGTTTTGGAAATACATTTTGGATGTTTTTTTGATGATTGTGTAATTTCCGATATGTTCACCAACATTCAAACTGTTTGATGACTCACAGGCAGATTATCTGGGGATATGTTTTAACCAGCTTTCAAAGCATTTTTGCGGGTTTTACAATTATGAGGTTCTGTGTCATGCAGGAACACTGACCAGATTTGAGAAGACACTTTGTGCAGGAGTATCCCAGCGAGTGGGGCAACATCTCAGGAGAATCTGGATAGGTGACATTTCGGGGCAGAGACCCCACAAAGTTGCCTATCCATATTCACCTGAGATGCTGCCTGATCCGCTGAGAAAGTGTCTTCTTTTGTAAATCAGCAACTGCAGTTCCTTGTTTCTTCTGCCCAGACCTGATCTGCCTTTAAGGACAATGCAGTTATTTGATGCTTGCTTCATCTATAAACAGATCTTTCGGACAAGGGAATGGCAGGCACAGCCACAGATTAGTTACTCCCAGAGTATTATAGGCCTCTGTGTTTATAATGTTATGGAAATGGTGCACCTGTCGTTAAATTACCTGATTAGTATTCCTGAGCAAGTTATCGGATGTGCGAGTTCAAATCCCATCATGGCAATTGGAGAATCTAAATTCAATGCACAAACTGAAATAATAAAAGAAAATAGAATACCACGTCCCAGCTACACAGGTATGAATAGACATGGTTACTGGACAGCTCAGGGTCAGTGACACAACTTCAGAGCAATGCATTTTCCAAGCAACGGGTTTTGATAAATGGTGCAGATATTTATGGTATTGAGAAGTTATTTGGTCAGGCTGGCCATGGAAATGTTTGCTGGATATTATAGGCACAAGGAACCGCAGATGCTGGTTAATGTAAAAGGTCACAGAGGGCTGGAGTAACTGAACAGATCAGGCAACATCTCTGAAGAAGGGTCCTGACCTGAAACGTCACCTATCCATGTTCTCCTGATATGCTGCTTGATCCATCGGGTTCCTCCAGCACTTTGTGTTATTTTTTTACTACGACCAATCTTAGTGTTAATTTGGATTTTAGATGCAGCGTAATTTTTACAGCCATTTTTACAAATGGTGAAAATACACTGATGTATTCTGTACAGAAATAGATGTGGTATCGCTTGTGAAAGATGGTGTTCATCGCTCGTGAAAGCAAGGTGCGGAAGCCAACAGCATCAGCCAGAGAACTATGTGAATCAACATGTTCTTGGGCTGCACTTGATTGGTACAGTTTCAATTATTGATGATATATTGAATTGGATGAAACTAACACAGTCTCATTAAATAAAATCAAGATTATTTTAAGAGTAGATGAAAATCTAATATATATTAACATTTGGCAATGATAAATAAAACTATAATGTTCAAGGCAGCAGATATGGGGAAATAACAGGTATGTATTTTCATTTTCAGAGTTAAGAGATAGAAAGATGAGCAATCTACACAATTACATGATTCCCATGTGAGGTACAAAAGTAATAGATAAAAGTTACAATTTGTATTTCAGCCAATGGGATACAAAGGGTCAAATAATACACTAAAAAACAATTTCCTTATAATTGCACACTTTACCAGAACTGTTACTATAAACTTAATAGGAAATGATTTGGTGTTTAAATAGGACAACGTTATGCTTAACAATATCTGTTAAAGTGGTGGAAATCAATGGTTCACAAAATGACCCATATTATCTCAAATTCTCACAGATTGTTAGTGTTTCTGACAGGAACAATTCGGTACATGACAGCAGCTCTTGGTGGGGAAAGGAGAATCAGTGTAACAGGATATTCCCGTTCCAAGGTCATGTACGAATTAGAATATCTGGTTTCTGTGCAATGTTATCTGTTTTTTAAACCTTTATATTAATGAACAAAGAGTCCCGGTGGTATATTAAACCTAAAAGCCACACTACTTCAGCCAATACATTTCTAGTGAGCTCGCTTTTGGCCTTCGTTATTCAAAGACTGAGGTCACATAATTTTAAAATAGAACATAGAAACATACAGCACAGGAATAGGACCTCAGTCCACAATGCCTATGCCAAACATGATGCCAAGATCACGTCTTAAGAGCCTGTCCCACTATACGAGTTTACCCAAGAGATCTCACAAGTTTTTTAAAAAATAGTAAGATTAAACGAGAACTTACCTAAGTTTGAAGTTTGATCTTTATTTTATGAGGAGTTACGTAGGTGATTACGTGAAGAACCCCGCCAGTGCGCCTGCGCGTCAATCTTCAAAGCAGCGGTGTGAAATCACAAAAAACAACAACCAAAGTAATATACTCATAATAAAACGAGTAATACAAGAACTTCCATCTGACCTTTATGATAGAGGGTAGGGTCGTGGTGGGCACGTAATCACCTACGTAACTCCTCATAAAATAAAGATCAAACTTCAAACTTAGGTAAGTTCTCGTTTAATCTTACTATTTTACTTCGGAGTCACGTGAGTGACTACGTGAAGATTTTAAAGCTTTGTGATTTCATGCCGTAGATCAATCCCGGCTTCTCACTGCATTGATTGACTCGGAACGAGAATAATAAATCATGCATTCATAATAACATTTGTACCACAAATGCAGTAATTTCATTATTGAAATGAATTACTGCATTTGTGGTACAAATGTTATTATGAATGCATGATTGATTGAGAAGCCGGGAATGTTCCACAGAACTTAAAATAGTTTCTGCAAACAATCCCGCATTAACAATAGGCCGATGGTAAAAATGTTGAAACATCAACTCATTGGACCACCCGGTGGCTGCGAGGATATGGTCGATATTTTCAAAACTCTTTAGATTCTGGAGTAGTTCCTGAGGATTGGAGGGTAACAAACGTAACCCCACTTTTTAAGAAGGGAGGGAGAGAGAAAACGGGGAATTACAGACCACTTAGTCTAACATCGGTAGTGGGGAAACTGCTAGAGTCAGTTATTAAAGATGGGATAGCAGCACATTTGGAAAGTGGTGAAATCATTGGACAAAGTCAGCATGGATTTACGAAAGGTAAATCGTGTCTGACGAATCTTATAGAATTTTTCGAGGATGTAACTAGTAGAGTGGATGGGGAGAACCAGTGGATGTGTTGTATCTGGACTTTCAGAAGGCTTTCGACAAGGTACCACATAAGAGATTAGGATACAAACTTAAATCACACGGTATTGGGGGTTCAGTATTGATGTGGATAGAGAACTGGCTGGCAAACAGGAAGCAAAGAGTAGGAGTAAACGGGTCCTTTTCACAATGGCAGGCAGTGACTAGTGGGGTACCGCAAGGCTCAGTGCTGGGACCCCAGCTATTTACAATTTATATTAATGATCTGGACGAGGGAATTGAAAGCAACATCTCCAAGTTTGCGGATGACACTAAGCTGGGGGGCAGTGTTAGCTGTGAGGAGGATGCTAGGAGACTGCAAGGTGACTTGGATAGGCTGGGTGAGTGGGCAAATGTTTGGCAGATGCAGTATAATGTGGATAAATGTGAGGTTATCCACTTTGGTGGCAAAAACAGGAAGGCAGACTATTATCTAAATGGTGGCCGATTAGGAAATGGGGAGATGCAGCGAGACCTGGGTGTCATGGTACACCAGTCATTGAAAGTAGGCATGCAGGCAGTGAAGAAAGCGAATGGTATGTTGGCCTTCATAGCAAGAGGATTTGAGTATAGGAGCAGGGAGGTTCTACTGCAGTTGTACAGGGTCTTGGTGAGACCACACCTGGAGTATTGCATACAGTTTTGGTCTCCAAATCTGAGGAAGGACATTATAGCCATAGAGGGAGTGCAAAGAAGGTTCACCAGACTGATTCCTGGGATGTCAGGACTTTCATATGAAGAAAGACTGGATAGACTTGGCTTATACTCGCCAGAATTTAGGAGATTGAGAGGGGATCTTATAGAAACGTACAAAATTCTTATGGGGTTGGACAGGCTAGATGCAGGTAGATTGTTCCCGATGTTGGGGAAGTCCAGGACAAGGGGTCACAGCTTAAGGATAAGGGGGAAATCCTTTAAGACCGAGATGAGGAAAAACTTCTTCACACAGAGAGTGGTGAATCTCTGGAACTCTCTGCCACAGAGGGTAGTTGAGGCCAGTTCATTGGCTATATTTAAGAGGGAGTTAGATGTGGCCCTTGTGGCTAAAGGGATCAGGGGGTATGGAGAGAAGGCAGGTACGGGATACTGAGTTGGATGATCAGCCATGATCATATTGAATGGCGGTGCAGGCTCGAAGGGCCGAATGGCCTACTCCTGCACCTATTTTCTATGTATCTATGTATCTATGACAGGGACGTCTTTCGCCCTGGCCGCCGACGTTTCTGCTGCCCTAGGCAAGTGAGACGTAAAAACATCAGTGTTAATACCAGCAGCTGTTAAGACTTCTTTTATCCATCTGGAAATAGTCTGTACTGAAACTCTCTTGTGTGGTTTCTTGTGTGTGATCAACAACCCAGTTTCCGTATTTCTCAAATTCTTTGTGACCTCCATGTATTGTAACAAATATGTCTTAACACAGAAACAAGGATCATTTGGATATGCTGCTAGCACAATTTTAAATCCTGTCACACCTGGCCTACTTTGCCTTAGTAGGTCATAGATATAGAATGTAACCTTGTCTTCAGTTACTTCCATCCTGTCTATTTGTAATTTTCCAAGTGTTTGCACTCGTTGTGCTGTCTCTAATGCCATAAGCATGACTACTTTCATACTGAGCTTGGCCAAAAGTAAAGACACACTTGGTGACCATTCACAAAGTAGTTTCAGTACCACACTTACATCCCAGATTGTCATGTACCTAGGTTTCGGTGGTTTGGAATTAAAGATTCCTTTCATTAGTCTGGAAACAAGTGGGTGTGACCCAATTGAGTTTCTTTCTGAATCCAGAACCAAATATGAGGACAATGCACTTCTGGCTGAATTAATTGCACTACAACTCAGACCTTCATCATAATAAAGTTTTGACAGAAATTCTAAACATTTGAAATATCTGCATTAATATATTCCACATTCTTTTGTACACAGAACTCTTCCCATTTCTTAATATAAGAAAAGTACTGTTTTTTAAGTGCTCTTCCTCCAGGCTGCCGTAAGCATGTCCACAGTACGCTCTGACAGTCCTCGCCCCAGAAAAGGCCTTCTTAAAACCTGCAAATCAACAAATCCAAACAATCATATAATGGATGTTGTTCCCCTGTTACAGGGTGCAGCAATAAATTACTCCTTTTTGGGACTTTCATCAACATTTGTGTTGTTAATTCTAATATCAACGGATACCATGGCTGTGTAGGCCAATCTGGTACTATCAATACCCCTGAAGCAGCATCTTGCCTGATTTTAAGCAAACATTGGCTTATGAGGCAGAAAGGTGGAAATATATATGAAAACATACCACCCCAATATAGCGAGAAAGCATCAATCACCACTGCTCCTGGATCTGGTTCCCATGAGACATATCTCGATAGCTGATGATTCAGTCTAGATGCGAACAAGTCGATGTCGGGCATTCCAAATCTGATTACTATATCATTGAATACCTCTCGATTCAACATCCATTCTTTATTATCATTGAACTTTCGTGACCTGGTGTCTGCTATCGTGTTCATTCTACCTGGTAGCTAGATAGCTGAAATCCAAATGTTCTTTTCAACACACCAAAACCAAAATTGATTAGCCATTTTGTCACATGACACCGACTTGATTCCACCCATATCATTAATATAGGCAACTGCTGTTGTGTTATCAATTTGAAATTGAACATGCCTTTTAGTTGTGTTAGAACAATAAGCTTGGAGTCCATAGAAACATCCTAAAACTCCAAATAGTTAATTCCCCATGTCTGCAGTAACAATGACTCTTCCTGATTCCATCTGCCTCCGCAGCTAGATGGTAAGTCAGTTGCACCCCATTCTAGTGCACTGGCATCAGTTTGTAATATCATGGAAGGTTGTTCAATCAGCACTTTGCAGGAACTGCTTGAGACATGTAGAATCCACCACTGCAGATCAGAAACAGCATTTGTTGTTAGTTGCATGGTTCTATCAAAATGACCAGCATGCACCCTCAGTGCCTGTTCTTTAACTCTCTGCAGCTGTTGATAATGTAATGGTCCGTATTGGACTGCTGGGAATGCTGCCACTCATTTTCCCAGTACTCGAGCCACCTGTCTGATTGAGGGGTTTTGCTCGTTTAACAGATTACTGCAATCTTTAATCAACTCCACCCTTTTTTTTCCCTGGGCAAAGTAATTTTCATTTGGGCTGAATCAATTGTGAACCCCAAATAATCAATCGAGGTACATGTTGTTAACCTTGATTTCTTTGGATGAAAACCCCAAACTTTCAAAAGTTGATTTCACAACTGCAACAGATGCTTCTGTTGACTGTTTTGTCCTTCCTATAATCAGGACATCATCCAAGTATGCCATTAGTACATGCCCCTGGCTTCTTAGCAAGCCAGGTAAAGATCTGACAAACCCATGGAATTATAGGCCTATTGCATTAACATCCAACATATGTAAAGTAATGGAAAAAAATGGTAAATGAAAGGTTAACATATTATGTAGAAAATAAAGGATATTTATCCAATTACCAGAGTGGTTTTAGGAAGGGGAGAAACACCATGGATCCAGCTATATGTTTAGAACATGAAATTAGGAGAGCACAAATTAACAGAGAAAGTGCAGTAGCTGTATTTTTTGATATTGAGAAAGCATATGATATGATGTGGGGAGAAGGGTTATTAGTGAAACTAGGTAAGTTGGGGATTAAAGGTCGTATATTTAAATGGATTCAGGATTTTTTATTTGGGAGGTCAATACAAGTACGAGTTGGAAATCAATACTCAGGAACATTAGATATTGAAAATGGAACACCTCAAGGGAGCATAATAAGTCCTTTACTATTTTTTATTAATGATAAATGATGTGTATGAAGAAATTGTAAATGAAATGGGAGTTTCACTGTTTGCGGATGATGGGGCAATCTGGAAAAGGGGGAGAAATGTGAAGTTTATTGTGCAGAAACTACAGAGGGCTATAATAAAGGTACAAGAGTGGTCTTATCAATGGGGATTCAAATTTTCTGTGGAAAAGACAAAGATAATGTTTTTTACTAGGAAGAAAATTGGTAGTGAGGTTAAACTAAAATTATATTACCAGAAATTGGAGAGAGTAAAATACTATAAATTTTTAGGTTTATGGTTTGATGAGAGGATTACATGGATGGTTCAACTGACTGTCAAATTAACTTTAACCCAATGTCTGCAGTATGCTACTTGCACTTTTCTATATTGCACCTTTTATTAATGAATATTTTATATAATGTATATGTCCATTGTCTATTTTTATTGGTATACTGTCTGTCTGTGTTATAAATATTACTTGCACATTGGAGTATGGAGAAAGGCAATTTCAATCCTCTGTGTAACTACTTGTTACATTATTTGAATTGACAATAAAGTTACTATTACTATTACTATTACTATTACTATTACTATTACTATTAAAACAACTCCAACAGCAGTATTACAGGTTGAAATGGGGGAGATGCCTCTAGAGATGAGAAGGATACAGCTTTCATTAAATTACTGGATTAACCTACAGGGCTGCAGTCAAGAACACCCAGCACAAGTTACTGTCAAACCATGCTGGGAAAAGGAGAGAAGGGAAACAAAAAGTTTTGGATGGACAGTGACCCAGAGAGCAGTACAAATCGGCATAGCACAATTAAATGTGGTTCCAACGGTTCCATTACCTTCAATTCCACCTTGGATACTTCCAGATGCAATAGTAGACTTTACAACATTGGAACAGAAAAACAAGGATAAACAACATAGGTATAATTCAGTCGTTATACAGGAATACATTGATAGATACAACAGTTTTGTCCAAATTTATACAGATGCATCAAAAGATTCAGTAGATAAAGTAGGAGTAGCATTTATTGTACCAGAATTTCACATCAAAGTAGGGAAGAGGATCATTAATGAGGTCTCAGTATACACAGGTGAAATGATTGCAATATTGTTAGCGGTACAGTGGGTCGAGGATACTAGGCCTTTAAGGACAGTTATTTGTTCAGATTCAAGTTTAGCAGTAAAGAGTTTACAGCACAGCCATTCAGACAGTAGACCAGACATTTTGATTGAAACAACAAACACTATTCAGAATTCAAATGATGGGGCTTACAGTCATATTTTTATGGGTACCAGCACACATTGGCATTAGAGGAAACAAAATGGCAGATAAGGTAGCAAAAGAGGTAGCAAAAAGAAGTAAGATTGATTTAAGTATTAACATAGGTAAAACTGAAATCAAAGACATTATTAAACAAAGACTGAAGAAAAGATGGCAAAAGCAATTTGTTCGGAAGGATATAGGTTATTAGTATATGTAATGCTGCTGCTGCTGCACCCGCTGAGTTTCTCCAGCATTTTTGTGTACCTTCGATTTTCCAGCATCTGCAGTTCCTTCTTTAACACAACAGTATATGTAATGGTGTTGTTTGATCCACACTCCATGCCAGTTGGTGGCGGTAATGCACCAAAAAAGTGGTTTGCCAACCGCCAAAAAACACCACATAGAAGAAGAAGAAGTAGGCTTCTTAGCAACCCCAGAATTGGTTTTAACAATTTTGTGAATATTCTGGGAGTGGACGTTAACCCATTAGGCATAGCCATAACTGGTTTATCCATGTAAATTTAAGATACTTCCTATCTTCCAAGTGACTGAATAATATGCATCTTTTAAATGTATAGCCATATAACATGCTTCTGAGATAAGTTGTTTGGCAGTCACAAATGTCTCCATTTTAAAATGTCTAAATTGAACAAAAGGATTCAGACTTGTCAAGTCTAGAATAATCCTACATCCTCTATCCTTTTTTGATCGGGGGAATATATTTGACACAAATTGGTGATTTTGGTAGACTGATTCTTCAATAACACCTTTTATATATAGGGTTTCAAGTACAGCTTGAACCTCCATCACTTCTTTTTGTGCAAAGTGGAGAGTTCTGCTAGGAACATGCTGGACAGGCAAATCATAATTTGGATTGAATTCAATTTGAAATCCTTGTATACTATTCAGAATTACCACATCTGAAGTAATCTTCTTCTAATTGTTATAGAAGAGACGTAATCTGCCTCCAACTTTTGGACTTAATCCGGTTAGTATGTTCTCATGAAAACCAGGTCCACCTACCTCTTGAGTCATTTGAGTACCCTGAGATCCCTGGATTCTCCCGGAAGCACACCCACTGGTTCTTGCTCCCGCTGCAGGCCGCCAGTTACGTCCCTGCGTTGATGAGCGACTTGGTCCTGGTCCAGGATCCGTATGACATCTGAAAGGATATCCTCTTTACAGACTTTACAACCATTGATGTTTTCATCAATCCTGTTTTCGCTCCATCTTCCAACTCTTTAATACGTCTCCCGAGATCCTCTCCAAAGAGTAAGTTGGGTAATTGTATATTACTTGGTTTGCAGAGTGCTGCGAATTTCGGATTTATAGTATAGCACCTTTCCTCAAACAATTGATCTCGAAGTGGGTGCTGCATAGCAACCCCAGTGATTCCTGATGCAACTCTGTCATCTCTTGGCTTTTATCCGCTATTCTGGCAAAAGCAGTTATTCCAGAACCCAGCAGCTTTAATATTCTCTGCAATTTCAATTCTTGAGTCTCAACTGATTCCAGATAATTTGATTCACTGCAACACCCAGTTACTTGGGGTCTCATGTTTTCTTGCAATCTCTTCCATCTCCTGCTGTTCCAGCTGATGGGAAACCAAGTAATTTATTAGGGAGGCCAATTCTTCTCCTAATAGCTCTCCTGACCCTGACGGGGCAGCGAATCGTACTGCCAGTGGTGGAATATCTGCCAGCTGCCGTTCTTCGCCTTATACAGCCTCACCGTCAGAGTCGGGGTCTGAAATCTCATGACCCATGGCACGCTCCTCATACCTGAGGGTGCATTCCATCAGCCCTGTACCAGGAGCTGTTGAGCTGCTTCCAGCAGCTTGGATTTCAGTACACTCTTCCCTGAGTGTGCTTCGCTCCAACAGCCTATGTAGAAGGCTTTACATTTGGACAATACGCTCAAATGCAGTATCAATCCCTGGAGCTATTTCGATTACCTGGGACTTCTCCTCCGTGGGCCGTGTAGATTTAAATTTGGCCTTTCGCCCGACAGGCGCTGACTGCCCCAGGTCCACAGTCGCTATGCTCACCGCTGGCGACTGTACCGGGGTTTAGAGGCGGTTGGTCGCTAACCGTAGACTCCCGACTTTCTGTCGGCTGAGTCGCTCGCCTCTTCCCCCTGCCTGTTTTTTCCATGGCGTCTGTGGAAAAAATCCCCACAGATCCACAGTAAACAGACCTGGAAAACATGAAAAAAGTTTCTACTTACCTTGTAGTTGAAAAACTACAAATCCATTAGAGGAGCTCTGCTCCTCACGTCCGTTTGCGTCAAGGCGTCTGACGTAATGACGCGCAGGCGCACTGGCGGGGTTCTTCACGTAGTCACTCTCGTGACTCCGAAGTAAAATCAAACTCGTGGTAAGTACGTAGACTGTACGTAGTGGGTACGTCGGAGCTCGGGCCGTCTCTTAGTGGCTCATAACGCTAACGGCAGATACTCGGGAAATGCAATAAGCTCGTGAAGTGTTTTCAACATGTTGAAAAATGTCCACGAGAGCCCCGAGTACCTATGAGCGGCTATTACTGTAATTCTCCGAGTTTGAATCAGGGGAAACTCGGAAGAACTCTTGAATTACCTCGTGCAGTGGGACAGCCCCTTTATCTGCTTGTACATTATCCCTGTTCATTGCATATCCATGTGTCTATCCAAAACGCTCTTAAACGCCATTCTCGTACCTGCCTTCATCATCACCCCTAGCAGTGTTCCAGGCACCCACCAACCTCCGTGTAAAAAAATAAATTGCCCTGTACACCACCTTTAAACCTTGCCCCTTTCACCTTAATGGTATGCCCTTTAGCCATTATTATTTCCACCTTCGGGGAAAAAAGGTTCTGACTGCCCATCCTATCTATGCCTCTCATCATTTTATATACTTCTATCAGGTGTCCCTTCAATCTCCAATGTTCCAGAGAAATAAAATTCAAGTCTGACAATAATGGTAAGTCTATCAACTTGCCCACTCTTGTCAATAGACAATAGACGATACACAATAGGCGCAATAGTAGGCCATTTGGCCCTTCGAGCCAGCACCACTATTCAATATGATCATGGCTGATCATCCACAATCAGTATCCCGTTCCTGCCTTCTCCCCATATCCCTGGATTCTGCTATCTTCAAGAGCTCTATCTAACTCTCTCTTGAAAGCATCCAGAGAACCGGCCTCCACCGCCCTCTGAGGCAGAGAATTCCACAGACTCACAACTCTCTGTGTGAAAAAGTATTTCCTCATCTCCGTTCTAAATGGTTTACCCCTTATTCTTAAACTGTGGCCCCTGGTTCTGGACTTCCCAAACATCGGGAACATATTTCCTGCCTCTAGCGTGTCCAAACCCTTAATAATCTTATATGTTTCAATAAGATCCCTTCTCATCCTTCTAAATTCCAGAGTATACAAGCCCAGTCGCTCCATTCTGTCCATTAGGTATGTTTACTAATATATATGTCTAATAACACCAGGTTCTGAGGCAATGTGAGTTTTCCACAGTTACCTCAATTTTACCTGAAAAAGACCAAGCAGAGTGCAGCTAGTAACCATTTTTAAAAATTGTTTAGGAAGGAACTGCAGATGCTGGTATAAACCAAGGATAGACACAAAATGCTGGAGTAACTCAGCGGGACAGGCAGCATCACTGGAGAGAAGGAATGGGTGATGTTTCGGGTTGAGAAGAGTCTAATGAAGGGTCTCGAGCTGAAACGTCACCCATTCCTTCTCTCCAGAAATGCTGTCTGTCCCGCTGAGTTACTCCAGCATTTTGTGTCTATCTGCAGTTATTTGATGCTTGCTTCATTATAAACAGCATCTGCAGTTCCTCGTTTCTTCTGACCAGACTTGATCTGTCTTTAAGAACAATGCAGCAGTCTGAAGAAGGGTCTCGACCCAAAATGTCACCCATTCCTTCTCCCCAGAGATGCTGCCTGTCCCGCTGAGTTACTCCAGCATTTTGTGTCCATCTTCTTTCTATTGTTGATCTTTATTAGGCCCTGACCAGCTGTAAATCATATTCAATATCCTTGGGATTTTAAACAAAAATCTCTACCTCACTATGAATTTAATTTGTGTGAGCTAAAGATTCATGAAGACATGAATTGTTACTATCATAACACTTATCATAACATTAAAGAGAGATTTGGTCAGGTACATGGATAGGATAGGTTTAAAGCTTTATGGGCCAAGTGCGGCAGGTGAGACTAGTGCAGATGGGGCATGCTTGTTGGCAAGGGCAGGTTGGGTCGAAGGGCCTGTTTCCACACTGTATGACTCCATGACTCGATAAGAAGATCATTCACGTAACCTTCATGATTGGGGTATTGGGCACAATATGATTATGTGGTGCACAGTAGATTATTTGAAAGTCATCTGAATGAGGGTATAGCTGGAAACAGTCATGTTGGACACGTTTCAAGGCAAAAGGGTTTTCATTCATAGCCAAATGTTATCGAACCGAAACACTGCCCATGAAGAAGGGTCCCCAGCTGAATTGTCGCCTGTCCATGTTATCCAGAGACGTTGCCTGACCTGCTGAGTTAATCCAGCACTTTGTTTCGTAAACCAGCATCTGCAGTTCCTTGCGTCTACTTGGATCTCGAAGAGTTAAGTACCGCATTGAATCAATTAAAATTACCAATATAATACAATTCTAATTTTATTTTGTAATTTGATATTAACTGAATTTATATTTTGCTACCACTTACTATTGTGATTTATGAACTTGTTGTTGATAAAATCCCAGATGTTGCTTCATAAAATTTTTCTTTAAGAGTTCAATTAGACGCACAGCCTGCTGATTGAAGCTGTCGGAATGAAGACCGTCAGACATGAGATATTCTCCAGGGTTTTGAAATATCGGGAAGATGAACCACAAGCTTCTCTGTATTAGAATGACCTGTACGAATTCAGAATGTTATGGTTGGGATTTAGCTCTGTCAGTCATTAATTTAATAGCTGAAGTAATCAGGCTTCAAACTCCTAACCATCCTGAGTATCAGATGACTCAATATTGGATATTAATTTCATCTTAATTGCGTATATGACTGGAACTTTAACAAATTAAGAGTTGAAGTCCTTTGAGGATCCAATTCCTAATGGATGAGAAATTTATCGAAATTTATTTTTAATATTGAGTTAAATAATTTGAAGTTCATTTTATATTTACAAGATCTTGCCAGCAAGTGGGGCTTGACATATATTAGATAACAATTTAGACTTAAATTGATTTTTGAATGAAATTGTAATTTTTGCAAATGCCAATGAATTACTTCAGGGGTGATTTAGTTATGTATTGTCATTATACAGTTTGTAGCTTCAGATAGAAAGTTACAACATTAGAATGAAACCATCCATTCAAAATCTTTCCATTAATTTATCTATGATCATCACTATTCATAACGTTGCTAAATGCATGTACTTGCCTCACTCTAACCTTAAACCTAATGATAATCATCAACTTTGATTTAGATTGAACTGTTTCCGCAACCAATGATTTGACAAAATATATAATTCACTTTTTGCAAAAGAATCTAAATTTGCTGCTATTGAATTTTTGATTACTTTAGAATAGAATATGTTTTATTGTCATTGCACAGCAACTGTACAACGACATTTCAGTGCATCTCCTTCAGTGGTATACAATAAAAGGCACAGGATAAAAAGATTTAAAAGAACAAAAACCAAAACAGTTTAGAGATACAGCGTGGAAACAGGCCCTTCAGCCTACTGAGTCCGCGGCAACCTGCGATCCCCGCACACGAACACTATCCTTACACACATTGAGGACCATTTACAATGTTACGGAAGCCAATTACCCTACAAACCTGGACGTCTTTGGAATGTTGGAGGTAACTGGAGATCCTGGAGAAAACATATGCAGGTCACGGAGAGAACGTACAAACTCCGTATAGACAGCACCCATTGTCGGTATCGAACCCGAGTCTCTGGCGCAGTAAGGCAGAAACTCTACCACTGCACCACAGTGCCACCCCTAAATTTCTATTCTAATTTAAGGGGGATTGCCTCTCGTAGCTTGGTAAAATGTGGTTTTACCTGAGCCAGTTTTTGTTGTGATTGTCCACATTGTCAGTCCAACTGGTCTCCCATTCCGCACCATTTACACAGCATTTGTCCACAATTCTTTCCTCTCCTGAAATGCCTGGTTTGTTCTTTTGCCTTAGTTCTTGTGAACAGCCTCCACCTCCCTCTCCCTGCACACGCTGGAGATTCTATTTTAATTTCCCACGTTTTGGGAGCAGAAATTAGTAAATGATTACGGACAGTTCCAGTAAGGGTTACGCCACTGACTTTAAATGGATCGCAACAACTAACATGAGCCAAATACAGACATGGATAGAAAATTGCTTGGCAGATAGGAAACAAAGAGTAGGGATTAACGGGTCCCTTTCCGAATGGCAGGCAGTAACTAGTGGGGTACCGCAAGGCTCGGTGCTGGGACCGCAGCTATTTAGAATATACATTAATGGTTTAGATGAAGGGATTAAAAGTAACATTAGCAAATTTGCAGATGGCACAAAGCTGGGTGGCAGTGTGAACTGTGAGGAGGATGCTATGCGGATGCAGGGTGACTTGAACAGGTTGGGTGAGTTGGCAGATGCATGGCAGATGCAGTTCAATGTGGATAAATGTGAGGTTATCTACTTTGGTGGCAAAAACAGGAAGGCAGATTATTATCTGAATGGTGCCAATTTGGGAAAAGGGGAAGTACAACGAGAACTGGGGAAGGACCCCCAGTCATCAGTCACTGAAAGTAAGCATGCAGGTACGGCAGGCAGTGAAGAAAGCGAATGGCATGTTGGCCTTCATAACTGAGGAGTTGAGTATAGGAGCAAAGAGATCCTTCTGCAGTTGTACAGGGCCCTAGTGAGACCACACCTGGAGTATTGTGTGCAGTTTTGGTCTCCAAATTTGAGGAAGGACATTCTTGCTATTGAGGGAGTGCAGCGTAGGTTTACAAGGTTAATTCCCGGGATGGCAGGACTGTCACATGTTGATAGAATGGAGCGGCTGGGCTTGTATACTCTGGAATTTAGAAGGATGAGAGGGAATCTTATTGAAACATATAAGATTATTAAGTGTTTGGACACGCCAGATGCAGGAAACATGTTCCTGATGTTGGGGGAGTCCAGAACCAGGGGCCACAGTTTAAGAATAAGGGGTAAGCCATTTAGAACGGAGATGAGGAAAAACTTTTTCACACAGTGAGTTGTGAATCTGTGGAATTCTCTGCCTCAGAAGGCAGTGGAGGCCAATTCTCTGGATGCTTTCAAGAGAGAGTTAGATAGAGCTCTTAAAGATTGAGGAGTCAGGAGATATGGGGAGAAGGGTTCCTGATTGTGGATGATCAACCATGATCACAGTGAATGGCGGTGCTGGCTCGAAGGGCTGAATGGCCTACTCCTGCACCTATTGTCTATTAAACTCTCAGTCGATGAGGTGAAAGTGCAATGTTCAAACAATGTATTCCTCTAGGGTTTATATTTCACTAATTCCATTTCTTAAAATTAATCCCAATAAAGATCTACTAAAATACAATTTCAAAGCTGTTGTGAGAAAATGCCCACTGCCAGTCCTTGGGGATGGTTTAGTGCCAGAAGTAATTTGATTTTCCGTGCAGTGTTAGCTGTATAAAACATTATTATAAATCTTCCAGTTTTACTCCTTTCATTCCTGCTAGTTCTCAAGAAGCCAGTCATCACTCATTTTAACCTGCCATTTAGTTTTCCATTTCATTTGATATTGTAACCATTGGCTGTGACAAGTTAGAAACTATTCTGATTCCCCACTACAGTTGTTAAATTCATTGCCTTGGGCATCTATAAATGTTAATGGAGCTTCAGCTGAAGTTTTTGTTAATGCGATTTGTCTTGGTTAACATTTATCACACAATCAATATCACAGAAACAGATTATTTGGTAGTTTTCTTACTGCTTCTTCTGGGTTCTTGCTGTGCATGGATCGGCGGATATATTTTTTCTTAACACAACCAAATTTAGGACCTTCTAAATGACTTTGGATTTTATGAAATGCACCGTATAAGTCTAGTACAGCTGAGAAAAGACAAACAACGCACAGCTTTGTTTAGTTTTAGTTTAGTTTAGAGATACAGCGCGGAAACATGCCCTTCGGCCCACCGAGTCTGTGCCAACAACGATCCCCACACATTCACACCATCCTACACACACTATGGACAATTTTACATTGATACCATGCCAATTAACTTACAAGACTTGTACATCTTTGGAGTGTGGGAGGAAACCGAAGATCTCGGAGAAAAACCACGCAAGTCATGGGGAGAACGTACAAACTCCGTACAGACAAGCACCGATAATCGAGATCGAACCTGGTTCTCTGGCGCTATAAGGCAGTAGCTCTAATGCTGTGCCACCGTGCCGCCCTTTGGGGAAAATTCAACTCACCCATACGTCAGCCAGTACATAGAAAATAGAGCATAGAAATGTACAGCACTGGAACAGGCCCTTCAGCCCACAATAACCACACAATTGGACAGCACAGTGGCGCAGCGTTAGAGTTGCTGCCTTACAGCACCAGAGACCTTCGTTCGATCGAACTACTGGTACACAGTTTGTACGTTCTCCTTGTGATCGTGTGCGTTTTCTCTGGTTGTTCTGGTTTTCTCCCACATGCCAATAATTTGCAGGTTTGTAGGCTAATTGATTTCTGTAAAATTGCCCTAATGTGTAGGGTGTGAAAGGGGGATAACATAGAACCAATGTATGGGTGATCGATGGTCGGCGTGGACTGTGTGGCCCGAAGGGCATGTTTCCATGCAGTTCTCTAGTAAAAACAATCTCATAAACTATCTGTGCCAAACATGATGTCAAGATAAATGATCTCATCCGCATGCCTCTAATCCATTTCCCTCCATATTTTTATACCCCTCCATAAGCATCTTAAATGCAAACATCATATTTTCCTCCACCTGTGTAAAAACATTTCGCCCACACATCTCCTTTAAACTTTGCCTCTCTCTCTCCTTTAGTTCCTTAAGCTGAAGGCCTATAGTCTTTGAAATTTTCATCCTGGGAAAATGGTTCTTACTGTCTGCATGGCCTAGCCTCTCATAATGTTATATAGTTCTATCGTCTCCCCTCAACCCCATGCATTCCAGAGAAAATCATCCAAGTTTGTCCAGCTTCCATTGAAACATAGTCCCTGTATTTGAAGATGGAGAAATGTTCCACAGTTGCAGGTGAGAAAGCAATGGAAATGACTAATAATTCATTATTGGGTGACATGGTGGCGCTGCGGTAGAGTTACTGCCTTATACCACCAGAGACCCGGGTTCGATCATGACTATGGTTACTGTCTGTACGTTCTACTCTTGACCTGCGTGGGTTTTCTCCGAGCTTTTTGGTTTTCTCTCACACTCCAAAGACGTACAGGTTGGTAGGTTAATTGGCTTGGTATAAATGTCAAATTGTCCCTTGCGTGTGTAGGATAGTGCAAGTATGTGGAGCATCACTGGTCGGTGAGGACTCGGTGGGCCGAAGGGCCTGATTTCACGTTGTATCTCTAAACTAAACTAAACTAAATATATAGAATACATTGAACCACAACTGAGAAAAAAAGTTCTGACTCTGACAGAATAACTGGAAGATTTGTAAGCCAATTAAAAAATTTGCCATCTCTAAAGAGACAATTGATTGATAATGAAGTATGATGAAGATGGAGGAGTGATGGAGAGAGACAAAATTATGTTTTTTCCCACATGTATTCTATGGTAAAGTTAGCACGTCTTTGAAATTTTCCGGAATAAAAATGCACTTGCCTAAAACATTGAGGTCAATGGAATTTATTTCTTTAGAGTGGTTGAGCATGGAAACTGGCCCTTTGGACCAACTTGTCCATGCTAGCCAAGATGCCCATCCATGCTGGTCCATTTGCCTGTGTCTCAGCCAGATCCCTCTAAAACGTTCTATATCCGTGCACCTGTCCTAATCTCAATTCGCAGAGCGCTATGACCATCAAATGAAAGCATTCGGCTTAAAATCGTTTGTTGACCTGGTTTGACTTGGTTTCGGTGGAACCCAGAAACTTGCAGCCAGTACGTGTGCATGTTTAGTGCAAGTGACTGAGGAAGAATCTCAACCCAACATGTCAGTCCTTGCTGACTTGTGCAAGCAGCTTTTCCAAGAGTACCCTCAGGATTCACCACACAAATAATCCCCATGGGGGTGTGAAGAGGGGATTTGTCGATTAACTCACGCATACTCGCAAACATGGTACAACAGTATTTATTGGAAAGCACATATAACACACTATAGCATGTTGCTTCTACTGTACAGCAGCATGGACTGCCTGCACACGTTGGGTTGCGATGATATGAGTAGTGTGGTAGTAGGCGGAGCTTCTAATAATAAAGCTCTACATAGGTTAGTAAGTAAAGTAACCAATCAACATCTTTCCTTGCAGGAATGAAAGTGAAACACATCTAACAAAGTGACATGTATGAATAAACACGTTACTATGTGATGACTGAATAATACGGTAGCCGAAACGCTAATGGCGCATAGAGGGAAGTACAGATGTTTCAAACAAAATCCCCGTATCTAAGGGGCGACCTACAAACCCGTCCCGCGTGCGTACGGTACATTGGTTAGTAAGTAAAGTAACTTACAGGATTGGTGATTGCTGGTCGGGCTGTACTAATGGTCCGATGCTGCCCCTATTTTTTCCTACTTCATCCTGATCTCTCCAGTTACTTATACAATCTCTGCATCTCACAAATGTCTGTCCATCTATTTTTACTGCTTTTCTTTACCCTTCTCTTTACTTAGCATCTTCAAAAAAATGTTGCTCATCTGTAACATTCAATAGTTTTAAAAAACTGGCCCATATCCGTCTCCACTTCCAAATGTTTTACCTCAGATTTTCATTGATATTTGATGAAGGGTAACGCTCGCAAGGCCATCGGCATAATCAAGGACCAGTCTCACCCTGGTCAGGGTCAGTCTGAAGAAGGGTCTCAACCCCGAAAAGTCGCCCATTCCTTCTCTCCAGTGATGCTGCCTGTCCGGCTAAGTTACTCCAGCATTTTGTATCTATCTTCGGTTTAAACCAGTATCTGCAGTTCCTTCATACACTACTCACCCTGGTCACTCCCTCTTCTCCCCTCTCTCATCAGGCAAGAGGTACAGAAGTTTGAAAACGCATATCTCCAGATTCAGGAACAGTTTCTTTCCAGCTGTTATCAGGCAACTGAACCATCCTCTCACCAACTAGAGAGTGGTTCTAACAATTATATGTGACAACATGTGACAATTATAAACTAAACTCAACCAAACAAGACCATTGTTGCAATAATTACATCTATTTATATATGGACTCATTGGGCTGAAGTACAATTGGTCTCTATGACACCATGACACGTAGTTCCCTCAGTTTCAATCGCTATGTTAATGTTAATGGAAGGAGGCAGACTTTGTGATGAAGCATGTACGTTAAATGAAAGCTCATCTCAGACTTGTCCTTGGTGAAAGCCTCGATTCATTTTAAAATTACATATTTTGAGGTTTAATGTACTTCACATTCAAGGACAGACATAACTATAACTATGAAGCAGTCAAGTCAATATTTACATTCCGCATGGCAATTATCTTAATAGTTTTCAAAGCTATCGTAGGTAATGAAAATTAATTTCTTTGAAAATTGCTACCACTTTCAAACCTAAAGGTTCGAATCGGGGGGCCGGGGGGTGGGGAGAAAGAAAGCGAGAACAATAGAACAGTACAGAGCAGTACTGCACAAGAACAGGCCCTTCGGCCCACCATGTCTGTGCTGAGCATGATGCCAAGACCAACTCTTATCTGCCTGCACATAATCCATATCCATCCACGTCTCGACCCAAAACATCACACATTCCTTCCAGACAGAGATGCTGCCTGTCCTGCTGAGTTACCCCAACATTTTGTGCCTTTCCTTTGTAATTTATTTGTTTTGTCATTGTCTTGTCTGTGCCCTTCTGAATTTTAACTTTGCTTTGGGCTATCTGCACTGTTCATTCATACAGATGACGGCGGGAGGCAGCTGAGGTGAAGGAGGAGATGGTGGCTGAGGCTGGCCTCCTGCTCCGAAACCAAGTGGTGTCCAACAAGCTGAAGAAGCAGTTCCTGCGTAAGCCAAATGTGGCAGAAGCAAGCGAGCAATTTGCAGCCCCAATTTTACACCTGGATCGGGCACCATTCCCTAAGACTTAGCGCAGAGACTGGACTTTGGAAATGGTGCCTAATCTGCAACTCGGGAGAGAATTTCACTGTGTTTTGCACGTGCCAATAAAGCGTCATTGAACCATCGGACCATCGGACCATTGGAGCAACCTTGTGATGTCTGTGCTTCTGAAAGGTGGCCGGCACCTCTTATAAGGCTACAACATGAACCATTGGGGATCATTTATGAGATGTGTCTGTGCGTTGGTGAGCAATGATGATATGAGTGCATGAAATGTTCACTAACTTTTCCAGAAAATATAATTAACACAAGTGGCACGGTGGCGCAGGGGTAGCGTTGCTGCTTTACAGCACCAGAGACCTGGGTTCGATCCTGACTACGGGTGCTTGTCTGTTCGCGGTGAGTTTTCCCCAGGTGCTCCGGTTTCCTCCCGCACCCCAAAGACATGCAGGTTTGTAGGTTACTTGCCTTGGTAAAATTCTAAATTGCCCCTTGTGTGTGTAGGTTAGTGCTAGTGTAGGGGGATCACTGGTTGGCACAGGCTCGATGGGTCGAAGGGCCATGTTTCCATGCTGTATCTCTAAACTAACCTAAAACAAGTCATAGAAAGGAGAAATATATTGACAAAGATTCACCTCCAGTTGTCTGTGGTAGCTAGAACATTTAGTAGCCTACAAAATGGCAACAACTGTTAATGTACTCAGCAAATGAAATTCAGTTCCATTTCAGTCACAAGATTATGCCATTAGGGACTTCATAACAGTTGACAAGTTGAATATCAATTATTTCATTCCTAACTGTCACTGTAAGTCGTTGTCACTTTCGGGCGGAGCACCAAGGCAAATTCCTTGTATGTGAATACTTGGCTAATAAACTTATTAATTCACTCTTATTCATTCATTCATTCATTCATTCATTTCTTTGGATGTTGTGGACCGTATTAAAGTCGTAGAGTCATACAACACAGAAAGAGGCCCTTCGGCCCAAACCTTGCTATGCCAACCATGATGCCCCATCTAGACTATTCCCAAATGCCGGTGTTTGGCTCATGTCACTCTAAACCTTTCCTATCCACGTACCTGTCCAAATAGATTCTAAATGTTGTTATTGTACCTCTCAGCCATTGATCAGCCATGATCATATTGAATGGCGGTGCTGGCTCTCACCTTAAACCTAAGTCCTCTGTTTCTTGATTCCCCTACTTTGAGTAAAAGTATTCCATTCCACCCTTGATTTAATACATTTCCATGAGATCATCAGCAAGTTCCAATGCATCGTGCACAATCTACTGCAAGAGATTGAGATACACTATTGATGAAGTATTGAATTTCAAAATGAAAGCAATAGTTTTAAATTAACATCACAAATTCATTGGCATTATCATCCCACTGATCTGCATGTGCATATGACAATAAGACCATAAGACATAGGGGCAGAATTATGCCATTCGGCCCATCGTGTCTGCTCTACCATCCGATCATGGCTGATCTAATTTTCCCTCTCAACCCCACTGTGTCCACCGCATCAGGTTATCAGGCACATACACAAACCATTTTACAAAAGTCCTTTGGAAATGTATAACTACATCTGGGATCCCATTCTTCAAGATGTAAACTGTGTTGCATCTAAAACAATGGTTAATATTTAATCCCCTCGATTTAATTCCATTGATTTGTCTATTCCAGGATTCACTGTTAGGTCCAATTTCCCAGATGACGTTGAATTTTCAGAGGTATGAATTTCAAAGAAAAAAACGTTGGAAATGATTTGGAATGTCTAGGTTAATGAACCAGAGAGTAATCAGAGGGGGGGAAAGAACAATCTAAGTGGTTTGTCAATATTATGTGGCAATGTTAATTAACTCGTATCAAGTCAACAAATTAATTCAGAGCGACTAGTGACAAATGAATAAACAGCGAGCACGAGATATCAGTGAACGCCAAGAAGAATTTAATGATGCTAAAACTTTCTTACACTGATATCGATTTAGACAAAGCATATAAAAACAATGAAATCTGATTTGTTTCTATATTCCTGACATGAGGCACTTCATTTTTCATCAAAGAAGTGGAGCTGATCTTCTGTATCTTAAGTAACAGTCAGGGAATCAGAGAATACCAGGTCCCTGGAACAGGCTGGTATCTCGTGCAGAGAATGCTGAATTATTGAATTCTCCCAGGTGAGTGGGTTATGTTTCCGCATGGAGCAGGCAGTTCCAGCCCAGGGAAGTCAAGGCCAGAGTGAATTCCTAGATTACTTTTGATTGCCCAGTTGGTTGAAGATGAAATCCTCTAATGTTCCTGTTCATGACTTGGCTTATTATCCTGTGATTTTGGAAGAAAAGATTACACCAGGACTTTAGGCAGAGTGCGTAATCAGGGATGGACCATAGGATCTTTAATATTATTAATAATAAAATGTTTTTATTTTTGATACAAGCAAGGAGTCTATTGCTTGAAGCGCAGGAGGATGAGGTGTGATCTTACAGAGGTGTGCAAAATCATGAGATAAATAGGTCGGGTAGATGCTCAGAGTCTCTTGCCCAGAGTAGGGGAATCAAGAACCAGAGGACCTAGGTTTAAAGTGAGGGGGGAAAGATTTAATAGGATCCTGTGGGGTACATTTTTCACACAGAGGATGGTGGATATATGGAACAAGCTGCCAGTGGAGGTAATTGAGGCAGGTAGTATTGCAACATTTAAGAAACATTTAGACAAGTACATGGATAGGACAGGTTTAGGAGGAATATGGGCCAAATGCAGGCAGGTGGGACAAGTGTAGATGGGACATGTTGGTTGTTGTGGGCAAGTTCAGCCGAAGGGCATTTTCTCACACTGCATGAACCCATGATTCTATAATTCTAAATATTGCTATCTTGTATTATTATGGTATAAGATGTTTTATATTGTCTATATAATATAGACAATATAGGCAGGACTTTCATATGAAGAAAGACTGAATAGATTCGGCTTGTACTCGCTAGAATTTAGAAGATTGAGGGAGGATCTTATAGAAACTTACACAATTCTTAAGGGATTGGACAGGCTAGATGCAGGAAGATTGTTCCCGATGTTGGGGAAGTCCAGAACAAGGGGTCACAGTTTAAGGATAAGGAGGAAATCTTTTAGGACCAAGATGAGAAAAAAAAAATTCACACAGAGAGTGGTGAATCTGTGGAATTCTCTGCCACAGAAAGTAGTTGAGGCCAGTTCATTGGTTATATTTAAGAGGGAGTTAGATGTGGCCCTTGTGGCTAAAGGGATCAGGGGGTATGGAGAGAAGGCAGGTACAGGATACTGAGTTGGATGATCAGCCATGATCATATTGAATGGCGGTGCAGGCTCGAAGGGCCGAATGGCCTACTCCTGCACCTATTTTCTATGTTTCTATGTTTCTATGTTTCTATGCTTCAAACCATCAATGTGCTCCACTGGAATATTTATTAATTGAACATATCTTTAGAAACACATATATACGTATATATGGAAGATACATGTACTGTATATTGCTATTACTGCTAATCCTATAAAATTAATTTATTTAAAATATATATCAATCATTTTTGTCAAACTCATTTTTATCAGGTAAAAAATAATGCACCCTCAGTCTTCTGATTATAATCCTTTTGTTAAAATCACCATTTTTTAGTTCAATCTGAAATTAAAAATAAAATATTTGAATTTTACAACTGTAATTTTGCTACTCTCTTTGGGAACAATTGAATCTTGGCATCAATCAGCACAGAAACAGATCCTTTAGCCCAATTCATCCATGCCAACCAGGCTCGGATGAATCTAAGGTGGCCATTTGCCTACATTTGACCATTATTCCACACCTTTCACACATTTCACACCTTTCCTCCATGCACTTGTAAATATGCCTTTTAGATGTTGTTATTGTACTTGCCTCAAAAATGTTGTCTGGTAACTCATTACATATACCCACCACCCTCTGTGTGAAAATCTTATGTCCTTTGGTTCTTGATAGGCCAACTCTGGGAAAAATACCATGTGCATTCACTCTATCTATGCCCCTCAATAGTTCATACACTGCAACAAGATCACCCCTATGCTCCAAAAAATAAAGTCCCAACCTCTCCCTATAACTGGTTGGGACTTCCTATAAATGGGTGACCAAACTGAATTTAATATTCCAAGTGTGGCCTCACTAATGTCGTGCCCAACTGTGGCATAACATCCCAACTTTTATACTCAATGCCTTTATAAATGAAGACCAGTGTGCCGGAAACCACCTTCACCACCCTGTGATACCATTTTCAGAGCATTGTTGGGAAAAAATATTCAATGTTTGCTCTTATTTTAAACCTGTTTGAAAGTTTAAGTGTTGATATTCCTCTCTGTATAAAGAAATTCTCGTCATCTCAATCCCTTTTTTTTTGCTAACATTAGCGAATAGGACATTGGTCCCACAGTGGGAAGGTAATTGATTGAAAGCATCAATTAAAATAATGTAAAATTATAGTAAAACATGGTGATGGTCTGGTTGAGATAAGTAAGATGAAAAAAAAGGGCAAGACTGATAACCATCAAGAGAGGTGCTATTTTGGTGTCATTTGTTAAGGGGCTGTCAGAGGGATAGAACAATGACATTCATATAATCAGTGGTGTCAAACCTGCCTTAAAGCAACATCATCTCTTGTGATTCATTCTGCTAATTACCTTGTCCTGCAGAGGATGTGAAACGAAGAAGGAAGAATGCATTTTGATTTTCATCTTTTGCTGGTTTTGCAGAGTGCAAATGTATGAAAACACTACCAAATTACATTTTCAAAAGTCTGCTTGAAGTTTAATGTGCCATTTGATCCCTATTTCAATGTAAACTTTGATCTTCCATAGCAGATAAGATCATTAAACATCAACATTCTGCCTTATTATTAATATTTGACTATTTGATCTTGATTAAAACAGATAAATGGTGACTATTTTATTCCCATTTTGTGTGGTGACGGGTTAATTATTTAGACTTTGACCCTAATTGGCTTCCTGTAGGTCAAAGGGAAAGGGATGTTGAATAACCTGAATATTCCATTGGCCACACATGATGCTTATTAAACATTATTCCTTTGAACCGATGGAAATTAGTAACTTATTTTGAAATAAAACTCTTCACACGCTATCCAATTTTTTCAAATGTAAACAGGATCTCTGCTGCCTCTCTGCTCATGTTTTCAACTTTTAACAATTACAGCTACATTTATTTAAAACTAAAAAGGGCGGCACAGTGGCGCAGCGGGAAAGTTGCTGCCTTTTATGGGCCTGTCCCACAGGCAATTTTTTTGGGTGACTGCAGGCGACTGCCACAAAATTTTCAACATGTTGAACAATTTTCGGCGACAGTGGCGACAATTTCTGCTGTCGTAGGTTGTCGTAGGTGCTGTTGTGGGTTGTCGCCAGGTGTCGTTGGTGAATTCCATTAAAATTAGTCCCTGGCAGTCGCCTAAAGAGTCGCCTAAGTGGGACAGGCCCATTACAGCGCTAGAGACCTGGGTTCAATCCTGACAACGGGTGCTGTCTGTACGGAGTTTGTACGGTCACCCCGTGACCGCGTGGGTTTTCCCCCCACACTCCAAAGATGTACAGGTTTGTAGGTTAATTAGCTTGGTATAAATGTAAAATTGTCCCTAGTGCATGTAGGATAGTGTGAATGTGCGGGGATCACCGGTCGGCGCGGACTCAGTGGGCCGAAGGGCCGGATTCCGCGCTGTATCTCTAAACTAAAAATGGTGTTCGCTGTAAAGAGACCTGTTCATTTCTTTCTCTCAGCTATTTAACCTTCACGATGCAACTACACTGAAAATGAACATTCCTAAAATAGTTATATCCTGAGAAAGTGTTGCTTCTGAAGAAAGAATTCTGAAAGGAATATAAATGTTGATTCCTCACACATTTCAAAGTTTTGTAAAATCCCACAACGTGCCAGAATGATGGGTTGGAATCAATTTTACCCTGAGTTTTAATCACTGTTCAAATGATAACTCGATGTTTGTAAACATACAGATTTATAGTGATATCTTCAGCAATTAAAATGCAGTCGAATAAATTGACGTCAATAGTAAACAAGGCTGCCAATCAATCCAAGTATGATGAGCCTACAGCTACCAGTGTAAAGACCAGACTCATTTACTGGTGTGTAGGAAGGAACTGCAGATGCTGGTATATACCGAAGATAGACACAAACAGCTGGAGTAACTCTGGCAGCATCTCTGGAGAGAAGGAATGGCTGACATTTCAGGTTGAGACCATTCTTCAGACATTTCCTGGTGTTTGGCTCATCCTCTGCAAAAGAAATGTTGTGCAAGTCGAACAAGCTGTTAAGAAGTGACAATTAATCTTTGCAGTTTAGCTCTTTGCGATCTTCTGCCTAATTTTTCTCATAATTACAAAGCCATTTGTTTTATGTTTAGGAATTGCCCGTGGCAAATGCAGGATCATAAAATATAATGTATGCATATGAGTATTAAATCATTGTAAAATAATATGACTTTAGCAACATCATGTATGCTTTGACAGTGAGGATGTAAAATCTATAATACTCTTGTTACTTCTCCAAAAATAGCCCCATTGTGTAATTTATCACATCTGAGAAATTTAATTCTCCTAATTACATAACCGAACAAATTATTATCTTGAAAACAAATTATTACTTGATAAAGAGTGATCTTAAATCATTATTAGGGTGATAACGAACTGCAGATGCAGGAATCTTGCGTAGAACACCAAGTGTAGAGTAACTCAGCGGGGTAAGCTGCATGCATAGGAAGGAACTGCAAATGTTGCTTTACACCAAAGATAGACACAAAATGCTGGAGTAACTCAGCGGGACAGGCAGCATCTCTGGAGAGAAGGAATGGGTGACGTTTCAGGTCGAGACCCTTCTTCAGACTATCTTCGGGTTAAGTAGCACTCCTGGAGAATATGAATAGGAAAGGTTTTGGGCCATGACCCTTCTTCAGACTGATTGCAGTAAGGGAGGGGGAATGATGGAAAATAGGTGGGCATGAGACAAAATCAGGCAGGTGTGAAGTGGATATAGGTGAGGGGGGAGTTTGATCGGCAGATGGGTGGACAAAGGTTGGAGATGAAAAGAAGACAAAAGGGGGATCAAGGGACGCCAAAAAGTGCCAGCGAAGGAGAGAAGAGGCGTGAAATGTAAAACCAGAGCTGGTATTGGCTTCGGGTATTGGAGGTCTTTTTGATTTAGTATTAAAATTAAGAAGAAGTTAACATGCTTTCTGGGCTGAAAATTTTCATTCATTCTTGAATTAAAAAATAATTCCATGAAATTGTTATTCTGTGTTACAGGGAGCACCAAGACAACATCGTGTGGCAGGTCGACAGTGAATTAAATCACTCAAAGATTTGTAGCATTGAATGTAAACAGATGTGGAACATTACTTCTGTCGTTTTGCCATCAAATAATGCGTCAAATAGGTAATCAGTGAGGGAAGTGGACTCTGAGAGTCAGGAGAGAGGGAAGCTAGAGGTATAATCTGTCATTTGTTCCTTTTCATACCTCTAGATTCCCTCTCCCCTGACTCTCTCAGTGAAGAAGGGTCTCAACCTAAAATGCCACCCATTCCTTTTCTCCAGAGATGCTGCCAGTCCCGCTGAGTTACTCCACCATTTTGCGTCAGTCTTTGGTGTAAACCAGCATCTGCAGTTCCTTCTGACACAAGATAGAAGCAGTGTGCAATTAATTCAGCTGCTGGCACCCATTAAGACTGCCATGGAAGAGTGGAAGGTTGCAGGGAGAAGGAGAGAGCCCATGATTTAAAGAGAGAAACTTGGAAAGTTTTATCAATAAGATGCAAATTAGGGGGTGTGACGTCTGCCTATGAATATGTAAATAAGACAAGTGGCCAAAACAATGCAGGTAGGGATCTCATCGTTGTTAGAGATGGAATAAGTTCCCAGATTGAAAGCTCTCTCAGAGTTACTGTGAGTAAAACATATTAGAATTCCAGCAGCATACAAGGTTCCTGTTGGGCTGCATTTCAATTGGTGACAGCGGTTTGAGGTTTTTTTTAAACTATGTGATGTGACATTTTTATTGTGTTGACTTTGAGAAAACTATATGGCTGCAAAAATAACAGGAACAAATTGGCAAAGAGCCAAGCCCCAATGATGTATGTTTCAAGTTGTTCAAATTTCGAGTTTATTTTCCTATGCACGAGTACGGTGCTGGTACAATGAAAGCTCTTCCTTGCAGCAGTCACGGGCACATAGACTCGGACCAACACACAAAAAACTAAATTACACACAATTGACGCTTAAAATTAGAAAGAAAGATTGTGCAAAATAGCAAGACATTGGTTGAAAAGTATAATTGAAAAAAAAAATGGCAACAGTAGTGAAAGAAATGGTCCATAATGTTTGGTTGTCAAGGTGGGGTTAGGTCTGTATAGGTTGGTTCAAAAACCTGACTGTTGTAGGACATTTGCAGTTCCTGAACCTGGTAGTGTGGGACTACGGGCTTCTGAACCATCTGCCTGGTGGTAGGAGTGAGAAGGGGGCATAGGCTGGATGGTGGGGATCACTGACTATATTTTTAATGACATGGTCTCTACTTTGACTGAAGCTGGCAAGGGTGCAGGGAAGATTCATGAGGATGTTGCCAGGTGTCAATGACCTGAGCTAGAGGGAGGGGTTGAGCAGGCTAGACATTTATTCCTTGGAGCACAGAAGGGTGCAGGGTGATCTTATGGAGGTATACAAAATCATGAGAGGAATAGATCGGGTAGATGCACAGAGTCTTTTGCCCAGAGTAGGGAAATCGAGAACCAGAGGACATAGGTTTAAGGTGAGGGAGGGAAAGATTTAATAGGAACCTGAGGGGTAACTTTTGTATGTAAAGGGTGCCAGGGGTATTGAACAAGCTGCCGGAGGAGGTAGTTGAGGCAGATACTATTGCAACATTTAAGAAACATTTAATCAGGTAGATTGATATGATAGGGTTAGAGGGATATGGGCCAAAGGCAGACAGGTGGGACTAGTTTAAATGCGGCATGTTGGTCAGCAAGTTGGGCCTGTTTTCATGACTCTATGACTCTCTCACTGTCGCCTCAGTAGGTGCATTTTGCACAGGTCATGTGAATCAGCAAAACTGACCAGGAAGAACTCCATCCAGTTGCTCTCTCATTGTATCAGCCCTTGCAACGTGAAGCTCACCAAATAATTTTCTGAAACTAAATTAAAACAACAAGACAGTGCCTATCTCCATCTGGTGGAACAAGCTGAATGTAAAGAAGGGTTGGGCGTTGTGACACCATTTTGGCAAAAGAAGATAGAAAATAATGGCTCAATTGCGAGCATACTTCAAAGACAGCTCATGTGGAAAGAATTTCATGGCAACAGAGCTGAGAACATGCAGACATTCGGTGCCGCATTGGGTGAAAAGAGCAAGCAACATGACTTGCTCTGAAATGTATTGCTCAAACTTGCTCAGTATTGCCCACTGCAGGAACCTACTGATATTTCAGTTTGAGATGGCACAGTGGTGCAGCGGTGGAGTTGCTGCCTTACAGCACTAGAGATCTGGGTCCGATCCTGACCTCCGGTGATATATGCATGGTGTTTTGCTTTCTCCCTGTCACTGCGTGAGGTTTTTTTTGGGTGCTCCAGTATCCTTCCACACTCCAAAGGTGTGCAGGTTTGAAGCTTAAGTGGCTTCTGTTAATTGTAAAAATTATCCCGAGTATGTCGGATAGTGCTAGTGTACAGGGTGATTTCTGGTCTGGGCAGACTCGGTGGGCTAAAGGGCCTGTTTCCACGCTGTATCTCTAAGGTAGAGTTAATGTAAAGGCTAAATATGTACAATTAGTGTGTTGGAAGTAGTCTTCATCTCCAGTCTTTAGAGATAATGGAGGATTAAAGATTTAGCACATAAAATCCAAAGCTGGCAGGAACCAGGAGTGAACTCAAGTACGTATGAAGTATTGTAACTATGGGGAGGTTCTGAACTGAGGACTCAGAAAAAAAACTTGTGTGTGGACTTCTGGATGGCAGCCAACACTGCAAGGAAGTTGCCCTGGGCAACACTCCGAGCTTGACCTCCAGAGGCTAGGAGAGCATCGTGCCATTACAAGTAGCAGAAGCCACGTCTGCAGACATATGGCAATCCTTCACCGTACAGCTCTGAGGACTGTGAGTGCCACTTTTACCAGAGGAAAGGACATATTGCAGTCACTTGTAAAACAAAACTCAAGGCAACAGACACGAGTGCCGACTCGAATGCAGTATCAACTCAGAGAGAGAAAGAAAATCAGCAGAGTGAGAATGATAAATTCTCGTAAGAAGTCACAAATATGAAATATAAAAGATTCCAGTTGCGGCAGATGACTTTGTGCCATAAACAATCTTTAATTATCAGTCTAAGGAATTTTAAGTTCGCAATCTTGAATTTGGAAAGTCATTAGAGATGTAGGCTGTTAGATAATGATGAAGGACACATATGACAAGCAAATTAGTTTATCTACTCATAGCAAGGAACAAGGACAATCTTGAAATTAATTTGAGATATGTTTTGATATCGCGGACACACGCAATGGCTGGTATTCCATGAACGGCTTGTGTTGTCCATAACTGTTGTGGACTAAAGGCAAAAACTGGTTAACAAGACCGAAAACCTGTTCCAAATCTACGTTAGTTTACATTGCAAGTTTTATTCTGTGTAACATATTAAACATGTATTGAATCTATTGCTTTCATTAGGGCAAAGAGATATCAGTGTGAGTGTGAAAAACCTTGTCAAACCAAAGGGTACATGTTTACCTCAGTCGCACAGTAAACCATTGATTGACTGCTTTCATGTTTAAATATTGTCCAACTCCAAGCTCTCCAGTGGTGTTTTACTCTGGCAAAGCTTTTAATGCGCAAAACACCTTCACACACAATTGAGTTTGTTGTGGCCGAACACAGAGGGGAGATTAGCTATTGAACCAGAAGGCAATGACTCGGGGAAGAGGAAAACTATTTTACTGAACGAGTCAGAGATACTCGACCAGTTGAGCAAGTACCATAAGCAGCAATGATCCTCAGCGAAGCAGTTCAAAGCTGTTGGCCAAATACTGTAGCTATTTAGTTCATAGAAACATAGAAACATAGAAAATAAGTGCAGGAGGAGGCCATTCGGCCCTTCGAGCCAGCATCATTGTGATCATGGCTGATCGTCCCCAATCAATAACCCGTGCCTGCCTTCTCCCCATATCCCTTGATTCCACTAGCCCCTAGAGCTCTCTTAAATCCATCCAGTGACTTGGCCTCCACTGCCCTCTGTGGCAGGGAATTTCACAAATTCACAACTCTCTGGGTGAAAAGGTATTTTCTCACCTCAGTCTTAAATGGCTTCCCCTTTATTCTAAGACTGTGGCCCCCTGGTTCTGGACTCGCCCAACATTGGGAACATTTTTTCCTGCATCTAGCTTGTCCTGTCCTTTTATAATTTTATGTGTTTCTATAAGATCCCCCCTCATCCTTCTAAACTTCAGTGACTACAAGCCTAGTCTTTTCAATCTTTCCTCATATGACAGTCCCGCCATCCCAGTGATCAATCTCGTGAACCTACGCTGCACTGCCTCAATCACAAGGATGACCTTCCCCAAAACTGGACACAATTCGTATTAGAAAATGAATCAGAAAGATCCAGTTTGTATTAGAAAATAAATCAGAAAGATCCACACAAATCAAATTATCACAATAAGTGTAAAAGTGGAAGGTTCTGAAGTATTAAATATCAGCGCATCTTTTCCTGACATTGGTACAGTCTACTTTTCGAGAATCTCAGAAAATTAGTCTACCAAGGCAAGGGTTTGCAAATTCCTCTTTCCCAAGAAAGAGTAGAACTTTATAATATTTAAGGGCGGCACGGTGGCGCAGCGGTAGAGTTGCTGCCTTACAGCGCCAGAGACCTGGGTTCGATCCTGACTACTGGTGCTTTCTGCACAGAGTTTGTAGGTTCTCCCCATGATCTGCGTAGGTTTTCTCCGGCAGCTCCGGTTTCCTCCCACACTCCAAAGACATCCAGGTTTGTGGGTTAATTGGCTTTGGCAAATTGTAAATTGTCCCAAGTGAGTGTAGGATAGTGATAGTGTGTGGGGATCGCTGGTCGGCATGCACACAGTGGGCCGAAGGGCCAGTTTCCGCCCAGTATCTCTCAACTGAACTAAACTGAATTAGAGATGACTACACAATTAAACAGACCAAACTAATGATGGAAGCCAATTAAAAGACTGAATCTGTAATTGTAAAATGTACCGTGTTTAATTTTTTTTGCACAGATGTGCAATAGCACTGTTACAATTTCCTCATTAATTCCACTACTTACAGGGAACCATACACATGTGCATCCTAACCATCCACATGCACACACACCTAACCTCACACATATAGTATACGCGCACAAGCACATCTCTCACACATGTGCATCTATGTACAGCCTCGCATACAGTACACTTCTGCTCAAACACATGCATTCACCCTCCAAGCACACAGATGTTGTAGCTATACATATTGCCCCTTCTCCATGTAATTCTACATGCATGCAAGAATGGGGAGTGACCTTAATCAAACAAATAATTGATTGGAAGGAGCCTTAACAGGCTACATGCTTTCACGAGTGTGAGAGTCAGGAACAAGAGGGTACATAGTTATACAATACGAGGCTCTTTTAATACTGAAATGCGTAGAAATTTCTCCTCTCAAGGGTGAGTGAATCTGAGAAATTCTCTGCTCCTGAAGGTGGTGGAGGCCACTGAAGATCTGAGGGTTATGGGAATTGAGGCCAGCAAAGATCAGCAATGATTATTGAATGGTGTGGCAAGCTTAAGGAGCATGGTGGCCTCGCACACACACACTCTACACATACATACTTTACGCACGCAAACGCACGCACGAGCGTGCAAGCACTTGCACACACACTTCACACACACACACACACACTCCACACACACACACGCTCCACACACACACACGCTCCACACACACACACACACACAAACCACACACACACATGCTCCACACACACACACCACACACACGCTCCACACACACCACACACACTCCACACACACACACACTCCACACACACACACACACACACACACACACCACACACACACCACACACACACCACACAGCACACACACCCCACACAC